>CM029477.1:24980344-26180344 GCA_017140325.1 Eucalyptus leucophloia subsp. euroa
GACAACGTGAAAATCGAACCTCGCATAGGTATGGAGTTTAATTTTTATGATGAGGTTTATGCAATTTATAACGATTATGCTAAAGAAGCGGGATTTGGCATTAGAATGTTAAACTTGTACACAAAAAAAAAAAAAAAAAAAAGGTAGCGATGAAAAATGTCGTGCAATACTTTGTTTGCAATTGTCAATAGTACAAGATCGAAAAGGAGTCGATTAAGTCAAGATCCAGAAAAAGATTCGGCTGTCCAGCAATGGTTAGAATATAAATAGTTGGGCCTCATAAGTGGGAAATAACAAAAGTTGTACTCGATTATAATCATTTTACAACTCCTCAAGGCACTAGACTCTTTACATAATACGGGAATATTGACTCCATAACAAAAAAGAAAAATCAAGTTGCATTGTAAAATTATTTATATTTTGATATCTAATTTATTTTTTCTTTCATCATATTCATGAAAATTTTACGATTTTATCTCTCAATTTAAACTTGTAATAAGAAAATTAAAAAAATTAAAAAGGGTAAAAGATAGGAACTCGTTCAAAAGGTTTGTGCTCCTTAGCTGACCGTTGACGGAAGCTAACTGTCACTCCGTCAACGGTCAGCTAAGCCGTACCCTAAAAGAAATTAGCATGTGACATGATAATACATTTCCAAATTTACCAAAGATCCATGTGTCATCAATCAAAAGCTGTCCATTGAAATTAATTGTGGGATTTAGACTTGGATTCTTATGCGGACGAAGACCCAGCTGCAAGTCTTGGTCTTCTTGCATTGTAGCCATGACTCCGTCAACCACGGGCATCCTCTTAGTATTTCTTCTAGAATAAGAAGCTAATTTCCAATAATTATCGTCTGAATACGAGTCAATCCCGTATATGCCTTCCAAAATAGAAATAATTACGCTAGGATTTATGCTGAGTTGGATTTAAACTTATGAAATTTACTCTTTTTTTTCTTTTTTTCCAAGATTTGTATGATTATTTATTGTAAGTTCAAATTGAGAAACAAATCAAAGTAATAATATTCACACAATAAGAAACAAATCCTATAGTACTATTCAAATAATAAGAAATAAATAAAGAATTCAATTGCAACTTTTAAAATAGTGAATATTATTCTCTGTCCAAGGAAAAAAATTATGTAAATATTGTTCCCAAATAAAAAAATTAATAACTCAAAAAATAGGAATGTAATTATGTTTTTTTTGCAGAATGTGTAATTATCTTGTATGCTTTGAACTTTTGTTGTTGTATGATTTTGTAATTGAATAAGTCATAACTCGGGAGAAAAGTTCACTAATCTCTACTTTTCTTATTGCAAGAAAGTAAGAGGTATTCATTGTTGTTGAATTTTTGTTTGTATCCATATATTTTAGACATATAATTCTTAATTTTACCTTGACATCTCGTTCAAACGGATGGAGTTCGAATTGAAAGCAACTTCGCCAATGAAAATAATGGTGATAATGAAGACGAGATGATCAATGCAACCGAAGATGCTAATTATGAAAGGGTCACGATACCGGACAACGTGAAAATCGAACCTCGCATAGGTATGGAGTTTAATTTTTATGATGAGGTTTATGCAATTTATAACGATTATGCTAAAGCGGGATTTGGCATTAGAATGTTAAACTTGTACACAAAAAAAAAAAAAAAGGTAGCGATGAAAAATGTCGTGCAACACTTTGTTTGCAATTGTCAAGAGTACAAGATCGAAAAGGAGTCGGTTAAGTCAAGATCCGGAAAAGATCGGTTGTCCAGCAATGGTTAGAATATAAATAGTTGGGCCTCATAAGTGGGAAATAACAAAAGTTGTACTCGATTATAATCATTTTACAACTCTTCAAGGCACTAGACTCTTTACATAATACGGGAATATTGACTCCATAACAAAAAAGAAAAATCAAGTTGCATTGTAAAATTATTTATATTTTGATATCTAATTTATTTTTTCTTTCATCATATTCATGAAAATTGATTGTCTTGGCCCTCTTACGATTTTATCTCTCAATTTAAACTTGTAATAAGAAAATTAAAAAAATTAAAAAGGGTAAAAGATAGGAACTCGTTCAAAAGGTTTGTGCTCCTTAGCTGACCGTTGACGGAAGCTAACTGTCACTCCGTCAACGGTCAGCTAAGCCGTACCCTAAAAGAAATTAGCATGTGACATGATAATACATTTCCAAATTTACCAAAGATCCATGTGTCATCAATCAAAAGCTGTCTATTGACAAGCTCCTCAACCAGGGGCGTTATCCTACTCAAGCTGGTTGAGGTGCCCGTGGCAAGTAGGTAAGAAGTGTTTCCACCAACGAGAGTCTTCCTCAGTAATCCCCTAATGGGGCACCCAATAGGACTGTGTTTTTCCTAACGTATCGGTGCATGCATGCCTCATGACCCCAAATTGCAAGTGAATATTTTTCTTCCACACTTTGAGGGGAATACCAACGCGATTGCAAACCAAAGGTCCAAGTGTCATCAATCAAAAGTGGTCCATTGAAATTAATTGTGGGACTTAGACTTGGATTCGTATGTGGACGAAGACCCAGCTGCAAGTCTTGGTCTTCTTGTATTGTAGCCATGACTCCGTCAACCACGGGCATCCTCTTAGTATTTCTTCTAGAATAAGAAGCTAATTTCCAATAATTATCGTCTGAATACGAGTCAATCCCGTATATGCCTTCCAAAATCGAAATAATTATGCTAGGATTTATGCTGAGTTGGAATTAAACTTATGAAATTTATGATCCTGTTGTCCAGATATATCAAACTCTTAGGCTGCATTTGATAATGCTCTCGAGAATAGGTGTTTCCGTCTTTTATTCTTGAGAGCATAAATATAAAAAGAAATGTGTTTGGTAAGTTTTTATTATTATTGGGAACAAATTTGTTCCCAAGAACATATTTGAAATAAAAACAAGACATAAAAAAATAAAAAATAAAAAAAGGTTGCTTCTTTTACCCTAGAACAACCCTAGAAATCCCCTACCCAGTCACCAACCTTGGCGCCAATTAGCGATTAACAGACGAGGCTCGGTGACCTTGTTGGAGTCTCACCAACCCCGGTGAGGTCGCCCCAAGCTCGTCGGCCACCAACGAGGCTTGGTGACCTTGCCGGAGCCTCACTAGCCCCCAGCCGAGGTCGCCCCAAGCTCGTCGACCACCAACAAGGCCCCACCCCCTCCCAAGCCTCGACATGGCTAGGGAGGCTCCCTCGAGGCTTGTGATGGTTAGGTGAGGCTCGACCTAGCCAAATCTGGTGAAGTCGAGCCTCGCCAGCCAAGGCGAGGTGGAGTCTCGCCTAGTCATGGCAAGGCTCCCTCAAGGTCGCTGACCCTTATTTGGCCGATCGTCGATTGGCGACCGGCTAGAGGAAGGAGAAGAAAAAGAAAAAAAATAATGTAATAAAATTATTAATAAATTAAAAAGTTCTAAGTCACAAAAATACAGGAAGTCATACCAAATGCACTTCTCTCCCAAGAATAGAAATTTTATACAGTTACCAAACACATTCAAATACTCTGAAATTGTTTCTAGGAACAAAAATAGAAAAATTGTTTCTAAAAAAAAATTATTCCCCATATTAGAAACGTTACAAACGTATCTTTAGTTTCTGTGGAAACTATTTTTCCTATATGAATATAAAGTGCCCAAAAGGAAAATGAGGATACAAAATACTTAGTAGTAATGTATACATTGAGCCATAGCCGCTAGGATGGGTCCGTTTGTCGCATCCAGAGCTCGTGATATTAATATACTGCGAGCAGGCATTTCTTTTGCATACTTCTCTGTTCAACCATCTCCCCTGCTCGATCACTATGGGAAGATTAACTACAGCTTTCTCGTTTTCTTTGCTTGCTTCTGTAGCTTTAGCATTTGTCCTTTTGGTTCAAGCCCAGCAAAATCCAGGTATCTCTCTCTCTCTCTCTCTCTCTCTCACACAGAGAGGAAGACAAAGCTGGCAAGGTCATACTTGTGAAGGAATTATGAAGGCTTGATGCGTGTCATTTCTTTTATCTCTCGCACTTCTTGTTCTAGGACAAGACAATCCGGCTCTCTCTCTCTCTCTCAAACCTTACGTATATATCATCAGTTTTTCCCATAACCAATATGATTTTATTTCATATGCACAGAACATATCAAGTCGGTTTTCCTTTCAATGCGTGGTTTGATATAACATCGATTTTTTCCTTGCAATGTTTTTATCGTGTTTGTCGATTAACCATTTAAGATAAGGTCATTAAACTAAACAAAAGCTAATATTGCAGGCTTCTTACTTTGAATTATTTGATACTGGATAAGTGAGGCATGTCACATGTAAAGCGGCCTTCTTTCTTCTTATTTAAATTATAGTCCCCCACTTAGCATAAAGAGATTAATTCGTGCTTTATGAAGTTTCACACTTATTACAAAATCTCTCAAGAGGTTTACTTATAATATAATCAGTTTCAAAGAACATCGTTCTCAAGAAAAACTAAACTTTTTTTTTTTTTGGTTATTTCTAACAATAGATTTCATAAGTATCAATTGTGGCGTGCCAAATTATTACCATGATAATATTCTCAAAATATCCCACAAGGCTGATACTGAATTTGTAGACTCGGGAAAGGTCATGCAAATCCCTAGTAATCTCATCTACAACAACATGGAACAATTGAAGAACTTGAGAAACTTTCCTAATGGTACTAGGAATTGCTACTCTTCAACCACAGCAAGGCAAGAATAGAAAGTACTTGATTAGGGCAACCTTTAACTATGGGAATTAGGATAACAAAGGAATGGCCCCGGCTGGGCCACGGTGAACTCGCCAAGCTACACGTGTTGCAAAATCGTTATGTTGCCTCAAGAGACTACATACAAGTGTGCCTAGTGAATAAGGGTATATGGTTGAAATTATAAAAAAAAAGAATAAGGGTCCAGGAACACCTTTCCTCTCTCTCTCTCTCTCTCTCTCTGAAACGGAGATGGTTTTGATATGCCATGAAAGACCCTCAAGATGTTGCATGTCTTGATTGGTTGTCTAGCTCTAGGAGTCATCGCTCGCAGGCAACAAAATCTAGGTTCTCTCCCTCGTCTCTCTCGCGTGCGCGGATGGTGATGATTGAATTGTGAAGAGTTGAGAAAAAAGGAAACGGTACCCAAGAAAAGGGCACAATGAGGATTCAATGTTTACCTATCTTTTCTTTCCGTTAGCCATCGAACTTTCAAGCAGAAGACTAAATGTAGTCGTGCTCCATTTTGATTTCAAAAATGAGCGCCTAGTATTTAGGCAGAGTAGAGGTCAAGAAGCTTTCACGGTTTCAGAGCTACGCAGAGCAATCTTTTGAGCTAAAATTTAGCAATTTAGCAAAGTAAAGGATGTTCAAGATTCTCTAGGAGACATTTACGAATCTTAGGCTCCGTTTATTTTGCTGAAAATAGATTATTTGAAAATTATTCTAAAAATAATTGCTTGTATTGCTTGAAATAATTAGTCAATGAAAAATATCTTGATTATCAATAATAATGCATGTCTAAATATTTTCGTAAAAGATGGAAATATTTTTGTTAAATATTTTTTATAAGTAGTATAAACGATCATTTCAGAAAATTGTTATCCAAATAATTTATTGTACTCTAAACAAACGCACCCCCAGTGTAGCATCCTCTGGCTCAGATGACATCTCTGTTTTCAAGCTTTTCACAGGTGCCTTTACCATCAAATTGTCCATCAAAACTTCTTTTTAACTTACAATTCCCAGCCCAATTATTACTGACGTAATTTTCGTTGCTGAAATATCCATCTAATTGATACGGTTGTAAAAAGGTTAGATAAGAAAATTTAAGGGACATCGTAAAGAATCAAAAAAAAAAAAAAATGAACACTGTTTATATTTCAAATTAATAAATAGTGAAGGGTAAGTGACTTTCTCTGATTTCACCTTGACATAGGTTTCATAAGCATCGATTGCGGGATACCTAATGATTACTATGATGATCATCTCAAGATATACTACACGGCCGATGCTGGGTTTGTAGATTCCGGAACAAACATGCCGGTGTCCACCCAAACCAACTACGAACAACAATCAAAGAATCTTAGGCTCTTCCCCACTGGAGAAAGGAATTGTTACACATTAAAGCCAAATGAAGGAAAGGACAACACATATTTGGTCAGGGCTTCATTTTGGTATGGGGATTATGATGGCAAGAATCAAGCCCCGGTATTTGACCTCTATATTGATGTTAACTATTGGACCACGGTGAACTCTTCGTCTTGGATATACGAAGAGATTATTTACACTCCTCTGAGAGACTATATACAAGTCTGCTTGGTGAATACCAGCTCAGGAGTTCCATTCTTATCAACTCTCGACTTGCGTTTGTTGGATAACTCGATTTACCAAATCAACTCCGGTGCACTTGTAACCAACTGGAGATTTAATTTAGGGAGCACAGACACATACAGGTGATTTTCTTTGTTATTGCCCATGATATTCGAATGTTGACTGCATTGATCAGTCAGTAAATGACATGTTAGTGCGTTCACATTTTAATAGACTTGTATTTTCGCACTATAGTGCAACAGCGTGAACGTTAGAAAACATGTTATTACCCACCAGCAATTTGTGTCGACTTGTTCATCATCTTGCACTTACTGTTATGATCATTTGATTGGCATTGGCATGATTAGGCATCCAGAAGATGTATATGATCGCATCTGGAGCGAATGGAACCTTGACTTTCCTGTCAGTCAGCAACGTGACAGCTATCGAGACAAGTACAGTGATGATGCCGCTAAGTTCCACCTGAAGTTTTGATGACCGCCGTACAAACACAAGATGTCATATCCTTTGATTCTGCAATGGCCATCAGACAACTCTTCTAGTGACTGGTTTATATGCTTTCACTTCGTGGAATTGCAACTGCAAGAGAACCATATCCGAGAACTCACGGCATATGTACTAGATGAACCCGTGAAAACCATCATGCTCGAGAACCTAAAGCCGGTGACCATAGCCTCAACTCTCATGGCTGGAAGATCTTTGGATTTGAGTATTAAAGCGACAAGCCGCTCTACTCTGCCACCTCTCCTCAATGCTGTCGAGATTTTCACTGTGGCGCAACTTCCAAGTTCACCTACTTTTCTCGATGACTGTATGTATATATCTATGCTCCACTTATTTTTTCTTTTTTTCAATTCTCTTTGATTTCCTTATGACTGTAGCCCTTTACATGGTAGTTTAGTCAATGCTATGTATGATGTCAAGAGAACATATGGGGTGATCAGAACTAGCTGGCAAGGTGATCCATGTGTTCCTAAACAATACTCATGGAGCGGACTCCATTGTACCTATGATAGTCCTCCAAGAATCGTCTCGTTGTAAGTCCACGACTACATATTTCCTCTGAAAACATGCTGTATACGAACCCCACAAGTCATAAAAGATAAGTTTTCTCAACGGCAACTACAGTACAGATTGGTAATACATCATGCGACCGAGGAAATGATTTCCAAAATCAAGTCTATATTAAAGCCTCCTATGGTAAAAGTTTTAACCGGTGGGATTTTACTCTCATAAATTTAGCTGCATTTGTGCAGGAACCTGAGCTCTAGTGGACTCAAAGGACAGATAGACTCATTGATCTCCAATTTGACAGCAGTCATATCCCTGTATGCACAGTAGATTTTCTTTCGTATTGCTTCCTTAATTTGCACAGAGAGAGAATGGACAACACTAAGCCCAAAAAAAAAGCGACACACTTGTTTATCATTAGCATGATGTTCATTATCTACCTTGTCCTGTTTTATGCATTTTAAAAAGTACATGCTTATGAAGTTTCTTAGTACTTTTTTGGCTGAATTTCAGGGATTTATCCAACAATTCGTTAACTGGGTCCGTGCCTGAGTTTTTATCGCAAATGCCAAGCTTGAAAGTTCTGTGAGTCACTGAGCTTTTAACAGAAAGATTATGTGTGGTTATCTAGCTCAAGTAAATGGCTGTCAACTTCTGATCATGAATACTTGCAGGAATTTAAGCGGAAACAACTTGAATGGCTCTGTTCCTCAAACTCTCTTGAAGAAGAAGGGGTTGCTACTAAGGTTCGCTCATTGCCACACTGTTGCAATAGTACATTTAATCACTTATTATTGTCTATACAATCTGCTTCTTCTTTCTATACGTTTCTGCTCTCTGAAGAATGAAAAAAGATGGAAGTGGTGCTTGCTTTTTTAGTTTTCTGTTTGATCGACTTATGCATGTAATACATACAGAGGGTGGGATATCCATGAATTCATGGGCTAATCTTTCGGCTGTGACATGTACTATCGACATTTTTTTACAGCCTAGATGGAAATCCAAATCTTTGCCAATCAGACAATTGTCCGACCAGCAATGTGCAGCCAAAGAGAAAGGGCATCTCTATTGCTCCAATCATCGCATCAGTTGCAGCTGCTCTGTCTTGATTTTATCCGGGAGCTCTTGCAGTATTATGGATAATCAGAAGAAGACAAATCCAAAGTAACTCTTTTGCATATTGCATGTGCAAGGAAAATCAAAAGTTTTACATGTGATTTTGTCAGTCCAGATTTGAACCCCTAACTGGTTTAACTGATCCAATTGCTCGCGGCCCTTTCCACAATTGGGCCCGGGAAAAGTGAGCATGACACACCAACTTGATCTCACTCCAGTAATCACGTTTCTATGTCGTCACCGTTTCATGTTCAAAAACTTCGCACGCGTTATTGGTTAATGATATCATAATTGTAACGAGGCTTACCCACCAGAGTAAAAAAGTCATTTCTGGGTATACTTCATTTGATTGAGGTAACTTGCTTCACTCTTTTTGGTTTGTTGTCCACGACCCTTTTTTAGAATTAAGTCATTTCATGCTTTTTCAAAATAGTTCTGTTTGCAGTGAAGGCATATAATATCAGACTGAAGATCATGACCGGATAACTCTACTCAGGTTACTTAATTACCTTTTCATTTCTCCAGACGTTACTACCACTACTACGACTACCAACTCTACTAGAGGATCTATTGGGGCATTCAGGTTGTCAAAAAATCAACCTTTTACACCTACTGAGGTTACAAGAATTACTGATGACTTCAGAACAGTAATCGGAGAGGAGGATTTGGGAAGGTTTACTTGGGCAAACTGATGATGGCACTGAAGTGGCAGTAAAAATATTATCTCAATCATCAAAGCAAGGTTATAAGGAGTTTCGCGCGGAGGTTCGAAAATTTAGTGCAACTAGAATGAATGTCACGTTTTCAATTTTTTGGGTGTTCTACTCATGACAAGCTCTAAAACCTTGATGTGCAGGCACAACTCCTGATGGTCGTTCACCATAAAAATCTGGTTTCACTCATTGGATATTGCGAAGAATATGAAAGCATGGCGCTGATATATGAATTCATGTTCAATGGAAATGTTCGGCAACATTTGTCAGGTTTGCCTGATATTTCCTTCTTCAAATTCTAACTAGATAAAGCATTGTAGACTCTCACCATATGACAGCACGACATGTGTCAAGTTATATTTTATCTCAACTTTGTTCTTTGATAATTTAGGCGTTTGGATTAATCTGTCAAGTTAGGTAGTCATTAATAGCACATTGGAAATAAAAATTAACTTTCTCAGCGAATGAATAAGATGGTGAACAGGATTTTATATCTTTCGTGATTGGAATACTTCCTTAATCCTCTACTTTCAAGCAGCACAAAACGCGAATGTTTAAGTTGGAGCCAGAGACTACAAATCGCAATTGATGCAGCTCAAGGTACATAAAGTAGATTGATGAAATCTTTGTTCACATTTCCCCAAGTTGAGCAACACATGACATTTCTTTTTCTTTTTTGCCGTTGGTGCAGGGTTGGAGTACCTGCATAATGGGTGCAAACCCCCATTGTCCATAGGGATTTAAAGGCTTAATATTTTGCTAGACAAAACATGCAAGCGAAGATTGCTGATTTTGAATTATCGAAGGCATTTGTAACAGGGCTTGAGTCTCATATTTCAACTCACCCAGCAGGAACGCCTGGTTATCTCGATCAGAGTAGGCAACTCAACTGGCGACTCTGAATACAAATGCTATTCAATTTAGGAAGCAGAATAACTGTACTAATATAGACCATCGCGAGGGCCCATACGTTTTATTCATACATGTTTATGTTGATATGTAGATACGTTTTTGAAAGGCAGTTTCAGCTATTATTGTACTGATCAAAGCAACAATTCCTTTTGAATCTCAGGTTTCATTCATCTGGAAACCGGGGCAAGAAGAGCGATGTGTACAGCTTTGGTGTAGTTTTATTCGAGTTAATCACAGGCCACCTGCCCATTATAAGAAGTCCAGAGGGCAGCAGCATGCATATACTTCACTGGGTGACTCCACTCATAGAAAGAGGGGACATCCAGAGCATTGTCGATCCGAGGTTGAATGGCCAATTCAGCATCAATTCTGCATGGAAAGCAGTGGAAATAGCCATGTCGTGCGTACCAACGATAGCAGTCCAAGGCCAGACATAGACTGTGTTCTGTCGGAACTAAAAAGAATGCCTGACGGCAGAGATCAGTTCAGGAAGACAAGGAATGGGAAATAGTAAGAAACAAAGTGAGTCTTTTGGTATTACCTTAATTGGCGTTGATAGCGCTCGAGTGCTCGTTAACCATACTTCATCTATAAAGGTTATCATGTCCACCTTCCTTGTAAAGTTGCTTATTGGATCGAACAGATTTGAAAACTTATGTACAAAGTCTGCGCTTGTGACTTTAAACTGCGAGTGCTGTATATTGCGGTTGTTGCATTTATAGCTTTGTGAATAAATAAGTGAATGAATGGTGAGTTCAATTCACACTTTGGCCCCTCTTTACCAAGGCTACAAACTGTACGGCTATCAAGACGTTGATAGCTAGCCTTGCTCAGTTATCCATGTGAACCCTGTATAATGAATAAGAGGAAAAATGAATTTCTTTCATTGCGATACTATCTGTTTTATAAACCCAGTCATCTTTTGGCAATCTTTGCCAACCACAACCACCTAACTACTAGCCACCTGGCCATATCAGTGTCGCCTTTCATCAAACAAGAGGATATAGAGAGCATCACGGATCAGAGGCTAAAACTTACAAGGGCGGTTCAGCGCCGCATCCGCTTGGAAACTAGTCGAGGCAGCAATGCCGTGCTTGGCCGTGACTACGAACGAGAGGCTGAACATGAACCTGCATGCTGTTGGAGCTGAAGGAATGCTCGACTCTTTTTAAGCGAGGTACTTGATGGACCAAGGGATTATGTTCTGCTTCAACCTTCACGATCGCTGCTTATGATTTGGATAAATGCCTGTGAAAAGGTCCCACGAGACAGTGCATGATGTGCTTCCAAAACCTTCCTTTGGGTTTTGTAATTGTGGACGATGTGATTTTCTTTGATATGATAGCACTTCAAGGTTTTGCATGTACCATATCTGCCTATGAACGTGATGAGAGACAATATTGAAGAAAGGAAACTGCTGCTTTGCGATGAAAAGGACAAAAAGTACTTTATATCTATCAGCCGAGTAATCTAACGAATCTTTTACCACATGTCATGTGAGCTAGTAAATGTGTGCACGTCTTGCGTGTTCCCAAAAAATAAAAGAACACTTTAAGTATTAAAAATTAAGCTACTTAATGAATTCATAAGAATCTACATTGATATTGTTTCAATAGAGAATGAAAAAGAAATATAGGATAATATTTGCTCTGATACCTTGATGCGTAGGCGCAACTCCTGATGGCCGTTCATCGTAGAAATCTAGCTTCATTTATCGGACATTGCAAAGAACTTGAAAACATGGCGTTGATTCACAAATTCATGCCCAATTGAAATGTTCGCCACATTAGTCCAGTTTGTCTGATGTTCCTTTTTGCAAATTCTTGCCAGATCAAGTATCTCTTACACTCTCAATATGTGACAGCACAACATGCGTCGAAATATATTTCTTTTCTCAACGTTCTTTGATAGTTCAGGCTTTTGCATTAATTGGTCAAGTTTCATATTCATTAATAGCACCGTGGATAAAATTAACGCGGACGAGGACACTAGTTTTTACATCTTTCATGTTTCTGAAGCTCCTTATTTCTCTACTCTCCAGCACACAACCCTAATGTTCTGAGCTGGAGCCAAAGGCTACAAATCGCAAATGATGCAGCTCAAAGTACATAAAGTAGATTGATAAAAACCTTTGTTCACATTTCCACGAGGTGAGCTTACACAACACATTCCATTAAGTTTTCTCTGTTGGTGGTGCAGGGTTGGGGTATCTGCATTAAGGCTGCAAACCTCCCATTAGCGCTGCTTGTGTTTCTCCATTCGGTGGAGGCGGGGGCCATCGTGGTGGCAGGGACCGAAAGAGACGACCTGCGGCTGGTGGGCCTTGGGGTTGAGGTCTGTGATGGAGGCGGGGACCCTGTAGATAGACGGGTTCTGCCTGCACTTGAGGTTCTCGTTGACATGAGCGATCCAGTTGGTCTCGTTCGGGTCCAGTGCGAAAAATCTTCGAATCTCGGGACAAAATTTTTCGAATCTTGGGGACAAAAATTGTTGTTTATTCTTATTTCCTATTAGGAACAACCTCAATATAGGTTGGATTTCCTGAATAATCCGTACAAAAGTTCGAGCTCACAAAATACACACAAACAACAATTTAAGGAGAAAAAAGTTGCTAAAATAGATCTTAGGTCAAGTCGAATGTGGGTCACATGTGAGTCGTTCTATTAGTATTGCAAAGAAATGGGCAAAACATATTAAATTGATCAATTTGGGTCAAATAATGTCACGACCTTAGGGTGAATTATTCAAAGAAAAGGCTAATGGATTACTAAGTCCGTAAGCTTGGTGCGGACCCTCCCAAGTCCTACCAATTGCGACTAATGAATTAACCCATTTAAACATGCAATTATATTTCAATTTGGAGCCGCCACTAACCAATTAGGGTTGATTAGAAACCCAAGTAAAATATGGGAGAATACTTTACTTTTGCGAATCAGAAATTCAATAGATCTGGGAACATGATTATGCTAGATTAATCTAACGCCCTTCGGTACCTTTTATTTCAAAAATATTTTGCAGGCATTATTGATTAAGTTTAACTTAAGCTACTAACATGCAAATGGTAGCCATACGAGTGCACAATCAATAAAATAACATTCTATAAAAAATGCTAATAAAAATGCATGCCCTAAACATGATTTCTAAATGACATGACACCTAATTTTTCTTTTTCTTTTGAAAATGTTAATTATATGCAATCTTAATTTAAATTTGATATGCATGAGTTTTTACTTTAATGACATATGAGATGCAATTCATGTGACATAATTTAAATCATTACAATATGTGTGCGATCTAATTTGCATGTGCTATATGATGTGGGATGAATGACATAATAATTCTATATGCATGTTCTTTTTATGATTTTTTTTTTTTTAATGTATACAACCTACGCTAAACAATGATGACATGAAATGGGATTAATTATGAACTAACCTATTAACTAACCAAATAAATGACTTCTGTGTTTTCTTCTTTTTTTAAATGACTTAATAAATCTTATTAAAGAAGAAAATAAAGATGCAATACTAATCTTCGGCTTTTTTTATTAAAGAATTGCCGACAAGAATATTAAAACATTAACCTATGACCCTCTAACTAAAGCGCAACATGTGGTATGCACATAATGAAGTCTATATAACCTAAATAACATTTTTGTTCTTTTTTGTTTTATTAAGGAAAATTAACCTAATCCTTATGAATCTAAAAATCAAAATGCAAAGCTTTAAATATGAAATGCATATGGACCTAAATACCTAAATCCTAGGTATGACATATAATGCAATGACATGTGATGAACAAATAACACACCAAAATATGTCCTATTGAAAATTCATCAACATAAATCAATGACATATTATTTCAATGATGCAAAAGCAATTCATGAATTTGTCATAAAAAGTCGAAATAATCAAAATCTAACCCGGACGTCTCGCGGCTAAATATTTTTTATTATCATGACTTAATATGACAAATTTTCTAAATTGGATAATAAATCAAAACAAATCAGGTTAGAATGAAAATAATAAAATAAGTAAAAACTATGAAACCAAATATCTAAAAATTTACCTAGTCTAACTCACTCACGGTGGACTTGAAGAAATGGCGAAGAGCAGTACTGCGATGATGGTTCACCAAGGGTGATGGGTCCTGGTTCGGAACAAGGGCTGTCCGTCGGGGGCTCCGAGGTTCGGCAATAACCAGACCTGCAGCAAATCAGGGAGGCAGCAGGTGGCCTTGTTCGGGCGTGCAGCAGCGAGCAGAGGGACAAACTCAGCAGCAGGGGGGTCACTCGGGCGTGCAGCAGCTCGCTCAGGCGAAGGACTCGGGGTGATAGAGGCGCGGCCGTTGGAGTTCAGGAGCGTTGCTGAGTAGTTGCCCGCAGCGATGATCGTTGCAGCAGGCGTCGGAAGCGAGGTCTCGAGCAGCGTGCGAGTCGTGGGCCGGCGGTAAGTAGCAGCGTCGTAGGGTGAGTCAGAGCAGGGGCGTCGGAGCTTCTGGTGTTGCAGATCAGCGACGACAGAGGCGGAACAGGGGCGTCGGGGCTTCTGGTTTCGGGCGGAGGCGGACAGTGGCCGGATCAGCGGGTTGCAGGGAGCATCGGCTCGACGTCCGGTAGCTCAAAGCAGTAACAGACAGAGATGGTGTCAGAATCGTCGTTCGGTGAACACAGAGGCAGCGACGGAGCCGGGCTGTTGGCACGACGGAGGTCGGATACGAGCGTCGGCAGCAGGGCTGGCACGGGTGCTCGCAGATGGAGGCTGACAGCGGGCGGCGCAAGGCGCGGCGGCGTGGGCTGCAGCGGAGCGGCGTGGGGACTCGCGGGAGAAGAAACCCACGAAGAAGATCAACAGTGCACAACCTTTTTTTTCTTTATTTTTTGTTTTTCTCTCTCCCTCGTCACTTCTCTCTGCCTCTTTCTGTACACTTTTTCTTTGACTTTTCTTCTTCTTCCCTCTTCTCTCTACATTCCCTGCACTCTCTCTCTCTTCGCAGAAGCAAAAGTTCTCTTGACTTTTCTTTCTTTGTTTTCTTTTCCCTCGACCAAGAGAAGTCCCCCTTTTCACGTCTCGCGCCCTCTATTTATAAAGTGAAAACTCGAATTTATTTATGCAGGTGGAGATTTTCGCTCAACTTCTCAACAAAGTAGCTCCAAACTCACACGGTTGAGTTTTTGAATTCAATTTTTTTAAAAAAAAAATTTCTCCTAATCAAAGATTATCTTATATTTCTAAAATATAAGTTTAAATTAAGTGTCAACAAATAATTGTCGACCGAATTTACCTGTTTGATGGTCCCATGTATAAATCACTTTTTTGCACAAGGTAAAGAGAAACATGTTTAAGCATGTCCCATGTAAGCCATAGGAAATGAATTGTGTGCACACGAAGCATGACATCTCGTTGATAAGCCTTTGAATTTGATGAATTTCAAGTGTCGGCCTAAATTAGAAGGATCGTTTGAGAGTACATATAATGCTAGTTGAGGTATGAACTTTGCATATTTGATATTTGACGTGACATTAGGTTTATAATAGGGAAAAGTCACGAAAAACTCGAACTTTGCCAACCGTGACACATTTATCCCAAACGTTTTTTTTTATGACACAAAAAATCCTAAACTTTGTTATGCGACACATTTACCTCGACGCCGTGGACGGCCTCGCCCGACACCGGCGAGGGCGACCCTTGCTGGATGCTGACTTCTCCGCCGGCTCCGCTAGAGTATCGCGAGAGGAAGAAAAAGAAAAAATGAAAAAAAAAAAAAAAGGAAAAAAAAGAATAAAAAGACAAAAATGCCCTTGATGGGGTAAATGTGTTATGGTTTGAAAAGTTTTGGATTTTTTTCACGTCACAAAAAAAAATTTGGGTAAATAAATCACTTTGGGCAAAATTCAAGGTTTTTTGTGGCTTTTTCCCCTTTATAATAGTACTTTTTGTTTTATTTGGTATTAATTTTTACCTCGTATGTTTGGGATATGCCAAATTTCTTGTTTGATGTCTTGTTTTAGGTACTCAACGCCCTTCTTCCGTATATACATTACTTGTAGGGAAAAAACTTCATAATGAGTTACATTCTAGTAATATTTATGCATGGTTAGCTCATGACAATCATATAACTTTTCATAAATTAAATTTAGATGGCGCACAAGAGGAGTTGTAACCATGTTGTGTGAAATTCAAAATTGTCCACAAATTTCAAATGGAGAAAAACTAGTTTAAGCAAAAGATATATTTGAATTCAAATCAAAGTCAAATCATAGAAGTAGAGTCAAGTTTTTAAGTTAAACTAAATATTAATGTGGGTTTTATTTTTCATTTTTTTAACTTCAGACCATTTAAATATAATTGATTGCGCATGTTTATGAGCTCCAATCAAGAGTTCTCTTGAAAGATATCTCGAGTTTCAGCCCATGCATGAGATCCGACCCAATTGCGGACTGGAATTCTTGACTGAATACCTACGGGAGTCATGTTGAAGGAGTTCAGCCAAGAGAAAGGTTGTTACATTACTTTATCTAATTTCTTTGGGGCGGTGGCACTTATGTAAAGATCCAAGAGTGATCAATCGAGAGATTGACTCCTCTAGAAGGCTGTCACTAAGGCCGTACAAGCGATGCTACTGTTGATCATATAAAGAGAAGGGTTCAATTTTTTATTGATTTTATGCCACAAAAAAAGAAAATATAAAAGGAGGAAAACAATAAAAATTCTTCTTTTTAAGTATTGAAAACGCTCAAACTTGTTAGCCATTGTCACTTTGTAATTATTGGATTGGTTGGTGGAATTTTTTCTAGCTAGCTTTTCCTATAGTGTAAGTATCGATACTCGAATTAAATGACATAAATATTTCATATTCTCTATCGCTTCTTGTATAATTTTCTAATGATTTCGTATTGATTTAATTGGAAGATATATGGTGAGTTTCTACATTTATTTTATAAGAAGTCTAATCAAATAATTCTTGAATTTGTTGTGATTGCTATAATTAATAAATAGTAAGCACAAAAATCTTATACAAGATGTTGACTTAACCGGAAAATGGCTAATTCCATGAACAATTTAATTAATATATTATTTTGAGGATCAACTTTCCATAAACCAATCAAGTTGAAAGATGTGACAAGTGGTGCATTTTAGAGAGAGAAAGAGAAATGGGAAGAGTGTGTGGTGGTGCCCAAGTGAGGATATGTCACTTCCTTATGTCCCAGTGAAGATAAAAAGTGTTTAGGAAATGTCCCATGAATAACGCGGGAATCAAATTGCATTGCTTGCCATCCACATATTTGAGTACATGTAATGTGGTTTTGGCAAGGACTTCCCATATTTGACATGACATTAGATATATAACTTTTACCTTTTAAATAATCTAAATTTCTTACTCGAGGTCTCCTTTTTAGTACTCAAGGCCCTTCTTTCAAAAATACATATGATGTAATGAAAAAATATATATTTCACAAAGAGTGATTTTCCGATAAGATATGGCAATCATATAATTTCTCATCAATCAATTTTTAGATGATGAACAAGACAAAGTTATAATCATCTTATGTCAAATTCAAGAACTTTTATTGGTTTCATATGGAGAAAAAAATGATTCTAGCAAAAAGATAAATTAAAACTTAAATCAAAGTCAATTTTATAAGTCAAACTAAATATTGGTGCTGGTGCTTTCGAAGGGAATCGCTATCCAATGAAGAAATCAAAATGCGCATTAAAAGCTCCTTTTTAATTCCACAACCATTTAAAATGCTTAAGAAAGTCAAATTTTTTCTCATCAATTCAGAATCACAGCAAGCAAAACTTCAATAGGAAGAAACTCTATATGACCCCTCCCCTAACTCCACAAGGGGAAATAGAAAATAAATTAAATTCACAATCACGCAAAGCCAACATGAGGCTGCGGTGGTTGGTGGTGGAGGATCCATGGGCATTGCTATTGACGCTAAAAGGAAGAAAGGAAGAAGAAGAAAAGGAGAAATGCAAGGCACAGAAGAGAGAAACGAGACTAAAAGTGAGCCACCATCTAGGCACGTGGCGATCAATGAGTAGGATAGAGAATGACTCACATGAAGATTCAACACCACCTAATATTTTCTCAGATTCATGTCATTTTGAAAACACTCGACAAGCTTGTCTAAATTTGCTGTTAAATATCTCAATTGACAATTCAAATTACAAATTTATTAGGGAAAAGTAAAGAAAAGTCAATATTCGACTTAGTTAACTTGTAAAAGAATAATTTTTACTGAGGTGACGGCCACTGTTATAGAGAAAGCACCATCAGTTCATACACACATACATATAATGAGGAGAACGTCATTCTAGCAATATAGGATCTTAATAGGCGTACTTAGAGAACAACATAAATAAATTCTCTTATAGTTTTTTTTTATATAGCTATGTATTCTTCATCTACTTAATTTTTGCTCAGTAATGAAAATCGTCCCTCAAAAGCAATAGAGCTCACCAGGGCATTGTAGTTCTCTCCCTTTCAAGTTGCTGTCATGGCTACAAACTCTAAAATATCATTTACCCTCTAGTTTTTATGCGCCCAACATTGTTGCATTAAGACCTAATGATACAAAATATACCCTTTGGGAAACCTGAGTACTTTCACTAACTGAAAGTTGAGATTCGTCGGGATTTTCCACCGGGCAGCATTGTTGCCCCCACCGGCAATGGTAGATCAAGATTGTAGGACGTAGTTTATCGCACATCTCTGATTACTACACCACTATCAATATAACTTGTATAATTTTTTTCAACATTTGCCACTTGGCTTACAGTGAACATATTGTCTGTATTTTCTTTTTCTTCAACATAATTATCTCGATAATCTGTTTCCAATCAACAATTTTTTTCTATGTGGCTTATCTTTTTCGCGAGGGATATTGAGATTTATTTAGGAAACCAACAATCTTTTTTTAATTGATTTATTTTATTGCAAATACTGCAGGTTAGATTTTTATTTTTATTTCCTTTTAAGAAGTTTCTTCTCCTCTTTTATTTTTCCACAAGCTCCTTGAACCCTTTTTAGATTTATGAGACCCCGCATTTATTTAGACTGAAAGTCACTCTCGACGGAATCTTCATCATAAAGCATTAGTCTTTTCTCATACGCCTGAGCTAATTAATTCACTCACTAACATGATTTTTAAATCCTTAAATTCTTCTAGAGGGCTGATAATAGGATTTTGTTCCTTGATAAACATCACATCTAAAATTTCTACTCCCCCGATATCATCTCCATAAGCCCCCATTTGATCTACTCGTCATTCTAATCTTCCACATTATTGTTTGAGGGTCTCATAATTGTTTATTTTAGCATTTTGAAGAGATTGAAGTCTAATTGTTTGTGTCTTTGTCGCATCTTGAAACTTTTCTTTTAATATGTTCTTAAATTATATTTTGAGTTTGAGCCGTATACGAAATCCGATTTGATTAAAAGATGCATGTTGGATTAAAACCCAGCAAACATATCATATTTGGATTGGAACGCGGAGAGTTGGTTGTTGTAATCTTATCCAAGCTGTCCATTAACTGGAACTCCTTACAGCCAAAAATAATAATAATAATAATAATAATAATAATAATAATAATAATAATAATAATAATAATAATAATAATAATAATAAATAAATAAATAAATAAATAAATAAAAGGGAGCTCGCATGTTGGTGCTCGTAAGAAGAGGAGAGAGAAATATGGGTTTGTGTGGGCTGTGTGGGCCGTTGACTTCTCCAAGCCTTCAAGTGGAGTTCTCTTTTCGTTGGGGGAACAAAGGAGATGTGAGCATCGGGTGAAGCTTGTGAAGAGAATCCTTCATCCAATTGAGGCATTTTCTTCGTGAAGACAGGAGTGTTTCGAGTTTTCAATGATTTGTTTATCGAGCAATTACGTGAGGCGAAATACTATGGGTTTGGGCATAATCTTAAACAGGAAAACACTTGAGCGTTATGAGCAATTGTAGCTCTATAATTCTCCAATTGATAATTACCTGATTATTTGCAGCTGACCCTTCCTATGGAGTGGCTGTTGGTGGTCAGTCTGAATCGTGCAAATTTTTCCTTATTGTTGATTGTCTTGTTTCTCTAGTAATTTTGTTCTCTCACGTAATTTAATTACATACATTCTTTGGCTTCCACGTTATCTTAGAACACATCTTTGCGGTTTTTGCTCCAATGGTTTGCGGAAATATTGTTTCCAAGAGTGCTTGTTGGATGACATACAAAGCCCTTGCAACTTTTTGTGGTTGCTCTGCCAGAAGCTTGTACCTTCCTACGGAGCCTTATATCCTTTCTCCACAATGTCACTTAAATCTTGTGCCATCAAGAAAGTAATCATTTTAATGCTTTAGTAAATAAATATAGTTATTTTCATCGAAAGTAGTAACAATAGTGTGATAGAATTGGCCATCCTTTTGGTGTTGGATATATGGTGGGGATTTTAGTTGGGGGTGGATAGGACTCACGCTCAATGCCAACCGAATGAGGCCCTGACACCACTGTTGGCTTTTAGGGTTAATGTGGAAGTGAGTATGTTTGTGGGGATTTACTCAGCAAAGGAAAAGGAAGGAGCTTTTGAAGCTTGTTTTATTATCAAAATGTTTTGTGCAAGGGATATATGGAGCTGTAGTTGGGATGAACATGAATGAACGAGCATGAAGCCTTTTTATAGTTCTTCCTAATCGACTCTTCTGCTAAGAATCTCTGTCACAAACAAAGAAATTTGCTTCATTTTACATGATGGACAGTTTTTTTGCCATTACTTCTAACTACCACAATCTAAGCCAGAAAACACCAGACTTTAACTACGTACTATATAGTTCTGCAATCTTGTAGAGTCTTGGCTTTTCTGGATAAATTGACCACAACTTCAACAAAATTTAATCAAAAAGAAAATGTTGGAATGGAAGATTTCATTTGCCTAGAACGCGATCATCCTTCCGAATACCTATGCAAATTAGACAAAAATGAAATAGACTGAAACAAGATAATCATCATCTGATAATGATATATAAACAGCCAAATGTCCATTGTTCATAACATTTAGAGAGGGAAATAAGCACGACTGAAAACAGGAGGAAAATCATTGATGACAACAATCAACAGCCAATCAACAGATAATTATCGAGCATCAGGCATTAGAAGAAACAACGAAAAAAGGAAAAAAAAAAAAAAAAAACATCATTATGCATAGTATCTGAGCACGGCATACACGGCCTGCAATATAGTGAGAGCGAAGATGAAGATGGCGGCAGTGAGAGACAATATAGTCCAAGGATTCCTGAAGTAGGTGCGGTTGAGATGAGCCCTCCACTTGTTCCGGTCCTTCTTGCAGTGCTCGCTGATACTCTGTTGCACGCCATCAAGGTTTTTGTTGGATGGGAGCGTCACGTCCGTGCACAGAGAGTTGAATAGCTTGGCGACTGCCTTTTCACTTCCGAAATCATTCTGGATGATGCCTTCCGTGTGAAGCAGTCCGACATCCTTCCTATCGTTGATGATTTTGTCCATGAAGGTGACGTAGGATGTGACCTCGTTCCCAGTTTTGCGGATGTGCAAGCGCTCGAACGTCATGACGTTGCGGAACATGGACTCGGTGGTGTCATCCACCTTGATAACTGGGAGCTTCAGGAACCCTCTAGCAAAGGAGATGTCCTTGAGGCTGTTGGTCTTGCTGTTCTTGAACTTGATCCCGGCCTCGGTGAGCTCAATGGCCGACCGGATTATCGGCTCGGTCTTCTTGGCAGATATGTTCATGTCCTCAGGCCCCATATCTAATTCCCCTTCGTGCTGGACCTCCTCGGATTTCATCAGCAGGCCTTTCCTGTATACGTCCATGACATGCAGGCGTCTGCCCAACCCCGTGAACTTTTTATTTTCATGGGGGAAGTAGAATTTTCCGATGAGCTCGTTGACGTCACCCTGCGTTGTTGGAGTAAAGTCAGTGCATTATATACGAGAGTGTCGTTGTGTCGATACCACCCACATAAAAGGAAGGGAAAAAAAAAGGAGTCTCTTATTGATGTGATAGATTTAATAATTAAATTGTTAATTGATCTCGAACTGTGCATGCTAAACATTTAAAACATTAAATTTAATGAACTTCGTGTGAGGTCTATCTAAGATAATCAGTGCAATAATCTCTCCAATGACAGAGTGAAATCGAAGAAACTAACCTCCTTGCCATTGTTCTCGACGGCAACCAGCTTGTATAGCACTAGAACCGGCAGCTGATTCTCCAGCAGCAGCATGTCCCGGCTTATATACGGGGCTATGCATTCTAGCCTGTGGATGCCGAAGATGGGGTCATTGGACGCATAGTCATTCTTCTCCCCTATCGCAGTCCTCATGATCTCGAGCATGAAGCAGCCGTCTGTGATCATCAGCTCGAGGAACCGGCCCCCCGTGCCCTCCTTCCACTTCGAGTCCAGCTTGTCATAGCTGTCCTCGAGCTCACGCACCACGTCCTTCAGGGAATCGAAGAAGCGGTCGAGGGACTTCCCGGACCGGTTCAGGAAGTGGAGGAGCACGCGGTGCTTGTGTTCCTCCATTTGGCGGAGGTGGACCTCACCGTAGTGGTAGGGGCCGAAAGAGACAACCTGCGGCTGGTAGGCCTTCCGGTTGAGGTTGGTGATGAAGGCGGGGACCCTGTAGATGGACGGATTCTTCCAGTACTGTTGCCTGTCGGCGGGCACGCACTTGAGGTTCGCATTGACATGAACGATCCAGTTGGTCTCGTTCGGGTCCAGTTGGGGCGGCGGAGGTAACATGTTTCGGGGGTTTCAGAGGTTCCACAAGTTTCTGTTCTGGGGGAGAGAGAGAGAGTGAGAGAGAAATGGGAAGAGTGTGCGTGCGGTTCGGGGTCGACCAAGCCCAACGCTGGTCACTTGTGCATACATAGAGGTGTGGAAATGGGTCTTCACCAATTCTGTAGCTCATATAAAATGAGTTGGATCATATATGTGTTGATTAAATTTTAATAGTTTTTTTTTTTATGAAATTGAGTTGTAGAGTCTAATTGAATAATGAATATGGATTTTAAACGGACCAAGAGTTGATTGACCTTTTTGTAGGGCCCACGTGAGCATTATTGATGATGTGACTTTACTATGGTTACGGTTGGCACCAAAGGCTTTGTAGCTTGTGCCAATATCACTAAAGGCGTGTATAACAAAATTTTATTTTTTATTTTGTTTATTTTTTTATTCTTCAAAAAATTTCTGAAAAGAAATTCGTTTGATAATCATTTCATTTTTCTATTTCTGTAACATATTTCTATTCCAAAAATAAATTTGAAAAAGAAATCATAAGCTAAATTTTTTTATTTTTTTATTTTGGAACAAAAATGAAAAAATGAGAACTCTTCTTATCGTTCACTCCCATTACCGCCCACTACTCACTCACCGCCCGTGTGACGTCGGACATCTGCCGTAGACCACCGAATGCCCGCCGCCAATCGCGAACACCAAGTGCCAACCATCGGCCGTTGAACGCCAATTGCCCGCCACCTACCACCCCCTAGAAATAGAAATTTTATTTTGTTATTAAATGATTTTCTATTCCGAAATAAAAATTTTGAGTTGTTAGCAAATTCGTTTATTTGATCAAAAACTCATCCGGGACACAAATTTTGTCATGCGCACTCTAAAAATTCTAAATTTACTCTTTTATTTATTAACCCTAAATGAAATTGAAATAAATGATGTGTAAGTTTTTTCATGACCAAAAAAAAAAATTGGAATATTATGTGGTAGTGGGCAAGTTTAGGATTTACAAATAACTTTAGGATATTTTGTATCACAATAAGCATAGTTTGAAGTGGTATTGCTTCAAAAGAAATAAAAAAAAAATGAAAAATAAAGCGGGAAAATGGGAACATATTTTGGGCCATCCTCCTTTGATATTTCTAGCGTAGCATTCCTCTTCGAGATTCTCGTCTTTCTCTTCCCTCATTAGGATTACGTTTGGTTCGGCCTTTACACAAAAACAAAGCACTTAAAATAGTTTTGATAAAATGCAAATAATACTCGCTATTTGCTTTTATCAACATCTAAATACAAACGATCCCATTTAATTATTTATCAAATAAGAAAATTAGATATCGAACTCGATCCTTAAATAAACATATTAATATGCATAATGTATCTGGATTCTACATTGCATTCAGGCATTACAAAAACACGTCCGTGGATAAATTTATTTTGAATTGATCTAGTTGTAAAATAGATTTGTGTTGGTCCGACATGATAAATGAACTTGAGCTAAGACCTCAAAACTCATTAGGATCTCACAAGCCTGATCCTTTTAGTGGACTCGGCCTCACCTCGCTTGACAAGCTAAAGATTACATGTCATGAAGAAATGACCGGCCATTTTTGAGGAAAAGTATCAAAAAGTCCTAAACTTTTTATATTAGTATCAATTTAGTTCTAAACCTTTCATTAGTGTAAATATAGTCATAAACCTTTTGATTTGGTGCCAATTCAGTCTTTCTAGCTAATTTTGGCCTGATTTTGCTAACTAGGCATTGTCGACTGACGTAGCACAATCCGTACTAACGTGGACAACAATTTAATATAATTTTAATATTTTTTTCAATTTTTTTTTTTGTTTTTTGTTTTTTATTTTATCTTCTTCTTCTTTTTCCTTTTCCTTTTCTTTTCTTTTTCTTTTTCCTTCTCATTCTCCTTCTTCCAACCGATTGCCAGACCTTGGCAACTGGCCAATGTTGACAACCAACAAGGTTGAGATCGACCTCAATGGCCTTTGGCAAGCCTTACCGGCCCTTGGCAAGGCTCGAGCCCTCGCTAGTGGCCGGGCAAGGCTTGACCTCGCTAGATCTAATGAGGTCGAGCCTCACCAGCCTGGCCAATGAGGCCACCCTCGCAACCTAGGCGGCCTTGAGCTAGCCTCGCCGCCCAGCGCAAGCAACCCTCACAACCTCTAGCAAGTGCTCGAGCCTCACCAAGTGCCGTCTTTGGCTGGTCGTCAAGGTTCGACAACCAACTTGAAGAAGGAGGAGGAGAAGAAAAAAAGAAAATTGAAAAGAAAAAATAAAATATAAATCTAAAAGATATTAAAATATTATTAAACTATTCATGTCATCGCCGATCGTGCCACGTCAGCCCACCAGCGCCTCGTCAGCAAAATCCAACTAAAATTAGTTGGAAATGATTGAATTGGTACTAGTGAAAAGGTTCAAAACTAAATTAGTACTATGAAGAGATTTATGACTAAATTGGCATATATGCAAAAAATTTAGAACTTTTTTGACACTTTTTCTGTAACTTTTGGGAAGTGAAGTCATTAGGAAGGAAATTGGCAAAAAGTAGCAACATATTCTATCAGCACCCAAAAGGAAAAGAAAATAAATTTTGCTTTTCAACTTACAGACACACAATCAAAATTTACTCAAGAATTTGCTAGAGATTTGAATAGATGGGAGATAGAAGGAAATAAAATATATATATAAAGATGGAAAGTGTGTGTGGAATAGCGCATCTTTAGGCAATTTTCAGTCGTCAATCTCAAGGAAATATGACTAAATTGGCACAAATGCAAAAGATTTAGAACTTTGTCGACACTTTTTCGGTAGCTTTTGGGAAGTGAGGTTGTTAGGAAGGAAATTGGCAAAAAGGTAGGAACATATTCTATCAACACCCAAAAAGGAAAAGGAAATAAATTTTGCTTTCCAACTTGCAAACGCACAATCGAAATTTACTCAAGAATTTGTTGGAGATTTGAATAGATGGAAGAAAGAAGGAAATAAAATAAACAATATATATATAGAGATGGAAAGTGTGTGTGGAATAGCGCATCTTTAGGCAATTTTCGGTCGTCAATCTCAGGGAAATATGATTAAATTGGCACAAATGCAAAAGATTTAGAACTTTTTTAACACTTTTCTGTAACTTTTGGGAAGTGAGGTCATTAGGAAGGAAATTGGCAAAAAGGTAGGAACATATTCTATCAGCACTCAAAAAGGAAGTGATGTCGTTAGGAAGGAAATTGGCAAAAAGGTAGGAACATATTCTATCAGCACTCAAAAAGGAAGTGATGTCATTAGGAAGGAAATTGGCATAAACGTAGGAACATATTCTATCAGCACTCAAAAAGGAAGTGATGTCGTTAGGAAGGAAATTGGCAAGAAGGTAGGAACATATTCTATCAGCACTCAAAAAGGAAAAGGAAATAAATTTTGCTTTCCAACTTGCAGATGCACATTTGAAATTTACGCAAGAATTTGCTGGAGATTTGAATAGATGGGAGAAAGAAGGAAATAAAATATATATAGTGCATCTTTAGGCAATTTTTAATCGTCAATCTCTGGGAAATATGGCGAGGATTCATTGTTTATATAGAGAGGAACATATCAACGCTCAAGGGAGAGAAAATTGGTCCATCACAATCGCACTTACGAATACTTCCTGGTTGTAACCAAGACCAAACGCATAACACACTCTCAAGAGCATTGTAAGTTCTGAAGCTCTCCTTCCTCTCTCTAGCATTCTCAATAAGAATAATTGTGGCTCATATCAAGAGACTTGCATTGCTAAATTGCATGACACATGCAGTTGATAGGTGAACCTTTCATTTGTCACTTACTAATTTGTGGTTTTTTTTTTATGTGGTATTAATACAATTTAATGAATAATTAATTGAGGATAAATTTATTACAAATAGTCACTTAGCCCTTCAGCATTTGCCTAAAGATATCTAGAGCTTTAAAGCCCATATCAAAGCCCAACCAAATGCAGCCTCAGTTTGAGCTCCATCTGTAGGATCTTTACCATTGTTGTGATGTTGAGAAGTGGATATATAGGGTGCGCATGAAAAATTTCTAAAACGAAATTAATTTCACTCTTCTTGGTGCTTGTGGTTCAGATGTAAAATCTTTTCAAATCGATTTTCGATTCTATTCCTTCAAGAGGCATATAAAATCAGAATCCATTATTTTGGACAAAAACAAGTTTCTTCATAAAAGCAAAACCCAAAATGAGTTTGATAACAATTCAAAATTTCTATTTTGAAATGAGACAAAATCCAGAGCCTTGGTCCGGTAGCATTAAGGATGAGATGAGAAATATTTCTTAGTGTTTTGGATATCTCAAAAACTTACTCCAAAATGCAACTATACAATGGGAAAGGAAAGTCAAGAGATATAAAAGGACTTAAGGAACATGAGGAATGAGCTTGAGTGGAGAAAACCTTAGTGATGCCTTCATTTATTCTTTTCAACATAGATGCAAAAACTAGGTCTAGATGAAGATAAAGTCTCTCCTGCAATTAGAACTTGCTTGAATGACAATCATCATTGCAAAAATCGCTCCATATCTTGATTTCAAATTCACCATTACTCTCACATGCATAATAAGCTAGAAGGTTTGTATCAACATTATAAAGAGAATACCAGCATATGGCAATCTCATAAACAGACCAGCACAGTCGAAATCCATGTACAAACTCGCTGCACAAACAACAACCATTTGCGTACCCGTTATCCATCGCCGGAAATCTCAATCAACCCCGACACGAGCCTTAGATTCACATCCAAACCAACCTACCCCACCCTCCATCATTCCTTTCTCTTTTCCTGTTGTAAAAATTCTCTCTATTCCCCACCCTCACTGAGAAATAGAGCAGCCCGAACGAAATCTACATAAGAACTCGCCGCACAAACACCGACCATTCACATTCGCTCTCACATTCACGTACCCATTTTCCATCACCGAAAATCTCGATCAACCCCAACACGAGCCTTGGATTCACATCCAAAACCACCCTACCCCACCGAGAAACAAAGCAGCCCAGACGAAATCCATGTACAAACTCGCTACACAAACATCAACTATTTGTTTGCAGAGCACAAGCGCAAAACAACCAAGAAAGAGGTGAAATCCACCAGCAACTATTCCGGAAGAGGGACAAATGTAAGACAAAACACCGAGAACATAAAATTCCCCCATCCCTGTTCAACAAGCAACAGGGAAATCGAAATCGAATCTGCAAAACGAAAGACGAAACAAGATAAGAGAGGCAAGAAGGGAAGGATCGATCGAACCTTGTGAGGAATCACGGTGGGAAGTTCCAGAGAAGAACGCAAACGAACATGGATGCGAGCAACTGAATAACAACGGAGATGGGCGACGGCGACTGGAGTTTCGGAATCGAGAGCGAAAAGGGGATACGGACGGAGGAGACGGGTTCGACGGGACGATCGGAGCAAATTGGACGATTTGAGGATGGCGACAGTGAGATGAGCAACGATCTGACCGGCAAGAGGACAGCAACAGCATTGGAGTCCACAGTGGCAAGAAGGATGGATTCGGAGTCGACGGCGAGGATGGACAACTTTGGAGTTGACAACGCTAGGGTTTTTGGTAGAAGTGAGGAGAAGGAAGAAAAGCAAGGGTAAGAAGTGAGGAGAAGGAGTCGACATCTGTGAACGAAGAAGGATGGAGAAAATGAAATAATTTCTATTTCTATTTTACAAACTGAGAAGCTACAATTTCTAACTTCTGATTTCTCCTCCAAATCAATTTCTGGAATAGAAATATGTTTCAGAAATAGAAAAATCAAATTACGTTACCGAACGTTTGCTCCAAACTTGTTCCGAGAAAAACAGAAAATAGAGAAATCGAAACATAAATTTTATCATGTGCAGCCATATTCATCCCCACAAGAGAAATCGAGAGGACGCATTCAATAGCAAAGAGCACAAAATCTGGAGACCGTGTTTGGTATAGTCATCTACAAAGTCTCTCGGCGTACCTTTTTCTTACCAATCAAAGTCCCCAAACTTCCCACACCAACGGAAATAATTATATAATGCTACTTTCATTGCAGGTTCATTTTCCCCCATGGAAAGGAAGTTCTTAGAAAGTAAAGAAAAGTTAAAAAGAAAAAAAAAAACTGATATTGCAAAATATACTAAGCATAGCTTACCAAAATTGTCATGTTGATCAATATAACAGATTACAAATTCCAGCCTAAAGAGAGCAACATGACAGATGGGCCTCTAAACATGTGCACGTCACCTTCAAGATCCGCTAGAAGTATGCTACATCACTCGGTACACCAATTTGTGAACCGTTATCAGTATAAGTAGCATTATTCACTTTAAGCGGTTCAAAAAGTCAACTTACGGATGAAGCAAACTCATTTTACATATGGCATAATCATCTCTTTCCTTTATATTACCATTATAAGAAAGTGTGGGATTAAGATATGGCATACTCATCTCTTTCCTTTATATTACCATTATAAGAAAGTGTGGGATTAAGTGATTTGAAAAACCAGACTCTGATCTACAGGAGAGATTTTGCAAAGATTGTCATTGACAAATAGAGATTGGCAAGGAAAAATGAAACACCTTTGCCTTTACAAAAGCTATACTGGGGGACCAACCTCAGCTTTCATATGAATCCGAATGCACGCTTAGCAGAGTCGAGAGTATTAGACAGAAGCATAGCAATTGTCACTGGTCCCACGCCTCCTGGCACAGGAGTAATGGCTGACACAACTTTGATTGCTTCTTCATAGCAAACGTCTCCCGTGATGTGGAAACCTTGATCAATGCCAGGATCCTGGACATTCCAAACTCTTAATTCTACGACAGTAGATCGCTCAAAATGGAAATGGAGCAGAGCAAGCTAGTTCTTTCAAGTGGGACTGAGGAACTATCATTCGTTCTCAGAAAACCACCTGTTAAATGATCACTTCTACCACAGCAGCTACTTAAATGGGATCATCAGCATTGATGAGCATTTATACATCAAACCTAAGTGGGAGTTGAAGTTCACCTTTGTCAGAGTGAGGACCTTACAGTTCTGAATTTATTTGCTAATTTTAGCGACCATGAATCAAAGCTTTCATAGAGAAATCCTGCAATAGACTTTCATCTTCTATGGCTTTGCCCTCTGTCAATCCTTGATTGTTCACTCATCATTTCTCTTCTGAAAGACCCACCTTTTTTGAAGCCTTCCCCCTCAAACATCTCTTTCCTGAGCATAGTGCAGTGTATCTACACATATGCATTGAGTAGATCACGGATGCAAGACACCCTGAAACAATAAAAAGCAAAATGGCAAAGACCACCCTAATTTTCCATAGTTACACCTTGGCAGCCTCCAACTATAGATCCTACACTCTGCACCCCCAAATTTCAAGACTTCCCATGATATATCTTGAGATTTCAAAAATAGCTAATCTTTGCACTCTCCAGTTTCCATACTTTTTGTGAATGGAGTTAAGCTTTAAGGTAGAAAGTCTAAGCTCGCGACACCTTATGACACAAAGTGTAGGGTAGAGGTTGTAAGTGCCAACCAAGAGAAAGCTTAGTGTAATTTTTTTAATTTTCCCTAATAAAAAGAGTCCTGCACTGCTTTTCCAATCTTTTCAACATGAAAGATAGAAGCCACAGCATCCTATAACCTATATCTTACTTATAAAGGTCAGCGCACATTACAATCCAAATTTGCATTCAAGTGAGGCCACACAGATTGAGAATGCCATTGGTGCTGAACTTTCAGTATTCCTACCTGAACTTGATTGGTCCCCATATCCACTACAACAGCTCCCGGTTTTAGCCAACTGCCACGGATTAAATTGGGTATCCCCACATCAGCAATCACAATGTCGGCTTCTCTTGTAATCTGTTCTGGATTTTTGGTGAAAGAATGTACTGTGCTGACTGTCGCATGGTGCCTCTACCAGAGGAATATATTAGAAGAGCACGATATGGAGAGCACCTCAAACAACCAGAGAAACGCCGAAAAAGGCATGCTTACCTGCAATAGCAAAGAAGTGGGTAACCCGACGATCTTGCTTCTCCCGACTACCACAGCTCTCTTTCCCATGATCTCCACACCAGATCTCAACAACAACTCAATACAACTCTTAGGAGCACAAGGAATAAAAAGTGGCTCCCTTCCTTTCATGGCAAGGTTTCCCATATTGAGGGGATGGAAGCCATCCACGTCTTTCTCTGGGCTCACAAAAGTGATGATTCTCTCCTCATCCACATGCTGGGCAAACATCACATTAGGTGGCATAATTGTAAATATTTCCTCACAAGATGTGTTAAAAGAATGGTAATATCTCATTGAAATTTTTCTAGTAGATGAGGAGCTCTAGTAATTGCATCATCGTCCGCACCAGAAAATTAATAAGTATAGTATTGGAAACAAATTATGTACAGGTTACACTATTGAATTACTCTATGGAATGTGTCGGAACATAGCGAATGTTCCATTGGCAACAATGAATTAAGCAGACTTGTTTGATACAGATTACCCAAGAGATTCAAAAGAGAAATGGGAATGAAGCATAAGTCTAGCTGTAGAAATTACTTGTGGCAAAGGGAGTTGCACAATAATACCATTAACTGATGGGTTATTATTTAATCTGGAAACAACACTCAGAACTTCTTCTTCTGTACATTCTTCAGGTAACTCCTCTACATAGGTTGTTATCCCAACTTCTTCACAAGCTTTTAACTTGACACGAATAAAAGTTCGTGAATCCCTTCTTCCGCCAACCAACACAATAGCCAATCCTGGGGATTTTACAATGGTTTCCTTCATTCTGCAAATTTCATTGGCTATTCCTGCTCTAATAGCTCTTGCAATAGGCTTCCCGTTTATTACATTAGCAGTTTGCCCATTGGCTGCTTCAAGTAAAAATCACAAAACAGGTTAGTATGCTGTGCACAAGGTAAATGAAGCAAGCAAAGAAGCAAGTAGTCCTGCTCAAACACCGTATATAGAGCTACAAGAAAACAAGCTACCAAAAGTCCACAGGTAGAATAATCAACCTTACAACTTGGATTGCATGGAATTCCTAATTCTCAAAAGAGTTCTATAGAAACCATCCCCAACCATCTCACCGAAATCTTTAGTGCTTTTGGAGAGTGACTCCAGTTACGAAAAAGTCCATCAGATCCAAGGAAGCATTTTTGTGGTCCTTCGTATGTCTGATGCACACGAAAGCATAGTAAAAAGATGATTTTCGAAAGTAGTCCTACGCCTGCTTTCGCTTCCGCTTTTCCTACATATCCACAGATTAATTTTATCCACAACAAGTTTTATATGCAGAAGTCACAAAAGTTACCGAGGAAAGTTGTGTCTCAGCTTCACTCAAGAAGAACCCAACCTTTTTCTAGTACCAAAAAGAAAAACCCGTCATTTTTTTCGCAGGATTCAACAACTTACAGTCGACACTGGATTCACCATTCTACTTCATAGGATCGCTAATGAATCCGAAACACGACGACGACGACGACAGCTACACCTCACCATCAAAACTACGACGTCGAAAGCCAAAACACCCGAACCCAAAAACCGCTTCAAGGCAATCAGCATACCGCCGAACGAAACATGGAGAACAAGTCTCCGACAACGGAAAAGCAGAGGAAACGTGCAGAGGACACTCACGTCAACCCTCGAAGCGACCCCAACAGACTCGAGTAACGCGTTTCACACGCCCGAGGGCAAGTCCAGGCTCATCGCCACAGGTGGCAAAAAGGGTGGCGGGCCGGTCGCGGAAAGGACGATACCTGAAGACTGGGAACGGAAGACGCTGGAGCTGAGGCCGGGCACCATCCAAACGTCGGGGAGGTTCGGGCCGAGCAGCTTCAAATGCGAAGACAGCGAAGACGAAGAAGGCGATGATGAAGACGTCGACGAGTGGAGGGTCTTCCTTCCCAGCGACCGCCAGCTCGCCGCCCACAGGCCTCGCATTGTGCGCGCTCTAGGACAGGCGTCGCGGGCCGGCTCGCTCAACCACTGAATGCTTCGGATAAGTTGGGATGCGCGTCGCAGTTTCCTCTTCGCAATTTGTAAAGTTCCAACCTTGATGACAGGGACCTGCAGATCCCGAAGGAAGTCGGCAATTTTTAGCTCCATCCTTTCCCCAAAAAAAAAAAATCCCACAAAAAATCTCAAAACCTTTTTTCATGAACACCATTATTCTAAACCTTTTTTTCGACTCATGGATATTCCGAATTTGCATCGATGATGGAAAAATGCTTTCTTCTATCCATCTGGCCGTTTGAAATACGGCGTGGCAGCTCACATGACCTTTAAAAATCCGACGTGACTATATGTGTGTTCGTTACCGTCTCAAATTCGTTAGTTTGATATTATCTAGAAATATTATCATGTTAGACTTTAACGATTACCATAAAGTCTAACGAAAGGTTTTATTGAGTAAATGGTACAAGCTTAAGATTATTGATGAGACAACAAACAATTAGGTATTAATGTCCGTCGAGAAAAATGTGTAGGATTTTGTGTGAGCAATTTACTAATTTTAAGCATCTCAATCAGGGACGAGGTGGAAGCCGTTTCACAGTAATGACTCTTGGGCAGTTTAAGGAAGATGAACTAGAAAACCAGAAAAAAAAAAAAAAAACATAACTGAAGTTTTCCTTCTGTTGAAAGTCACCAGTAGTTTGACTTTGGAAGGCCCAATCTATGCATAGTTAGAATTCCTTCCATATATGCAGAAGCTCATCCGACCAGAAGGCCACTGCACCGGAAACACATCCGCGATTCAAGAATTTTTTCTCTCTGTTTGTCAATGACCGTCGCTACAATGTCAAAATTTTTCATTTAAACAGAGGCTTCTGAGCTATGAAAAAACGTACTTTTAAGTTTGGAGAGAGAGACAGAGAGAGTTCATGTGGAGCGAGGATATCTAAAACTTGAACAGCTTATGGTGAACTTTCAACACTAGTCGACATGTCAATGATATTCTAGTGCCGGTCCTATGAATACATTTGCCATTGCCATTGCCACTGCTCACAGCTTCATCTCCTTCTTCCAAAACTGATGGCGGCTGAGGCCCGACAGCTTCACATTCATTCACGGCCTGGACATGGAAAAAGGAAATCATAAGACTAAACTGGCATATACCATTTTACTGCCGAATCAGGACAGCTGCAAGATGGTACTTTGGACATTTTCTTAACAGATAGAAAGTAATATCCACTACTAAATCCCATATCTGTGGTCAAGTGACACACCCTAGTTAATAATCTTACCCCATCATACTGATGTATCGAACTATCTCTTATGCCGTGTAGATAACCTGCAGTGCAGGTATACATTGTCAGATTTTTCAGCAAGGAAGCAAGATGAGAAAATTAAACACACAATAAGAATTGTATCAATTAGGCACTCACTGGAGTATGCATCATCCTTAAATATCAACAAACTGCGAGGCATCAACACAACAGAAAAGGGACGATGGTTATTCAACCATTTGTCAGTCCCCGAGTCAGAAGCCCCATCAAGCTCGTTATCCTCACAACCACCGCCAGATGTATCAGGGGACGTCCTCAAACTGGGATGAGGAACAAAATCCATTACCGCAGCTGATCCAAGAGACAAGATTGTTACAACTGGATAATAAGCAGGCCCATCTTGGTGTGGCTGCATTATACGAACAAATGGCGATAATAAGTAAAATGCAATTTGCAGCTGAAAGTCACTAACACATAAAACAGACAAATAGCCCATTCTAACATTATGCAGTGTCATGGATCCCAGTACAGAAAGTAGAAAGTATCGAAGCTCTTTCAATAGAACATTTCAGTATCTTCTAAGCGACACGTTGATTCTAAATCATTGAAAGAAAAAAACATAAAATTCAGTACAAACCATTATGCCTTGGTCGGGAAGGTATTCATTAATGAGGACATGATTTATTGTTGAAGGAAACAACCCTGATTCTTCAGATACTTTTTCAGTAACCTTCTTCAACCACGGAGGCACTGCGAGAGAGAGACACAGAGAGAGAGAGAAGGAAGGGAGGGAGGGAGGGAGGGAGGGAGAGGGAAACTGCTTAGTCACAATGGTGAACAAAGCAACGATACAGCCTGTGTAGAGCAGCAACTAACAATCAACTAGGGCCGAGCAAAGCAACAACCCTCCTTTACCAGCAGTTTCCCTGCATTTGATTTGAGATTTTCAACTATTCAGTTTTTTTTTCTCTTTTCCTATTGATGTCCCAAAATAATTGCATGATGACCACCAGTCCACCAACCACAATGCCGAAGCTGCTGCTCTCGCCAAAACACTTTAGAAATTTCAAAATCAACTATATCTATTTAATTTACCTCTAGTACTATTTGCTACTTTTTTTTTTTTTTTTTTTTATGCCAACTATGAGAAGGACCAATGTAATTTCCTTACAAAATTTAAATCCATACTTGCAGACATTTGTAAACAGTTTTAACAAGTATGGATCTACTCTCTGAAGCTCAAAAGATACTCAAATGCAGCAAGAACAAAAATTCCATCGTTAGAACACTTAAGAGGAGAAAGCTTGATATGGCCATAAAAATAAGTGTCAGAATATTCTTGTTCTAATGAAAATGGTGGCAGTTTTTAAGGTGAGCTATGAACAAACAAACCCAAGATCTATGCTTGTCACCCAAAAAAAAAAAAAAACAAGAAATTCAAAACCATGCATTACAATAGTTGAATTCTGAATGGGCTGGACATCAAAGACATCATTCAATTGATCTCAACTTACATTCTTGGGGAAGAAGACCTTTTTCATGGACAATGCCACCTGTCAGGAACCATCATAAATGAAGTTACGACCACCGTAAGGATTCATTGAACATCTTTATTTGTATGAATAACCACATGCGCAGATATGCACACGCACAGATATGGTAGATATACGAACCCCAATTCTGCAGCCTCCTGTTCTTCAAAGATTTCCACTTTGATACTGGAGAGTTGTATACCTGCACAGGTACTCGATACTCAGCATCACAGATGAGATCACAATTAGACATGAGAATGGTAAAATAGAACAACCATGTACTGAATCATACTTCATCTAGCAGCTGCGTTTCTTCACTATCAGTGACAAAGTCTGGAACATAAATGACAGTTGGCACAGTTCCAACTACAAAATTATCAAGATTCCTCTTTGATTTCATTCTGCTCACCTTTCAAAGGAATTGATAGGGGAAACATCAGTGGAAAGCAAATCAAACTTGAAAAAATGACTTCTACTTGAGGATGATAATCTTAAAACTTTTTTGCCCCTAGGAATTACTTGAAATGATCAAAAGTGCCAACTTCTCACACGGTTTAGGCTTCAAAAGATACAATCAACACATAGAAGATAAGAAAGTTTCTGACATGGCCAAAATGTGTATCTTCATGAGGATGGACAACTTGTTTCGACTTCCAAGGAGGAACCTCTGCCCTAGATGATAATTTTGAAACATAAGACCCACTCTAAAAATAAGCCCACAATTTCCAGAAAAATGTGAATACCCATTGCCCTCTTAAGTTTCATTTATACCCTTGAAAATTAAACCTTATTGGTTTGATAATTAAAAATTCCAAGACTTTAGTTGCTTTTTAGCCAATGGAGCCCTCCTCATGTGACTCAATTTCAGTCTCACACACACGTTCGCAAAAGTCCACCATTTTGGCTTTAAGGGCATACTTATTGTGCAATTCTTTTATCTGCAGCTGCAGGAGAGTGAAACAGTGTGAGGGTGAGGTATAGGGCAGACTTCTGCAACTTCAAGAGGAACAACTTTGAGAAAGAGGCTTAGCCAGGGAAGCATTTTGGTCTAATATCTAAGAACTTGCACCACAAGACATTTGTTAGCTATGAAAAGCATGATCCGAGTGCCAAAGTGATGAATTTGGACAAATATGGCCATCTATGAGGTTTAAAATAAAAAAAGCATTGTGAAGAGGGTAGGATGACTTCTCACTTGAAAAGCAATCAGAACTAGAAGTTCAGCACGAAAAATAACTACTTGCGAACTGAAAAGCAAGAAACAAACCGAGACAACCCCATATCCAGTACACAAAATGACAATGGCACTAAACTCTACTTAGAACTGTAGCTTCTCAAGATTGTCAATCCAGACTAGTACCGCCCATATTCAAATAAAATCAGTCCGACATCCACTAAAAGCGACCATGCTCCTAATTTCTCCGACATCGTTCGGCAAAATTCAGAAGCCCCACGAGCTGCCGCGTTTCGCAATCGAACAGTGCAGAGAACTAAAACCCACTTGAACAACATCACACACGGCACTCGAGCACTAGCCACGGCGTTCATATAATACAGCAGCTCCGCTCGGAGCTTCATACAACACGTCCGCAGTCCATTCCACATCCATCGTTCATGCGTAATTCGATCGACTCATGAACCGACGTACGCGGAATCACAGTTAAGAACCTGGGAACGAGTGGTTTGTGCCCGATTCCTTCGCAAGCTTCCGCCTTTCGGACGCTGGAAACTTTGGGAGAGCGAGGGCAAGCAAATGGTTTCAACAGAGATCAAGAAAAGTGGGATATCCTTGAGCGAATCGGATGGAAATAAGTTCTCGGAGGCCCAGTCGAAACGGCGACGTTTTCTGTCTCTCTGTTTCTGTAAAGGATTTTATCGACCGGTTTAAAGGTACTTTTGCTTCTATTTGTCCAAAAAAAAAAAAAAAAAAAGTGTACTTTTGCTCCCTGCTGTTTATGTGGTCCTTTATTTTCTTTTTGCAATTAAATCTTCATTTATTTAAGACGTGCACTCAATTTCTTTCCGCGAAAAATGAAGATTTAAATAATATTTTTCTAAAAATGATCATTTGAAAACATGAATGGAACAAAAAATAATTTCATTATTCACGAAGACATTTAGATATAAGTTACCGTCGATAATTAAAATATTTTTCATTTAGTAATTTTTTAAAGCAATACAATGGGTCACTTTTGAGAATGTTTTTTTAAATGATTCGCCTTTTATGAATCAGATGGAATCCAAGTTACATTGCCATGCGCCAAAAGTTGATGCACGGCAATGATGCGACAATACATTAGTATAAAGTTCGAAAAATATGGAGAGAAGTTATTGCTTGGGTCCCATCGGATCGATGGTAAGATAATATTAGTATTCATATTCATAAAGCATATACATATATCTATATATATACATATATACATATGTCACGCCCCGAGAGTTAGCATGTCCAAGAGGTTTCTACAACACGGGCGTGACACATTGATGACCCTCGGCCTATGTTCCCGAGGCGTAGCGTATTCTCCTTGGGGCGGGTGAATACTCGTATTCGTACGCATACGATATAAATGCGAGTAGGCTGGTAGTTGGCAATAAATGCCGGTAGTTGGTAGATGGGGAGGTGCAATCTCCACCGTTGGATCTAAGGGAGATCTACGGCTAGGGTTTGCCTTGTACTTGTATATAAAGGGGTATCCTCCCTCATTGTATATTCATTCACAAGCAATACAAATCCGGAGCTTCTCTCTAAGAGTGTTTCTCTCTCTACATACGAGTCTTGTGAGTCGAGTGTGGAAGGCTGCTTAGGGGTAAAACCTTAAGGCCGCACGGGTAAGCCAAGCATTGATCGAGAGTTGATCGATTGGCCCGTGACACATACATATATATTGTTGCTGGAGAGGGGAGAGGGGGAGGTTTGCGTCAGAGGGGTGAGGACACAACCTCGCTACAAGCTCGCATTCGTCCCGGGAGACGCAGTGGAAACAAGGTCGCCTCACTTGCGGTTTAGCGATCACGTCATTCATCTCGATAGGGGCGTGACTTTTCGCTTGCGATATGCATGCTCGAATTCAATAGTTAGAAATCAGAATCGATCAAACATGACGGATGTCTTAACATTTGATTTGTCTAGCTTGATTCAAGCCTATGTTTCATTAGGAAAAAAAAAAAGAAGTATACAAATTGATAGCATTCTAGGCAAAGGTCTATTCATCAAATTATTTAATCATTGTAGAATAAGATAATAGTGAATTAAATCATTGTATTTGACTCTGTTAGTAACGGATCAAAAAAAAAACTCTATTAGTAAAATACCTGTACTTTTATATGAGAATACATGTATGCATGTGACTTCAATAAAAATTCCATCATTCGCACACAATGAACTTACAAAATAAATACTCGTTCTTCTAGAATGAGCCAAAGTATACACATATAAGGCCCTTTTTGCGTTATACTCACGTGAAAGTACTTCAATTTTGAACTAATTTACATCTTTTTTTTATAGGTAATTAACAATGTAACATGTCAAGAATCACTCATATACCTAAACTATGATCACTTTGTTTCATATTTACAGAAGAAAAGTATAATACTTTTTGTGATCTCTTGCTGTTAACACGAATTAATAATAAAATTCATTTATCGGATACAATATGTATTTTTGCAAGCAGATGATGCAAAGTGATTTTGGATTAAAAATCGAGGATGATTTTTTTTATATTTTTTCCTATATTCTTTTTTGGCCGGAAATAGTTTTCCCTATATTAAAAGCAGAGGAACATCATTGAACGCTAAAGTTCAGTAACGCGAAATCATGCCCATCTCTTGAACATAATTCGCGAAACATTAGGAGTGGAAAAATAAAAACATTAATAGAGTGGCAATAATTTATAATGAAGTCGATGGCAAGAATAAACCAAACGATTTCAGGAATAAGATTACCAGAAAGATCAAACGTACGCATCTGGAAAACCTCTTGCACCGAACTTATGATCTTTTTTGCTTAGATAATTGTATTAGAACAAAATTGATTTCTCCCACCATCTCTTTCCCAAGAAGAATTCCCTCCCTTCTCTCAATCCTCCTAGTCACTCCTCGTCTCTTTCCCATCGCCATTATAATTAGAAAAGAAAAAACCAAAAAGCAAAACAAAAAATCACAGAGCTCTCTCTCTATATGGAGTAAGGTGGAGGCTTGGGCATGTCCTTGACGATCCCACAGAGCAATGCGTTGTCGGGAATGTTGTACTCGTCCCTCAGGGAACGCTCGGGCGACAGGACGCTGAGGTACATTTGCTGTCCCAAGTACCGTCGTTCGAGCAGCTCCGACCTCAGGTTCCAGATCCCGGCGTTGTCAAACGTCAGCATGATCGCCGCCCACGACTTGGGGAACACCGGGACCGTGTGCCTGCTCACCGCGTCAAGGAGGTTGTAGTTCTTCCTCTTGTCCGGCGTCCACCTCCCGGGCTCGATCCTGACGAGAACACATTGGGTTTCGCACGGTTAGATGTCAGCGGGCAAACAACGTTCAATCGAGACATGTTAGGAAAAATAGGAAGATCTATGGTCAACTTACGCAACCGCGAAGAAGGAGTAGCCATCGAGGTGCCACGACTGGATGGAGTTCTCGTGATTCTCCAGGATGATCTCAACAAATGTGCGGAACGTGATGTTGGCCACGTTAGGCTCCACTGTGACCTTGTCACCGACAGCGGCAGGCGGGTCGTCCTGGATCGCATTGTACTTGAAGACCTTGTCGACCACATTGTAGTACTCCGCAAGCTTGAGCGGGGTCTTGGGTTCCTCGTGGGAGACGCCGTTGATGGCGTAGCGGAGCTTGTCGTTGACCTTAGAGGCCGAGTTGACGAGCTTGATGGTGCGAGTGATGTTGATGTGGCCGTAGTGGTAAGATCCCTGAGGGTTGGGCCTGGCAGCGCTGGCGGTCAGGTTCCATCGGAAAGATCTGAACTGGTTGAGTGACCATGCCCATCCGACTGGTGCTTTCGGGATCTCAGGTGAAGCCTGTCCCTTGCCATTCGTATAGCTGACGACGGCAGTGGTGGTGAGCACGGTCTTGGTGAAGCGGGTCGAAGCCACCATCAAGTAGTCCTTAGGCTTTTTGTCGGCCGTAACCAAGACGCCGAAGCACTGCCCGACATGGACGTCGAGCGACTCGTAGTTGTTCTGGACCGTGTGAGATCCTTCCATCTCGACGAGCTTCATCGGGTGGTCTTGAATCCTGAAGTTGAGCGAGTTCTTGAGGCCGATGTTGCATATCCGATACTTGTAGGTCTTGCCGGGTTTCATCGTGAAGAGGGGTTCGTCTTTTCCTCGGCTCTTGTTCGATTTCCCATTGATGAGGACCCCGTCAGGTCGGCCAAGTGCTCGGCCACTGTCCAAGAAGCTCTTGAGTTGGGTGTGCGACTTGGTGTACCAGTCACCGATCATGACCGTATAATCGTCCTCAGGGTCGGCGTACGGGATAGGGATGAGCAACCGGCTGTTGATGCGAAGGCCGCCAAAGCCGCCGGCAGCGCGGTGCATGGCAGTGCTCGGGTAGTAGAAGTAGCTTCCAATTTGATCCTTCACTTGGAAATGGTAGGTGTAGTTCTTTCCTGGAGGGATTGGACAGTTGGTCCCAAGCACGCCATCTTGCCAAGAGTTCTTTCTTTGTTGCACTCCGTTCCTAGGGCCAAGAAAAGGGTGATAATAAGCATTAAAGTTTTATTATTATCTCATACCAATTAAATTCGAATTTATGTTTTCATTGTAAAACAATCTTATTTATAAATGACGTCATAAAGAAAATCTTAACGGGATAGGATGCTACACATAAAAAAAAACTATGAAGAAATGCATTGAATGAAAAGAATTCGCGCTAACAAGCACGTGTTAGGTGCTCGACAGGAGTCAGTTCATTTTACCATGTGATCAGGAACGGCTCGTCGAGGTGGTTGAAGACGTTGACGACGATGTTATTGTTGGAGGTGGAGTTGATGTTTGGCCCTGGGAACTGGCCGTTGATGAGTATGGCCTGCTGGGGCACCCCCAAGGGGCGAGACCGTGCCGTAGGTGATGTTCCACGTGAAGAACAGGTAAGGATCCTCGCCTCGAGCCACCGCGGCCCAGGCCGAGAGGCACAGGAACAGGATCGGGATCCGTAGGCCCATGTCTTGATTGTCTCTCGGCTTCCTTGTCGGGAACTTGGTTTTCTCTTCCGGTCTCCGGGTTTCCATGGATCTGTCTGTCTATCTGATCTTTGGTTCTATCTGGGTGTATCAGGAAGAAGACGGCTCGCTCTGGTTTTTACCCTCCAAGTTCATGCCTCTCTTATATATATGAGACTAATACCGACGCGTTGACAATGTCAACCGTTGAAGTCCCGCTAAATTCTCTAGCCTTTCCTCCTGTCTTGTGCTCTCATTTCCACCATCTGTTTTCGTAGTCATTTCCTAGGACCTAGGACACCTCTCTCTCTCTCTCTCTCTCTCTCTCTCTCTCTCTCTCTCTCTCTCTCTCTCTTCCCCCATGAGGTTCATGGTGCCTAAAGTATGAAAGGAAAGAAAAAGGTATTTGAATTTCTAGTTATTGATCATCTATTTTCTCCAAGATAAAATAGAACGTCGATTAATGAAAATGGTGGCTTACCTTGGAAGAATTCAGTCCTAGTATAAGGATACTCCTTCATGATAAGTTAGACTAAATATACTAGAATAGGTCATCATTTTGCGATGAGAAAATGACATAAATGGTAAATGAACATTAATTGAATTTACAATGTTATCCTTTAACTTTTAATTTAATCAATATAATTCCTAAACTTTAGTCTAACATGCAATATTGTTCTTGAACTTTTATTTTATTCAACGTGATTCCTAAATTTTGGTTCAATATTCAATATTCTCCCTAAACTTTCAAATTTTTAATATAATTTAGGGATTACACTAAACATTTACCTATAGTTCAAGGATCGTATTAAACAAGTTAAAAGTTTAAGGATAATATTACACATTATGACAAAATTCAGAAATCACGTTGCACCAATTTAAAGTGAAAAAATGACATTGCATATCAGATCAAAGCTTGGCATCTATTTATTTTAATTTCCTCAGTATATCTTTTGATCCAATCGCGTGAAATATGAAAAGTGCGCGTGTATATTCTATTTTTGTTAGGAAATAATAACAAGAGAGATCATAAATGTATCCTACAGTAGCAACAAATTGAATCTATTTTGGTAGAGGAAATGACAGCAAATTAATTGAATAATTCAGATAGCTCATCAAATGTACTCTCAACGAAAATTCATTCCATCATTTCATTCCATCCACATTAAATTCTACACGATCTTCTCTCATCATGTGAAATCAAAATTTATTACATTTCCATCTTCGTTCGCGTCTCATCAAATTCGAACCCACAAAAATCCCTGGTCAGTTCCGCCGCCCGACACGATCAAGGGGGGAGGAGGGGCGCACGGCGTCGATCAAGTCCTAATCGCCAGTCGCGAAACTCGTTGATCTCATCATGGTTGTCTCCTCCCGAGACCTGCAATGGCCCAAATGTTTTCTAATTTTAGAGAGCGGAACAACGAAACCGGCCAAGCGCAATTCAAGAGGACAGAGAGAGAGAGAGAGAGAGAGAGAGAAAAACGGGAGGCGCGGAGAGATTCTCGATGGACGAGAGGTAAAGAAGGCAAGACGCGATTTGGCAAAGGGCGTTATAAATAGGGATGGCTCAGCACCACGGAGGAGGCAAGAAGAAGAAGGAAATAATTCTTCTTCCGAAAGAAGAGATAGGAAAAAAAAAAAACACAGACCGACCTTCGTGTAACAGGGTGTAAGGATTTTATAAGGAGGGTGGTGAGAGGATGAACACGGTGACGCTAGCGTCGCTACTGTGCCTCCTGGCCGGAGCCGCCACCGTGGCGAGGGCCGAGGATCCCTATTTCTTCTTCACGTGGAACATCACGTACGGCACCATCTCGCCCCTCGGCGTCCCCCAGCAGGGCATTCTCATCAATGGCCAGTTCCCCGGCCCCAACATCAACTCCACCTCCAACAACAACATTGTCGTCAACGTCTTCAACCACCTCGACGAGCCATTCCTGTTGACATGGTTACCGCCCGCCTCCCTGCCTTCTCTCTCTCTCTCTCTCTTTTCTTTATAGTACCAGGTAATCTGAACCTTTCGACCGGACTAAACGCAGATTATTTTGTCGATGCAGGAACGGAGTCCAGCACAGGAAGAACTCCTGGCAAGATGGAACGCTGGGGACCAATTGCCCCATCCTTCCAGGACAGAACTACACCTATCACTTCCAGGTGAAGGATCAGATCGGGAGCTACTTCTACTACCCCACCACCTCTACCCACCGCACGGCCGGCGGTTTTGGCGGCCTCCGCGTGAACAGCCGCCTGCTCATCCCCGTCCCCTATGCCGACCCTGAGGACGACTACACCGTTCTCATTGGCGACTGGTACTCCAAGACCCACAAACAGCTCAAGACCTTCCTGGACAGCGGCCGATCCCTCGCCAGGCCTGACGGCGTCATCATCAATGGCAAGTCCGGGAAAGGCCCTGGCGGCGATGAGCCCGTCTTCACCATGAAGCCCGGAAAGACCTACAAGTACCGGATTTGCAATGTCGGTTTGAAGAACTCCCTGAACTTCCGGATCCAAGGGCACCCGATGAAGCTGGTCGAGATGGAAGGATCACACGTCGTCCAGAACGTCTACGAGTCCCTCGATGTCCACGTCGGGCAGTGCTTTAGCGTGCTCGTGACCGCCGATCAGGAGCCCCGTGACTACTACATGGTCGCCTCCACCCGGTTCACCAAGGAAGTGATCACCGCCAAGCGCATCCTCCGCTACACCAACGGCAAGGGACCTGCCTCCACTGTCCTCCCTAAGGCTCCCGAGGGCTGGGCGTGGTCGCTCAATCAGTTCCGATCCTTCCGATGGAACTTGACAGCCAGCGCCGCAAGGCCTAACCCTCAAGGATCCTACCACTACGGCCAGATCAACATAACCCGCACCATCAAGCTTGTGAACTCGGCTTCCAGGGTTGGCGGCAAGCTCCGCTATGCCATCAATGGAGTCTCGCACGTCAATCCCACCACCCCGCTCAAGCTCGCCGAGTACTTTGGAACTGCCGACAAGGTCTTCAAGTACGACTCGATCCCCGACAGCCCACCGGAGCAAGAGCCTAAGTTGGTGACCTTGGAGCCAAATGTGGGGAACATCACCTTCAGGACCTTCGTCGAGATCATCTTTGAGAACCGCGAGAAGAGCATCCAGTCGTGGCACCTCGATGGTTACTCTTTCTTTGCCGTCGCGTGAGTACTCTTTCGCTTATGCCCGTCGTCGTGCAACGACAACCGCATCAAGTTTACTACAACTCAGACATTGATTGAACAACTCAATTCACATTGTTTTCCATTCTCGTGTAATTTCAGCGTCGAGCCTGGTAGGTGGACCCCAGAGAAGAGGAAGAGCTACAACCTCCTCGACGCCGTGAGCAGGCACACCGTCCAGGTGTTCCCCAAGTCGTGGGCAGCGATCATGCTGACGTTCGACAACGCCGGCATGTGGAACTTGAGGTCGGAGATGCTGGAGAGGAGGTACTTGGGCCAGGAGATGTATATCAGCATCCTCTCACCGGAGCGATCCCTCAGGGACGAGTACAACCTCCCCGACAACGCCCCACTCTGCGGTTCCGTCGTCGGCTTGCCACTGCCCGCCCCTTACACCATCTAAAGTGTTTGCTTTGTCCTGAGAATCTCGTACCTAGAAACAAGAGTGGTGGCAGTAGAGAGAGCGAATGTATCGAGCCACTTTTCGATATTTCTCGAGCATCTGTGAACTCTAATACAATTTTCTGATCTCTGTTTCATCTTGGTTTCATTCTCTTCTATCGTTCTGTAATCTAAATCTAGAATTTAATGTACGGTCGCAAAATTGGACATGATATGTCTGAACGTAGAATCCACGACCTGACAGCGCATCGATATAACATATCCCAAGAAAACTCAGGCATGAATCCCTGCGATTGCTCGGTGCGGCATCATAGGATTTGCGATATGGGCACCGTATGTCCGAGGACGGGGTCAGGGAGGGGCAAGCAAGGGCTTGCCCGCCTACAAAATAGAGCAACGGCCCTGACCCTACGTACTTAGGAATCTCAAAATTTGTTTGAATGTCTCGAACTCCTAAGCCATTCTTCAACTGTTCTTTTGGAAACTATGCTTCCTCATATTAAATTCAAATTGATTAAGCATTCAAAAAAATCGATTCTCTTCCTTCATGGATACAAAAATAGAAGCAAGTTTCCGCAAGGAGGCTTGGATCGGAGGAGACCGTCTCTGGAAACTGTAGGAGAGCCTGTGGGAGGAGGGACAGCCCGAGGTTGGCCTCGATGGTGCGCCCGAGTGCGTCCCACAGCCAGGTTGGCCTTGGACTGCTGCGGGATGGCGGGTATCAGGCCGCTCCTCCTCTTGCTTCGCCTCTAGGTGCTCCGCGATCCTTCCCCAACCTCCGCCCCTTGGATCTCAAACCCACCCCAACTTGGCCATCGCTCTCTCCACTTCCTCCTCCATCCTGAAACTATTTGCTGAAACAATTTGAGAAAAGATGAAAAAATGCATGTGATGACTATAAGATGTCGAGTGTATGATAGGCTATGAATCTTAAGGTGAATTGTTGATTTAGAATGTTTGAAGATGAAAACAGTCACAAGACTCGAAGAGAATGAGACGAATAAACTTTTTGGTATTTCACCTTATAAATTTGATATGTGACTCATTAAATATATGTAGCATTCCAAGAAGATATTGTTGAAAATAACATTACAATACAGACTCTTAAATCTGTGCACCGGTATCGAGAGCCGAACTGACGTCATCATTGATCTTGTAAATTGGCAAGCGGGAAACCGATCTTTTTCTCTCTTTTTTGGTCAGAATTAACGATATTTTCATTATTAACTCGGCATTGACAAAAAGCATAGGGTTTTGATGTCCAAACGGAAAAATCAACAAAAGGGAATTAGGGGAGTTGGTAATCCAGGAGGGAACCGGTTCGGCGGGCTTTGGCGACGCACTCGGCCGCTTGATTTTATATCCTCGGCTGAAAACAGATGACCACGTCCTTCAGCTGGCCCAGCAGAGATTGGCAGTCTTTGACTATAGCTTGAACAGCCCATGTTGGCTTTGCCCGGCCCATTATAAACTCTACTGCAGACAAGCTATCCAAAGCCAACAATGTTGATTGAGCAGGTGCAAGTACGCCTCTTTCTTGTTCAGTTCGTGTGCTTCTTTTCCTTTTCAACCAGAGCAAGGCTTCCCTTATTGTAAGGGCTTCGGCGACTAGAGCAAATAAGGCAACGATCCAGCTCACAAACCCATCAAAGAGAGCTCTATCCTTCTTTCTACAGATGCCTACAAGCGGGTGACCAATTGACAGCCATTAAAGTCACCAACTTATTTAGTGGATCGACAATCTCTTCAATTAATTGGCAACTTCCAATGAATTTGGTTTAATTACTAATAGCATAAGATGGTGATAAATCACTATATTCTTGACAGGTGAAAGACCTAAATAGCGATTCCTGATGCTTAGGAAGCCACCAACGAGAAACCAATGGGACAGTGACTTGTAGAACTAGATCAAGTAAAACGAAACATGGAATGCAGCAGCGATCGTATTATATTTTGATTTTATGAAAAAGTGACTATACTAAACATTCTCTCGATGTTACAATAACGCTTAATTACATATAAACATACAAAGAACTCTCACACTCACATACACCACTTTTACGTCACTCACTTCACACACTACACACTATCACTTCTCCACACGTCACTCACAACATCACAACACCACACTCTTACACCACTCACTATTACACAAGACCCCCACGCTCACACACACTTTACACAATACGCTCGCACACTTCACTTCACTCTGCACAAAGGAAAGAGGGACTGCCTATTTATAGGCATGGGAAGTCAGCGGAGTCCTACAATTTGTCAACTTGCCGACTTCAAGTTGTCAACAATTTCGGCTACTTGTCCAACGAGGATTTTGACTAAAGAAACAAAGATGTGGCAAGAAAAATCTGGAGAACTCTAGAGAGAAAGAGAGAGAGAAAGAGAGAGAGAGAGAGGCGGTGCTCTCTAACACTTCCCCTCATCAACTACTCTCTCTTAACATGAACCTTGTGATCATACCAAGTTACCTTTGAAACTCTCCGAATTTTGCAACTCCAAGACCTTTGGTGAAGATGTCCACAACTTGATCATTCGTTTTGGTATACTCCATTTTTATCTCGCCTAGTAATACTTTTTCTCGCAGGAAATGATGGTGCACTTCTACATGCTTGGTCCTCGCATGGAAAATTGGACTCTCCGCTAAGCTTATGGCTAATAAATTATCACAATATAATCTTATCGAGTGATCTATCGGTTGATGAAGATCCTCCATTAATTGTACCAACCATGTACTCTCTTGAGCTGCCATTGTTGTTGCTCTATACTCGGCTTCTGTCGTAGACAATGACACAGTTGCTTATCTTTTACTGCACCATGACACTACTATTGATCCAAGGCTAAACATGTATCCAGTAGTTGATCGTCGTGTGTCATGATCTCCAACAAAGTCAGCATCGCAATGGCCTACTACCTCACATGATACTTCTTTCTTATATAAGAGCCCAAAATCAAATGTATCATTTACATACCTTAGTATGCACTTAACTGCATCTAGGTGAGGCTTTCATGGCTTCTCCATGAATAGACTTACTACTTCCACTACGAAAGCAATATCAGGTCGTGTTCTGGTTAGGTAAATAAGGCTACCTACCAATTGTCTATACATAGCTGAGTCTTCCAATTCTTGTCCTTCAGCTACACAAAGCTTTATATTTCCATCCATTGGAGTAGATATATGTTCGCAATCAAGTATCCCAAACTTGTCTAGGAGGTCTCATGCATACTTATACTAATATAGGAATAGTCTTTCATTGGTCTTCTCAACCTCAAGTCCTAAGAAATGTTTCAATTCTCCAAGCTCTTTCATTTGAAACCACACTAAGAGATTGGCTATGATTTGACATATCTCTTCTTCATTATATCCAATGACGATTAGATCTTTTATGTAGATTAATACTATTGCAAGCTTGCCATCTTCTACCTTCACAAACAAGCTCGAGTCTGTCGGGGCTATTGAGTAACCACTTTGCACCAAGAATTCAACAATCTTCCCATACCATGCTCCCGGGGCTTGTTTTAAGCTTTAAAGGGCTTTCTTTAACTTGCAAACATAGTCTAGATGAGTCTTACTCTTAAAACCATCCGGTTGCTCCATGTATATATCTTGATTGAGTTCTCCATATAAGAAGGCATTCTTCACATCTATATGCCATAATTTCTATGACTTGCTTGTTGCAGGTCCTAGTAAAACTCAAACTGTAGTAATCTTTGCTACTAGGCTAAAAGTTTCATCATAATCTAGGCCATATTTTGAGAGAATCTTCGAGCAACTAATCGTGCCTTATATCTTTCCATCGATCCATCTGGTCAAGTTTTAAGTTTGTAAACTCATTTGCAAGGTATAGGACGTACCTCTTTAGATCTCGACACTAGGTCCCATGTCTCGTTCTTTCTTAGTGCTTGTATCTCTTCCTCCATGGCCTTCCTCCATTCCACGTCTTGCGAGGCTTCCTCATATATAGATGGCTCAACTACTCTAGCATCTTCGGTCAATGCCACATTTGCATAGTTGGGATTTGTACTTCTTTGTCTTGGTGATCTCCTAAGTTGAGGTTCGCACTCTTCAGATTCTTCCATCTGACTTGGTTAGAGCTCTTCTATAATTCTTGGATGTACACTAGTTGCCATGGACTCCTTGATTACTCTGGCGATTGTGCTCTGACTTCTTTTTTTCCAATTACAAGATCATTTTTTTCTTCACTTGGCTGACCCTTATCAAGCTCGTCATTTTCTTCCATTCCTTCACAAGCCTCTTCTTCAACTTGTTTTGGATTAGATTGTGATGACTACCAAGATGATAGTTCGTCGAACACCACATTTTTAGAAGTGTAACACCTCCCTGTTGTAGGGTCACAACAATTCCATCATTTTCTTTGATCATTGTGGCCCACAAATATGTAATAGACTGCCTTTTATCGAACTTGTTGCGAAGATGGTCTGGTATGAATGCATAACATATACATCTAAATACTCAAAAGTGACTTACCGTGGGCTTACAATTCCACAACTTCTAGTAAGGTGGCTATTGATCACGTGCACTGTTGTCCTCATACATTCAACCCAAAACCTAAGTGAAACATTCTTTGCGTGCAACATGCTATTTTAGCAACTCAATTTTGTTGCGGTGTATTTGGACAAGTAAATTGTCGATGTATCTTCCATTTTTTAAGATACTTTGTAAAGTCTTCTTATGTACATTCTCCCCCATTATCCGTACGAAGGCATAGTATTTTCTTGCCTACTTCATTTTCTACTTTTGCTTTAAACTCCTTAAATCTATTTACTGCCTCAAATTTTTCTTTCGTAAAGTCAACTTAAACGTACCTAGAGAACTCGTCAATGAATGTTATCATGTACTTTGATCCTCTAACTAATGATCACTTCACTAGTCCAAATACATCTAAATGGATGAGCTTGAGAGGCATCTTTACTCTAAATGTGGACTCTTCATATGGAAGCTGATGTGCCTTCCCATGCGGCATGCGGCATAGATGACGTTGTCTTGAACTTCCAAGTGGGGGAGACCCTTTAGCATACCTTTCATCATCATTACCTTTAACTTATGGTAGCTCACGTGCCCAAGCTGTTCGTCTCACAAATCGGGTGTTTCACTCTTTCGAATTTTTTCTACGTTTGCCATCTCTACTGCATTACATAGACATACTCTAATCGACGCCCTTCCATGATTGGTGTACCTGTAGGGTACACCATAACGTCTCTTGGACCGAACACCACATAATTGCCCGAGTTTGTAAGTTATGCTATGGACAATATATTCTTCTTCATTTTTAACATATGGTACACTTTTTTTAGTTTAACCTAATGCGAACTGAATCGGGTGTTATCATCATTTGGCCAACATGGGTAATTGGTAATCTTGAGTTGTTTGCAATGACAACTACTTGTCCACCGCTTGCCTTGATCTCAGGTCATGTGATTTGAGCACCTTGAATCAACTATCTAATCTTCATCATAATTTGATCAATTTATCACTTACCGTGATAGGGCCGCCACATCTTCTAACTTTGTGACGGAGGGGGTTGCGAGCTTTTCTTGTTCCTCTACTTTAAAGGATGCTTGGAAACCCCACTCTTATTCATTATCATTTTCCTTAGATGTTGCAACATTTCCTTTAGCTCTTTTGAACCGACAATCCCTAGCAAAGTGACATACTTTGCCATAGATGTAACACCGTCCATTATGCCTTCTATTCTTCTTATCTTCATTGTTGTCCTTGTTGCGGTCTTGGCGAGCTCCCCTTGGCCGAGCATCATTCTTCTTCTTCTTCTTTCACAATTAGACCTTTATAAAAAAAAAAAAATCCAATAATTTTCCCAGCTATTTCAATTTCCACGTATGATAATATACCAAAATCCACCCAAGTGTTCCCATCTCCAAAGACTTACAAGTCCATGCAAGACCGTACGCAAGATGCTGAGCTTTTGACTACTCACGCCAAAACGAGGGAGCAAACGACATTTGCATCCCTCCAAATATTTTTTTTTTAAAGGAGAAAAAGATTTATTAGCCATTTCTTTTCTCGAATTCCGACATTATAGTCTCCCTCGAAAAATGAAATATTAGATGGTCCGCGACCAAACACAAGTAAACCCAAGCTCGACCGTCTTCATTTCCGGATGGCGCAGACCACGATAACCCCATAGAAGCAAGTCTTCGCCAGGAGGCCGAGATCGGTGGAGACCCGCCGCTGGAAGCGGTCGAAGAGCTCGCGGGCGAGGGGCCGGCCGAGGTGGGCCTCAACGATGGGCCCGAGGGTGGCCCTGACCAGGTTGGCCTTGGACCGGCCGTACGAGGCCGGGTCGCCGGACCACTCCTCCTGCTTCTCCTCGGAGTGCTCCCTGATCCGCCGGTACTCCATCCTCTGGATCTCGAAGCCGCCGCACTTGGCCATGGCTCTCTCCACTTCCTCCGTGCTCCTCATGTACGCCGGGATGTTGAACCCGTCTCTGGTCTCTTCATCTATCAAGCCCTTTTGCACACCAAGTTGCCAAAATTTTCTTGAAATAATTTGAGAAAGTATGGAAAATGCATATAGGTAAATTACATATAGGATGACGGTAAAATTTTCTAGAAAGTTCTAATATTGTAGAGCTGTCAATTTAGTCATAAAAACTTTTCAATCCGATCAATATAATCCTAAATCTTATTACAATTTTTCAATGTAATCATTCTGATCAATTTTAGCCGGAAATTATTAACATGACAATCCAATCAGCACTGACCATCGATATCAAGAACGATTTTTAAGTCTTTTTTAAAAGTTGATGAATTTATTTTTCCCCCTTTTTTTCTTTTTCTTTTTTTATTTATTTTTATTTTCTATTTCCCTCCACTGGTTGCTAACCACAAGCAAGGGCCACGATGCCATAGTTAGGGCTAACAAGAACACCATGTTGGCGATTTTTAGCCAAAATTGGCTAGAATGACTATATTGGAAAATCATTAAAAGATTTAGAACTAAATCAACTCAATTGAAAAGTTTTTAATCGAATTGATGACCGTATAATAGGTTTAGAATCTTTTTAATAACCTTCCGACAATGGCTGGGTGTAAGATGGTGATACATCAGTAACATCACTATGTTTGTTACCTTACCGGCAAGACTCGAATATCAATTTGTTATGCTTGGGTAGCCACCGGTGACGGAGCCAAATCGGTGAGGCTGGCAAATGCGGCCTCACCCTGGCTACTGGATATTCAGTGTAATTCTTAGTTTCTATGCAAGTTTTTTCAAATTCTCTTAAAATTCCTCCCTTTTGCAATACAAAAATTCACCGATTTTTTTTAATGTAATTATTAACGTTTAATCATTAAAAATCATGACGAATCACTAAATCAATGCTATGCCAATTTATCATTACATTTTGAAAAATTTTGAATACTTCACTTTAAATAAGAGTTCATACACTGAAAAACCCTAAATCGATACATTTATAACAAATTGACTCAAAAGGACTACAGAACATCCAAAACTTGTACAGTTATGACATAATTTACCTCATAGTAATTTTTTGAAGGCCAAAAATTTCAAATTGATATATTTGTGACAAGGCACCCTTTATTAAGTTGGATTAATATCACAAAAAACTAAAAAAAAAAGGATACAATTGTGACAAACGGATAATAAAATTCCAAATTGTATATTAGTCAAATGTCACATATTATCTAACTCAACGATTTGACAGTATAATTTAACGAAAACTAACAAGGTAAATTTATCATAAGTGTACAAATTTTGGATAAATTTGTCAAAAGTGTGCCAATTTTGAATTTTTTATAGTCAAAAAATTAGTTTGGAGTAGATTTGTCATATGCGTATAAGTTTGGGGTTTTTCGTGGTATTAACCCCATTAAATAATACTCCAATTGTTGAAAAAAAAAAAAAAGAAGTAGAGGTCATTTTTCAATAGATTACATACATTCTTTTTTTCTTTATTTTGTTTGAGATTTACCGCATGTAACTCGTCGTATACCCATGCACTGCGCGAATGGAGTAAACCTAGAATGACAGAAGAAAACATCGAACGACTGACGATGCATCACATACAGACTCTCCAGAGACAAAGACTCTTAAAATAGCAAAGGAAAGCGCGCGTTCTGACGTCGTGCCGGTTACGAAGTCGGAGAAAGCGGAGAAGGGACATCGCATCGCATTTGCAGGAGAAGACACGGTGATGATGCATGTGCGAATGTCTTCAAGCTCGACGCGAAACGGCAAGAGATAAGACTGGCGTATGGGATCGTGCACGCAGTGCAGCATCATGACAACGACGATGTTTGTGTCGGCTAGTCGATCGCGCGTGCGTAACCATATGCAAAGAGGCGATGCGCGTACCTCGTCCAGGAGTTCCTGCCAAGCTTGGTCCATGGAGGTGGTGAAGGGGTGCTTGTCTCGCGAGTCCGGATCGCCCAACTGGTCGCAGGGCTGTCGGGAGCTTGGCCGCCCTCCCATCAGCATGAACAGCATCCCGCCTTCCACGATCTCTTCCTTCCGGCACCGCAAGAAGTCGTCCAGGTCCTCCTCAGACTGCCTAGCATAGGCCTCCACCACCTCGTCCTTGGCCCCGTCGATCCATGCCCTCCCCCTGTTCCACGCCGGCGAGCTCTTGTTCGTGACTTCTTCTGGTATCTGCCTAAAGAGAGACAAGTTCATAAGCTATGCTTCTGCAGACTTGAAAAAGTGATACCATTAGGTTTCCATTGATCCGACCCAGTTTCAAACCAGAAGTATGCTACCGTATTTCTTACAGGAGTTACAATAAAATGTACGTTATCGCGACGAGGGAATCAGTCCTGGAAGGATCATAGAGGAAGGCCCCTTTGAAAAAGAAAGCAAGAAGCCACTAGGTGCTAGGCCTAGTGGTGAAGGGACCGGAGGGTTTGGGCTGGTCAGGAAAAAGAAAAACAAAGCAAGAAGAAGAAACGTGAAGGCTGTTCTTGCTATTTTTGCTCAGAGTTACGTGTGATTTTCCCGATCAGAACTTGGGAGGCTGGCGAGGGCTGTCATCCTCCTCGGCCACTTGAAGTTCACTTCGGTTTTCAGCCGGCATATGCTTTTTATACATGTACTTCAATCTATGAAATTTCATATGAAGTTATCATGTTTCATTCGAGGCTAGGGTATTGCTCAATTACTGACTTTCGATTTTTCTCCTCAATCTAAATTTCTATGTCCGCAACGATAGTCTGAACTGTAACGGATGAGCTCAGGCGACTTAACTTTGCACATCAAATGGATTTTGCGGGCCACGGGAAGGAGGGAAACGCTTGGAGGACTATGAAGTATAGTGACAAAAAGTTCATTGAAGTAAGGGAAACTATGAGGATTTCAGATGGTAAAATCAGATTGATGATTTGAACGCCAGATACCATGCCTATGAATGGTACAAAGGAGGTAAGAGTGAAGAAATATCATCACCTGAGAGAGCCAGTGCAAGGCGCTCAAGCTCACGGCCACATGAAGCTTTGCCCTCGGGAAGAGGCGGTGATAGAATGACCCAGGCACGCCGGCTGCAAAGTAGCGGCGCCTGCTTATCTCCCTGCTACAATCAGCAGGCACCACCCCACTCAACGTCCTGAACAAGTAATTGAAATCGTTCGACGGGAGGTCGGAGAAGAAGGCCTCGAACTCAGGCTCGAACCCCAGCTCCTCCACGTACCTCTTCCTCAGGCCCTCCACCACCATGTTGACCGTGGCCAAGGTGTTGTACCCCGTGGCGCAGCCTAGATCGGCAATCCTCAGTGAATCGTCATGCTTCGATGCGAGGAAGAGCTTCATGGACTGTATGGCATTCAAGAGCAAGGGCTTCGATAGGGTGACTGCAGATGCGGGTGCGTCGGAGTTCTTGGCATAGCTCCCATCATCGTCGCCGCCTTGCATGCACAGCACTCTGTGGAGGCTTATCGGCCCTCCCCACGTCCAGCGCCTGCTGTGCCACTCTATTGCGCTACTGTTGGGCTCCGACGCGACATCCTTGGCCGATGCTGATGATACCATCGTCGAACTGAACGGCGGCGACTCCATTGTTTCTACCTCAGCAGGATGAAAGACACCTCAAGACTCTCTCAGGAAGGTGTATAAGCCTCTCTCTCTCTCTCTCTCTCTCTCTCTCTCTCTCTCTCTCTCTCTCTCTCTCTCTAGCCCACTCTTGTGGCTCAAACTATTGCTTTAGAGTCATTCTATATAAGGAGGGATTCGTAACCGTCCCATTATAGCGTGGTGTCTCTAATTCATGTATGATCAGATATTATTATTTCTAGAGGTAAAAGAGATTTTTTACCGCTCGACAGGTGAAGATGACTGGGGTCGGGCCGGGTAGATAAATGCGTTGTGCTTCTAGAGTACTTAAAATTATCTTATATCTCGCATGTTTGACATGACAAATCATGGTATTTTACATGTATAATCATATGAATTCTCGTAAAAACCCTCCCCCCCCCCCCCCCTCTCTTGATCTGTAATCGATTTGATGTAGCAGAGAACAGATTGAAAGAATAAATTGGGTGGCTCAACAGCCAATTCGTGATTCGCCTATTTACTACGAAGTCCCTAAGTAGGATTATCAAGATACAATTACTCAGCTCAAGAGATTCCACAAAACTCTAATCGATGGCAAACATAAGATGATCGGATCAAGAAGAATTACATGCGATATCGAGATCATTTGATTTTCCACTCGCGTAAAGAACATGGAATGGGGGAATATAAGTAGACAACTGCAAATACTACATGTCATGTGAAATGAATGGTTGGATTCTGTTCAGGTACTGAATCCGTACAATTTGGAGATTGGCTTTTTGGTTCCCTGGTTTGTATTGCGAAGCATTCACAAGAAGATCATAGGAATCAAGAGAGCCAATCAGATTCCTGCGATCCACTCTTCTCTGGATATTAGCAGCCTTTCTCATTTCACTCTTACCTAACAGTACATAATCATGTTCGCGCCTGAATTCCACCATGGCGATTCAATGTAATTGCTTAAAGTAAAGCACTCTGAGAGACTGGGAGAGGGTACTGGTAATGTTGACAGAAGATAAAGATTTCTCGCTGATGATCATTTTTTTGTGTGCAGATTGCCAAGGAGGTCGCTAGAACAAGTTATGTGTCTCATGAAAAGGTTATGATTTTTGGCCTAAAACCCTTGGATATGGTATCAGTCTCTAAATTCTTTCGAAAGACTGGATCGGCGGACCTACAAGAATTCGGAGTCTCCCCATTCAAGCATCAAAGATTCTGCTCACTCAAGAATCAGTAAAACGGATCAAAGGCATCGCTGTATTTTGCTCAATAATGAGATCTCTGTCCCAGCTCGTACCATTGTTCGTCCACACCATCCTTCTTTTACCTTCGAGATTCATATGCACCAAGAACTTTGGCAAATGGTGAGCTGTTAATTAGCTCTGCCGTGCGGCATTTACTTTCTTCTCGTTTGAACAATTATGAAACGATCGGGGAAAAAGGGATTCCAAGACGGCAATATGCCCATTTATATCTGGGAGCTGTTAATTAGCTCTGCCGTGTGGCATTTACTTTCTTCTTGTTTGAACAATTAGGAAACGGTCGGGGGAAAAAAGATTCCAAGACGGCAATATGCCCATTTATAACTGGGACAGAAACAACTCATACCAGCACATCTGGGCATCAGTAGTTTTAAAAATTTTCTGTGCCAACAGAAAAAGCCCAACTAAGTGGAAAAGCACTAGGGAAGAACAGTTTGCACGCGTAAATAAAACGAAAAACGAAGATAGGATGTAGATATTGATGCTTTCCTCTCAATCAACTTGGTGTTGAATGCCATGGTAGTGCAAAGTGTTCTTTGTCCAAATGGAGCATTTCGCCAAAGTCTAGCTGGCAAGCCAGGAATTAGATAAAGCAGCTCTCTCTCTCTCTCTCTGTTGCAAAATCACCACGTTGGAACAGTAGCTCGTAGGGTCACATTAACAATTTGGATGTCAATCCCTTTCGATCAGCCTGGAGTGCTATTCATACAGATAAAGTCCGATGTATATTGCTTGTGCGTGGGTGCCTAATTGATCTTTTATCATTTAGGTTATGCTGCCGGTTCTATACTATCATAATAAAAGGGAAAAACGAGAACTCAAAAGGAAAGGAAGCGTTGGAATCATACACAAGATTTGTCTTAAGTATATACTATAAAACAAAGTTTGTCTTTAGTACTTCTTAAAAGGGTTCAACTCTGACAATTGCACAGGGTGATGTGCTAAACACGGTTATTTCCGATTAGGAAAACTCCTACAATGCCGTGAAGAAAGCCTTGGATTCCACAACGATGAAAATTCAATTTTCTTGGACCAGCTACTACCATCTTTCTTTTCAGGTTGTAAACACCTTAAAATGGGTATTCATTTGCAATAAATGAATCGATGACTCAAAAGTTATCATGAAAATGTTAACAGCATTATGTCCTAGCTGTAAATTCTTGATTATGCTACAGGGACAGTGTACCTTTAGCAGCCAACAAATTATGTGAAAATTGAAAACTACGCATCAAGGTGATTTTGTTATTTGCTACGCATCAAAGTGATTTTGTTATTTGTTCATGACATGCCTCATATCCTGATTTTCGAAGCTTTCAAATGTTACATCACCTAAAGGAGCAAAAGACTGCCGCGCTTGAAGTTCCATGAAGATTCTCCATGAAAAGCTGGGGAAGAGAAAACTTTTGTGCTTGAAAGGGATTTAACTCTCAGAGAGAGAGAGAGGTGGTCCTGAGTCCCTTCTTAAGAAGTAGGAGTTGTCACATTCCAAAGCAGTGAGTGGAGAGCAAAACATCAAGTTTGGGCGAGAATCAAATGGCCTGGCGATCAGCTGGGGACACATTCCAGTCTTTCCAGATCATTCAACAAGTAGAAACTGCTGGGACATGCACATTGTACACACACTCCACTTGCTTTGCAGATTAGAGCAGAGAGGAAACATGCCAGCTCCGATTATTTCCAGCGAGATAAAAAGAGACACTAATTTTACGACAAATTGGATACTGTTCAACAGAATAGTACTTGGGCCAATCTCCCGGTGAAAAGGATCTTTCCAGCAGAGAGTTGACCCCACCTATTATTTGGTATGGTGGTGCTACAATTGTAAGACTCATGTGAACTAATTGGCGCACACGCACGCACGCGCACAGTGTCCTCTCTCTCTCTCTCCCATACACAGGAGATGGCAACCATGAACGGGCTCCATGTACCTCTCTATCATTCCACTGGCATTGTCAAAACCTTATGAGCAGTTTCTATCAGCATTTGGTGTGGACTGTCACTCCTTTTGAATGTTAACCCCTCAATCCCACTGTTTTCTTCACATCCTTTTCCTTGTTCCTGTAATGGGTCCTTTGCATCCGGTCTTGCGGTCCCTCACATGTGAGAGAGAGAGAGAGAGAGAGATCGTAATGCTGTCTATTTGAACTGACTTTTCTTCCAGCTTTTATTTTCAGATACTGAAGAATGCACATGAAACGTGACGTTAACATATCCATCTTCGCTTTTGAAACAAAAGTTTGTGGCCGACTCTTCATCTTTTTGAGACCTGGTACATTCAGTTGCGAGATCATTTCAGCACCATTACAACAAGTTGGTGGGGGTGGTCCAAGACTTGATTTGGAAATCGATGGTCACGAGTTTGATTTCCCAGTCTATGCTCGACCTTAGGAAACTTGATTATCTACGAAGGACAGGCTTGAGCATGAGAGTATCGCCAGTCTTGGGCTTCATCACCTGCACGTGGTGGGGCTGTTGTGACGGGCTAGCCAGTTGATTATTTACTATTCCTTGGTGCCTTAAACTAAACATGGCAATAGATAGTAAGGTAGGTCCCAACCTTGCCCACAAACCCTTTTTCGCGTTCATGAAAATGGCAGTCGACCTTTTGTCTAGTAAGGGAGATCACGTAAGGAATCATCTTACGCCGCATTCTGTTTATACTCCTAATTGGTCAAAACAACGTGCAATTTACCCGTCATCTGAACGACCTAGTTGCTGCCTCGGCTACAATGATGGACGTACTCAAAGTGCCATCGAAGACCCAACTGTAGCAATCTACACTCTAATTCAGAAACCGTAATTAAACTAGGTTCCCATCGAGGTGAAGATGGCTGTAACAACGCATGTTCGCAGTAGTTCATGTTCGGAAAAATGCATGACTTTTGGCTGCCATAAAACGATGTTTTATAGGTTGAATGCTATATGAGCGAAAAGATGTCCCGCAACGAAGGATGGATGTAGAACGGAGGAATCGTCCATCTGATGCACGCAGCCATGTCACCGTCTTAGCAATCCTAAAGATAGGACTACTGGAATTCCAGCTCATGGTCGACGTTGGAAGACATTTTGAGCGTGACAAAAGGTTGGTCCAAGACTAGGACATTCAAGTATTCAATGCACTGTCGACCAAATGGACGTATTATTAGCTCCCAGTGACTAAGTTCACCGCACTACTCGGTGGCCCGTCAACACCAGCGACCGTGTCGATGGCATGTATTAGCTCTCGTGTCGAATTCATTGGATACCTTATCATAAATTGTTAGTTTCATTTTCCTGGTCTATGGAAGGCAAAAGCAACTTCCTTCCGTGCACTCGAGTGGATCATATGAATTGTGGAATAAAACGAGGATTTAGCAGTGGAACGGGATAATAACCAAGGACAACCTTTCCTCGGTTAGAGGCTGCCTTTTTCAGACCGAGTCCTCCTACCCCACAGGCTTGTCGGCAATTGTTGCATCCAGCCTCTGAGGAATGAGCCAGACTCATGCTATACATGGACATAAGAAACACCTGGAGGAACCAGTTATTACTGTTCACACCAACAACTACTTGGCTACCTCACTCCCGAGGAGCTTTGGATCGGAACGTTGAAGCATCTCATCTGAATAAAACGAGTCTCGTAAAGGTCAGAGGAGAAGCATTAGTTGCAGCAGTTGGAGTCATCATATGGCCACCCAAAAGAATAGGAAGAGCACAACCAATTAGCAACAAGATTTGGCTATCCACTTCTGCAGTCGGTGATATCAATAGGATCGATAGAATAGACATTTCCCTTGGTGCCCGGAAAGGGCAACATGTAAAATCCCGCGAGTTCGCTCCTGCCATTCATGGAAGCAGGTATTGCAATCAAGTACTCTAACGTGAATGCAAAGGACATGTTCTGGGCATGAATGCAGCAGCCATGAACTACAAATCCCACTTTTCATAGCCCTCGTGCAGGATCTTGAATGATTGATAATGAAGATGATTACAGGAGAAGAGTGAAACACATCTGCAACGAATATTATTAATGAATCCATTCCCACACATTCACACTTCCATCTTGTTATTTCTGCTATCCACCCCCCAATTTATTGTTGATCAAACACATAAATCAGATTATTTTCATCCTTCACCACAGAATCAAGAAAATAAAATAACAAAAGAAAATCATCAGCACACCCTAGAAAAGCACTTATTTCCAGCTTGAGTACATCCCTTTGCAGAATTTTTTTCACTCTTTGCTCAACCCTGCAGGTTTAAACATTCATCTTTGCAGGGGGTCCACGGTTCGCACAATTGCACCCGTCATCCCTTCAAGCCGGTCCTTTGTAATTTCCACAAAGTGACCTAATATTTCATGGAACTGCTTCAAACCTGCAAGCGGAAGAATGATGGAAGACCTGTCGGTGCCTGCAACCTGCATTCACATACCATCCCAACACTCACTTTGTTAGTTTAATATCACTAAGTTTCTTAATGACACATCGCAAATAGTTTTAGATTACCTCAGATATCCTCAGGAAATGGCCTCTGTTGTTGCTCCCTAGATCAAAGAAAAACTTCTTCTGGTCAACTCTAATTACCTTCGACACTCCCATGTTACCAATCTCATCCTGCGCTGGCAATTCTGCCGATCTGTCCACATTCAAATCAGAAGAAGCCGGGGCAGATTGACCACTATGACCAGATATGAAGCCTGCACCTACATCATCTGAAAACCCAACAAGACTTCCTGTAGGCTCAGAACTTTGCTGCTTCAGACCACATGATCAGGAAGGCCAAGGAGCATCCCAGAAAAAGGAAAAAAAAAAAGTGAGATCCCTCGAGACAAGAAAAGAAAAAGCCTAATGCAATTGAATAGGAAAAAAGAACATGGAATATCCACAAGCATAAGAGAAATTCAACATATTTTTCTTAAAACAGAGCATGGGCAGGTCATTAAGAACTCCTAGCTATGACGTGTCATACTATAACCAGTTTTTTTTCTTTTTCTTTTTTTATGGGTCAAAATCATACTATACCTGGTTGGGAAGTATGAAAAGCGTTGATGCTTCATTAATCTCAGCCAAGATATTTCTGAAAGCTGCCCAACCTTCATCGCGGGTGCTACCTGCAGGTACAATGATAGTGCTCCGGCTTCTACTCACTGAAGCTTCAGATACCTGCATAAAATTATATAAAAGTTATTTCCTTCTTGATGCAAACTCCAGCCCAAAAAAAAAAAAAAAAAAAAAAAGAATTTGTTAGTATTTAACTATTAAATTACACATTCATCTGATAACTTAACTTTTAGAATGGTCGGCAATGATCCCATGAAATTTTAGATGGCATTGGAGCAAGAGTCTTGAGTTCAAATCTTTTCATATTCCTACTAGGGTATCTAACTATTAAACCGCATCTTCATCTTAACAGTTTAAACTTTTAGAACAGTTGGCAGGATTTCTACAAAACTTCACAGAATTCATACAAACACCAACCATGCCTTATAGCGCAACAAGAAAACTTGAACATCATCCTGAAGAATAACAAAATTTGTGGCCAAAGAAACTGAATAGGGAGAGATCTTGATAAGCCAAAGAACATCTTTGATCTACAACTAGGGAGTCCAAAAAGGACAAATAACTAAATCCACAAAAGGCAAAAGGATCCAGTGGACGGATATAACCAGAATCATTTATCACTAAATCAGTCAATTAAAGCATTGGCTGCTGACACAGGATTGCTAGTACTAGCACCTGACTGATTATCATAATAGATCTTAACATGCCTGCATAGTTGGAGCAACCAATCTTTTCATTTTTCTATATTTCACCACAACCTTCAGCAGGATGACTCATAATCATTCCCAATCAACCGAGAAGACTCGTTAATAAGTTCTATCCATTGCGAACATGCGGCATCCAAATGTTACCAACTAGTTGTGTCCTTTTCCTAATTCTTTCCTCTATCTTGCATGCAGGCAACAAATATTGCCTACTAATTCCCCAACCATTTAAGATCTGAAATACTCATTCAATTCATATTATATAAGTTATCTGAACAACTAATATCAACATTCACGCTATTCCCAAAGAAAAGCTTTGATAATGAACGTTACCCATGCTTCAACACTGCGTCTCTAAATATTCTCAAAGACAAGCTTCTCAATTCCCATAGAATACGATCCTTTCACCGAAGATTCCAGCATACAGGGCATATCCGGTTGCCAAAAAATTCTCTCACTGAATTTTAGATGACCAATATTCTTTACCCTACTTTCCTTTCTGTATTGCTGTGACCATGCTTTTAGAAACCATAGTTCATCCTTTCAGCAAGAAAAACGGTTATGCCAGTGGGAATGACCATAAAAGCAAAACTGCATTCCTAGCTGCCTGATACATGAAGACACTACTCTACCACACAACTCATGGCCCAACTGCTCCTGGATGAGAAAATAACCTCCCAAAATAAACTTGCACCAGCATCTCACATAATAGGAAGTACAGCTGCATTAACATTGTTTTCCATAATCCTAAAAGTCTAGGAGATAAGGTTGTGCCATGTAGCAGAAGCTTGCAAATTCCAGATGATGATTAAAAATGATTATGATCCATGTCTTTGCATACAAACTTATAAAAGAGACTAAACTTTGAACGTGCAAGTCTCAATTAGCTGGGTCAGAGGAAAAGAACAAATTCAAAGCAAGAGATCATATTTACAATTTCTTTTTACCTATCAAAAAATCAAACAGTATCATTTGAATGGTAAATGTTCACTTCTAATGTAGTCACACATCTTTTTGATCTGTTACGAGAAACTGATAATGGATTGCATTAAATAATGTTAGAATCATCCTCCTTCCCAACAAAGTTTTTCAGTTTCTGGAAAGAACCTTTATAGTCGACCATTCTAATCATCCTACTGGCCCTTTCATTAAGACATTTCAGATGCATTCTATTTAGATAATGGTTCAGGATTGCATTCTTAGGTGCAAGCTGGACATATCAGGAAAAGACTTGCAACAGCTGAGGTTGCAGAACTTTTCAGCCAAGCAGCATTTATGTAGACTTGGAAATATGAATCCGGAAGGACTAAATACATGTATGTGACAATGCAGGTCAAACAATTCTAGTCAGCGCACGAAAAACTGTCAGAATTTCATGCACTATATTAAGAGTTTTGACACAAATTTAGTGTATGAATATAGACAGGAACACTATAATGTAGATCCAATTATATTATCCATTGAGTCGTTCATCAGGAAATCTTTCATATTATCAAATTATATAGTTCTACTCTTCTCTCGACCTAGATAACAAACTTCCATATTTGTAAGAGGTCCCCTGCAATTCCATGCAGTTAGACTGTCCAAAAGTATAATCCAACAATAATGAGAACCAGACAAAAACTTCAAATTTGCGCCAACTACTAACCCTGCAAGTTGTTAACTATCGAAAGGAAAAGATAACAATGAATCATCCAATCAGGAACTCTTTCATATTATCAAATTATGTATTTCCACTCTTCTCTAGACCTAGATAACAAACTTCCATATTTGTAAAAGGTCCCCTGCCATTCCATGTAGCTAGACTGTCCAAAAGTATAGTCCGACAATGATGGGAATCAGACAAATAACTTTATATAAATGCCAACTGCTAAGCCTGCAAGATGTTAACTATCAAAAGGAAAAGATACTTATTCTTCCCTCTAGGAATAAACTAAAAGAGATCCTACATTTGGAAAATCTATTTAACATTGTTCTCTTATTACTCTAAAAGAAACCATAATTATTTGAAAATACCACCAATAGAAAGCATTTAAAGGTACAAGTATTAGATGCAAATTAAGGTTCATTCTGGAGCAACATGCCCCATTACAGAAGATCCAAAGAGCTTAGTGACAGTGGCTAGATACTCGGACTGTGGATGGCCTTTTAATAGTTTATACTTCAACTAATTTAATTAAAAGAAAATGAATTGCCAGGTCAAGGCAATCACAGAACTGCAGACTCTGAAGACATATTAGAACCAATAAGCGGAGGAGATAAAGCCACGGATCAAGATGACAAGCAACTTCAATGACCGCAAGTCCAATCAGCACCGAAAACCCAAACAAATGAAGACCTGAGAGCGGAATTACCCTCAAAAAGCGCCCCCGCCGATTCTCACCAACATCAAAGTAGAACACCTGCAACCAACAACAGGCAATTCAAGCAATGCAAACACCGAAAACGACAGACAACAAGGAACAGAACGCCCCGATTAAAGAAAAAAAAACAATGCCTTGGTGTCGAGCTGCAATTCCTTGCTGGAGGCCTCCTGATCGTCGGTACTGACGTAGTAGTTGAAGAGATCCAGGAACCAGGAGATGCCGGAGAAGGGCACGATGATGGTGGACCGCGTGGCCGAGGTCTTCTCGGAGATCTTGAGGTAGCGCCCGCGAGGGTTCTCCTTCAGATCGAAGTAGAAGAGCTTGTGCTCCACTTGCAGCGTCTTGCACATCAATTCCACGTCGTTCCCTCCTCCCCCAACAACCCCTCCTCCTCCTCCTCCTCCTCCTCCTCCACCCGAATTCCCCTCCATCCCCCTCCCTCCACGAAAACCCCCTCTTCCCACGACCGCACCCCGCCCCCTAAATTCCCCACCCTCCGAGGAACGGAATCACAAGCCTCGATTCCCTTCCCCCTACCGACCCGTCGCCCCGCGACGGTTGCAAGACCGGAAATCGGCCGAGCCCGCCTAGCAGAGGCGCGGGGGCGAGGCGGAGGACGCAGCCGCCACCGGATCGCCGCAGCCCTCGTCGCGAATTAGGGTTCGGATGAGAATCGAGGAGTGCGCTGACGAAGAAGGAGAAGAAGAAGAAGATAGACGACCAAGTCCCATGGCCAAGTGTGAACGCTTTCGTCTTATTTTTAACTCAAAAAATCCAAGCTTTTTATTTACACGCACTCTCTCTCCTCTCTCTCTCTCTCTCTCTCTCTCTCTCTCTCCTCTATCCCAAATGAGTAATTATCTATTTCGTACTGAAACGCCACTCAAGTCGTCGCCGTCGCCGCCGCCGCGTCTCTGCCGCCGCCGCCGCCGCCGCCGCCGCTCGCTCGCTGGCTGCGCCGGTGGGTTCGGGCCTGGCGTCGGACTCTCACCTCCCCGCCCCGCCATCGCCGCGCACGGTCGGAGCGCGCGCATTCGCCGTTTGTTCTCTCTCGCGTTTCGCAGTCGCCGGGCGGCGGATTCAGCCGATCTGCCGCCGTGCCAATGCAGGCGTTCGGACGGAGATCGGGAAGGGGCGATCCGATTCGGAGATTCGATGTCGATCGGAGGATGAGTGCGGAAGGGAAGCTGGAATCCGGCGATCGAATTTAGCGACCCGGCGCGGGTGGAGCCGGAACCGCCATCGCCATCGTCATCATCTTCGTCTTCGGTTACTAACCAATCCGAGAGTTACAGAAGGGCGACAAGGGGAGTGAAAAGGGGACGACACGTGGCGGCCTGTCAGAGGCTCCCAGTAAGAAGTGGGGAACTGTAAGATTAAGGAAAAAGATGCCAATTACCAAAAATTGCATAATTACGAGAAAATTGATGTGCTATTATTAGAATATTGAATACTTAAATTAATTTATACCACTTTACATTTGCATCTTCTATTGTCCTAAAGGAATAGTTTGGACCGGACTAAATTGACCGGTTGTGAATAATTCCTAGGATCACCGGTCTAATTCCCAATTACATAAAATTGATATCGGTGATTTTCGATCCAGTTTTAAGGGTGAAATTGCTAATCTAGACTGGATTGATTCTTTTTGTACTTTTTGAAATTTTGTTACAAATCTATAAAATGCTCCGAGCTAAACTTAATCCTTAATTTCTTCACAACTAAAGTAGTGCACAATAAAGCCCTTGGCTACATACTTCTAAATCTTTTCTTAACTTAGCAGAGAAATTTGAAGGATTTTGTAGAGGTTTTTGTTTATATAAAATGGAGTGGAAGAGGTAGTCATATGATCAACACCAAGACTTTAAGGACAAGCAAGGGAAATTATTCCACTTGGCTTCTAAGAAAGGTTTGTTTTTTAGAGTTATGCCTTGTTTGCTAATTAACCAAACAATTCCTAATTATATTATTTTATTCCCCAAAACTAAAAAATAAATAAATCTATTTTGTAACTTTTTTTTCCTAGAAATAACTCCAAAATCAAGCCTCGCATTGCAGTTGGAAATGGAGCTCGGCCTCACCATATCTAAGCGAGTTGACCTCATCTAATCAAGGCGATATCAAGTCTCATCAAGCCATCAAGAGACTTGAGGTGACGAGTTCAGCCTCGTTGAGGGCCAACAACACTCCGACAAGGTTGCCGCCCCTTGTTTAGCCGATTGCCAACGACCAACTAAAGGAAGAAGGAGAGAAGAAAATGAAGAAAAAAGAGAAAAAAAAAATGTAACAAAATTATTTAAAATTTTTAAAAGAAATCTAAAATACAAAAGAATTTGAGTAATTACCAAATGCATTTTTATTTCAGAAATAAAAACTTTGAACAGTTACCAAACACTTTAAAATGTTTAAAAACACATCTAATGAATATAATAAAAAAAATAAATTCTAAACATAAATTGTTCTCAAGAATAGAATAGTTACCAAATAGACCATTAATGTAATTCATCTCATGAGAAATTTTACCTACTCAAAATTCGGGCCAAACTAGTTCCACCAATTCCTAGTTCCTAGGTAGGAACTAGACTGCTGATAATCGATCACCCTTACTTATGTTTCAACTTACAAAAATGTCATTTTTTTCTTGAACTTAATCTCCAAATCCTAAATGCTTGTGGGCACGTGCTCAAAACTCTACAACTCAATCGAAAAGTCAAACCTTGAGTTGTGAAGTATCCGCAAGAAATAGTGATTTAATATTTTAAAAAATAGGGCTTTGTCTAGAGATATATCGTTCCGATATTTTGCAAATAAAAAAAGAGAAAAAGTAAATAAAAGCATGCAAGTGGTTAATGAAGTGTGTAACTTACATTTTTCTGAAAAAATTTCAAGAAATGTTAGAATATGAGTTTCCTATGCGGAATAATATCGTAATAATTCATGGATCATGCATATCAAATCTATCTATATCAGTAGTAGTCATGTATGCCACGTGACAATTCTTTGAGTTGTTTATCATAATATTTTTATATGAAAAAGAAAGAACGAATATGATATTGGTTGACGTGATTCATACTTCATAGTTACTCCTGTTTGAATTTCTCTCTAGCGTTGAGGACCGGGTTGCCCGTCTTGAAAGTAAATCATGGGCGGTAGAGGGTGCGTTTGGAATTAGCTTTGCAAAGAGATTTGGGCTTCCATAGATACTTATGCCAAAGTTGGGGTGTTTGGGAACCACTTTACAATTCCCATTAGGCCAAAATTGGCCTTCTAAAGGCTGAAAGCCCAAGGCATGTGTGAGGATACTTTGGGCTTTTAGCTTTCTCGGCATATAAGTGACAATGTTCATTATTTTATTTTCTTCCAAAACCATCATATTGTACTATTTATCTTATTTTCCGTTGAAGGAAGTCTTGCTCGAAGCTGTGAGCAACCGCCAATGGCTCGACATGATCATGTTGGCCTAGGAGACCATCGCCGGGAGTGGTTCGACCGTCATCGGGGAGTGGTGCATGTTTGGGCGCAGCGGGGTCGCGCGACCTCCCGCGACCTCGCTGACCCAGATCCGAGGACAGCGAGGTCGCATGACAGTGGTCGCCCGACGTTCGACAGCCTCCTGCCAAGGTCCCGGGACCTCGTCGCCCCAGATCTGGGTCGCAGTGGGGTCGCTCGACATTTGGTAGCCTCCCGCTGAGGTCGCGGGACCTCACCGCCCCAAATCTAGGTTGCGGTGGGGTCGCCCGATGTCCGGCGACCTCCGGGCCAAGGTCGCGGGACCTCGCCGCCCCGGATCCGGGTCGCGGTGGGGTCGCCCAACGTCCGCAGCCCTCACCGGGGTCGCGACATCCGACAGCCCTCACCGAGGTTCGCCCGGTGTCCGGCAGCCCTCACCGAGGGTCTCCCGACCTTTGCCCTTGCTGGTCAATTTTTTTTATTTTTCTTTTAATAATTTTTTTATCATAAAAGTCATTTGTAAATATAATTCCCCCAAACACTATTTTATTCAAAAATACTTCACAATAGACTTTTAAATTATAATTTACTAAATATAATTTGTATTCTGAAAAGTCCCTTCAACCTAAAAGTCTTTTGCATTTTCTCAATGATTTTTTCCAAAAGTCCAACCAAATGCATCCGATGTGGTTCCTTTGCTTCTCGAGTGGAGTCAATCCCCCCCACCCAACTAAGTACCAACTAAACCAATTTGAATTAGAATTAAAGAATAAAGAACTTAACGATCATACAAAGTCCTAAAAAGACTGATATTTTGTAGTCTTCACATTTCTAAGAAATGGAATAGAAAAAGTATGGGTAATTACCTTTTGTTCGTTTGGCGAAAAATAAATTATTTTATATTTAAAAAAAGATTAATAAAAATATTTAAATATAATTATTATTCGGAGTAAAAATATTTTTTATTAACTAATTAATTCAACTAAAAATCCTATTGTTCATGTCCATTTTCTTCCCGTTCTCAATGGATTTCTTGTGATTCGCTATTCTCTCGCATGCAAACACTGTAATCTTTTCCGTTCTCTACACCTTCCATGGCGATTTGAGGAGATGGGCGATGGCTGAGCGAGCGTGGTCGGCGACGGTCATGCTGGCGACGGCGGCGCGGCCGAGTTAGGCGTGAGGCCGAGGATGCTCCGGTCCTTCCTCCCCAAGTCGCCGCCTCCCTCCTCCTCCGCCGCCGCGTCGCCAGAACCTCCGTCCCTCCTCTCCCTGCTCCGCCGGTGCGGCGACCTCAGGCGCCTCCGCGGGACCCACGGGTTCATGGTCCCGAGGGGCCTCGACCGGGACAACGTCCTCCTCGGCCACTTCATCGGCCGGTGCTTCTCTCTGGGCCTCTCCGATTACGCCATGGCGGTCTTCGCCCGCAGCGCCCGCCCCGATGTGTACCTCTACAACGCCGTGATCCGGGCCCTCCCCGACGCGGGCTCCGCCGAGATGGCCGTCCGCCTGTTCGGCGGGATTCGGGCCTCGGGTCTGCGGCCCGACTCCTACTCCCTTCCCTTCGCGTTGAGAGCTGCGGTTCGGCTGTCCGCGGTCGGAGTAGGGAGGCAGATTCACGGCCAGAGCGTGGGGATCGGGCTGGAGTCGGATGCTCACGTGGCCACGGCCCTCGTTCGGATGTACTGCTCGTGCGGGTGCATTTCCGATGCGCGGAAGGTGTTCGATGGATTGAGTTCCGGGAGTGCCGCGCTGTGGAACGCGATGATCGCTGGCTATGCCAAGGCTGGCTGTTTGGAGAGTGCCCGGGAGTTGTTCGACCGAATGCCTGAGAGGAATTTGATTTCTTGGACTGCTGTGATCGGAGGATATGCTCAGTGGAATAGGCCAGGCGAGCCGATTGAGGTCTTTAAGAGAATGTTGCTCAAGGGCATAGAGCCGGATGAAGTCTCGATGTTGGCAGCACTGTCTGCTTGCGCGCAGCTGGGTGCACTTGCACTTGGTGAATGGATCGATAGCTACATCGACGGACATGGGTTAAATCGAACCGTGCAGCTTAACAATGCACTTATAGACATGTTCGCGAAATCAGGCAACATCAGGAAGGCTCGTCATGTCTTTGAAGGCATGATGGAGAGGACTGTAGTGAGTTGGACGACTATGATCGCAGGGCTGGCCATCCATGGCATGGGAAGAGAAGCCCTGGAGATGTTCTCCGGGATGGAAAGGGCTAAAATTAAGCCCAATGAGATCACTTTCACGGCGGTCCTCTCCGCTTGTAGCCATAGCGGGATGGTCAAGCTGGGTCAAGGGTTCTTTACCGCGATGCACTCAAGGTACGGGATTGACCCAAAGATCGAGCAGTACGGCTGCATGGTCGATTTACTTGGACGGGGTGGTTATTTACAAGAGGCAGAGCAGCTGGTTAAGAGTATGCCCTTTGAAGCGAATGCCGCCATATGGGGATCGCTTCTTGCTGCTTCTAATGTCTATGGCGATCCTGATCTTGGAGAGCAGGCTCTGCAGCATTTGATGCGCTTGGAGCCTGAGAACAGTGGTAACTTTTCGCTTCTATCTAACACATACGCCGGTCTGGGAAGATGGAACGAATCTGGGTCAATAAGGAAGACGATGAGGGCCATAGGCACGGAGAAGTTGCCTGGTAAGAGTTCCATAGAACTGAACAACAAAGTTCATGAATTTGCAGCAGAAGACTTGTCGAACCATCCGGCAGATGTGATTAATGAAGTACTGTGCACCATAGACGGACAAATGAGGGCAGAGGGAGGTCCAGAGGAGTTCACGTGATTTGCTGCCTCAAAGTCGTTAAAGGTGCTGCTGAATTGACAGTTCTAAGCCGCGAAATCAGTGATCACTCCCAATAGCTATGCTCAAGCTCGACAAGTTGAGGCTGCTGTTGGAGTTCGACTGCAATGTAGTCATTCTTTGCTGCGTCTGCTGGACGGGGTGATAATTCATGGAAATCCATAGTCTTCAGTTGGTGGGGTCTAATTTATATCATAGTTATCTGTTCCCAGCGAATCTCAATCCCAGCTCACCTTTTTGTTTCATTATTGTTCAGGCATATAGGATAACATTAGGGAAGAAGGACATCTCCATGGCGATTCATATCAGCCAAATGGCTAAGTGCGGCTAAAGGCGGGTACTTTCCACGCTTGAGGAGCTGGTGGTGCAAACTTAACTTGGAATCAGTCTGAGCAACTTGACTTGGAATCAATCTGGCTCATATTTACGGCACTCTTCCATGTCCAAAACAGCAGAAGTCCAGTCAAACTGAAAATTGTTTGGTTTGTTGGTCATCGCATGGGGAAGCTAGTCTCACATATTAGCTTTCGCTCTGCAGCATTCTCTCGTGAGGAAGCATATACTTATGAACTGGCTAAGAAGTCTGCTCCGAACGGGCTTTTGAGACAATAAAATGGCAAGTAGTATACACACCAATAGAAATAGTCCCCAAATGACTCACAAGCATATGTTACCTTGTAGTTGTTTTAGTGCCATATTTCTTCACATTGGATTTATTTTTTCAGCAAGAAAGTTGAAGGTAATTAGCTTATCCAAGATAACTTTAAGTTTTTTTTTTTTTTTTCCACTTAAAGTTTTTTCCACTTAAAGCAAAAACAAAAGGTATTTTTGTACTTCCAGTCGAATTTATAATATTATTCGTATTTCACAAAATTATGTAACATATACATGAGAATAGTAGAAGTTTCCAGCAGTTTTGGATTTAGAAAGATCAAAGCATTAAAATTTAGATCAATGCAAAAAATGAAAATCAATCTGGACATATTGAGATGGTTCTTTCATCTACAGGCCCTCAAATACTCATTTATGGTTCCTGAAATAGAGTTTAAGTGATCCGAAGGGTACAAAACGAGCAAACTACATTAAAATGCCAGATACAACCATTTAACGAATATAGGCAGAAGGACAGGCAATCACAAATATTAACCTAGTGGGCACCTTTCATTAAACATCCAGCGGCCACATTGCCAAGACAAAAGACTGGAACTGAGAACTCACGACTCTTTAGGCGCCTCAAATCTTGTTGGAGTTTGAATGCCCGCCATGCAACAGAGGCCGGATATTAAGATTATAAGCAACACAAGCCCCTGAAGCACCAAAGAAGCACTGGTATAAAGATGTGATACTTCAAATGAGGTAAAAGAGTTAAGAGGATGAGGTTGGGGGAGAAAAAGAGCAATCTCCATTAAACATAAATGATTAGCATTGGAGTTGGTCATCGTATGGGATGGACAGACCCCAATTCTAACTAGAAACAGGAGGAAAAAGGAAGGGGGGGGGGTATCGCATCATGATAATCATTACTATATATCGTAGGTACAGCAGCAATGAAGCCTAAAACAATGCATACTCTCATGCAACGGGCACTATAAAAATGCGACAGTGCATGAAACTTTAAAAGGAAAAAAGGGACATTCAGAAACAAAGGCGCAAGCACGTCAAGGAAACCTGCAAGCACTTACAACTAAAACTCCTTCAAGGAGTGATGATTTGATCTGGCAAACTCCATCGCATGTTGAATTGCTCAACGCACCGCCTTCAGCAAGAAACCTTTCTAGCTCCCGAGAAGAAGGATACTGAATTGAACTATAAGGACGCGAAACATAGAGAGAAGCGAATTTCTGCCCAGACTGCTCCATGGATAGAAGAAGTTCAGAAAAAATTTCGCCTGCAAAACTCATAAAAAATACTTCTAAGCATTCTCTAGGGAAATATATACAGTATATAGAAGTAGATTGAAATGATCTTTATAAGATATCCTTGCTTTTGAAACCTTAAAACCATACTTTCTGAAGGCGGTACATCAGATTCAGATGAAAGGCCAGGCGTCTCATGGCAAAACATAACAAGATCTGCCTTCCCCTCAGGCCTCTTTTCCTTTCTGGAGGCTAGATAATCCTATTCATCATTTGAATAGAGACATAAGTAATTTGCAGGAGTTATGGAATTTACAAATGCAAGCTTGAATGATTGTTTGGCTTACATTGAGTGATTGCAGGTCAGAAAGTTTATGGTAATTGTCCCCCTTTAAGGAGCATGATCCCAGAAAAGCAATGCTACTGGTTTCCAAACCTTGTCCACAAGTTTCGGTGAAACCAGATATTAACGAAGTTTCCACTGTCTCCTCCTCAATGGCAGCAACATAGGGAAACGCCATTGAAAAATTAGACCTTGTGAAAGAGACCTGTTAAAGATTTCTTTTGATTAATTGCACAATTGAACCATTCAAAGTCTGATTGGTTTCGAGCCACAATATCCATTCTACAAAGAAGGCCTTGTTTACCTTAAGCAAGTCTACTAGAGCTGGATCCGCATGGTTGTAAGCAGAGATATCCAAAGATTGCACCTATTGGAAAATAAACATAACATAACAAAAATGAGCAACACAAAGTCAATATTGAAAGGTTTGCAGCGCATCCTAAAATCAATGACATGTCAAATGCCTGATGGAGGGAAAACTATATGCATCATATGCAAAAATACAAAGTTAAATGCATGCTAAGGAAAAGGAATTCCACTATTCTAAATGATAAGTCAAATCAAAATAAGTTTAAAAATTCTAACCTCTCTACCAAGAAAAACTAGAGCGACATCCACAGGCTGCTGACTTTTCTTTCCCAAGCACTACATTGGAACATAAAAAGAACAAAGCAATAAGTAAACCAGTATAAAACAACATACTTCTTTCTTGAATTCTGAGAAGAAATAAAAAAATAAGCTACTATTGTTGCATCATCAGTCTAAGAATCACAATACAGGAATCAAGTACCAAGAAGTCCGACCACCCGCCCTTTAAAAGAATTGACTTGGCCAGATCCTTTGAAGATATGGTCTGATAGTTTACAAGTTCCCTGATTCCATCAGTGGAAAACCTGTGACATTCATAGACATCTGTAAGATATCTGGATATCCAGAAGTGACCCGTACAAAGGAAGCAAGACAACAAGGCACGAGAAGTGTTAAAATAATGAGAAATATGTCAAATCTCTCCAGGTGAAAATATTGGAAACATTTTACTATGTGTCAGTCACTTGAGGAGCATCCAATCATCATTGTTAGCAAAATCTAAAATGCCCAAAGAGATATGCATGCGTTGCATCAATACAGCTGTCTTCCTTGTATTTTCACAACACAACTACCTCAAGAACAGTTGGCAAGGGAAAGTACTTTGGGGAGAAGAGGACGAGAGAACTTATTAACTTCTAATTATGTATCATCTCCACAAGGAAAACCTAAGTGCTCAATTTATTTGTGCTGCAAGATTATGCAACAAATACTACATGCAACGGGCAGTTTTTCACTCAAGATATGTCATTATCATTGTCTACGTCTTCCCTATAATAAATGCTTCAAATGTCTTAGAATAAGATGGTGGATTTGAAAGGAGATGAAAATAGTCCTTTTTCAATAAACATTTATCAGACATTATCTGGATGCTCATAGGCAATGGAAAGAGATTTTTCTCAAATGGTGAATACCATGGCAAATTCTGTTTATTGAGGAACTAAAGAGTTTCTCAGAGAATTAAAAGGCGTTGCACCTAAAGTCTTGTCCAAGGATAAAAATCTTGATAGAATGTCAAGTATGCACACACCCACACGTGCGCACGAACACATCTCTTACACTTATCAAAGAAGCAAACGAAGAAATCTACCAGTGAATCACAAACCAGCAGCTTAGAAGACAATTACAAACACTCTGATATAAACAAAGCACAACAGGATTTATGATTTGACTAAGCACCACAACAGGATTTTGGTGCCGAGTTCTTGCTGTATAGCTATATATAGCTCTTTGGTTTAAAGTCAATATAATCTTACCTTTTACCAAAAAAAAAAAAAAAAAAAAAACAAAGAAAAGAAAAAGACAAGATCTGACCAAGGAATTTTTTTCTGAATTGCAGTATAAACTGGCATCTACATACGGTATTTTGATTTTGTGCCAATTGTAGACATGGTTAAGTTACATTCTCTTGGTATATGTCTATTAATGATTCGGTATTCAGATGGATATTTGCCACAAAAATAAAAGTACTATTTGAAGAAGAATTGACAAAGCATTATCAAGTGAGTATCTATCTATCTACAGCATAGTCACACAACAGAAGAGCAGCCCTAACTATTGATTCATCTATTGATTTCAGATTTATATTAAGAGAACACGGTCCCCAACAATATTGTTAACAGCCAGCTTCTCACTATTGATGGCATGATCTGCAAAGATCTAGTCAGAAAATTCACTGGAAAATGACTATCCAATTGTTAACTGATGAAAACATGCATAAAAAGTAGCAGCATAAACTGCTCAAACTCTTCAGAACTATTTCCTCTCCAGCTTTCATTCCTATTAAATTAATAACCACACTGACAAAATAGAGGCGCGAGCATGAAAACTGATATGGTGGAACTGAAATTGCAGGCACAAGGTCACGGAAGCCGTTTCCCATACATAATCAAAAGTTCACCATCTGAATCCAATGGCGCGACGAGGCATCATAAAACACGAAAAACTTACGGTTCGTAGTGTCTGGACCAGAGAAAAGCAGAACCGGTAGCAGCCGAAGAGGATGCCGAAGGAATCAGCGCAACCAACAACAACAAGGCCACCGCCAAAGCTTCCTTCATCGTCCCCACGCCTCAGAAAAACCTAGAAAACTTCAACCGACGCCACAAAAATAAATAGATAAATAAATCCTCAGACAAACGCAAAATGGACGTGCCGATCGATTAAGTTCCGATCCTGATTGCATACAGCGAGTGAAAAAACACGAATCTAAAATCTATCCAGGAACAGATGAACTCGACGGGGCAAAGTGAAATCGTCGAGCATTGGACGATCAATCGCGAACAACGCGAGCCTATACGATGTGAGTAGCATCGCCAGATGAAGGCGATTCGACGCTGCGACAACTTCCAACTCGTGTCGAGTCGAGTCGAGTCGAATCGAATCGAATCGAATCGGAAGGAGAGCGAGTCGGAAGACGAAACGAGATCGGATTGCGGAGAGATTACCGGCGCAGAAGAGAGAGCGATCGGGGATGGAAATCGCCGCGGGGATTGGGGATGGGAAATCGGTCGGTCGACGAGCGCAGCGCCTTTGCACGCAAATCCTTCCGATGGATTTTGGAAGTGCTGATGCTTCGAGCCTGGGAAGATGCAATTTTCCTTTTATTTTATTTTATTTATTGTGATTTTTGTCCCGTGATCTTTCCTGGCGTGATCGCCGTTTTGTTCAGTTGCTCTTCTTTTATTTGGACAAGCGAAAAAAATAAAAATAGAAATGGAATTCTGCTAAAGTGCGGTAGAAGGAAAAAATTTCAGTGTCCTTTTGTCACGAAATATTTTTTAAATTAACATCGTAAAAACGTCTCAATATATTTTACTCCAAACTTAATTTTTGTCTCGTAAAGAATTTCATTAATAGATAATAAATAAATATATTAGTCAAGAGCTCTACATCAATTTACTCCTTTCAATTAATAGAAATTCAAAAAATCTGAATCAACAATACTTTTACTCCATGAGAGTACAATGCGTGTTTGATACATAGAATTTTCGAATGTGTTTACTTTTAATCATTTTTGGATTGAAACTTATGAATTTGTAATCACTAATTTTTTTAAATTACTAGTGTATATGTATTGGGGATTTGACATTGAATTTTAAAAGCTTAACGAATTAAGAAATTCCAAATTTTGAAAAAAAAAAGGGGGGGGTATATAAGAATTGAGCTTAGCCCGAGTCATTGATAAGTGATTTGCAATCACTAGAAAAAATATTTTTGTTTTTGTTTTTGCTACCATCTAGTTTAAATGAATAAAATTGAGTTACTTTGTGATATGATTTTTGCACTAAACGAACCTCCGTCAAGCTCTTTTTTTTTTTTTTATTTACAATCTCACTTGAAATGTTCAAAGGGGTGAGAAAAAACAGACCGGGAGCCCCAAAAACCCGGACCGACCCGGCCAGCCTAGATCAAACTTTTTTGGACCTCAATTTCTTTTTGTTCTGCCAGATTGAGATTTGGGCCTCCAGTCCTGAGATATAAGGGCCCGCAATGGTTAGGACCAGCCCGAAATAATAAATAAATAAATATAAACTATTGAAAAATACGAAACATGAAAGCAAAAGCAATAGATATGAAATTATTATCCAACAAAAAACTCTAGTAAAGTCAGAAACAATTTACATAAATAATTGAAAATCAAATAGGCGAGGAAATGTTGTGCCGGTAAAGGTGCAAATTACGAAAAGTGACCGAAAAAACATGTCGAAAAAGTGATTTTTAAGGCCAAATATGCCCTTGGCCCTTAGCCATAGGGCATTCGGCTCCAAATGAGATTTCAATATTCTACTCAAGGGTTTTGTAACTCCATTCGGACCAATTGTTTTGCGCCGTTGAAATTGAGGTCCTCGGATTAATTTATTTTGTAAATTTAAAAAGATGTACTAAGGTCAGAAAAAACAAAAACTATTTGGACTTTTTTATTTTACAAGATAAAAATTCAGGCACCATTTAGTTCGGTCCAGGCCGATTAGGAATCTAGATGGGCCTGAAAATTCCAGGCAGTTAATCTTAAGACCCAGCCCTCTCGAACCATGTTCACCCTTAACTCACATGTGACGGCAATGCACGCCCCATGATTTCGAGAGTGGCATTAGCCTGGGCTGTGACACTTTTTTGTGTATTGGCATAGTGCAGTATGCTAAAAAAAAAAAAAATCATTGGCATCTAGATATACATGTTCATATATACTTTTTTGGAAAAAAAGTTTGCCAATCGTTACTTCGCTTGAACTAGCAGCTCAGGAAAAAAAAGAAATGGAAGAACAATGTTAAAAAAAAAAAAAAAAAAAAGAATCAAATCTCGTCCTCGCAAAAGTGCTCACCTGGCGATATTACGCATTATTTTGTTTGCTCAAATGCGCCAACCGATTTAATTTGCCACTTAAAAAGTGTCGTGTGATTTAGTTTTAACATGCGAGATTTAGTATCCCTGGCATCAATACTGAGAAGTAAAAGGAAAAGGACTCTAAACACTAACTTGGTACGTCAAAGAGGGTTGCACTGAATTCTTTGTTTTTCAAGTCTACTGGATTCGGATTCCATATTTTTACTTAAGAGTGAGCGATTCCAAATTCCATGTAAATTCCATCTAAAATTTAAAATCTACTCATTGAAATAATTTCATCATTTTTCAGACCTTGAAATCTACCTAGGACTTACCCTGTTTTAGGTTTCAAGGTCGATTTTAAACTTCCAGTTTTCTTAGGTTCCATTTGTATTATTAATTAGACAATGTAGTAATTCATCATTTTAATAATCAATCAACTGACTACAATTTATATTTAGGCACACGGAAAATATGAAACGTTAACAGAGTAAAAATCTTAATTATAAAATAGAAACTTAGACTAGCAGTCCCGAATTATACACTTGTCACATGGAATATTATAGGATATCACAAAGACATAATTTTTTTTTTAAAAAAAAAAAAAACTTAATCAAGTTCCAAGGTTTAACATCTAGATTCCAAGTTTCAAATAGGTTTCCCAATATTTAAAATTTAAAACTTACTCTGTATACTCTAGAATGATGCTCGCCCCTACTTCTACTGTCGAGCTAAATGACTATCATAATGATATATGCAGACCTTTCTTGAATGAACGTTTCCTCCTAATTTGGTATGCGCTTGGGATTGCATCGAAGGCAACCGCGGCTCTTGACGCTCGTCCACGACACTGATTCGGTTGTAGCTGCTAATGATCTCTCCCTCTTGATGGGCACAGCTTGACCATCATGGAGACCGCAATTCCTCCGATTGTTAGGATGACGTGAATGCGTCGATGCGGACATGTCCGAGAAGACATGCAATGCAACCACCGTTTGATGCAGGTCCACCCTCAAAGGCTAAGCACTTTAAATTCTGAGTAAATGTTTCATAGCACCCCACCAAATTCAGCCCACACAGTCTTTAATGTAACGACGTGATTTGACAAAGGCAGGGAGTTGTCGTCGAATCTAGAAGGCCCGGACAAGAAACGACTCTTGGCAAACTTCTAGGACGGGAAAATGAGCACATATAAACCAAATTATGTACCGAACAGGTGGAGAATCATTATGAAATATATATGTAAAAATTGAAATTAACTCAAGAAAATGTCTTTTTACATAAATGGCAATGTTTAGCTTCGTGCTCAAATGGAAGCACTTCCAAGACGAGTGACCTCCTAGGTAAGTGAGACAAAACCGTGAGACTCGATATGAGATGGATCAAAATGGATAATATTTCAGTGAATTAAATTCAAAGGTCACATTTAAAGCCACCTCAACCCATGTTGATCTAATGAGATGAGAGCACCTCTTCTTCCCTAAATGTAAAGCGAAACAACTTGTGACTGTGTCATGTGAATGACAGCAACCTCCAACAACGCTCTAATTCACACAATTCCTGAGCTTTCTGAACATCATCATCAAAGCTAGACAAGCTCCAATTTCTTTTTTGTCTACTTCAAACTCAAAACGTTCCTCCCCATCTCCAGACTCCAGGACTCAAGCCCCCTCTCAAATGCCGCTCGGTCAATGAAGGACCTCTCCTTCTTCCTCCTCAAGAACTACCTCGGTGCCAAGATGAAGAAAGGCGTGGGGACCTTCTGCCACGGCGACACCTCCACCTCGATCCTCAGCCAAGGCAGGAACGACCGCACCGCCCCCAAGGAGCCGTTGATCATCGGCTCGCCCAGCCTGGTCGGCGGGGACGGGCACACGCTGGAGGAGATGATACTGCAGCTGGAGCTGGAGGAAGAGATCGCCCGGAGGGCGAAGCTTGACGCGCCCCAGAGGCGGATGTCCTGCGTGAACAACTCTGACATCTTGCGGTGCGCCAGGAACGCGCTGAACCAGTACCCGCGATTCTCCCTCGACGGGAAGGACGCCATGTACCGGTCCTCGTTCCGGAACTCGGAGTGCCCCGAGGGGAGATTGCCGGCCAGGAGGTCGGTCTGCTGCGACTGGGACGTCGGAGGTAGGCCACATGACAGGTCCCGGAACGACGCCAGGTACGATAGGACGAGCCTCTTGCCACCGATCCTGGCAGGGGAGAGGGTGATCTGGTGCAAGCCAGGGGTGGTGGCCAAGCTGATGGGCCTAGAGGCCATGCCGGTGCCGGTGAGGAGGAAAGCGAGTCAAGAGAAGTTGAGCTTCATGAGGAGGAGAGAAGAGAGACAGGTTAGTACGGACCTGAAGCATGATGGTGATGAAATTTGCAGGAGGATAAGAGGCGGCTCATGCTCTAAGACGTCCGGGTACTGTGTGATGAAGCCGATCGCGGTGGAGCCGCCGGATGTAAGCAGGGGCGCTTCCGCGGCGGACTGGCCGACGAGACGTTATAGCTAAGAACGTTTGTATGTCGGATAGATTGGTAGCGAATCGCGACGCAGAAAGTATGTAAGGGGTCGTTTTTATAAGGTCCTATATGGAATGTTACAGTTTTCTGAAATGGGATCGATTTGATCTAATAGAATGAATTTGCGTGGATGCCCGGTGGAACTGTTCAATCATGGCTTAACCAAAGGTGCAAGTTTTGCACGAGGAGTTTCCATGTAATCTGATTTTTGTGCAATGTATTATGGGACATAGGATTTGAAAGAAAGCAAAGAAATTAGATAGTTTGCCCGCCCTCGATTTTTCTGTTAGCAATTCACGTACCACATCCATGTTACATATTATTTCTTGTTGGTGAATATATCGGGAAGAAATGCATCAAAAATGTTTTAAACATATTACAACGTTACAAATTCAATCATAAACTTTTTGATTGATTAATTTAGTTTTAAACTCTTTGCATTTGTGTCAATTGAGTTCATTCAGCCAATTTTGATAAACAGTCATCGACATTGACATTGGTTGTCCTACATGGTGTAACTGACCCTTATGAGCACAAATTTTATAATTTTCTATTACTTTTTCTTTTCTAATTTTTCCATTGCAGCCGTCAAGAGTCTCTAGCCACAAAAACATAATAAAAATTTCAAAAATATTAAAAATTTGTCCATATTAGTAATGATCGTGCTATATAAAATGATTGGTGTTTATACTAGCGATTGTTGTCCAAGATTGGCCGAATGGACTTAATTTTATACAAATACAAAAGATTTATGACTAAATTGATCAAATTAAAAAGTTAAATTAATATCAATACAATACATTTAATTATTTATTTATTTTTGTACTTTTCCCAAATATATCACTATTCTATACTGTAGGCTTTAAACCCATAGGCCTACCAAAACCAGGCTATCCAACCGGTTCGATCAAGTACTGGCCTGACTCTCGACCCAGTCCATGATCTTACGCCGTTCGTAGATGAGACCAGTCACAACTTGGCCAAACCAGTCCACTCGATTTCAACCGAATCGTCGCAGACGATGCAGACAGGTCTGTCATCCTATGCCGTTTCTCGTGTTCCAGTGGCTAGCAACCATTGTTGCCTAAGCACAAGAGCCCGAAATCCTTCACCATTGCTAGGGGGCATATGCATTCGTAGACGAGTTTCGTCCAAGTTAATGGCGTCGCGGAAAGTGCCTACCATGCTCAGAAAACTAGAACAAAGAAGTTCCAGAACATGCTGGGAATATTTTGCACAAGAAAGGGACAGTCCCCCAGACTTATTAACTATTTTGTCACTTCTGTTTTGGCTTTGGTATTGCGGTTAGGTGATATCTTGAGGCAATTTTCGTTACACCAGTTGAAATATACCACTCTCTTCTTCAGTCAGGATCAAAAAATTCAAACAGAATTATTTTCTCGACGCGTGAATTATCAGATTTTTTCAACTCTCACTTGACAACAGATTCTGAAGAGTCGGTCAAAACATTACAGTCTCCTTTAATAAGTTATGGCTGCCATCTCTGAGAAGATGTCCTTAGTTATTTTTGTACACCGTGTCTGTTATTGTACTTCCCATCTTCCGGAGACTCTTCCCAGTCCATCTTTTCGGCAACGTCTCCTGCATTTCTTGTTCTCTAACCTGCATAATCTTCGAACCTCCCATGTCGAGAGCACTGCTTTAGTTTCTGCTGTCGACTGTTCAAGAAATAATTCGAGGTGATACTCTTCAGTCAACAAAGAGAACATCCATGGTGAAAATAATGGAGAGACCTTGCTCAATAGGGGGATCTTCAGATGGGTGTGGGTACGACTTTAAACTGAGCACGTGGAGAGGACAAAACTGGTCGAATGTGCATATCCTGCTTATTTTACAGATGAAAAGCTCCCAAGCAACACATCTTCATTTACCAGACATCTGGAGAAGATCACCAAAAACTCAAGGCTTCGTGCTGACTACCATGAGCTCCATATGCAATAATTTACTGCTCGAGACACTAGAGACTGGTAGCTCAGAAGGTGTGCTGAACAATGACCGTATGAGGCATGAGGCATAAATCATTGCCAGATCCTCCCAAGGTCAGCCTTAGGTTCCGACCTCCACTTTTCTTCGATATGAAGACAAGGCTCAGTTTGTAAAGAGTGACGCTTTCGAGTGATTCCTCTCCACTAAAAGGGGCTACCCTCGTCCTTGGCTATCGATTTACAAAGTTCTTCCTCAACCAACTTGCAACCGGCATAACATGAGCTCAAGATCGAGGAAATCATCCTCTGAAGATTTCTGTACTCTGCCGCAAGCTTCACATCCCGCTCCATTTTCTCCCTGCAAAGTCAAATCATCAATCATGCACAAAATGAAATCTATTCCTGATGTAGTACAGACAGTGGTCACATATTAAAGACACTTGGATGTCAAATTATTCTAACTAAAATCAGTTCAAAGACTCTATATTCTAGGTTATCATATGCCAATTAACTTTTTCTCTCAGTGACCTGAAAAGGATTTCAAGAAAATGTAACTTTTGCAAGATTTTATTCCAAATTTTACAAGGGCCATTATTAGCACATATGGGTACATGCGTGAGTATGCACGGGCTAAGAAAAGCCAGAAATTTCACATGTTTTCTGGAAAAGTAGGTGAATAGTTTCCTGAAGAGTTTCCAGAGAAGGCTATTTACCCGGACACAGTATCCACTCACTGAGGTTTTCCATCATCCCACTGAAATGAAGGAGAGGTCCTCAAGAATCTCAATTTCTATCTTTAGCTTCTCCTGCAGCTGCTTACATGAAGAGAAAAAAATGAACATCGCAATTACATGACAGACTCAAGTCACAGTAGAAAATTAATCACCAAATCAATAGCCAACTCAAATGGGCAAGAGACTACTTATTTTCCTTTTCCAATCGTCATCGTTCTCTTGTAGTATTACCCACATACAATATTACAAATGATATTGATTTTCAGACAGGCTCAAAAAATGGGCATTGGCATGGAAGCAATCAGAAACTAAAAGGTACTCACTGGAGAGATATCTTAAGACTCAAGCCTACATGTAGAAAATACATTCCAACAATCATAAGATGCATTTATCTTATGCTTAGACGGATAAGGTGCAATCAGTAATATTCATGAATTCACTCTATTTTCCATTTGGATCTAGTTAATGGTTGAGCAATGCTTTTTGTATGATCGTCTTGTTGAGGACTGGACACATTCTTATGGACATTTGAGGTAAAAGGTTCAATGGATCACAAAAGGCCACGTGCTAAATCCTATTAAATTAAACTCACAGGAAGAAGAGAAGCAATCATACAGGAGAATCAGCATCCGGGAAATCTTCCCGAGCTCTTCTAAAATGGGTCAGCAATGGAACTCGCAAGCCATAATGGAAGTTGCTATGGTTGTCTGAAAACCAAGTACCCTTCAACATGTGAGTTGTGCCACTGGATGCGTCCAATTCATCAGAACAAACATCCTGAGAACCATCTATATCTGCACAAAGAGGATTGAAATCACATCCTACCGATGCATATAAGCCATAAATAGGAGCAAATGTGAACACTTCCATTTACATCCTGTTTCGTTTGGAATAGAACTTCTATTCTGCATATTGTCCAAGAAATGCAACATTTCATCCCAAATGAATATGATGAAATTGGAATTACCCAGTTGGACGACGTCATATGGGTTATCCATTTGAGGCATGAATCCATAAAAGGTAAATAGATGCGAACTGGAGAAGTTCCCACAAATAAGATAGCACTGTTCTCCTGTGTGACATGGTCTTGACATGCAGAACTTCAATGTGTTTGTTGCAGAATCAACTTTGCCATACTGTGTGATAGCAGCTGTCAAAACAGAGCAAACGAGTGATGAGGAGGAACCCAAACAGAGTGAAACAGAAGTCCATTAAACCCAATCTGCATATATGAACAACAAATGACTGGTTTCTGTAATTTTCACCCCACTGTAATAGAAAGTTTTCCTTGTCACAATTCTCGGAGTTGATGACTGTGGTTTCTGTAAATGTTCTTTTCCCCAAAGTCACAGATCACCAGAATAATTGCTTCCCGCAAATCTTGCAGGACGTCCTTGTGAGACCAAGTATCATCCAGAAACGAGCTATTGACATGAGAAAGCATAGAATTTAGAGCTTCCAGTTCATTTTTCTGGATGTAGTATCCCATGGGTGAACAGATATCATCCTCGCAAAAATAGAGTTCAGCCTGCATGTTAGAGAGTCAATCAACTCATATTAGTAACACTCACTCACATTAGTACCTACTCAGATATTTTTGTGATCCCTTATCTATAGTATAGGTAATATTTAGCCAAAGGGCCACACAGAAGAAGACAGGCATACCTCATCCGAGTGCATAATTCTTGACATTTGCAGCATTGCTTCAGCTGTAGCGTGTGCCCATTTGGGATGCAAAGCATTCTTGAGCTGTATATGCATTTCCACATCATGTCCCTTGCTTTGCAGTAATTTCTATCAGAAAAGGAATGGATGAAAGATACTCAGTCCACATAGATGGCAAACCTATAGGAGGTGCAAAACTAAAATAATACTTTCCATGACATTTTGGAATATAAATTCAAAGGTAGTAATGTCATTTCCATTTTCCTGCTTCGAAAGCAATTACAACAGAGATACAGGTGTGGAACACCAGTTCATCATCTACTTGTTAGCAATACAAATCACGTGAAGATCATAAAAGATATATGTCAATTGAATAACCAAACTATTTCAAGGCAACATATAGGTAATTCCAAAGTCATGTTGGCTCATCTTAAGTGATGGTGCAATAGCAGCAGATATCAACATCAAGTCAACCCTCAATAAAGGGTACTGGCATAGGACAGTAGACCAATGTGAAACCTCAAGGATCCAGAAACTGTTTTGCAATGCAATGAGGCCATCCTAGTGATCACAAAGATAGGAATCCCATCCCATTTTGCATTGCTAAGAAGCCTTTAAATATAGTGGTGGTAGAACGAACATAGAACCCATGTATCATCACAAAGGCAACAGGTTACATTCCTTTGCTTTCAATTTTCTTTCCAAGCCAAAAAATTTCAATCCCGATAAAACTAGGTCTGCAGTCTTCTTTTGGATGTGTTCAACCAGCATGTCCTCATAAACAATTGCATCTGATTCCTTCAAAAGTTTGTGCTGTTGCATACTTGAAAAGACTTTTCTAGCTTCTTCTATTGTCCCATGTTTACAAAATCCAGAGATGACAGCAGAGAATGCAACATCACTTGGAGGGAAGCCCTATTGCACCATCTCATCCAGGACTTCAACCACTTTTTCAGCCTGCCCTGACTTAGTTGCATGGAGAATCATCAGAGAGTATTTGAACTCCATGGGTCCACTCATAACACTGGCCAGGCAATCACGGATGAGCATCATAGTCGCATCGATCTCCCCGATTTTGCTGAGTCCTTTGGCAAGAGAATAATATGCATCTATAGAGGGGAGACACGACATCTCCATTATCTTATTATAAAATGTGCATGCCTCTTTTATTTCCCCGAGCGCAACAAGACATTCAATAGTGATACTGTAAGTCAAGGAATTGGGCTTGTTTTGGGTGCTCTTCATTTCATCAAATAGAGACATTACTAATTTCACATCCCCAGACTTTTTCAAAGCCCCCAACAGGATATTGTAGATCGACAAGCTGTAGTAACCTTTTACTTTCAAGTCCCTGAAAACATCTAAAGCTATTGGTATCCTCTCTTCCACACAAATGAAAGATGAGAAGAAACTGGAGATATCGCTTATCACAGAAAATCCAAACTTCTCCATCTGCATCAGCAACTTGCTGAAATCCTCCATTCTTCTCATCTCAGCGTAATAAACCAGAATGGGATTAACTGTCCTGAAATCTGGCCAAAGATCCTCCTGCAACATTATAAAGAAAAGCTTGTGAGCCTTATCAACATGCTTGACACTACACAAGCCTTCAATGAGAGCGTTATAGATCCACAAGTCAGCCCGATATCCTAAGTCAATTAAATCCTTTAACAAGCCACAAGCAGATTCAACTTTGCCACATGCAACAAATGACTCAACTAATACGCCATAAATTGCCCGATCAATTAAAAAACCTTTTGCTTTCATCTCCTTAAACAGCTCAAAGGCCTTGTCCATCCTCTTTCCTTTACACAATCCCGTAACCAAGGTTCCATATGCCATAACATCAGCCTCGACACCATCTCTCTTCATTTCCTCCCACACCCCTAAGCATCCGTCTAAATTCCCCTCCGAAACCAATATCTTAACCATTGCCGTGTATGCAAAAACATCCGGCTTGCACAAGTTTGCTCTCATTTTAGCCGAAATCTCCATCATTTCACTAATCCTCCCTGCCTTACGCAATCCTTTTATCAGGATCATGTAAGTGACACTATCCTCAACTAGACTGTCATTCCTAAAATCATCGTAAACAGACAATGCCAGATCCAAATGATCAGTCCTCACCAACCCATCAATAATCTTGTTATACAAGAAAACACGTGGCTTCACGCCGAACTTCTTCATCTTCTCATACACATAGTAAAGCCTCAATCCCCTACTGGCGTCCGCATGCATCCTAAACAAAATCTCGAATTGCTTCTCACTAGGCGGCTTCCCCTGCGAGTCCATCAACTCGGGCACCTGGTCAGCAGCCCGGAACTTGTCGTTCCTATTCAAGCAATAAGCAAGTGCATTATAGGCAGCATAGTTATGCCTATAACCCTTTTGCTTACCTGCCCAAGCAAAGAACTTGGAGGCGATCGTGGGGTTATTCTCCGCCTTGAGCACCTCCACGACGAGGCCGGGCGTCACGCGGCGGAGCTTGCCGAGCTCGACGACGACGGGCGGGCCCCAGTCGCCGCGGTTCCGGCGGAACGCCTCGACGATGAACCGGGCGATCGGAGAGAAGCGGCGCGAGGCGGCGAGGGAGGAGGGAGGCTCGGGCGCCGGCGGCGGAGATCGGAGGGCGCCGTGGTGGTCCGGGTCCCATTCGTGGAGGTGGAAGGGGGCCGGAGGGTTCGTGGGTCTCGGGCTTCGCCGGGCGGCGATGGCCTTGCGAAAGCAGAAGAGGCCGCCGTACACGACGGGGCGGTTCTGGGAGGACTTGCGGTGGCCGTTGAAGAAGTAAGGCTTGAAGGGCTCCGGCGCCGGACGGTGGTTGGGCGGCATCTGGAGTCCTTCTGGGGGCGTCGCCGCCGCCGCCGCCGCCGTCGGACGGCGTAGAGAGTGGAGGAGAGACGGCCGGCGAGTCAGCTTAGGTTGTAGGAATTTGCTTCTTGAGGTTTACAATTTCTGAAATTGCAATCTGCACCCTATATTTTGGAGTCCGTTTCAATTGTACCTCCACCATGACTTTCGGCCAAATTCTCATCCAAAATTTCAATCTCATATTACATTCTCCCCGTTGATGGCGTCGGCTGAGGGCGCAAATCCATCCTGTAAATTCGGCAAATTTACATTGTGCCCCCCGATCTTTTGAAAGTTCATTGCAATGCCCTTACTTTGATTGTTAAATCAAAAGGAATTGATCATAGTAAGAAGGAGAAAATGAAAAAAAAAGAAAAAAGAAAAGGAAAAAGTAAGGAAAAATGTCATAAATGGTCGTCAACTTTCATCTAATGTTTAATTTCATCCATGAGTTTTCAATTTACTCAATTTAGTCCATAAACTTTTATATAATATTCATTATAGTTCATAATTATTTAAAAATTGACCAATTTCCATTTTTTTAATACCAAATTGGTTTTTTTTTTGTCAAAAAAATGCCATATTTATGCAAAGTAATAAAGGTTAATATTTTTTTCCTTTCTCCATATTAAAAAAATGGAAAAAATGGACAGTAATAATAAACAAATGTGAATATTGTCTTTTTATTTCTTTTTTGTATATGTAAATTACTTAAATAATATACAAAAGCCCATCAATCGATTTTTTTCCCTTTTCAATGAAGTCCATAAAAAAATTACCGTGCAAAGGTAACATTGATATCAACTCTAAAAATGGTACTAATGTTATTGTTGCGGATGTTTATTTTGTGCCGAGACTTTTTTGGAATTTGTTAAGTGTTGCGCAATTTTCTAAAAAAGGCCATAAGTTAACATTGAAAATGGAGTTTGCACCATTGGAGGTGTAAACAATAAGTTGATCATTATGGACAAATGACAAAGAATTGGATATTCCCTATACCCCTTCAAATGATGACAAAAGATAGCAAGTGGCTATCGCATCTTCGATTTGGTCATCTAATTTTCCATGGACTAAAATTACTAGTCCAGAAAAAGATGGTGACTAGGATGCCTTTAATTGACAATCCAGATCATCCATGTGAAGGATGTCTCATTGGAAAAAAAAAAAAAAAAAAAAATTGAGAATCTTTTCTAGTTGGAAAAGCTAGAAGAGCCAAGCAACCTTTGAAATGGGCACAAAAGGACATCTATGGTCTTGTTGATGTGGAATCCGTCAGACAAAAAAGGTACATGCTAATTTTTTTCAATGATTTTACTAGAAAAACATGGGTATATTTCTTGAGAGAAAAATCCGAAGCTTTTGGTAAATTTAAAGAATTCAAAGTCTATGTTGAGAAACATGGTGACTTTAATTCAAAGACGTTGAGATTAGATAGTGGCGAAGAATTTACTTTCAATGAATTTGATTAATTCTGTAAAATTCATGGAGTGAAACGTTGGTTGACTACTAGCTATACTCCTCAGCAAAATAGCATAACAGAACAATTTCTAAAATAGTGAGGAGTATGCTAAAGGATAAATCATTACTAAAGAAGTTTTGGGAAAAAAGCCATTGCTTATGCTGTATTTGTGCTAAACAGATGTCCGATAAGGAGCGTTCTTGGAAGAACTCTAGAAAAGGCTTGGAGTGGCAACAAGTCAAATGTTTTGTTCCTACAAGTATTTATGTTACATATTTCCATATACTAGACTAACGGAGGAAAAAGTTGGATGACAAAAGCCAAAAGTGCATTTTCATTGGCTACTGTGAGGTGATTAATGGTTATAGGCTATCTAATCCAGTCACGGGGAAGGTAATTATTAGCAGGGATGTTCAATTTTTTGAATATGAAGCCTAGGACTAGAACCAAAAGGTTGACTAGAAAAGTAACCCTATTGAAGATGAACCATTGGTGGAAGAGACAGAAAAATCTTCAACTAAAGATCCATCACTTTCGCCTAGTAGTTCATCTTCTTCACCAGCAATGACTGTAGAACCGTTGATTTGTCGTTCACAATGATTGTAGAAGATGCCAATTAAATTTAAGGATTATGTGGTTACAAGAGATTATGATAGTGACAGTGACGAAATCACTGATGAATCAATGGTGAACTTTTGTTTATTTGCAAAATGTGACCCCATTTTCTATGATGATGCAATTGTAGATAAGAAGTGGATCCAAGCAATGGATGAAAAAATCCACCCCATTGAAAAGAATGACACAAGAGTGCTAACTTCTTTGCCATCTAATAAGAAGCCCGTAGGTGTCAAGTGGGTGTACACGACAAAGTATAAACCTATGGTCCGGTGGATTGTCATAAAGCTAGACTGGTCATGAAAGGTTACAAGCAAAAGCTAGGTATTGATTACTTTGACGTGTTTGCACTAGTGGCTCAAATGGATACTATTTGGATGATATTAGCACTTGGTTAGAATCGTTGGAAGATCCATCAAACGGATGTGAAATCAACATTTCTCAACGGTTTCCTTAATGGGGAAGTATATGTGGAGAGTACGATAAGAAAGGGTGTGAAAATCAAGTGTACAAACTAAAGAAAATATTATACGGGCTAAAACGGGCACCTCGAGCTTGGTACATCAGGATTGAGACATACTTATTGGAGCATGGTTTTCAAAAGTGCCCATATGAGCATACACTATATCAAGTCAAATCCCGATGGTGATCTTATAATTATATGCATTTATGTTGATGAGTTGATATTTACAGAAAACTGTGAAAAGATGTTTGTAGAATTCAGTTAAGCCACGACTAGTCAGTTTGAGATGATGGATTTGGGATTCATGTCATATTTTCTCGGCCTTAAAGTGAAGCAGACAGATGAAGCATATTTATCTCACAGCAGAAATATGTAATGACATTTTGAAGCAACTCAATATGGAATTGCTCAAATCAATTCGAACTCCCCTAGCAGAATGGTTGGAGTTGAAGAAAGAAGGAACAAGTGAATTGATAAATTCCACTTATTTTAAAAGCATTGTTGGCAATTTAAGATATTTGACTTCCACTAGGTTGGATATTACTTATGGCGTGGGAATTATTACTCGGTTCATGAAGAAACCATACCAATCACATTTGTAGGCGGCAAAAAGAATTCTATGGTATTTCAATGGAACTCATGATCATGAAATTTTATATTCTTACACTGACAATTTCAGCTTAGTGGGGGTATACAGACAATGATTGGACAAGTGACATTGAGACACGGAAATGTATTTCTGGATATGCGCTCTTTCTTAGATCAAGAGTAATTTCTTGGTCCTAAAAAAAAAAACAAGTTATTGCACTCTTGACAGCTTAGGTTGAATACATAGCAGTAGCTTCGGTAGCAAGTCAAGCGATAAAGCTTTGTAGGATGCTTTGTTGAACTTATGCATGGACAAAAAGGTCCTATTAAATTGATGTGTGATAACAAGTTGGCAATTGCATTAGCCAAAAACCCTATTTTTCATGGCAGGAGCAAGCATGTCAACATTAAGTATCACCATATTCATGAGCTGGTCAAAGATGGTGAAGTTGAGCTTGATTTTTGAAGATCCAAAGATCAAATTGCAGATATCCTGACAAAATCGTTGAAGCTAGGTTCGTTCAAAAAATTGAAGACAATGCTTGGTGTTTTTGATTTTCAAAATCAATTTTAAGGGAGGCTGTTAGAAAATAAGTAAAATTGATTTTGTTTTTATTAGTTTTTCGCCAAGAGTAAGCATGATGCATGAAGTTCTTCAAGCCGCCAAAGATACGTATCTTCAAGAAGCCCACATTGATCAAGGAAAGGACTTGGCAACACAAAGGAGAATATAGCATGCATGAAGACATGTGTGGGCTCAACATTTAACGCATGAGTTGGACGTGGCAAAGGGTGATGGCATGAGGCATACATGCCGTCTCTCTACTCTTGACTTGTTAAGACTAAGAGACTTCTGCACGGCGCATGGGACACAAAGACTCACTTAAGAGAATAGCTTGCACAAGAATCCTCAGGCCAGAGAAGGCCTCAAGTCACCAAGTGCAAAGGTAAGCTTCAAATGAAAGCCAACACAGCTAGATAGAGAGAGTAGCTCTATGTGAGCGAGTTATCTCTCCGTGATTGAGAAGGGAGTATAGAATAGTTGAGTGTGATTGTATTAGCTAGTTTATTTGGACTCTTTTACATGTGGTGTAAGAGTGTTCATTCAAAGTCTTATGTATCGCAATTTAGTATAACGAGTGTTTTGATTTGTCTATTACATTTCTCTCGTGTAACTACCACATCGCTTCTGCATACCCTACAAGGTGTATTAGAGCAAAGGGTTGCATATCCAACAATTGGTATCAGAGGGCAAAGGGTCGTATATCCTATCGTTATAGAGATTCTACTCATCAAAGTCGACAAGATCTAATCGCCATAAACAAAATCCTCCTTCATAATTGTCTTTTGACATTAGTTTAGTTTGTATAACGAGCATGAGCCGGCTTTGGGAAGCATCTGACCTCACAAAGGGAAGGATAGGACATGACATCTTTTGCTCGCATTATATTATGTTCTTGCTAAAGTGGTGGGTATGGATGACTAGTGCTGACGATTGCCTTTGAGGGTCGCCGTAAAAGTTTCGCTTTCATCACATAACGTTTGCATATGAGGCATAACTACCCTACATCACTTGCCAAAGATTCAAGATTGACGATCCCATCACCCCCCCTATCAAAATGCTAACAGTTCAGAAATTTCTTCAAACGAGATAGGTCATAATTAGGCATGCCGACGTGCTTGTATTGTTTTGTATATGAAGAAAGCCTTTGGATGTTTTTGCTTGAAAAGAAGTTGTGATACTGATGTGCTTGAATTCACAACTTTCTTTGTTCATCTCATACATGACATGAATAAAGAGGGAAAGCTCACATTCTCACTTTAAGGCCTCAAGGATGATTCATATCCTTTGTTTAATGTCTATGTTAATTATTTAACGATTATGTTTTTTCATCGGTTAACTTAACAGAAGGGTATTGCCCAAATTTAAATCTCAACTAGTTCATGGAAAATTTTGACTAAAGTTCAACAGGGTTTTTGAGTTTGCGAGAGATAATTTCTTTTTCACTCACAAGTTCACAACGTATTCGCTCTGCATGATTAATAGACCCTTTTCTCTCTCTTGCCTCGGTCTTGATAGGTGGCATCAGATGCCACCGCACCAAACTCGTGGACGAGTTTTCATGGATATAAAATGATCATGGTCATTTTAAATAGTCTAAAACTCTCATATAATTTATATTTAGTAATCCAAAAATTTGGATAATTTTAGATTTCTTTGTCTATGTTGAAGATTGTTTTAGTCAAATGCAGCAACTCGGCGATTTTGCTACCGTAAGAAAATGAGATTGATTAAAAAGAGAGGAATAAAGGGACTCAGCGCTAGGTGTGACAGAATTTAGTAATAGTAATCTTTATAGTGAATCCTTGTTGTCGTCGCGGCAACGATTGCTTGATATGAGCTCTTGATCATGGTCACTCAATTGGTAATCGTGAGAATAGTTATGAATCATAAAATTTGTATTATTATATGTATTTTATTGGTTTTCTTCCCTTTTAGCACTTTCTTTATTTTATTTTTATCGTATAAGGATCTCTCGATCATCCTATTAGGCTACGCTTGATCGCCTGGATTTCTAATCAGAATAAGATTAAATAGGATATGATATAAAATCTAGGGAATTTTGTTATATCTTATCCATTATTTGGTGATTTGCAATTTGATATATTCACACCATATTATATATATTGTTTGGTATATGCTCTTATATAAATCACAAATTTTACAAATAGAGATAGTAAAAATCTCTCGCAACACTCTTGTCTACTTTATTTTTTTTCCTATCTTTTTAAATTAATTTATTTTTTATTTCTTTCTTCCCCTTCCATCATTTTCTAATAAAATTTTATTAAATGGAAAATTGCACTAATATACCTAAAATACTAAAACACCTAAAATATGTAATAAATATATATATTGAATTTGTATTATAAAATAGAATTAAATTTGAATATATAAATAAAATAAAATTATATTATAAAACTAAATTTGTATCTTTCGTTATTTTGAATTTATTATATTAGAATTCAAATATTATTTATATTGAAATATAATTTTAATTTGTTAATTTAAACAATTTGTTATTTGATAAAAAAATTTCCTATTATACATATTAGAAATCATATCCGTCTAGGATATAATAATTTTATTTGTTTTATTCCCCTTTATATGTCTCAAATTTTATTTTATCTTATTTTGAATTTTATCACGAAATGCAATCTTAAGAGATATTTTCCTTCCGAATTTTCATGGGAAACCGGCTAAGCAATTTACCCATTCCCTTGGCAAATTGAAAGGCTGGGAGGGCACCGACTCTTTTTAAGAGGGACGGTACCGCTAGAACACTCGCAAAAACCAAAACGTTACCTAAGCTGCTCGATTCTCCCTGAATTCAGAAGAAACAAAACTTCCGGTCCTTGGACAACTATTTACCAGGTTAAGGATCCCCATGAATCAGCAAAGATTCCCAGAGCTACATGGATGTATTGTCCAATGGAGGGTTGGCAAATGGTGGCGAGAAAACGAAAGCTGCACCAGAAGCTTTGCTTGCTTTTACCTGTTCTCTGCAATGCCCACGTATATGGAGAAAATCATTACTTTTTTTGTCTGTCTCGAATCTTTTTCTCGTTTCGTCCTTGTGATCTCCTGTCTCGAAGTAAGAAGGCAAGAGGGTTAAAAAGGACGATGATATCTTCGGTACCGATCTCTCTAATTTGATCTTCCGCCCACTCAAGGCGATCAGCCGTGCGTTTGGCACATGACTCCCTGCCAAAAGATGATCTCCCAGCAAATGGATCTCGTCACCATTTCATGGTGCAATTTGTGCTGTTTTTATTGCCCAATATGAATCTTGAAGAATACACTCCCCAACAAAAGTAGATGTTCTATCGAAAACTAGATTCTAAAAAGAAAAAATTGAATGCTTAGAAATTTATGTTCCTCGATTGCACATAGCTGCTTCTAAACCTTTTTGTGCTCAGGCCGTAACAGTTGATTCTCTTTTAATGTTGTTTGGGAGAAATCTAAACACGAGCTTTTCTTTCTTCCCTTGCATGGTATACATTATTCATCAAATCCACTGACGTCCATGGTGCCGCACAAGCGCTGTTGAGACTGTGCCTTCTCTGAGAAGTCTTCAAGGTTCGTATGCGTTTCTCTGAAATGGAGCAAATATCAACTCGGCGGACCTACGGATGGTGCCAACAGCTAAGCCCAGCTTGCAATAGAAAGTTCATCAGTAGGCATCTTGGCCCTCCCGATGCTTTCCAAGCATGCGAGTTCCAGATCTACTTTAGTTGGAATTGTGGACTTCGGGGGATTTTTGGCAGAGAATCGCCGGTCCGTGAAAGGGAAGGATTTGCTCAGGTTGCATTGCTGAATGACCAGTGCCTATCTATACACAAAATGCATCTCATTAATTATCGATTATAATCGAGTGTTACTCCATTACTTGGAAAGCTCAATTGAGCAGTCCACAGCCTACTCGATTTGTCCGAATTCTTGATCAAAAAATTTAATCTATGGAAATATCGATTATACTAGCCCTGAAAATGAAACTTGTTGGCTAGTGATGCGATTGAATCACTCGTAAGTAACTAATGGTTGAGTGAATGTCGAATTTAAATTTAGCACAAATTTGTTTCACATATTCTGGAGTTAAAATCAGTCAAAAATATCCCCCTCCGTATTTGCCTTCAATACTGACCCTCCCTCTGCCACCCCCTCAATCTTTTTTTGGTAGGATGCGCCTCCTCAATCTTTATCCTCTGTACTATTCTCTTTTTCCCTCGCTAGCTCTATTAGACACAATATATACTTATCTGGTAAACTGAAATTTGGCTAGCACAATGAAAAAGTTGTACTATGTAAAATATTGAAAAGGGAATTGAGGCAAAATATTTAATCAAAAAATTCAATATACTATAAATTTTTAAATAAATATCAATGTTGAATAGTTAGAAATGATCATGATTTTGATTTTTGAGTTTACTTAGATTGCTTTGGCTCAAGTTAAATTTATCGATGCTTTAAGTTGTATAGATAAGGATTCAAGTGTTAATTTTGGTAATTGTATTCATTTTGTTAAATGATGAATATATATTTTTCATGACTATAAGTGTGAAAAATGTTTGAACTAATCTTTTTACATGGAATTTAAAATATTTCATGTAAATAATGCTTTCAATAATGCTCTTTTCAATTCCCTAACATTTTTCTATTTTCTTTTATATTTAATCTATTCCTTGAAAAATCTTTAGATTTTACATTATTAATTATCTTGAGATTTTTCTTTATGTAATATATGCAATGTAGAATATTACTCATTCAATTCAAGTTATCTCTGACTTGACTGGAAATACCAGCAAAAAAAAGGGGGCAACGGTGAAATGCTCAAGAAATTTAAATAATGCAATGACAATCCGCACAAAACAAATCTGTATCTTGCCCAATTTGTTGCCACGCAATGGAGTATAGAGACGGATAAGTCTGAGTCTCCAACTTTTCAAGACTAATGCAGCTAATTGAAGTGGTTTATTGCTATATAACAACACCGTGAACGTAAAATTGAAGCAAGTAAGTGAAGTACTTAAATGACGTGGCTCAACTATTATATACCTATGATTGCTCAAATCGTAACTCAGAGACTTTATATATCTTTGCTCTTCTTCTCATATTTATTTAAATCTTATTTGACTAACGAATATCTAGGACTTTCACTCGTTAGCAAACTAAATGCACCGATCCTGTTTTCTAATTAGATATTTACAATACATGGACTTTGAATAGAAAAATCTTATTTGCAAATTCTAAGGTAAGGTCTTCCAAACGGTCACCATTTTACACCTAGCTCCAAATTTTGAGATATTATATTTTTATGATCATTGATCTCAAGTTCTTTTGATCTTATATTTTTATGATTGTTGATTTCAAATTCTTTTGATTTTATATTTCAACGCGCCGCACTATCCTAATCAGTAATTTACGATCCATATTTTTCTAATAGACAATGTTGTTTGCAAATGGAAAAGTTGATATTTTTTATGATGGTTACCATTTTAAAGCTAGCTCAAAATTATAGATAACACTTTCTGGATTATTATGCCAATCAATTAATCATTTTCTTTGGTCAAATCAGTTTATCATTGATTAGGGTCATCACTATGTTCTTTAATATTCATCTGACATGGGAATGGAATGGTGCATGCATGTACTGGCAAGCTTTATCATGCAAAATCAAGCTTCTAATTCCATTTCGAGAACGGCCAAGGGGTACTCCATCTTGCACTCGCGAATGGAAACTGCGTGACCATTGTCAGGACACAAGGCAAGCATTGCCCTGCATCTTTTCACCAGAAAGGACAGTCAAACGTTGAGACTGACAATATGCGCAAATCTCTGCCAACTTCCGATTCCGGGCCAGCTGTGTCCAAGAATTGTTGGTAGACAGAGACACCAGTTGAGGGAAAATGATGGAACAAATTGAAAGAGTGAAAAAAACAAAAAAGGCGGGTTAAAGTGTGCTGGTGTAAGTAAAATTACGGGTGTTTACGCTTCGGATTTCCTGAAAAATTCAAACTGAACCAAACTGTTTGACTGTGTATTAATTTTAAATTGAATTGCATCTCAAATGGAATGTAATCCAAACCAAACACCTGATTTGGGTCAATTTTTGAGTTTTTTTTTACTTAATATTAAGAATAGGTGTAATGACAAAGGAGAGAGATCATGCAAATTATAAGATCAAAAGGATGTGCGACTTTCAATTTGGTTTGGTTAACCAACCGAACTAAAACTATCTAACCCAGTGAAAATGGTTATTTTTTTATTACGCAAACCAAAACTCAAATTGAACCAAAAATACATGAAAATTTAATTAGGGTCTAATTTCGGTTTAGTTTTCCAATTTGATTCTCACACCCTTAATTAAAACTATATTAATCCCTAATTATGTTATGAACTTGGCGACACACATGAATTATATTTAGCTTATCGATATGTTAGTATTTAGAATTTCAATCTTTAAATTTTACATTATTAGTTATCTTGAGATTTTCTTATTATAATATCTATATATCTATATATATATATATATATATATATATATATATATATATAATATTATTCATTTGATTCATGTTATCTCTGACTTGATTTGAAGTACCGAAAAAAAGAGGTAATGGTGAAATGCTCAAGAAATTTAAAGAATGTTGGAACATTAGTTAGAAGGCTAATGCAATGTACGAGATCTTGGTCTTCCCACATATATTTTTTCCGTTAAAATTGTGTAGATATTTTTGGAAAAAAAAAAAAGATTAAAGAATAATAGAGTGGTAGTCTACCACAAGCGCTAGTACTCTAAAATCGAAACATAGATTTTTCGATGAAGATTTGTTTGACAATAATTATGCCACCTAAGATATGTTTGATGGTAATTATGATACATAGATTTGTTTGTAATTTCTAATCAAATTGCTTCATATAAACATCGTGGGTGCCAAATGATATTGGTTTATGCAAGATAGTTCCTCCTAGCAAAATATGGAACTTTAATTAGAGTGAGAAATGTATTGGAAGTGTTAAAACTTGTTATGTAAGTGTAATCGAATCTTAAAATTTTCGAAAAATGTAATAAAGTTCTAAAACCTGTCACAAAAATAAATCTAATCCTAAAACTTTCAAAATGTGCAAACCAATGCTTAAACTTGTCAAATTGGTCTAATTAAGTCTTTCTATTGATTTCATCTTTTCAGAATTTTAGGATTTGATTATACTTTCGTAACAAGTTTTAGAACTTGATTACATTTTTTGAAAATTTTAGAACTTGATTATACTTACGTGACAAGTTTTAGAATTTGATTACATTTTTTGAAAATGTTAGAACTCAATTATACTCTCGTGACAAATTTTAGAACTTATAGTACACTTATCCCTTAATTAAATGGGTTTCTTTTTATCACTATCAAAGTGCCTGCATTTTTTTTTTCATATTGTTGCAAAATATTGAATTTTGTGCAATGGGTTTTCAATAATTCATTACGCTGAAATAATAAAAAGTAATTTAAAAGATACAAAATGCTTAAGATTGATCGATACAATAATATTTTAATTCATAGTTTGAGATTCCACCAATGCTCATGATAACCAATCAAACTTAGACCGAGTCTAAAACCGTAAATTTATAATGTTTTGATTGATTTTGGACGAATTGAGAGAGTATAACCAAAGTTTAGAAAACGAAGAAAAAAACAAAAATCGGAGCATGTCCTCTGTTCTTTCGGTTTCGCTTTTTTCAAAATGCAAAAGGCCTCTTTGCCCTTTATATTCACCTGTGCTCAGTTCTGCATTGACCTCGCTCTCTTCCCTCGTTCTCTTTCTTCTCCTGCAGAGACAATTTTGCTATCCTCCTCCTCCTCCTTCGGGCCCTCTCACTCTCTCTCTCCCCCACCTCCTCTGCTGTTCTCACGCCTCTCTTCACGTTTCACCGCATCTCTCTTTCGATGCTGACGGAGGAAACGCTGTCCTCAATGAGCCAGGAAGAGCTCGAAGCCGTGGCCCGCCACATGAGGGCTTCCATCGCTGGCTACTGGCCACTGTTGCGGCGAATGGCGGGCCTGCACGTCGTGCTCGCGTGCCTGCTGGTGTTTGTGTCTCCGTCCGAGCTGCACTGCTTGGTAGCTTGGAAGGTGGTGGCGCTGGTATTCATGATTGCCGGCCTCCAACTCGTCAGCTTCTTCATGCTCGTGCTGCGCCTCATGCAGAGGTATGCGGATCTGGAGGCCGTGGAGCGCCTGCTGAGGCGGCCATTAGCGGAAGTAGACGGCGGCGCTGGGAGGAGGGGAGGCCGCAGTAGGCGGGCCCTGTACGCCACCCTCGCCGTGGGGTACTTCATCATCTTCACTGTCGCCACTGCTTGGATTGCTCGGTTGTTGGCTTGCCCCAACCGCTGAGATGAAAGTGTCAAAAATGCCTGGCACAACTGTCATCTGGGGAAAAAAATAGTTCTGTAATGCTTTAGCTTGGTTAGGGAAGATGATGCACAAGTTTTATGTTCTGCTTTCAATCAAATGTAGATGCGGATGCGTATTTATCTTTTGATTTCAACGAAACCTAACTTCTTACCGTCATGGAAGATGATGCAGATGGGTGGTTTTTTATGTTTTTGATTTCAATTGAAAATGGCTTCTTCATCGCATTTGACATCATTTATTCTTGTTATGGAAGATTGGACTGCTGAAGGGCGAGAACGGGGCACTTCTCAATGACTGAGGAGTTAAATTTTTGGGGTGTAATTTGTGGAAATGGGCTCGTGGCAAGCATAAGAGGTTTAGGACGCCGGTTAAATTAGAACGTTGAGAACTGAGGGACGGCCGACAACCACTCAATTGATACAAAGCAATCAACCATTTTTCATGAAATAGTCCCCCGATTCACGAGGAAAAATTGTATGAGGCAACTCCTATCAGTAAACGATACATTTAGAACCACTTTTTCGCCCACTTTTTTTATGAGGTGGAAATTTAAGTTTGGATTGCTAGGGTCTGACTTTCAAATAAGAAGAAAACGCTACCTTCTACAGGCAAGCAAATCGAATTATCTGTCTCCATTTATAACTCTAAAGATATTGGTGAACAAGATTCATTTCCATTATTGAAAAATTAATAGCTCGACACAAAGCTCAACCAAAAGAAACCAAAGACTAATTATACGAGAACACAACTTTTAGCTCTTTCAATGCAGCTGTACGTGTTATTTCAATACTCCTATTAGTGGAAAACTTACTGCACGCATGATAAATCTTGTATCAAAGTTGTTAATTAGCACTTCTATTATTGCCTTAATAAGACGAGGTACTGTCTAAGGCATCATTCGTGGACGTGTGAAGAAGAAAATCAATTACCAAGGCAAGAACAAACCAAATCAAAGAGCGAAAAGAGCGAGTAGACCCGTTAAACGGGTGGGTCGGGTCGGGTTGGGTTTGGGTCGGGTCATAAATTGTCCGACCCAAATCAACCCATTTAACCCGTTTATGACCCATTTATTGCAGCACAAAATTTTTTATCCATACCCGACTCGACCGTACTCGATCCATACCCGACCCATTTAACGAAACCTAAAAAAGCTTATATTTTTTCAAATGGTATTGCTAAAATGTTGTTATACAACACAAATTTAATGGACAATTTTTATAATTTTTAAAATAATTATTTTTTTAAAAAAATCGAATTTTAATTATTTTTTATTTTTGAGAATATAATTTTTAAATTTCTTTTTTTTCTTTTTCTATTTTCTATTTTCTTCTTCTTCTTCTTTGGCCGGCCGCCGACTACAATGACAGATGGTGATTGGCCACAAGCGAGCTGTGAGCTCGCCCAACTTGCTGACATCGGCGAGTTCTGGCAAGGCTTGGGCCTCGGCAGACGTCAGCGAGGCCTTCGCCTTGCTAGATCCGGTGAGCTCAAGCTCGCCCCTCACCGGATCTAGCGAGGCTCGGGCCTCGATGGACATCGGCAAGTTCGAGCCTCGCTAGATCCGGCGAGCTTGAGGCTTGCCTAGTCGATCGCGTGCCAGCCACCGAAAGAAGGAAGAAGAAAAAAAAAGGAAAGAAAATTAAAATAAAAAACAATTATAATTTCGGTTTTTATTAAAAAAAAATTGTAAAGTTAAAGAGGGAATTGGGAGATTGGGTGGTTTTGGTTGAAAATGAATTCTAAATCCAACTTATTTAAGATCTACTTAAGACCCACACATCTTAAGTCTTTAATTGTTAAATCTATTTAACTAGTCTCTTCAAAAAAACAAGTGAACCATATATAATCCGTTTATGATTTAAATGGGTCATATATGGGTCTAAGACTCAGTTTACCACCTCTAGACATGAATAATGACCATGATCATTTTGTATCCATGAATCCGGATTTGCTTAACTCGTCCACGAGTTTGGTGCGGTGGCATCTGATGCCACCTATCAAGACCGAGGCAAGAGAGAGAAAAAGGGTCTATGAATCATGCAGAGCGAATACGTTGTGATCACGTCTACCCTCAATGTCGGGCCTACGCAATTAACAGTCACGGTGGATTTGATCCATGTAGTCCCTAAGCCAGATAAGTGTTTACCCATGCAGTCCACGTGGAATATAAGGTCGTCTAGGCACGCACGCACTCTCTCTTTTCTCATCCCGAAGGCTTTCTTTTGCCAGTTACTAGAATCTCCACCGGCCGGCTGTGTGTGTAGAGTCCTCACGATATCAATTACTTGTCGAACCCCACGATCCAGCCGACTAAGGTTTGATCAAGTACCGGCCTGATTCCCAGTCTGGTTCATGATCCTATGCCGTGTTTGCAGCTGAAACCGCCCACAATTTGGCCAAACCCGCCCACTCGATTTCAACTGAATCGGCATGAACGATGTGGACCTGTCCGTGATCCTATGCCAATTCTCGTATCCCAGTTGCAGGTGGTGGTGAGTAGCCATTTTTGCCTGAGCATGACAGCTCGGAATCCTTAACTTACTAGCAGACTTGTGCATTGTAAAGGAGTTTCGTCTAAGTTAATACAATCGTAGAAGCAAGTATCACGGACTGGAGTGATACAAGGATTCTTTTGTACTCATGTACTCTTGTAAGTGAAACTTAGGGTTATTGGGTGAAGAGTGAGTGATGTAGAGGGGATGATGCAACTAGTCCTGAGAGTGGCATCAAGATAGTTGATAGTTAAAGTTCTAGGACAAAAATATTACATTTCTACGGAGCTTTGAATACTGGATTAACCTCTTATGCACAAACTAGTTGGGAGCTGATATAGCTCTCCTAATGAGGCCATGGCAAGTCGAAACCGATTGTTGTATCTAAAGTATTTTGCGTGTCTCACTCGATGGATTAAACACCCAAACAAAACTAGGCATGATACAATCTAGTACAAGGATATTATTCAATGCATTGTTGTTAGGAACAATTACAAAAAGAAGATTGGGTAGTTATTCTCCACTCACCAAGTGCTACACGGGCTATTCCATGGCTAAGGAATTGCCAGCCCAAGACACAAAACTACCACATTAAGCAGATTTCAGAGAAAATTCGGTGGCAAATTTCAGAGAAAACTCTCTCACAAGTTATTAGTAGTTAAAGCTATTGGTTTTCGAAAATTACTCAAGTACTTATACTTATTTTTCCTATCTTAGGCTTTGTTTGTTTCGCTGAAAACATTTTCTTCATTTTTCAATATTTGGTTTGCTTAAAATAATAAATTAACGAAAAATGTTTTCCTAATCAACATATGATTGAAGATAAATTTTCAAAATATGACTAAGCATATGTGCATGGGCATGGAAACCCCAACGCTAGTCCCAAGCACCGAGGCCCAAGTCCATTGAGGTTGGGCTTGGAACCTGGATGCTCATGCCTCGGCCCCTAGCACCTACACCTAGGTCTATTAAGGTCAAGCTTAGGACCCTGGTGCCTGAACTCAAATCCCCAACACCGCTCGTGTCCATAAAAGCTATGCCTTGGGCTCCAATGCTCATGCTTAGGTCCATCAAGGTTGCGCCGGACCTAGGTGATTGTGCCCTAATCCCTAGGTCAAAGTCCAATGAGGTCGGACTATGGACCCTAGTGCCCATACCCTATTTATTGATCGCCCGTGCGTAAGTTATTAGCACTTGAACAGTAGGTTTATTTAAGAGAATCAAATCAAATTTTCCATACCAAACGACGAAAAATATTTTCCAATTCATATTCATGTTGCAACCAAACATTGGAAGATATTCAATATTGTCATTTTTTGGAAAATATTTTCCAAAAAGTCACATTTTTTGTAAAACAAAAGGAGCTTTATACTAAATGAATAATTTGGAAAGCATTTTTCTAAATAAGATCATTTTTATCGCTTGAAATAATTAGTTAATAAAAAATATTTTCATTATTGACAACAATTTACATTTGAATATTTTCATGAACAATGAAAACATTATTCATGCATTTATTTTTGTAAGAGACATGATTGATCATTTTTAAGAAAATATTTATCAAATCATTCATTTTTCATGAAACAGATGAAATCTTTACTTAACAATAAAAAGGTGAAGTCAACAAAAAAAATGACAAATGGACTGAAAAGATAAGCACACACATCGGCCCAAAGCGAGCCACACCTCAACCTCCTGCAACCAAAGCGACAACCACCATCACAATTTCAAGGACGCGCCATCACCCTCGGAGGTCTATCTCCGGTTCGAGATAGAGGGCACAACCCTACTTTCAAGCTCGCGTGACTTCCAATTCAAGCTCATGTGACCTTGAAATTTTGGAAAAACTCCCAATGTTTTTAAAGAGGACAAAACATTCTGCGTAAACTAGTTCGTGTTTTTCACTGTCTAGACTAAATATCCTCTACATACACTAGTTCATATGCGGATAATGTTAACATCAGGACATATATGATAGTGCAGAGCTTAGTTTGCAATTGGCAAACAAGATATCGAACAAGCGAGGGTCGCGAGAAGGTGGAGGTGCTTGGAAGGACCAAATAGAAGAAGAATCACTTGGAGAACATGAGTAAATCAATATGAGAACCTACCACAAAAGTTTTATGTGAAGCCGATGACTCTCTCTCTCTCTCTCTCTCTCTCTCTCTCTCTCTCTCTCTCTTCATAACATATAGCTAATAACACGACAGAAGACCGACCCCTGAAGTCGTAGGTCTTTATAATAACAAAAAAAGGTCGTAGGTATCTTCTTTCATTACTCATCAAAACAACTAACTGTGATGTAAGAGATATTCCCCTCCTCAAAGTCGACGAAGTCTAATCGCCATAAACAAAAGTCCTCCAACTTCAGAATTGTATATGGACATCAGTCTAGTTAATTCGACGAACATAGGCGGCTGCGGGAAGCATCTTATCTTACAAAGAAAAGGACATGACATCTTCTGCTTGCATTATATTTTGTTCTTGGTGAGGATGGACGATTATTGTTAACGATTCCCTTCATAAAAGTTTCGCTGTCATCACAAAAAGTATGCATCAAACCATAACTATTTTGCACCACATGTGATTTGAAGATTCAAGATCGGCGATCTTATCGTCGTAACTTTACCAAAATGCTAGCAGTCAAGAAGTCTCCTCACATAAGATAGATCATAGATAAGCTACGCAACGTGCCTATATCATTTTGTACATGAAAAAAGCTTTTGGAGGTTTTTCGCTTGAAAAGAAGTTGTGACATGATATGCTTGTTCACAGCTTTCTTTGTTCATCTCATGCATGAGATGAACAAAGAGGTAAGTTCACATTGTCACTTCAGGCCTCAAGGACGATTCATATCCTTGGTTACAAGGAGAATGTCTACATGTAATTTATGAATTATACTCCTACAGCTTTGTATTTTTCCTTTTTTCTTTTTGTTTTGGAGGGCTGGCATAAAATGTCTATGTAAACCATTTAAAATGTGGATTATTCTTCTTCGAAGCATCAACCATTAAGTTTTCACTGGTTAACTTAACAGAAAGGAATTGCCCAAGTTTAAATCTGAACTATTATATGGAAAACTTTGGCTAAACAAGAAGTCAAAAGGGTGTTTGAGTTTATGAGAGAGAATTTCTTTTTCGGTCACGACATTCTCGCTCTGCATGGTCTATATTTTTTGTCCCTCTGGCCACCGGTTTTGATAGATGCCATCGCACCAAACTCTTGTGGATGAGATTAAGCAAATCCAGATTCGTGGATATAAAATGATCATGGTCAATACGTCTCCCCTCAATGTAGGGCCTGCACAATTAACGGTTGCAGTGGATTCATTTCACTTGGACCCTGATCCAAATACGTATTTATACATATGTCCACACGGAATATAAGGTCGTGTAAGTACGTGCACGCGCTCTTTTTCTTGCCCTGGAGGCTTTCTTTAGCCAGTTACTAGAATCTCCATTGGCCGGCTCTATGTGTAGAGTCCTCGTAATTTTAATTGCCTGTCGAACCCGCGATTTGGTCGAATAAGGTTTCTTCTTAGCAAGAGAGAAGGTCACTACTCTATTGGAGGGGCAACTTTTCAAATGAGAGAATATGAAGAATTCCTCGTCAACTATCAAATATCATTACCCTTCTTTTGCTTTTTTTTCCATGGCACTTACTGCTTGTTCTCCTAATAAATTAGGTGCGCCAACATGTCGGTTAATGTGCTCGTTGACCTATATATATATACACACACAACTTTCATGATTAGGGTTTTGGTCAAGGAACCTTGTCCACTAGCTAACGATGTTCGCTATTCTATTCGAATAAAAACAAAGAGAAATAGCACATCGAAGACCGTGAAGGCACGGAGCAATAAATGAAGGCGCTCGAGGATCATGTGAATCGATCGCTACTCTCCATGAACGAAACGTACGATAAGTTTTTCATGCGATCTGAGGAAGGTTTCGAGCAGTCGACGTCGTACCATTGCGTACAGATAAAACACATCTGTTCCATTTCCATGTCGATCTCATTTAAGGGTCTGCATTAGATTAAGGGAAGATCGCTCTGACATTCTTGAAAGTTTCATGTGACCTTGATGATCAAGCTTTCGATTTCAGAAAATAGTAGTGTTTGGGTCCGAATTTTGCGATACGTTCATGATTTTATATCTCCCATGTGATGACTGTAGTCTTAAAAAAAAGGAGAATAGAAATCAAGGGGCGATCTTATGATAAACTGTCGATTCAAGCATCTATTGGTAAACGCATGACAAGATCCTAATGAACTCCATGTGACATCTTGGTCAACACGCGATTGGGCACCGCTACTGATGATTTGAATCATTTAAGTAATCAGTAGTTGGATTATTCGTAGCAGTGAATAAATGCTTTCATTGGCACCGCACAAACAGAAGATTCGGCTGAGTTAGGAGCCACGAGTCATGGCTTTATTCAAATTGGGTACATAGCTATTTATATTAAAAGAGGATGATTACATAATTTGTCTTAGATCTATAGCACGGAAGTCAATTTTGTCCTAAATTTTTCAATTTTATTAATGTAGTTTCTAATTCCTTGCACAAAACTTTGGTGTAGATCTTTCAGCCAATTGCTACTAAAAATCTTTGACGTGGTGTTCAGGCATTTTCCTATGAATGATGCAACCTCCGATCAAATAAGAGCAACAATGAATAAATAGATAAAACTCATCCTTTGATTTTTTTTTTTATAGCTATTTTGCCAAGAAATATACAATGTCTCCATTCAAATTTATAGAATATCCATTCAATTTGGTCATGTCAAGACGCTAAAATCTCGTTTGGATCCTTACATGAGGAGGATGAGTGAGGATGCATGTGCAGCTCCCGCAAATATCGGCCAGGCCTTTCGTCTTTAGTTAATCTCAAATGTCGTTACTCAATTCACTATTCCCCTGGTCAAGGCTCTACATCAAGTGGAAAATCGAGCTAAGCTTGTCTCACACAGGAGGGGGAAAGAGTTGAGAAAAAAGTGGCGAACGGGCGTGTAAGGCGTGGGAATCCACCTAGTAAATTTGCTTGGGATTATCTCGAGTTGTTCAGATCGACCGTTGAATTCGATTAAGAAAGATGCCAGAAGGTCTCGCTTGTTCAGGGTCGATCTTGGATTCACCTCCTGAAGGTCCTCACGCATTCCGACGACAATTAGAGCTGAAGTTGCCCAGCACAACTTCAAAAATGATGTCGTTCCAATTTCTAAACGCATAAATTTTCACGAATCTCTGATTAATGACCTGATGAAAAGAAACGGGAAGCTGACTACACATGGCCGTAAAAAGGGCACTCGGGATGCCGGTTTTCCGGACAAGGCATGGCCCATGAACGAGTCATGTGCAATCTCTTTAACTAACAGCAACTACTAATAATCATTAGATCGAAAAGCTTAAGGATGAAAAGGCGCGCCACTCGCGCGTGCGCGCCCACGACACGCGGCATTTGCACTTATGCATGGCTGTATCCTCGCACGCCGGAGCCTTGAGTTCGCTGTAAAGCTTGAGTGAGTCTAGGAGAATTATCCAGAGAGAACTAAGGACAGCAACTCGCAAGCATCATGTAGAAACAGCTAAGGCGGCCAAAAAGAGATGACTGAAAAGGTTCTTCTTCTCTTAAAGAAACGAGAGAGAGAGAGAGAGAGAGAGAGAGAGAGAGAGAGAGAGCAGTTCAGCTTAGTTTAAGCTGGGTTGGTTTGCCACATGCAGGCCACTTTTTTTACCTAATCTCAGAAGATCCTGAATTTGAGGCAATAAGTTTCCTGCTCGTTCTTAGTTTCGGTGCCCAAAGGAGGAGGAAAAAAAAAAATAGTCAAGAGGCTCACCACGCTTGAAGAGAAGAGTGCAAATTCCAATAGGGAATGGCAAGACTTCATTATAAAACCTTTCTTTACAAATTCCCAGAAAACTGATGATGCTAGTGATGAAAAGTCAGATTAGAAAAAAGGGTTATACTTCATCGCCCCACAACACCCCCATGTGCCCAGATGGGACCATGTGATGACATTTTTTTTTCCTTCTACTCAAGCTAGACAGAATCTCAAGAACTCCAAAATCACATAAATAATATTTTCAACTTAGAAAAAAGAATCGGGGGATTAGAATACCCTTTTGCGCATGATGTCAATTAATTAGGTCCAAATTGCGCAGCTAATTGCGGCTGACGTCTCAAATTATTACTTTGCATTTCTTTTTTTTTGGTTTTTTTTTTCCTTTTTTATGGCTTTTGGTTAGAGGCAGAGAAAAGGCAGCACATGACACTGGTTTTTGCTTCAAAGCGACTGTAAAGCATGGACGTCTGCAATATCGCAATGCCGCCTCTCGTTTCGTTGAGTCGGAGCATCTGTCTAGGAATATAAGCGACCAAAAAGAGGCCCCTCATCCACTGAAACTTTAGTGTGGATTCCTCTTACTTTGCATTGTTGATGTTTCTTTCAATATATTTTCCAGCATCTGTTGACATGGATTTCAGTTGGAGCGCCTTTAACTATCAACTGTCACCATTCCATGCAAAAAAAGAAAAAGGAAGGAAAGAATAATGGCAATTCAATGGCTGACAAAGTCCTTTGCTTTTTCCTTTATCCTTTTTCCCTTTCGGTTGAACTTGAATAGCCCAATGCCTTTCCCCAACCTCTCGATTATTCACTGACATTGTACAGGATGCGCTTGCTGGCTACGTGAATTCATTATGATCGTATTAAATGTTGACGGCCGCCCTGCGGAACCTAACTAAGCACGCTCCGAAAAAGGCCAGACCTTCAAAACCTTTTTCAATTTGGGTTTAGGACTGCAATAAGTTGGGAGGCTATCCGGTTTCAGCTCGAGGGTTAGTTAACTGCCCCACCAACTCTTTACTTGCTCGCAGTTGAATGCCATTTCTCAAGGGAGAAAGCCTTTTTAGCTACTTCAATGTATGTCCCCCATTCATCTGCAACCTATTCCCTCACAAGGGCTATTTTATAACTTTTCTCCTGTAGCACATATCCGAGGGAAGTGATCTTAGATCAACTAAAGTCGATATGATCTATAGATTTCACATAATATAACTGTTAAACGAAAATGATCCCGCTCACCAGTCTATATCTTTCTTTTCTCCTTTCCTTTTCAATTTGCCAAAGATCGTTGTCGACTGTCCAATAAGTTTAAAGGGATCATGGCATTATACACCAACAATAAAAGAATAAGGTCATCTGAGTCAATCGTGCACTTTTTGATCCTATTGTTTTCAATGCACTGCAATCCCCCCTAGTGCAGCTACTTGAAGCCATCAGGCCTAGTGGAAACAGAGATCATGAAGATCCTGCTCATGCAATTAAAAGGTGATTTTGTTGGGCAAGTTGAGCAAGTACGATGCTGCAATTAAATGCACTTGTGGGCATCTCAACACCACCACCACCCCCCTCAAGAATCAAAATTCAATTCCTTTCTCTCACCCCAAATTGCCCACCACCCCTCTGACCGGTCCTCAGCTGAACCACCGGGCTCTTCCCAATGTGCCTTGGTCCTCACGAACCAAAAAGGTCAAAAAGTCCACTCAGATGGATGACAAATCTAGGCAGAATATGGGGAATTCCAAAAAAGAAAAGTTCAAAAAAATTTAGAGTCCTCCCCGCTCCATGTCGACAAGCGCTTTGCTTTAATTTTTTTTCTTTTAGCAGTTTTTTCTGTTTCGGTTATTAGTTTAGATACTGTTCCTCCATGTTTCCATCTCCCTTTATTTTATTCCCCCACCGCTCCCCATCCCTTCCCGCTTCTATATAAGTAATGGACCTGGTCCCTCTTCCTCCTCACTTCTCTCCCTCCCAGGCCCTTTCACTCAGAAGTTCCAAGCTGTTCCCTCTCTCCATCTCTCTCTCCCTCTCTCCCTCTGCCATCTTGGGCTGCAAATTCTTGCTGCAAAAGCCAGAAATGGGTTCTCTCGGATTCACCATTGTGGCATTCCTGACATTGCTGAAGACAGTCCAGAGCGATGGGAGCGGATGGACCACTGCCCACGCCACTTTCTATGGGGGCAGTGATGCTTCTGGAACAATGGGTAAGTTATCATCAGAAGAATCACGTTGTCTGCAACATCATTTCGATTCCTGAGTTAAGACGGATTCTTTTGGATCTGCTTTCAGGTGGGGCTTGTGGGTATGGGAATCTGATTAGCCAGGGGTACGGCACCAACACGGGCGCCCTGAGCACCGCCCTGTTCAACAACGGGCAGAGCTGCGGAGCGTGCTACGAGATCCAGTGCGTGAGTGACAAGCAGTGGTGCTTGTCCGGCTCCATCACCATCACCGCCACCAATTTCTGCCCTCCTAACCCTAGCCTCCCGAACGACAATGGAGGATGGTGTAATCCCCCTCTCGAGCACTTCGACCTCGCCGAGCCGGTCTTCCAGAAGATCGCTCAGTACAAAGCCGGAATAGTTCCTGTTCAGTACAGAAGGTGAGCAACTAATTGAATAGATCATGGCACTTTCTGTTCTGTCAGAAAACACCAATTGAAGCCCTTTCAACTCTTCCATCATCAGCAAGCACGCTAACGATGTATGTGTTCGTACAGGGTTGCTTGTGTGAGGAAGGGTGGGATCAGATTCACCATCAATGGCCACTCCTTACTTCAACCTCGTCCTGATAACCAACGTCGGTGGCGCTGGGGACGTGGTGTCGGCGTCCATCAAAGGCTCCAACACCGGCTGGCAAGCCATGTCCAGGAACTGGGGCCAGAACTGGCAGAGCAACACGTACCTCAACGGCCAGGCCCTCTCTTTCAAGGTTACCACCAGCGACGGCCGCGTCTCAGTCTCCAACGCTGCCGCCCCGCCCAACTGGTCCTTCGGCCAGACATTCAGCGGGTCCCAATTCTAAACCCGACCCTGGGGCCGGAAAAACCGTGAAAATCTAACTCCAAAAAAAAAAAAAAAAATCTACACCTTTTAACCCAATGAAGGGCCTAATTTTAATTTCCTCTAGTCAAATATAGGCTACTGAACATAGCAATGTGACTTTATTATGTGCGTGGTGTTGGTCATGTGGTGTCCTAGTCCCCTGTGGGCGGGTGGGCCTTTTTAGGAGCGGCCCCCCCAAAAGTCTGTTCCTGCCTTGCGCTCACGCCCTCTATTCAAACGGGCGTGATGCAGTGTTGTGTCGTATCGTATCGTAACTATCACACCGGAGGTCATCTCTACATACCGTGGAAGGCCTCTCTTTTCAAATAACTTTTCTATATACCAGAAAGAATCGATTAGGCTGAGGTGAATGAGGAGTGGTCACCCGCCCAGGAAAATGAAATGAAATGCAACTGTCGATTGTAAAATTCCAAGGCTTTCGCTTCTCAGCAAAAGGAAGGAGGCTGTGGAAGAAGACTTTGCTTTTAGCTTTGGCTTTTCTTTTCTTCTTTTTCTTCTGTTGTTTCGGGAGCTTAGGAAGGCACTAAGCTGAGCAGTGCCAAGACTTTTTTTTCACACAGCTGATCAGCTGATGATGGTGTACTTGAAACTCTATATAAACTAATGTATTCTGTGTAACTCGGTTGCCGTTTGATGTTAAAAGTTCCGAAGTCTTCGCTGCTGTTTTAGAGTTATGGCTGTTTGAACGAGGAATCCACGTGATTGTCTTGATCGACGCGGCGAGAATTTGTTAGTTTATTTCAAGGCTATTTTCGGGGCTGGGACGCTGCGATTGCAGATGCACGTGAGATCTTTGATTGTAATGCGGCTTTTGCTCTGCTAGAGAGAGAAAAAATAAATGAATAAATACCGGTCATCGGTCCGATTGGTCTGTTTCTACACAAAGAACTGAGAACGCGACCGGTCATAGCCAGTTCCAAAAATTTGAAATAGAGAATTGCGCAAAACCGGCCAATCCGATTCCTGTGTTAGGCCGGGACTAGTGCTCACCCTCAAGACAACCTCCTCAAACTAGGAAATTTGCTTGGAATGGGTATTCTTTACTGACTCAAGCTCAAGACATATTCTAAATAGTTTCACTGGTCGCCCTTCCGCGAGCTCCCCCTTTGCTTACAAGTAAAGAAAGAAACGCGCGATCATTCTCTGGGCTTGAATGGTCGATTAATTAGTTCATAAAGAATAAGTAGTAAATCATATCCTTCAAAACACTTTTTCACATCAGCATGACTTTTAGAACGATGTTGTTTGAGGAAAAAACCTATTTTCAAGAAGTTGTTTTCTGACTTTTCAATATTTGAATGATGGGAAACTAATTGATATGTAAAAATGATATTCGTGAAAAATATTTTGTTTTATCATGAAGTTTTTAATGAAATAAATGTACTATATGAGTTGGAAACTAAGCGTCAAAGTATTGTTGCCCAAGAGCCACCGAGCTAAGCAACACATCAAGACATGAAAAATTTTGCTTTGCAAAAGGAATTTAGTGATTAAAGGTGTGTTCGATAATCATTTCATTTTCAAGAACAATTTTTACTTAAAAATAATTTTTTTATTATGTTCCCAAGATAAGTTTTTGAGCATTTGAACGCGTTTAATAATTGCACAAAATTTATATTCCTAGAATAAGAAAAGGATAGGATTACACTTGGTACAACCTTTATTTTTTTTGTAACGTAGAACATTTTTAAATTTTTTAATAATCTTTTGAGATTTGTATATTCCTTCTTTTTTTCCTCTCTTCTTCTTCTTCCTCGAGTTGATTTTCGACCTCAATGATGGCTGGCGATATGGGTGTGCAAAAGAATCTAGAACCCCCTAAACCACCCGGAACTAGATCGGACTAAATCGACACGGGCGGTTCCCAAGGGAGCTGGTTCAATTCTCGGTTCCAATTTATTGAAACCAGTGGGTAATGATCCAGTTCCCGGTTTTGAACCGGACGGTAATAATATAAATATATATTTAAATTTTTAAGAAAAATTTCCAATCAAAGAATAATTTAAGAAAAATGAAAACCCTAATTTGGAACTCAACACCCATCATCTGAGTGTTCGTCTCGCCTCACTATTATCTTGTCTAAGTCGTCTCTCTATCTCTTTCACGGTCTCTCCTTTCAAGCTCAACACCTATTGAGTCTCGGTCTTGACTCTCAATTTTTAATATGAGTTCAATTTGTTTGCTAATATTGCAACCAAGAATATGAAAGTTCTTTGTTTTTTTGCTTTATTTTGGCTTACTAAAAAATGTTGCGCTGAATGCGTGAAACTTGATGGGACCGCTCCATGGACTCACTCGAGAATCGGACTAAACCGGACTGGTGGTCTAATTCCTAGATGGATCCATGGAACCAATGAGCAGTTCTTGATTTCAATTTTTTGGAATTAGTCTTTAATGGGCAATTTTCAGTTCTAGGTCGGAAATTGTCCACTTGAACCATGCTTATCCCTAACTAGCGACCAATCAAAGACGAGAGCCAGCAACCTCGCTAGCACCTTCCAAGGTCAACCTCATTGTGGTTGGGTGAGGTCAACCTTGCCTAAGTATCATGAAGCCAAAACCTGGGCTCGTGATTTGTGTTGGCATATTAATTCGAATTGGCCAATAACATCTTAGTTCTGATTCTACATATAAAATAATCGAATTACGCTCATGTTGATTCATAACAAAAAATAAAATTGGACGAGGCATGTTGTGTCGTATATGTATCTTCTCCTTGTAATTCGTACTTTACCTCTCTCATATAAGCCCATGTAGACGGATCGTATCTAGTATTGCCAACTCTATCATTCGTGTTTTACTTCTCTCATATAAGCCTATGGGACGTATGCGTGAGGGAACAGGCTTTGCAACCTACGCACAGTACAAAACCAACACAGTAGTTTGTATAATAGATCTACAAAAAGATCAACTACATCTTTGATCGATAGATTGTACAAGTAACTACCTGATAAACTACTATTTTCCACGATAAATTAGATACCTAACGACCAAGGCACGCTCTTTTAAAATTCAGTGCATAAAGTGAGGATTTTGTTAACACGGATCGAGCATTCAACAATGATCTTGGAGTTTCTACGCTTTATGATATCAAATCAGGCAAGCAATATCATGACATGCATTTCAGAATATCTCAAACATTAGATTAGGCAATCATCTAACAGTTGAAATTTCAGAACAATTGATTGCGGTTATATGAAATTTTACATGGTATTGGACACACTTCCCTCGGTCCAATCTGCGTTGAGAGATAATGTTAGAACATCAAAATGCTAAAATCATGTATTTATTTAACCGCTTAAATTTTTAGAACAAGCTAGCAATCCTCTCATAAAATTCTCGTTAGATAATTGCCGAACATAACATGCCCATTGGATAGCCGCTGGAAACCAATGAAATCGGGACGGAAGCAACTGCAGATGTATGCGACGGAGCCAGCAAAAACCAATCCTCCTGCCCAGCCGAACAAAGAGCCGCCTTTCGAGGGGGCTTCAACTCGCCATGCTCCCGTCCTTCACTTCAAGCCCTTTCTCTGTCCGGCTCGGCTTGAGACCTCCCGGCGACCGAGCGATCACGAAGCACAATCCTTAGGTTCGAAGTCGCTAAACGCCCATATCCTCAGGACATCCGAGACTCCTAGTTGATTTTCCATGACAAACGCCTTCCAATCGCTGGTAAGGACATATACCTTGCCGCACCATATCTTGAACCGCATACCGTACGTCTTTCCCTCCGTATTGAACGTCTTCACCTCCACGCTGCTTACAAGATCGTTGCCTGCCCTCAGCAGCGGGAGCACAAACTCCCGGACGTGCTCCTTCGCCAGAATGAGCCGGTTCTGCTGGTCCATGACGTTGCTCTCTGTCGCCTGCTTCTCGAACAGCTTCCGGCATTGCCTGATAGAGTCGATCAGCGCCTTCACGTGCAGGACGAGCTGAGGGTCCAGATCACGTGCCGGGGCATGCAAACTGCACGCATTTGTCGCGCTTAGGTACAGGATCGCCGGTGTGCTTCGATATGGAAAGGAGCAGCGCTGCCTGAAGCACTTTTTTGGCTTCTATATGGAAAGTAGAACTCATGGAGGACCCATCGCTTTGGTTTTGACTGCTTCTTTCTATGTCAAAGTCAACTGTTTCTCTATTCACAGCTTCTTAGATGTATATAACATATTTATACTTTTGACCGAATAGATTTTGCACTTTCCTAAGTTGAATAGGAGTCCCTCGAGATATTTCCTGAAATAATACTCGGACCGGAATATTACTACTTCGTGGTGTTTGATGTTATATTTTGCCTAATCGAGATATACTCCAGTTAGTCAGACTGGTTCGACTTGACATGTATTAGGAACACTTTTGACAAAATAAAAACAATTACATAGAAAAGATTTATGGATTGATAACAACAAAAACTCTAAATTATGCTCAATGTGACACCAATACCTCAAATTACATATCGTCACCAAAAAACTTAAGTTATGCACCCTATGGCATTAATGCTCAAAACTTTTTTGTGCCAAAACTTGTATTAGTGGGACAAAAAAAAAAACTAATTTTTTGTTGTATCAGTACAAGTTTAGGGTACTAATGACGGAAGAAAAGTTTGGAGTGTTATTATCATAGTCGATAAAGTTTATTCCTTTTTTTTTTTTTTGTGGTAGACATAAGGGTAATCTTATTGCACCGATACAACATTTGATTGTCCGGATTTCTAACAAAGATATAACTGGATATCATGAAGTTTGTTATATCCTATCTGCTATTCAGTGATTATAGTAATAAATCGGATATATGCATATTATATCAACAGCGGAGATGGTAAAAGCAACATTTTGTCTCATTTCTTTTTATTTATTTTTTAATTTTATTTTCCTCTCTCTTTTTTAATTAATTTCCTTTTTTATTTCTTCCTTCCTTTTCCTTCATTCTCTAATAAAATTTTATTAAATAGTAAAATGTACTAATATACCTAAAATAGTAAAATACCTAAAATATGTCATAAATATATATTTATTTATTGAATTTATATAATAAAATTAACTAAATTTGAATATATAAATATAAATAAGATTAAATTAAAAAATAAATATTTTCTTATTTTGAATTTCTTATATCAGAATTCAAATATTACTTGTATTGAAATATAATTTTAGTTTTGTTAATTTAAGAGTTTGTTATTTGAGAAAAATAATTTTCCTTTTCTGAATGTTAGAAATCCAATTCATTTTTATCCTACTTTCTTATGGGATAATTTATCCAGTTTATATCCCCCTTATATCCTCATTATATCTCTTTTATATCCAGCTTTATCCTTTCTCGAGCAAACACCAAACACAAGATTTGATTAATTTTATTCTATCATGAATTTTATCTTAACTGCCAAACATAGCTTGAGGGTTTTGGTAAGATTTGAGGTATTGGAATTAGAGGGGGCATTAGCGGTATTTCTCTAAAAAAGAATTATTCTAATTGGTGCGCTTTTATTAATGTAAGCAATGAGAAGTAGGCCTAAAGCAATGGCCCATCAGATAGGCTCGACCCCAGACCAAGGCCTGCCTGAAGATGGCGGCATGAGCTAGGCCTGTAAATCCAGCCCCCATTGCTCAGGATAGGGAGACTTGAACTACACTTTGGGTCTTTCTTTATATATTCTTTTTGGGCGATTATTTAACATTTACATCACGATTTTTAGTCCGTCAGATAGGGAGACTTGAACTACACTTTGGGTCTTTCTTTATATATTCTTTTTGGGCGATTATTTAACATTTACATCACGATTTTTAGTCCGTCATGTATGTAACCATATAGGATTACGATTCATATCGATAGACAGGATGGTTTTCGTGAAACTAGAATACATTAAAACAACAACAATGTGGTTATATAATTCTTCCACATCAAGTACAAATGAATATAAAGAATAGTACTCTAGAAATCGGTTCCATTCATTAATTTTATCCTTAATTACTGTGGCGAAACTGATTGAAAATCGGCTATTAAGACATGTATGCTAACAAATCTTCAACACAGACCACAAAAAGAGGCTTAAATACCCAGTGCTACCTCGATCTAACATTAATCATTGATTTAAAGATTGACCAGATCATGCATTAGCACTGCTCTACCGGCGGCATTATGCAGCTCGGACGAGCGCAACTGCTGCCACCTCTCCTTCAATTCCCTCTTCTTCAACCAATTGATCATCCCCATTTAGATCCTCAAAACCTTCTCCTCTGGTTAGTTGCAACAGAGAATAGACGTGACCAGCAGGAGCCTCGCCCCAAAAGTTCCAAGCCTTGTAGTCATCAAAAGATCTCACGAAAGGCATTCTCAACTGCTCACTTCCTTAATCTATTCAGCAGGAAAAAATAAAAAAATAAAAGATTGTTGCCGCTACACGATTGATATAGTGCGCTAGAGTAATATTAGAATATCAAAATATAAAATCACACGTTCTTTTATAAAATCACATGTGATGGAAAGTATTATAATACCATCAAACAAAATTACCAAAACAATATATTTCTACTAAGAAACCCACTATAAAATTGGAAAGTTGTAGAGTCATAATTGCTAAATCGTTTTGGTTATGTTTGGTTGTTCGGATTTATAATCAAGATATAATTAAATAGGATAAAATATGAAATTTAAAGATTTTGCTATTTCCTATTCATTATTTAGTGATTGTAATAACAAAACCAGATATTCAATGTAAATGAACCTAAAAATGCATAAATGAAAATGTAAGAAAATTATCATTTTTTTTTTGTAACTATTAAAGAAATCACAAATACACAAACAAAGATGAGTTGCATCAATTAATTCATGATTATTGTATGATCTACATCTTAAACATAAAAGAAGCTTACTACAACATTCTACAGCTATAGGTTCGATTATGATAAGAAATGTGAAGGGGCTATCACAACATCAATGAAGTATATCAATCAAAGCACATCAAATCTAATAAAAGAGAGAGAACATTATTATTCATCTTTGCAATTCCAAAAAATATAATACTTTGACTCCCTCAACACTTTCATTAAACTTTAACATCAACCACAAAGTTATGGGAAAAAAAGGAGATCCAAAATTTGTTGTTACTTTCATGAGCTTTTGACGTGAATTAGAAAGCTCCAAAGGATAAGGAGTTTTGACTCTCTCATTATTTTTGTGAAAGTTTGATGTGAAAAAAGAATTATGGAAGAGTCATGGAGCTTCAACATGAATGAGAAATACAAAGGAGAAGGAAACAGAGAGAATTAGAAAGATCCATTCAAGTTTAAATATGTTAATTTAAAATCAAAGTTCTTCCCCCTTCATTTTTTATACTTTTTAATTATTTTTCTACCCTTTTTATTTCCTTTTTATTTATTAAATAATAAACTATACTAATATACCTAAACTATGTAATAAATATAGGTACTAAATATATTCACACAAAATATATACTATAGAATATAAAAAAATTCAAATATATATGAATAGATGAAATTTTTTTAATCATTTTATGGTTTTTTAATTTTATTTTTATATTAAAATCAAAATGTTATTTATAGTTAATTATTAATTTAATTTTTAAATTAAGAAGTTTGTCATTAAAAGAACTTGCTTTTATATTACAAAGATAAGAAATCTTATCCATATTTATCCCAACCCCCTCATGGAATATTTGTATCTAGACAATCTCTTGTTATATCCGATTTTATCCAATTTGGCATAGGAACCAAACACAAAATAAGATGAATTTTATCCTATTGCGACTTTTATCCTAACTACCAAACGTAGCCTTAAGAATTTACAAATCTAAATTATGCCCAAAGCAAAACTAGACAAAAGTTATCTCATATTCTCTCACTAAAGAAACCTTCTTAGTAATCCTACTCAAGCTAGAAGATTCTCCAAACAATAAAACCTACTTATATTAGGAAATTCACTTGCATCAAGCTACCTTCGCAAGTTTAAATTCGAAACATATTGACTAGTCACCTTTTCTCGATGTTCCTTCACTTAAAAATAACGATAATGATAAAACTCTTGATCATTCTCTAAGCTTGAATGCCAATTTTAATTAATCCATAAAGTATAAGCAATTAATCATATCCTTCAAAAACACTTTCTCCACGTAAGCATAACTTTTTAAGCCGAAGAAATAATATTTACTAGACAGAGCGGATTTTACGAACGGTTTGACTAGAAGTCCACTCGGCTGTCCCCATATGCATGGAGTGTTTTTTTTTTTTTTTTGATCGAAACACTAGAGTATTATTTAATCATTCATCAAAGTACATCCTGACGCTATTGCATTGGCAGCAGCAAGATCTTGCAAAATGTAAGGAGTAAAGATGTTCCAATTGTGGGCTAGGTCAGGTCTTCCTTGGGCCTTGGCGGCCCAGTCGGCTACACCATTGGCCTCCCTGCGACAGAACTGCAGCCGCACGCTAGGGCATGCGGGGAGCAATCTTTCCTGTGTGGATACTTTGATTCCTTAGATGATGCAAAGTGAAGGTGAGCGCTTGAACTTCCGATTGAAACGTTGAGGCTACTGGAAACCGATTGGTGTAGACATCTGTAAGTATACCCTGATGGTTTCGACTAACGCATGCCATTGTTCCTTCTTGGCTACCTGGATAGTAAGAGCCGTCGATATTACACTTGAGGAAGTCACATGCTAGAGGTTTCCACAGATGGCCGGCGTCAACAGTAGCAACCCCTATTTTGGATCTGCTCATAGTAGAGGAGGATCGGAGACTGGACAGTGCAAGGGTGTCATCCACTGCTCGATTGGGACCCGGTGGTCTTCAACGAAAAATGTAGTTGTTGCGCATACACCAGACTTGCCACAACATCTGCACTATTGTTGCCAAACCGAGTATGAGCCTCTGATTTGTTGCACATTCCATGAGCCAGACATCAATCCTCTGTATTGTAGTAGATGAGACTGAAATGTTGATATCAGGGTGCTTCCATACATTGATTGTCCAGGGATAGAAAAAGAACATATGTTCAATAGTTTCCGAAGTCCTATGATTACATAGACTACATATTGGAGTGCGAGAAATATGTTGATGAAATAAATTAACCTTAGTCGCAAGGGCATTATGACAAATTGACCACATAAAAGTGCGAATTTTGGGCTCTACATGCATAGACCAGGTCTTAAGCCACAATATTTTTGGGTGTTGATGTGATGAAGATGCCTGGGGAACCGTTGATGTGCTTGCCATGTTAACCACTGATCTATAATTACTCTTAACCATGTGATTTCCATCCTTGGTAGGCATCCAGATTAACATATCTTTAGCATAGACAGGTTGTATAGGAATTTTAACAATTTCGATACTAACTGGAGTATCGAATAGCTGCTAAATCAAAGGAAGATTCCATGTTTGGGTGAGAGGATCAATAAGATCGGCCACCCGCTTTGGCTCCTCCCTAGTTGCCGGTCCACCTATTGTGCCGATAGGTAGCCACCTATCTTCTCGAATCCTTATATCCATGCCATCCCCAACCGACCAACTTATATGAGGTAAGATGGCCTCTCGGCCGAGAAGAAGACTTTGTCATCCCCATGAAGGTCGTGTGCCTCTAGCTGCCTTTTGGAAATTCATCGAATGGAAATACAACCCCTTAAAGATTTGACCCCACAACAAGTCAAGTTGGTGTATTAATCGCCAAGCCTGCTTCCCAAGCATCACTTTGTTAAACGCCATCAAATCTCGAAATCCGAGCCCTCCACCATCCTTATCAGTTTTTAGCAAATCCCATTTCTTCCAATGCACACCAACCCTGTTTTGGTCTGTTTTCCACCAAAATCTGGAAATTTTCTGTTCAATAAGTTTACACAAAGATGTTGGCAGCTTGAAAATGGACATAGCATATTGGGGAAGTGCCTATACAACCGATTTAATTAGGATCTCCTTTTCGCCCTTAGACATAAATCTTTCTTTCCAGCCCTCAAGTTTTGAATGTAGTCTCCTTAATATCCAAGCAAACATCTCCCTTTTAGATTTACCCCACTCGAATGGAATACCTAAATATTTACTATACCGATGTAACATCGACATTCTAAAAATACCTATCAAGTTTCTTGTAAGGTGAACAGACAGTTTTTGCTGAAAAAGAGGCCTGATTTGTTCCAATTTATAACTTGTCCCGTTGCCATACAATATCGGTTAAGGATATTAGCAAGATTCTAACATTCCATCAAAGTGCCCTTGAGAAAGAAAACTGAATCATCAACAAAAAAGAGATGTGATAGTGTCGGGCATGATCTGTTCAGCTTTATACCTGTAAGATGGCCAATGTGAATCGCTTGGTTAATGAGAGTGGATAGAAGATTCACCAGTAATATGAAGATATAAAGGGATAGCAGGTCGCCTTGCTGGAGTCCTCTTGATGGCCGAAAATATGAAAGTTGTTCTCCATTAAAGCGAACACTTAAAGAAACTGTGGTTATGCATGGCATTAGTAGATAGTCCCATAGAAAATTCCATTCAACTTTGACATAAGTCTTTTGCATAGCTGTCTTAAGGAGTACCTTAAAGTGTTTCTTCCTTTCCCTCATTCTAAATTGGTGTAGTGCCTCTTGGACAATGAAGACATTATCCTGTATTTGTCTCCCACTCACAAAAGCAGCCTGCTCTTTTGAGATAAGCTCACAAAGCCATGGTTTCAGTTGATTAGCCAAGACCTTGGATATAATCTTGTATGCGTAGTTACATAGGTTGATAGGTCTGAACTGGTCCAGGTTTTCGGGGTGATTGGTCTTAGGAATGAGAGCGATAATCGTCTTGTTAATGTCTTTAGGCAACACCCGGGAGCGGAAGAAATCCTTGACTAAGTTAAGCAAATCATCCTGGAGGATATCCCAATGGGTTTGGTAAAATAGCCCATTTAACCCATCTAGGCCTAGTGATTTCGTTTTCCCCAGCTGAAAGGCTGCTTGTTTCACCTCAGAGGCAGTGACTGGAGTCATCAAATTATCATTCATATCAGCCGATACAATCTGTGGACACTAATCCAGAATTGGAGCATAGTTACGAGGGCCTCCTGTTGTATATAATTGTGAGAAGTAGACATTTGTTAGCTCCTTCAAGGCCTGATTGTCCCTCACCCAGTTGTGAGTCTCGTCTTGTAACATGCCTATCCTATTTCTCTGTCGTCTTTGAATCGTAGTTGCATGAAAATTTTTTGTATTCTTATCCCCCCATCGCAACCAATTTATTCTAGAGTGCATAGCCCAGTACTTTTCTTCTTGCTGCCATATAGTTTTAATCTCATCCCGAAGCTGTGAAGCTACCGCTGTGTCCGTTCCAGAATTGTATGGTTGATTGATAATGATTTGAAGTTGTTGTATTTCTTGAACCTTCAGGTGATCGTTAGAAAATTTTGAACGGCTCCAAACATGTAAGGCATGAGAAACCAGTCGTAGTTTATGCATAAGATCTGAATTATGTACCTTAATTGAGTTTCATGCTTTGTAGATTACCTCACGGCACTCTTGGTCTTGGATCCAGTAAGCTTCAAAGATGAAAGGCCTACCGCCCCTTTTAGGTTGAGCTGAATTGGTCAAAAGAAGCGGGCAATGATCTGAGCCCATGGCCGGCAAAGCAAACACCTCCGCAACAGGATATAGAAGTCGCCATTCCATTATGCACAGGACACGGTCCAGTCTTTCCTTAACTAAGTCATCACCGGCCCGATTATTCATCCAGGTAAAGGCGCAACCCTTACTCTCTAACTCCAGCAAAACACAGTCATTGATTATAGTTCGGAAAGAATTTAAATGGTACCAATTTGACTAGCACTTTCTGACCTTTTCCTAGGGATAGAGGATCTCATTGAAGTCCCCATCGCAGAGCCAAGGTAGAGTATTGGCATTGCTAATTCTTCTGAGGTCCTCCTAGAATAACTGGCGATTGTGGAAAGATGAAGGAGCATGAAGACAGGTTAGCCGCATCAGCCTATCATCCATTGAGTCACGACAGAGCATATCAAAAAGGTACTCCGAACACTGTTCAAACTCTAAAGATACTATGTCATTCCAAAAAACTACTAAATGCCCCGCTATACCGATCGAGTTACGCATAAAAGATTTGCTAAAATGTAATTGGCGTTGCATTCTTGAAGCACTAATTCATGATTCTTAGTTTCCATTAAAAACAAAATGTCGGGCTTTTGCTTGGCCGTCATGGCCTTTAGTGCTTGAACCGTTAGGGGATTGCCCAAACCCTAACAGTTCCAACATATTAACTTCATTTGTGCGTCGGTGGCTGTTTAGGGCCAGCCACCATCGCCCACTGAGTCACCTCACACGCTTCTAGAATTGGTGTATCCAAAAACAGAGAATCATCAAAATCACTTTGCAAGCTGAAAGTTTCAAATTATATGGGGATTACCGTTTTGGTTTTTTTTGCTTGATCCCACCTTTGGAGGAGCCATAGTTCCTTTCTGTTTTTTTTTTTTTTTTTTTTTTTTTTGTGCTAGTTGTCCATGGTGTGGTTGATGATGTCTTTCTATTTTGCACTCGCAGGAATCATAGCTATTGTTATACTTTTCTCAATTGGCATCAACTGTGGTTGAATAGACGGAGCAGTCACTTCTTTGTCTGAGATATGCGAAGCTGTCGGTAAGGGCAGAGGAACAACTAGATCTTGTTTAGTTGACATTGGCATGGTGGGCAGCAAAGCTGGAGGCGTCTCAGGAATGGTTTCATCATTCTGTTCAGCATCTTCAGGTGGATTATAGAACACGTTCCAGTAAAGACTATGCTCTCCTACCTCCGCTCTCAACCAATGACCGTAAGCCATCTTGTATTTACCATCCATTTTTGGCTCTTCAAAGGGATATATTTGACAGTATGTGGCATAATGGCCTATCTTCCCACAGGAGTAACAAAAGCGGGAAAGCCGTTCATATCGGAAGTCTATCCATAGTGTTCTCCCATCAAGGTGAAGCAGCTTGCCGGATTGTAAAGGTTCATTCAGTTGACTTCGACCCTAACCCTTCTAGCTTTTAATGATGATCCATCATGAAAACTTGGTTTGATCTCTAAAACTTCTCCTACCTGTTTTAAAGCCTTTTTAATAACATGCTCAGAACTCCATTCCAAAGGTAATCCGAAGATCTAGACCCAGAAAGCACAACGACTAAAGTCATAGAGATGTAAGGGTGTGTTAGGAACCCATGGTTTGAAGATTACCAACTGACTGCCGAAAAGCCATGGTCCACCTTCCAAAATCCGCTGTTTCTCAACTTCATAATGAAATTTTGCTGTATATAGGCCTTCCTCTCTCGATGAAATGTCCACCTGGTCTATCCGCCATACATGCCTCAAGGTACTCTGGAGTGCTTGAAAGTTAATAGCTGATTTACATAGAACTTTACCCACTAAGAGCAAATGGCATTCGTCTAATTGTTCAGGTTGGAGTTCCTCTTCCAAAATGTCTATTTCCTATGCAGGGCATAGTCTTCCCAATCGTTTACACAATGCCGCCATACGCAAGGAATCAGCACTATTATCCAAAGCCATGTTCCTCAACACAAGCGGTAGCAATTGCAGCAGGGCCGTATTAATTTGCAGATGTAAACAGGGGATACATTGCGGCGCATTCAGCACAAACTTCAAGCTAGACTTATAGACAGTCCGATGGCAGAAAGGCAGCTCTTACTTTCATATCTTATACAATAATCCTCCATAATCCAAGGGAAAGACTGAATTCTGAGTAGAATACTAAAATAAATGTGTATATTACCCAGCCAGATTCACAAGCAGAAATCATGTAGGTCAAGCTTGCTTACCGACTCGAAACGACAACCAGTCCATAGAAGCGACGAATTGGAGGCACAAGCAGAAATCATGTGGGTCAAGCTTGCTTACCGACTCAGAAATGACAACTAGTCCATAGAAGCGACGAATTGGAGGCACGGTCGTCAGCATCTTCAGTGGGTGAAGAACAAACCATGAAATTAAAAGGAAATCGGATGGATTAAAGGTAGATTAGGGTTGCGATGGAGCAATAAACTACCATCGGTGGGTAGGCGGTGCTCTGCATGTTGAGAGAATTTTGATGAGTGGCATAAGCATAGAATCCATTATACGTGAAATCTTATCCATGGAGAGTGTTGAGTACTCGTAAAACATCTTAAATTGATTACATATGCAAAATAATTAAAATAGGATGAAAATGTGCTGATCAGTTTTGTTTTGTGACAATATATAAAGTAGGATATTTCGTCTGGTATTTGGATTTTCTTCTCTATAATTCGTGTTATACCTCTCTCGTTCAAGTCATATAAGCAGATCATATCTAGTATTGCCACCTCTGTCAATACCTCATCTTGGATTGACTCTGTTTGTGATAAACTCGACGTACCTATAGTTAACCGATATTGTTTTCCACGATACATGAGATAAAAAGCGAGAAAGTTGTGCTCCTCTTAAGTATTGCATACATAAGGAAAGAAACATGTTAACACAAAATCAAATATTCACTATGATTTTAGAGGGAAAATGGTTGGCAATGGTCTCACGCAATACTAAATTTAAATCTTCCATCTAAAAGTTTAAATTTTAGAATAATTGATAATGATCTTAAGAAAATTTCACAAGGAAAGCAATGTATTTACATTTAGATATTAGCAAAGAATGCTATAAGCACCAAAATAGGTACCAAAGCTCGTTGAAGTTGGAATGGAAGCTACCGAAGACGAAGGCGATGAAGCCGGCGAAAACCGACCATCCTACCAAGCTAGATAAAAGCGCCTTTTGGGTCTTCAACTTGACGCGCTTCTGTCCTTTGGTTCAAGTCCCTTCACCATCTGACTCTGCACGGCCGCTTTCAATGTCCCGAACAGCGATCACGAAGCACAAGCCTTCGGTTCAAATGTCGTGAAACGCTCATATCTTAAGGGCATCCGACTCCTTCATCTAAAATACTTTGTATTTTTTGGAAGATTTTTCCCAAAAGCCTCACCGGAGGCAGCCGCCCTACGGTGTTTACCTTTTTTCACTTCTTTCTTTGGCCGATCTCTTCTTTTTTTCACATCTCTGTCCTTTCTATTTTCAAATTATATTAGCTCTATAAGGTCTTAATGGCGATATAAGACTATAGGCTTACTTTCGCGGATTATCATATAAAAGGTACACATAAAATTAATTATCAAAGTATAAAACAACTAATTAGTGTAAAAATAAAAAGGGAAAATGCCGCCAAAAATCCCAAATATTATCTGTTATGACAAATTTACCTCAAACTTTCTTTACAATACAAAAAACTCAAAACTTTGTCAATTATGATATATTTACCCAAAAAAAAAAATCATGATATAAAAAACTCAAAACTTATACCCGCATGACTTATTTATCCCAAATTATAGAGCATTTTCGTCTTTACTTTTTTAAATTTTTTTCTTTTGCTTTTCTTTTTCTGTTTTTTTTCTTCTTCTCTCTTCCCTCCACCATGGCGAACGAAGGGAAGTTGTACCCAGACGAGGGTTGCCCTCGCCGGCATCAAGTGAGGGTCGCCCTCGCCTGGGCCAACAAGGGCAGCCCTTGTGAAATTTGAGGAGGGCCACCTTCTCCAGCGTCGAGCAAGGGCTACCCTCACCCACATCGGTCGAGGTCGCCCTCACCAAATCTAGCAAGGGCTATCCTTGGCTAACCCAGGCAAAGGCCACCTTTGCCCTCGGTTGAGTTCGGCTTCCCTCCACCATGGCTGGTGGAGAGAAGAAAGAAGAAGAAAAAAGAGAAAATAAAAAAGAAAAAGAAAAGAAAAGATGAAAATGTCCTTTGATCATAAAATGTGGGGTAAATGTATCACAATTGGTAAAGTTTGGGGTTTTTTGTATCATAAAAAAAGTTTTGGATAAATTTATCACATTGAACAAAAGTTGGGGTGTTTTATGGCTTTTTCCCAAATAAAAATTCGCAAATATAATGTATTTTTTTGTTAATTGACATGATACGGTAGAGAAGACTAGTTAGAATATTTAATTAAAAATCACGCATCCTTTTAATAATTTTAGCTTTTTGAATAGTTTACGATGGTCATACATAATCTTTCAATGTAGTGATCTAGAGCTCAAAATTTTGTGGGCCCTTACTTTGCCTTCCTTAACTATTTACGATTCAAGTCTAAGCCAAGAAAAGAAATTACCAAAAGAAGATATGTCCTCTAAGAAATCCACTATAGAGTTGAAGAGTTATAGACTCACAATCGCTAGATCGTTTAAGTATTTCCCTCCCTAAATTATGTGCAAAGTAAAACCATATAAAGAGAAGCTACTCAAATTGGAAAGTCATTCAAATGAGGAACCTTACTCAGACCAGAAAATCCACTTAGATTAGGGTTTATTTACGAGTTTAAATTCGACATATATCTGCTAATCATCTCCTCATGCTCACCCCTTCACTCATATAATTAAAATATAGAAAATAAGCTCTCGTTCATTCTCTGAGCTTGAATACTAAACGAAATCTAAGTCCATAGAAATTAAGCAATCAAATCATATCCTTCAAATCGTTTTCTTGACATAAGCGTAACGCTTAGACCGAAGAAATAATATAACCTGAAGAGAGTGTGGATTTTATGGACAACGAAGTCCTCTGATATGTTCCAATATCCATCATCTAAAATGTCATAAAGGATTCATAATTTGATTTTATGTGTGAAATAATTTATTACGATGATCATGTCGGTTCATGATAACATATAAAGTAAGACGCATCGCATATAATTTTTATCGATAGTTTCATGTTTTATCTCTCTCATGTAAGTCATGCAAGCGCATAATGTCTAGTATTGCCAGCTCTATCGAATCTCCATCTTGGATCAACTATGTATGCAATCGACGGATCATACAAGTAGCTAACTGATATATTACTATTTTCCACGATGCATGAGATACGTAGCAAAAAAGTCGTGCTCTTTTCGTACCCCATGGATAAGGTGAGGAACATGTTAACACAACTCGAATATTCAGCAATCTTCTTGAAGAAAATATCAGTTGATTGTGGTCTTACGAGATCCTGAATTTTATTCTTTTATATAGCGGTCTAAGCTTCAAATGGTTGCTAATAATCTTGCGAAAATTTTACAATGGAGACAATATAAGTAAAAATACTGCAAGCACCAAAATAGGTGCCAAAACTCAACGAAGCCGGAACGGAAACTGCTGAATATGAATGCCGCGAAGCTGGCAAAAACCAATCACCCTACCTAGCTGGATAAAAGCGCCTTTTGGGGCTTCGACTCGACGAGCTACCGTCCTTCGCTGAGAGGCCCCTTCTCCATCCGAATCTGTCCGGGCGCTTTTGGTGTCCTCGAGATCACGAAGCACAAACGTTTCGTTTGAACGTTGCGAAACGCCCATATATTGAGGGTATCCGACTCCTTCAGCTTATTCTCTCTAGCGAACTCCTTCCAATTTCTCATAAGAACGTATACCTTGCCGGACCACATTTTGAACTGCATAGGAAATGTCTCTCCCAACGTATTATACGTCGTCACCTCCACGCCTTGTTCAGGATCGTCGTCTTCCTCGAGCAGCGGGAGTATAAACTCCCGGACGTCCTCCTTCCTCAGGAGGAGCCGGTTCTGTTGGTCTTTGAGGTCGCTCGCCTTCACCTGCTTCTTGAACGGCCCCCGGCATCGCCCCATCGAGTCGATCAGTGCATTCACACGCCGGACGATAGGGGGGTTGAATCTGCGTGGCTTGTGAAGTGGCCCACACGAAGAACTACTCACTCGAACGTCCTTGGATCGCGCAGGCTTGTTGCCCCTAGAGACGCCGTCGCCAGTGTGCTTCAATACGGAAAGAAACAGCGATGCTTGAAGGACTTCATTAGCTTCTTCACGAACAGTAGAAGTAGAATCTCCGGAGAACATATCACTTTGGCTTAGAATTCTCTCCATGTCAACTTTTCTGTATTCATAGCTTCTGAAGCGATGTATATAACATGTTAATACGCAGTCCGGATAGAATTTGCACTTTCCTAAATTGAATTGGAGTCTCTCAAAATATTTCCTGAAATAATACTCGGATTGCAAAGTTAACTTCGGGCTGTCAGATGTTGTCAAGTTAGTCGGATTAAGTAAGTCTTAACGTTATCAGAGTTTCTTCAAGAGTATCCTAATTAAGCAAGGATCATCGTTTTCCAGACATCAAGCCGGAATGACTGAAAAGGGGATTTTTTTTTTTTCTTCTTCTTTTTAAATGATTAGAGATCGATTTGAATGTCAGTTTGGAAGCCAATGCTCGATTTTTCAAAGAGGGAATAAAAGGGCAGTGACTTAAGTGACAAAATTTAGATTTTTCTAATCAAAGAAAGGATGAATGTTGCCCTTTTGGACTGCTGATTTGGCAAAAAAAGAGATACGGATAATTACATCAGAAAGATTATTCTAATTACTAGATATTTATAGATGTCAGAACGGGGTTGTTCCCCAATTTACCACTCTTTGGTGGAGGCATGATCTAGCTTGAATCTCACCTAATAATGTGATCGATGCCCCACCTCTAACCTAATCTTAAATGTGCTCATGAGGCCTGAATGCAATTAAATGAATTATATGCGCTAAAATCGAATTTAAATTCCCAAACTTCCGGAACAACATGAAATATGTACAATATTTTAAAATACCATAAAAATAAAATAATAAATTGCCTAAAACATCCAAAATGACCCTAAAATGCCCTTATTATCATGCGGACTCTCATCCCACTTCCATGTAGACTGTAACACATCCCCTCTATTACGTGTCACGTGTGAGACGTCGTCTATAAAATTCTTTTTCTTTTCTTTTCTTTTTCTTTGCCATAGTCGTCTGTAGAATTCACAGGTTGGATAACATACAGTGTCACATGTGCTCATCTATACATCATATCGAAACCAAAAATTCTTTATCTTCTCTCGAACTCAACTTTCTAGAGTAAAATCAATTATAGATGCATGCGCTGAGCTGCAGGGTTATTGGAGGAATCAAGAATAAGACTTATCAAGGTGGTCGATGATATACGTCATTGTAATATTTCACAAATACGATTGAAGAGATGATTTTTCTAATCCGCTTAGTATGAAAAACATAAACTTTATAAAGAAGAAAACGAATGAATGCGAAAAGAATCTTACTTGGAAGATCCCAAGGGTCGTCCTTGTAGATATCGACGAGCTCTTCGTCCGTCGGGTGAAACCGGAACACCTGGAAGAGTCATCCCGCCTCCATCTTCATCCTCCTTAATCCTCTCTCACTACTCTCTCTCTCTCTCTCTCTCTCTCTCTCTCTCTCTCTCTCTAGAATTCTTTGTTGTTTTCCCTAACTCATCGTTCAGGTCGCGGAGCAGAAGCTTCTTATAGTGTGCGTGGGAGAGGTTCGTGTTGGCGTATGAGAAAGAGATCCAGTGGTTTGCTTTTGGTCAATAATGGACTTTGATTAGTAATTTAATACTGGTGGAGTCGCCATCGCCAAGAGAAAATTCCTTATTCCAAAGAAGTTCTTTATTCCCAAAGTAAAAGAAATTGGTTAGTTAGGTGATGGAGTCACCATCGCCAAGACAAAGTTCTTTATTTCCAAAGTAAAAGAAAATCGGATCATTGGGCTCCTTTGACAACCGACGTAATCTCCTGATCTAACATGTAATATTCTTTCTCTATTTCTCACAAATACAAGCACTAGATTCGCGTTCTTTCTCATGAGTTCAACTTGTAGCAATTAATCGAAATAGTTTTCAACGGCCATCTACATACCGCTTAAACTTGAAAAGATAAATTACGAATGTAATCTTTACCGTTCTGTCAAGAATGATTGAAGGTAAGAGAAAGAAAAAAAAAATAGAATTTTGCTCTTTTTTGTTGATGCGATAAGTACAACTAATCAGCGTACGGCAAATCTATAATTTGTAAAGTTCTAACTTTTTAAGTAAGTAAATTCGACGAATTATTTGTTTTTATTTATAACATGATTGATATAATAGAATCAGTTTAGAACTGCCGAGGCGTGCTAATAATTAGTGACTTTATCAACATATTCACTTCAAGGTCGTAAATGTCTAGTGAAAAACCTGATGCGAAGGGATCTTTCTTGAATTTCTTGAAGTTATCATTGTTCAGTGCGTAAATAAACCAGAGAAAGTCAACCTGAGCGGCCTTGATTGTTTAACTTATTCAAGCTGAGTTCCACTTTTTCCCCCTTTTCATTTGGACAGTTTTAGCGTAAATAAACCAGAGAAAGTCCACCTGAGCGGCCTTGATTTTTTAACTTATTCAGGCTTGATTTCCACTTTTCCCCCCTTTTCATTTGGACAGTTTTAGCGTAAATAAACCAGAGAAAGTCCACCTGAGCGGCCTTGATTTTTTTACTTATTCAGGCTTGATTTCCACTTTTTCCCCGCTTTTCATTTGGACAGTTTTAAAGGTGGGGAAGAGAGAGAGAGAGAGAGAGAGAGAGAGAGATTGTTTAACTTATTCAGGCTTGAGTTCCACTTTTTCTCCCCACTTTTCATTTGGACAGTTTTAGAGTGGGGAAGAGAGAGAGAGAGAGAGAGAGAGAGAGAGAGAGAGAGAGAGAGAGAGAGAGAGAGAGAGAGGGAGGGAGGGAGGGAGGGATCTCTCTTTGGTTTAACATGAGAGAGAGAGAGAGAAAGAGGGGGGGGGAGGGAGGGAGAATCTCTCTTTGGTTTAACATGTCAGACGATGAAGCTTTCGTAACATGATTATTTACCTTCTTTAATTAGATTACATTCTAGTGGGATTCACTAATCATGTTGCTTCTGAAATGAAATTCCACACCCACACCAAAATATTTTTAAGAAAAATGGTTCAAAACCCTTCCAATTAAAGCAGACTAGCTCGGTGATAAACATCAAGACTTGTTAGTATATTTAAATATAAAATTACCCATCTTTTAGTGGCTTAAGTTTTTAGAATATTTGGTAATATTCCTACAAAAAATTTCATCGTTTAAGTCTTAAGTTCAAATATTTTCATGTTTTACAACTAGACATCCACATTACACATGAGGTGTTAGAATACAATCAAAAGAATTTTTCAAAACAAGATATTTCCACTAAGAAATCCTTCTTCTTTTTCATCAAAGCTAAGAAATTCATTAAGAAGGCTATTATTTGAGAAAAATAACTTTTATAATATAGAAATAAGAAATCATATACACATTTATTCTACTCCTTTTAGAGGATATTTTTATCTAGATTATATTCCCTTATATCGGATTTAATCCAATCTTAGGTAGGATCCATATATATGATAGGATAAATATTATCATGTTCCGACTTTTATCCTGACTACCAAAGGTAGCCTTAAGGATTTCCCTACCTAAATTTTGCCCAAAACAAAATTATACAAATTTTATCTCACAATCTCTCATTCTAAAGACTCTTGTACAAAACCTAAATACTAAGGAATCCCTTTTAGGAAATCTACTCAAGCTAGAGAAAATTCAAATGAGAAACCTACTCAAATTAGGAAATTCACTTGCATCAAGCTGCCTTTGCGAGTTTAAATTCAAGACATCACCCTTTCTCATGCTCGCCCCTTCACTCATTAAAAAAAAAAAAAAAAAAACTCTTGATCATTCTCTGAGCTTGAATGCCCGATTAAATTAATCCATAAAGTATAAGCAATTAATCAAATCCTTCGAAAAAGCTTTCTTCACATAAGCATTACTTTTAGACCGAAGAAATATTATTAACTGGACAAGAGCGGATTTTACGAACAATTTGACTGGAAATCCACAGTGCCGTCCCCATATCCGCGGAACATGTTGACTTGCGATACGCATAAAACATCTCAAATTTGATTTTACATTCAAAAAAACTAAACTACGATAGAAAATATGTTAATCAATATCGTTTTGTTCGTTACATGATAATATATAAAGTAGGATATATTGTGTGATATTTGGATTTTCTTCTCCATAATTCGTATTTTACCTCTCTCATTCAAGTCATGCAAGAAGATAATCTCTGAGGTCACTCACCTTCAAACGGCCCTCCGCATGGCCCGATAGAGTTGATCAGTGCATCCACACGCCGGACGACCGGGGGTCGGATCTGTGAGGCTGGCAAGGCGGGGCGCGCGAACTGCTCATGGGTCCGGTGCCCTTGGGGACGCGATCGCCAGTGTGCTTCATTACGGAAAGATACAGCGATGCTCGAAGGACTTGTGTGGCTTCTTCGCTTTGGCTTTGACTCCCCTCCATGGCAACAATTTCTCTATGCTGAGCTTCTGAAGAGATGTCTATAACATAATCTGTAAGTAGTTCGAGTAGAAATTGCGCTTTCCTCATAGGAGTCCTTCGAAATATTTCCTGAAATATACTCGCATGGAAGAGTTACTTGGTGGTGTCTGATATTATCGAGTGAGTCCAGACATCATCAGATTTTCTTCACGAGCTGTCCTATTGAGCAAGCGATTACCGTTTTCCAGAAATCAAGCTGAAACGACTTGAAAAGGGGAATTTTTATCTTCTTCTTTTTTAAAGATTAGAATCAATTTAAATGTCGGTTTGGAAGCCAATGCTCGATTTTTCGACAAGGGAAATAAAGAGGCTGTAACTTTAGTGACGAAATTTAGATTTTTCTAATCAAGGAAAGGATGAATGTTCCCTTTTGAATGGCTGATTTGGCATAAAGAGATAAGGTTAACATCACGAAAAATAACAAATTGATACACTTATGATAAATCTATTCTAAATTAATTTTTTGACAAAAAAACTCTAAACCGATACATGTTTGATAAATTTATCCTCCATTAGTTTCCGTTAAATTTTATTGGCAAATTTTGATTTGGATGACACATGATAGTTGAGGGTGTACCAATTTCAGGTTTACCCTCTATTTGTTACAGGTGTGCTAATTTGTGATTTTCGTGATATTAATTCAAATTAACAAAATTAATAAATACTAAATTTATCACAAATGTATTGATTTAGGATTTTTTTTTGTGGTCAAAAAATTAATCTAGGATAAATTTATTGAAAATGTACCAAATTTGGGTTTTCTGTAATATTAACCAAAAAAGAAATGTGATAATTACATCAAAAGGACTATTCCATTTGCAAAATATTTATGAATGTCAGAATGTGGATGATGAGGCGTAAGCCTAACACAGTACGTAAATTTTTTAATAAAATTTTAGCCTTCTTCAATTTTTATTTAGTTTAAGTAAGATTTAGGGGTAAAAAAATTGCGATTTGGACCACAACAATGTTGTTTTGGCCTTATACTAGTTAAAGTGATTGCCATGTAAAAAAGAAAAAGTTATTAAAAATGCCACAGCCCTATCTTTCGTCAACCAAACTGACATTAACAGAATAACCCGATTACTCAAATTGGATGAATTTTAGAATTTGATTACGCTTTATGAAGGTCTAAATCTCAATTCTACTTTCGTAATAGGTTTTAAAATTTCCGACATACTTATCCTTTGACAATATGGGCATAATTGAAATGAGGAGCAGGTGCTCTCCCCTCAAAGTAAGAGTAGTCCCTCCTTCTATTAGATTTTTTTAATTAAAAAAGAACAGAAAAACAAAAAGATTCCTAAGTAAAAGTTCGAGCTAAACAATGTTTTTGAGCTTGCTTTGGGCGTTGTACGAAATATTATATAAGATGATACTATAATGTCAAAAGGGTCGTACTTTTGATGCCGTTGGTTCATTTTAATTTTTATGAAAATTAAAAGACAAATTACTTGAGGTATTTCTCAATAACATGGAACTAATCCTTATAATGTGATCACTCGTGGATCAAACATCTCTAATGATGTGATCGATGCCCCACCTCTAACCTAATCTTAAATGTGCTCATGAGGCCTGCATGCAATTAAATGAATTATAAGCACTTAAAACGAATTTAAAATCTCAAACTATGTACAATAATTCAAAAAGCCATTAAAAATAGAAAAAACTTGCCAAAATATCCTAAATAACCCTAAAATGTCCCAATTGTCCCGTGGACACTTGTCACGCCTTTATGTAGACTGACATGTCATATCTACTATGTGTCGCGTGACGTGTTGTGCATATGTTGTAATTCAATATAGTTTTTCTTTTGTGAAATTCTTTTCCTTTAAACATTCTATTTATTGATGTTTATGCCCTTCAAAAATCTACTTTTGGCAGCAACAAAAGAGGTCCTCGAGACCTAGTATGCCCACTTTCTCGTTTTTCAATCAAGCTCTCAACTAATCCAAGTTTGATGGGAAAAATCTCTGCAAATAATTTGAAAACATTTGATCATGTTACAATCACCATATTCTTCACAAATTAGTATTTGATGACATCAAATTTAAAAAAATTACGTTCCACTAAGGAAAAAAAATGTCAGCATCACAGCTTTTCAAGGGGAATCGTTTGAACAAACAGCCAAGTCGAAATACATCTAAGAAATTATTATTTCATCGGAGAAAACCTCATCATCAGCTATATGTAGGACCGCTAAAAACAACCGAACGGTCGCGGATCACCTATATAACACCTTGACCGGACAATAACCATGTCGTGCGCTGGCTCCGGCGAGCGCAACTCCTGCCACCTCTCTCAAATTTCTCCCTCTTCCGCCAGTCATCATCATCCCCATCCCGCATTTCGAAACGTCCTCGTCAACCCCTCGTTCTAGTCAACTGCAACTGAGGATGCGCCGCCCCATTCGCTCTTATTGGCATGGCCACCGCCGAGATCGACTTCGGCGGGCAGCAGCAACCTTACCCTCGTTCTCAGACAAAGATGTAGCATATGATCTTACAAAAGGGACACTGAACTAATTCCCCCAACTGAAGCTGCAAGGGTAAAAAAATCAAGAGAAAGCGAGAGCAAGCAAACTGTGTCACCGCAGGTATGCCGAAGAATCGGGAGCACCATCCGCTTCCCTATCTTCTTGGCCGACTCCATCACGTCCATTGGTCTCCAACAACACGAGATCCAACCCATGGAAACACGATCAGCACCGACATTGCCACAGGCGACCGGTTGAAAACGTATGGAGAAGGTCTACAAATCACAGGAGTACTGGGGCCACGAAGACGAGCTGGAACCAGTCGGAGACGGCTAGCGGGCGACAGCGGGAGGCAGTCTGGGGTCGTAGAGCTTGAAACCGTCGTCTCCGCCCTTCTCGGGGCTTGACCGGAGCTGAAGTTACAGTTGGGCTCAATCGAGAAATGAGGGAGGGATGGTAGAATATGGAGGTTGCGTTTAGCTTAGTCCAAGGAGACAAAGGACGCGCGGCTGAAGTTTTGAACTATCGACAACGAGTGCTAATATATTTTTCTTTTTTCAATTTTGCTCTCATTAAACTTTCAAAATTTCAGAAAAGTTATCTGTTTCCAACGAGGCCAAATTTGACCACTGCTGGTCCGAGCTTCGCTGGTGAAGGTTCGAATTTTAAAGATAAGATAAAATAGCGAACGTTTAAAATATAATTTTTTTTCCAAACAACATTTAAAATCAAAGTGCACTGTCAAATTACACTTCACCGTACAACTATCATCTATTGCTGATCCCTTTTTCTTACCTTTCTTTCTTTAAAAAAATAATTTTTATTATCTTTAGAAGCTTTATAAGTTCTTAATAACTACATAAGAGTAGAAGTTTACTTTTTGCGGATTATCGTATTAAAATATAATTAAATTGGAGCGTAAAATATTCAATATAAGCGCACTATTATCATAAAATACCATTGATACTAAAAGGTAAAAATAAAATTAACTCTCAAAGTACAGAATAACTGATTCGTATAAAATTAAAACTTTACAAGCATAATATATGGTTTTTGTTAATTTACGTGCTGCGCTAGAATAATGTTAGAGACTTGTTAGTATTTTTAAACACAAAATCACACATCTTTTAATGGTTTAAGGTTTTATGATAGTTGACAGTTTTCTTACGTAACTTTTCCTTGCATAAGTTTTAAGTTCAAATTTTTTTCACGGCTTAAGCTACACTTTTGAGAAAGTGTTAGAATACCGACAGAAGCATTTACCAAAACGAAGAGAATTCCGCTAAGAAATCTTCGCTACAAAGTCTCGAGAGTTGGTAGTACTACGATGATAAATCGTTTAAGGATTTCCTAACTAAATTATGTCTAAAGCAAAACTACACAAGTATTTATCTCATAATTTCTCACTTCGTGACAAAATCCAAATACTATGGATCCCTTTTAGAAAACCCACTCGAGCTAAAAAAGTCATTCAAACAAGTAAACCTACTAAAATTAGGAAGTTCGCTTGGATCGGGATGTCTTTGCAAATTTAAATTCGAGATATATCTGCTTTTCACCAAAAACTCTTGATCATTCTCTGAGTTCGAATGCCCAATTAAATTAATTTATAAGGTACAATTATATCACATCCTTCAAAAAACACTTTCTTTACACAAGCATAACTTTTTAGACCAAAGAAATAATATTAACTAGACAGAGAGAGGATACTAGTGATACTCATAAAACATCTCGAACATGATTTTATATGTGAAGAGAACATGTTAATTCGCGCCGTTTCATGACAATGTAGCACATCATGTCGTATTTGGATTTTCTTATTTGTAATTTGCATTTTACCTCTCTTATTCAAGTTGCGCAAGCAAATCTTGTCTAGTATTGCTACCTTTGTCGAAACCTGGGAAAAGTGTCAAAAAAGTCATAAAACTTATGATTTTGTGCCAATTTAGCCATTTCGGCTTATATTTAGATTTTACTAAGGTGGATGCTAACTGGCTGACGTCGCATAACCAGTGCTGATGTAGACAACTTTTAACAACATTTTAATATTTTTTCGATTTTTATTTTTCTTTTCTTTTATTTTTCTTTTTATCTTTTCCTTCTTCTTCTCATCTTCCTTCCTCCAGCCGGTCAACCTCTGGTGAGGGGCAAGGCCTGAAGTCGTTGGGGCCTTGCCGGCCACTAGTGAGGTTCGAGCCCTCGCTAGAGGCTGCAAGGTTGTGCTTGTGAGGGCTCAACTTACTGGATCTAGCAAGGTCGGGCCTCACCCATGGCTGGCAAGGGAGAGCCTCGCCAACCCAACACGAGACTGCCCCGCGGCCTAGTTGGCCTCAAGCCAAACTCGCTAAAGGCTGGCAAGGCTCGACCTCACTAGATTTGGTAAGGTCAAGCCTCGCCCATGGCCAACGAGCTTTGCGCAAGCAAGCCTCGCCAGTGACCAACGAGGTCAAGCTCTCACAACCTAGGCAGCCTTGAGCTAGACTTGCCATAGGCTAGCAAGGCTCAATCCTTGCTTGCCTAGCACAAAGGTGAGCCTCATGACCTCTAGCAAGGGCTCAAGCCTCTCTAGTTGCCAACAAGGCTCACAAGAGGCCGATGAGGCTCACCAAAGGCCGATGACGTCAACCTCAACCTCGCCGGCCATCACCTACCTCTAGGCAACTGGCCGAAGGAAGGAGGAGGAGAAGGAAAAAAGAAAATTTAAAAAAATTAAAAAAATTAAAATATTATTAAAAGTTGTCCACGTTAATGTTGTTGTGCCACATCAACCGAACGGTGTCCATGTCAGTAAAATCTAGCCAAATCAAAAGGTTTAAGCTAAATTGACACTAAATCGAAATGTTTAAGCTAAGTTGGCACTAAATTAAAAGGTTTAGAACTAAATTGGTATAAATAAAATGTATAAGACTTTTTTGACACTTTTCTCATCGAAACCTTATCCTTGATCAACTATGTTTTTGATAGATTGATTGTACAAGTAGCTAGCCGATATTGCTATTGTTATTCACGATGCAAGAGATACACAACGAGAAACTCGCATTATTTTTTGTTAAAACAAATCGAATATCTGTGATGATCTTGGAGTAGAAATTAGTTGACAATTGTTTCACAAGATCCCAAATTCAAATTTTTCATTCAAAAGTTTAAGTATAAAAACACTTGACAATGGTCTCAAAAAATTTCACAATGACAGACAATGAAAGGACAAAAAACACGGTGAGCACCAGACTAGGTGCCAAAACTCAATCGAAGCCGGAATGGGAGCGGCAGAAGACAAATGCAGCGAAGCCGGCGAAAACCAATAACCCTACCTAGCCGGATTAAAGCGCCTTTCGGGGCTTCGACGTGACGCGCTTCCGTCCTTCGCTTCGAGTCCCCTTCTCTGTCCAGCTCTGCCCGGCCGCTTTTGATCTCCGAACATGGATCAGGAAGCACAAACCTTCGGTCCGGACGTCACGGAACGCCCATATCCTGAGGATATCCGACTCCTCCAGGTGATTCGCTTCAACGAATCTCTTCCAGCTGCTCATGAGAACGTACACCTTGCGGGACCAGAGTGTGAACCGCATCGGGAACGCCTCTCCCTCATTGTTAAACACCGTCGCCGCCACGCCCTCCGTGGGGTTGTCCTCCTCCCTTAGCAGCGGGAGCACGAAATCCCGGACATCTCCCTTACGCAGGATGAGCCGGTTCTGCTGCTCCTTGAGGTCGCTCGCCGTGACCGGCTTCTCAAACGGCCCATGGCACTGGTCGATTGAGTCGATCAGTGCGTTCACGCGCTGGACGACTGGAGGGTTGGACCTGCGCGGCGGCTGGCGCGAGGTGCTCGCTTGACCGTCCCCGGCGCAGTCGCCGGTGTGCTTCATTACGGAAAGGAACAGCGATGCCCGGAGGTCTTCTCCGGCTTCTTCCCGGACAGCAGGATCTCCGTTTTGGCTTCTTCTCTCCATGGCAGCAATCTTCTCTCCATGCGGAGCTTCTGAAGAGATGTGCATGACATGATTTATAAGTTGGCCGGAAAGATTTTGAACTTTCCTAACTCGAATTGGAGTTTTTCGAAATATTTCCTGAAATGTCCGATTGTTATCAGTTATAAGATTTTGCACATTATCAGATTTTCTTCTCTCTTTTTTTTTTCCCGCAGAAATCAAGATAGACAGAAGGAAAGGGGATTTTTTTTATTTAAAAAAAATTGGTTTTAATCGATTTAAATGTGAATTTTGGAAGCCAGTGCTCGATTTTATTTTTGACGAGGGAAATAAAAGGCTGGCATTTTTTGTGAGAAATTTGAAATTTTTTCTAGTTAGATAAAGGATGAGTTTCCTCTTTCGGATACCGAGTTGGGTTCGACTTGACATGAATTAAGAAGGCTTCTTGGCAAAATTAACGATAACTATTACATTAAGGATATTGTTCTAATTAGTATGATTATTACGGATGCCGATGTACCGATGTGTGTGCCGTCTGTGGCTTGATGTTAGGATTCAACCCGATTGTTTATGTTTATATGGGTGAGATTATGTGTAGCTATTAACAGTAACATCAATGCACTTTATTTGAGAAAAGTATAAAAAAAATTCTAAATATATTGCACTAGTTTCAATTCAATTATAAACTTTTCGATTGTACTAATTTAATCATAATTTTTTTTATGATTTATCAATATAATCAATTTGACCAATTTTAGTTGAAAATTATTGACATGGACATTTGGTATTTTATATGACACGATTGATATTGACATTAACAAATTTTGTAAATTTACAATTTTTTTCCTGAATTTCTTTTTTCTGTTTGTTTTTCTCACAACTTTGGGCCAACAGTGGTTAGGGTAATCAACCCACAGTTGAGAGGAAAAAAAAGAAAAACTTTAAAAATTATTCGCATTAATGACGTACATACCACGCAGGATGATCAACGTGCATGCCAATGATTACCAATCAAAATTAATCAAATGAACTATATTGATTAATCGTTAAAAGATTTAAAACTTAATTGTCAAAATTAGCTAGCCAAAGTTGCTTTTACTAGAATCTTTTAAATTTGATTGGGTCCTAAAGCTATCTTTTTTGTATTAAAATTGTTTTTGCTTTGGGGAAATTGCTCAAACTGTCCTAAATGTTTTATTCAAAGCACAATTAGATCCTAAAGTTTTAATCAATTGCAATCAAGTCCTAAATGTTTTAAATCCGGTGTAATTAAATCTTCCCAAACGACCGCTTAGCCAAATTTGTAGACATGGTACACTAGGATCTGACGTAGCGATCTTCAATGCTCTTATACGGAAGCAATGCTGACATAACATTCATGGGTAACCACGTCAAAAAAAAAAATCAGAACTTAGAAAAATATTTTAAAATGTCGACACTCCAGATCTCTGCACATGCCATATTAACAAAATCGTTTGAGCAAGGCCAAAAAGAGCTTAATAGCACCGGAATGAAAATAGTTAAGGTCTGATTGCACCTTTTTAAACAATAAGGACCCAATTGCACATCGAGCAAAATATTTAGAACTATTGATGTAATTTTCCATTTCTCATAAAAAAAAAAACATAAATGAAAAAGGTTGATGAGTGCGCCCCCTAAAACCCTAACTTGCTAAAATTGGACTCCTCTCATTTCAAGAAAAAGACTTTGGTGTTTTCCTCATAAAAGTAGCAAAACACGTATGCAATAATTGATCTCCCCTTACCGATCCCCCCAAAAAAAAAAAAAAAAAAAAAAAATCATCGCCCCTCATCTCTCCTCTCTATCCATCATATCGTCTATTTAGTTGTAACCCGTTTATATTCAAACAAAATAATTTTTTTATTCCAACACAATAGCATAATTCAAACTCTTTTTTTTTTTTCCATACTAGTAAGTAGCCAAACCCTTCAATTGCTTATATGCATTTTGGAGATAGTATGATATATACGGACATATAGTATTTTATATGTATGATCCTATACTATAGTCGTTTTATACATAGGTAATTTGCGAGCCGGTAGTCTTTTCTTCTCTAGAGGACACGAATCATCGTCATCATATCTCTCTCTTCCCGCCCCAAAACCCCTCGCACTTCAGCACTTCAGCACTTCAGTCGCACCGTCTTCGTCACCTTCAACTAAAGTTGAATGTAGCCTTCGAATTCGGCCGTCGAAACTACAATCTCCAGCTATGGCCCCGACGATTGAGGTGAAGTACGAGGTTGAAGGAGAGCACGTGGAGACCTCCGATTTCTTCTTCAACCGCATCGGTGAGCCAGTTCCAGTCAGTCCCACGGAGGGCGGAGACAGCGGCGGTTCCGAGCTCTACGACCCCGGCTGCCTCCTGTCCCAGCGGCCTCCAAGCGGTTCCAGCTCGTTTTCATGGCCCACTCCTCCAGTGAGTTGTAGACCTCAACACGTTTGTTCAATTGATCGCCTGTCATGTGGTGCATTTTGGTGCTAATCGTGTTCTGCCGTGTAGGATTTTGTTTTGCGAGGACCAGGGATGTGATGGAGTTGGCGAAGAAGATTAAGGAGAAGGGAGGTGGATCGTCCGTGCTGGAACTGAGCGTCGTAGACGTACCTGTGGGGACAGTTGGCTTGCTTTCGCTTCCTCCTGATTCTTGGACGCTTGCAGCATCTGTTGGTGGAACTGTTAACTTCTTCTCCGTTAATTCGCTTCTCAGTGAGGTTATTTCAGAGTCCCTTTTGTTAGATCATGCTATATGTTTATATGAGAACACCACTCGGAACTTTTGGGCTGGACTTCCTTTTCCGGTTACAATGCCTACATGTCGTGATTCTTTTCTGAACAGGTTCATTGAGAAGCCTTGATAGACGCTGACCAATTGGCAAGTGATGCCTATGTTGTTATTCTCGGTTCAGATTAGGAATAGGTATAGCTGGTCCTGCTTTTTGGACATTTTCCTCTATATGCTCTTTTGGCTTCTAGGAATTAAGATATCTTTAGTTACATTCGTTTTCACTTTATATCTGGCAACTAGTATATGGTTCAGATTACCCATTTTAAAGACAGTTTGATGAACCAGAGCGGAAAAGGTGGACAGTAACCTCCCTTACTAATGAGCGGCAGTCCAATAGATGCAGGTGCCTCGTTGAATTTTATTGTACGGGTCTAGCTGGAGCCTCGTTTTAAGGACACAGACTAATGAACAAAATCATCAATAAATCTGATTTATTAGGTTGTACGTACGCATACCTGTGTCGTCTTTGTACATTTGATGTAATGCTCTTGTACGAAAAAGGTACGAACCTTATTCTGAAATATGTGGCGACTGTTTATGGTTTGCATATTTATCCCCTTGTCAATCTTTATTCTCCATAGGTTTTGTATGCGAATTATTTGCTAGGGTAGCCTCATATAACGACTTAAAACCAATAAATTCAAACACTTTAACATGCAGTTGGAAAGAGAGAGCTTGCTTTTGTGCTCCGCTAAATCATGTGCAGTCTTTTCTGACGAAGGTTTGCTCCTAATTGAGCTCTTCAATTGTGCAGGAGCAGCAACAACCTTTTCCTTTCCCTGCTCAATAGATGAAGGAAGTTTTGCAAAGGACATGAGGTGGCTAAAGAAGACGAAATATTCATACATTCTTCTGACAAGTCAGGGGAACCTGTATCTTGGGAGCATTGATGAACCTTTAAAGCCATTGACAAATAATGTTGATGCATGTATGGTTTATCAATGAAGAAACTTCTTGCATTAGGCTTCACTCATTATGAGTGATGTGTTTGGATTCAACGCAAAAACACAAAGAAATAAAGAGTAAAGGGAAGAAAGAGAAATTGAGACGCAAGGTCTTATCCTAATTCACCCTTAAACTAGGGTTATGTGTAGAAGAGGATTCTACTGTAATTAACACATCCCACCTCTTTATTACATGCCTTAATTATAAGAGAGAGATTATATATAGACAGCAGTAGCTATTTATTGACGTAAGCCAAAACTATCAATAAAATATAACTCAAACTATAAAAGTCCTCTAAGAGCACGGGGCACTACCCCACGACCCTCGTTGGGGGCAGCCCTAGACCTGTCCTCTCACCAAGGAGCGGGACCCGATGTCTTCTTATTGATGAGGAGTATGAACCACACCCCAACATGGTTTAAAATAAGTTTGTTGTACAAAGTCTTCATTGCTTGTTGCCCTTTCTTTAATGTGGTATCAATTCATGCTCAAGGAAAGCTGGTGCATATTTATTTGGATTACTGAACTATGCGTATTATGAAACCCGGTGCCTCCATAGAGCATTGATGAAAGCTTGAAAGTTCCACTAAATAGCTTGGGCAGATGGAATTGACGTGAATCTTGAACTTAATCTTTCTCTAATAATTAGCAGTGTAATTCTTTATTCTTCTTTTCCCCTTGAGACTCTGATTGCTTGCACCTTAGGCTCTTGAGAGTTATAAATTTTTAGACCATTTCAATTTTGTTTTTCGTTTGACTCGGGGCTATTTAATGCCGTGATGTTTTGTCACTTGTGTCAGGTGCAAACCCCTTGTTATGGTCTAATTGTCTCATGTTTATACTTCTATTGTCGTTGAAATCATGGAAATAGCCTAATTTGCAAATTAACACGAGTTACACGCATGTGCGTATATTTGAACTTTTTGCTTTTTCTAATAGCCAATGCATGCTGTGGAAGGTAAATGTCCACTAGAAGAACTGTCACTTTCATGGGACGGTCTGTAAGTTGATCGAGTGGCTGATTAGTTATAACACAAGCTATGTGTTGTGTAGTCTTATGGCCAGCAGCAGTAGCTGTCCGCCAAAGCACTTCTTCCTGAGTACATCATGTCGTGCCGTGTAGTCTTGTCTCCTGTTTGATGCAAAATTAGGTTAGAACTAACAAAGTGCATATGAAGGAGAAAATAAACTGCAGCAATTTTTGAACTTTTGAGTACTGAGGAACATGGACCTTTCCTTTGAAACTGTTGAAATATCGTGAAACCAAACATATTCTGGAGAGTTTAGAGTAACGAGTTCATGAGTACTCTATAGTTCAGAAAGAAAGAAGTGCATAACGTGCTGGTTAAATGGAAGTAAGCATGCCAAGCCACAAAAATGGTGCTTGAGAAAGGGGATATTCGAAGTAATGCAACCAGAAAATTGCATGAGACATTAATATACCAGTTCCTTGAAGAAGTCGGTCGAAGTTGAGTCACGTCTTCTCAAGGAGAGTAGTCAAAGGTCCAGTAATCATAAGTTTTAGATGAAAATTGGGGCATTCAGATGGATCCCCACATGTCTAGTCTCTGAACTGAAAGACCATCTGACCCTTGCTTCTCACATGGTACTCGTGGTTAAAAATAGCCCCAAAAATCTTTGGCTATTATTTTGTCAATACAGAGCTGGGCAAGTTATGAGCCAGCAAAGACAGCAGTTAAAAAGATTCTCTCACAAGAATCCCTTGACTTGACTGTTGCTTTTATTTATTTATTTATTTCGGGTCGGAGACTTTTCCTTTTATGAGCCGCCGCCATTTCCCCTCACTCTTCTCTCTGTCTGATTCTTAGGCATTGAGATTTTTTCTTTTATTTTCCAATATCATTGCCTAGTCGGTGCATACGTGGCGCTACTGTGTTGGTCCACACATAACTTGAAAAAGAAATAGTATAGGGATCATACTGGCCGACATACAGGGATGAGTGGAAGAGGATGTGATACTTGACTCCAGTGATAATCCTAAATGAAAGAAATTAAATAATTTAAAAAGAACTTGGATTGACGGCACCATAATCCTAATAAGAAATTAATGTTCATTCTACCCAAAATCAGCCGCTACCAAATTTTTTGGACTCTCTTGCACCGTTTGCGCTAGTCTACCTTTGTTTAGTAATTTGGTATGCATGATGCACAAAATTTCTGAATAATACGTTGGTTGTTTTGAAAGTCATATATTGACACTTTATGAAGTGCTTACTTTGGGTCTCCTTGATTTTGGGGTGCAATTTAAATGTAATATTAATATCAATGCGTGGCTAGATAGAAACATACATAGTATGTGTAGATATGAAATTCATAATGATTTCTGTCGATAAAATAATGACATAAAAGTAAATCACCAAAAACCTTTTAAATAAATGGATGAAATACGTAGAAATTGTACTTGAATATTCCCAGGTCACTTTTATGCGGAAGATTATGCAATTACTTTTAATTTCCTTTATCTTTTAGTAGATAATGTTTTATAATGTACGTAGATATCTCTCGCGTCACCATTCTAGAGTGAATAGAAAATTAGCCAACTACAACCACCGCATGGATTTGTGGAAGATTCTCGGTCGAAGTCAATATTTGATAAAGAAAAGCAGGAGAGTACAATGCTTGACACGTACTAAACATATAGGCGCGCATGATAAAATTTGTACTTCTCTATTTCTCTATTTCTCTATTCCTCCGAATAAGTTTGGAACAGAAATCCGTTTGGTAATGCAATTTGATTTTTCTATTCCGGAAATAGATTTGAAGAAGAAATCAGAAGTTAAAATTTTTAACTTCTCAATTTTTGAAATAAAAATTAAAAAATCAATTTCTCACCAGAAATCAATTTCTGTTCCAGAAATTTTGTCATGCGCACCCATAGAGTTTAACGTGAGATAACTACAAAACTTCAACCAAGCACAAGATATCAACATATTGAATAAATGAAAAACCATAATTGGTTTGATGCAGGCGATGCGAACCGTCATGTAAAAATTATTTTGTCACGACAAATATCAAAATTATCAATAATCATTTTCCCCATTTATTTTTTTTCTTTTTATATAATGCATCGACCGCATTGAATTCGTAATCGGGAATTTTCTTAGGTTGCCGTTTGGGAAGGCAATTGCTCAGATAAAAGGATAAACAAGATTTTTTAGAATCTATAATTATTTCAGGAAAATATAATATAAAATTTGAGAGTGACTTAAACACGCCGATGTAGCTTGTGTATATCCAATTTGGAGAAACGTATACATCGGGATGTCCCACTTTTGGAGGCCTTACATTGCCGTTTATTCTGCGTGGACGATCAGCCGACACCTTCCTAGATAAAGCCGAACCTGGAAACCGACCCTTGGAACCGGCATTGGAAAATAGACTCGAAGGCGCTGGTCGTGATACCTTGACAACAGCACATTCTATTCAACTTAATAGGTGAGATTTAGTGGTTCTCACCTAATTAGACGATTTAAAGTAAAAAAAACTCTTTAATAATCAAGAAGCATAATCCCAAACGGTCAATTATCTAGAAGCTCATGAAGCACCTTACAAATTCAACGAATTGATGGAGTATTTCGACCTATTTAGATGGTAAATTGCATGCAGTTTATGAAATTTGAATATGTGACCTCTAGTTCCCAAATTGTAAATCTTTGAGCCCCAACCAACTATTAAAGTTTATCATCGCAATTGCTGAAATTATTAAAATCTTATCCTGGTACTATAAATGGATCTCCACTCCAAAATTCTATGAGAGTTGTACCGTGGGGTATGGCAGGAGTATGGGAGGCATGATGTCAGGAGAAGAATAAAGAAGAGATCCTCATGATGAGCAATCAAACCAGACAGGTGCCGAAACTCGTGCGTATTGGAACGCAAAGGCTTAACTCATCTAAGAAACAGAAGTAAAAAGTTTCATAAGCTAAAATAAAAGCCACTTTGGGTTGACTAATCTAAGAACAAGAAACGAGAAGTTCCAAAGCTAAAATAGAAGTGCCGTTAGGCATTCAACCCCATGCGCTTTGTGAGTCCCTTCCTACTCGAGCCCTTGCGCAGTCCCACTAGAAATCAGGAAGCACAATCCTTCCGTTTGAATGGCGCGAAAAGCCCAGATCCTGAGGACCTTTGGGGGCTTCAGCTGATTTTCTTCAACAAATTCATTCCAATTGTCTATAAGCACATGTGCACTGTTGCTGATCCGCTTTTTGAACTGCATCGAATATGCCTTTCCAGCAGTATTGAACGTCTGGACCGGAAATCCCATCTCAAGATCCACGTTGTCCTTGAGCAGCGGCTTTATAAACTTCTTGAAGTCCAGCTTGGGAATAAGGAGCCGTGACTGTTGCTTATCGACATCACTGTCTGTGATTTTCTTCGTGAATGGCCCCCGGCATTCATCAATGGAGTCGATCAGGGCGTTCAGCCTCCGGACAATTTCATGCGACTCGTGAAGTGATCCATACGAACCACTTTCAGCGGCAGCCATGAGAAGAGACAGCGATGCTGCAAGCACTTGTTTGGCTTCTTCAGAGCAAGTAAATTGGGTACTCTCCATGTGCGCTTCTTCAGGTGATCTGGAGGGTAAAAGGCTCTCTTCCTGTGTACTCTCGATCTCCCCTCTCTCTCTCTCTCTCTCTCTCTCTCTCTCTCTCTCTCTCTCTCTCTCTCTCTTTCTCTCCCCTCTTTCGCTTCTTCGAGGGGAAGTGGATTGCCTGGTCCGTTATTTATTAGGGAAGAAAGAGATGGGAATAAGAGTTCTTGGCAGGGAGTTCTATTAGGAAAAGTGAAAGACGAAGAAAAGCTCTCAGGCAGGGAGTTCTAGTAGGAAAAGTGAAAGACGAGGAAAAGTGAAAGACGAAGAAAAGCTCGGGAAGAAAGCCAGATCCAAAAAGTGGCTTGCCAAAGAACTCGGGAAGAAAATTAGGATTTTTCTTCCCGAGTTCTTTGGTGGCCTAATCGCACTTAGGCTTTTTCTTCCCTTTTCTTTCCTATTAGGATTTTCTTCCCGAGTTTTTTCCTAGCCTAATCGCACTTGGGCTTTTTCTTCCCTTTTCCTTCCTCTATATAAATATATAGGGAAAGTTATGAATATTTTAAACAATATGATAATATTTGCTAATGTCTACAAAACATAACAAGATGTTTCAAACCATGCTGTTACTAATATTTTAGTAGTAGGATTCATTGGATAGCTAAAGGTTGGTAGGATAACTATTTTATCTACGATGTTTGGTTTTAAGAGATTTTCTTCTATTATTTTGAATTCTAAGTCTTCTTTTAAGAATTCAAGTTGGTTTTCTTTATCTTTTATAAGATAGTTTATTTCTGAAATTGAATGTTCTTATAAGATATATGGACTTCTCTTTTGTGGTTTTGTTATAAAGTCAAATGCGATTTTTTTAATTTAAAGCATGAGTTTCAATTCCTTTATATTTGTTACTGTAAAAGATTGAATTAATTGCATGAAAGGTGTTCCTAGAATTGTTTCATGTCTCATATTTTTAACTAAAAGAAATGAAGTTTTGTAAGACATTTGGTTTTTTTTTTTTAAGACTTCTGGCAATTTGTATTTAATATTTAATTTGTCTACTGAGGCTGATTTTAAACATTCGAATGTTTTATCGAAGTATCTTGTTGGAACAAGGCTTTCTTTGATACAATTGAGATCTACCCTGTATCAAAGAGTGTTGTTGTTTCAATAATAAATTCATTATTGATTTTTATGGTTATGTTTATTATCCATTTTCTAGAGGTTATTTATGTTAATTTCATTTCTATTCGCACTACCTTCGAGGCTTGTATTTCTAATTTTTATTATTTTATTTCATGTTGGAGATCATTGATATTTATTGGCCCGGACTGGGTTTTTTTTAATCTTATTAAGAATATCTTTTAGATTGTAAAAAGTATTGGTTTTAAAAGTAATTTTCATTGAATAATGAAGTTTATCTAAGTTTTTTTTTTTTTTTTGGCTTCTGGGTCAGTTATTTTATCAGCAGTGCTAAGGAGGAATTCTTATTCTTTTGTTAACATATTTATTTTTGGAATAGGTTTATCGGGAGAGGCATCTTCATATTCTAATTATGAAGAAGTTTCTATTTTATTTATTTGAAGACCTTCTTCTTCAAGAAATTCATCAGAAGAGGTATAAAGTATTATCATTTAAGGAGAGTTAATTTAATCTTTTATTAATTTTACAATATTTTGAGATATGTCATTTTCTACCACATGAGTAACATTTAAGGTATTTAAAAAAAAAATTATTTGTCCATGGTCTATTTTGGTGCATTCTTTTATTTTTTTGAGGTTGTGATTTGTTGCGGTGTTTTATTTTTTCTTTTTCAGAATGACAAGTCACTTTGCATTTTGATTTTGATTTTTCATTATAAGAAGGGTCGTATTGGGCACGGAAATCTCCTAAACTTTTGTTGGAAAGAGATTGTTTTTCTTTGAATTGTCTTTGTAATTTGATTGCATTACACATTTGTGTTCCTTGTCTATAAACATAAGAGACTATTTCTCTATATGAAAGTAGATCATAGGTATTTGGCCACTATATTCTTCTCTAATCCTATCTCTAACTTGGTTACCTATTATTTGGAGTAAACCCGCTAAAAAATTTTCTTTCCAAAAGGGTTGGTTACAATCTAATCTAACAAGAATCCTTTGAAGGAAAAAGTTCTTTGTATTCTCTAAATCTTCCTAAGGATTTGCATCTCATATTGGACATGAGGTCTTGGTTCCTATCTAAAATATGTGACGGATCTCCTATGAAGTGTTGTGAAATAGAGTAAATGAGTGTATTCATCACATATTGGATGAGATGTCCTTGTTCATCATCCATGCGTTATCTAAAGTCATCTATTTTATAGGTAGTTAAAATTTGTTTTCTCTATTCATCTGTTAAATAGTTATTTTACCAACATTTTAGTTGTCTAGTGAATCTTGCTACTAAAGGACTAGCAACAGCATGGTCTGAAATATCTTGCTGTATTTTGTAGGCATTAATAAGCATTACCATGTTATTTAAAATGTTCATAATATTACTTTCAGCTACACCATCTATATTCCACTCATAAATGGCATTTGGAGAGTATTTGTTTTGTACTTTTTGTGATAATTCTTTTAAGGCAATGTCTGGTGGGGTAGCTCTACTATGATATAATTTTTTAGGTTGTCTCCAATTGAGTCTGTTTATCTTAGTGACTGATTCATTATTAGAGTCACTAGAAGTTTTTGTTAGGGCACTAATAATGGGTTGGTCATAGGTATCTTTTAGGCTACATTTGGTCGTTCAAATTTCTAATCAGGATAAGATTGAAGATGATAGAATATGAAATCCTGGGATTTTTTTTTTTTATATCTAGTCCATTGTTTGGTGAATCGTAGTATTAAAATCAGATATATTCACATCATATCATGTACACTTTTTTTGATATAAATGGCATATCATTATAAATGAACCTAAATGTTCATAAATGGAGATGGTGAAAATTTCTCATAACATTGCTCCTTAATTTATTTTTATTTTATTTTTCCTCTTATTTATATTATTTTTCTTTATTATTTCTTTTATCCCCTTTCATCATTCTTTAATAAAATTTTATCAATTAGTAAACTATACTAACATACATAAAATACAAAAATACCTAAAATATATAATAAATATAAATATTTAATTTATAGATTGAATGTTTATTATAAGATAGAATTAAAGTTGAATATATAAATTAAAATAAGATTAATTTAAAATAAATTTCTATTTTTTCATTTTTAATTTCTTAAATTAGAATTCAAATATTATTTATATTGAAATATAATTTCAATTTTGTTAATTTAATAAGTTTGTTATTCGAGAAAAATAACTTTCCTATTATGAACATTAGAAATCCTATCCACATTTATTTCACTTCTCCGTAAGATAATTTTATCATATCTATATCCTCTTGATATTTGACTTTATCATGTCCTGAGCGAGTACCAAACGTAGAATAGGATAAATCATATCATATCCCGAATTTTATCTCAACTGCCAAATGCAGCCTTATAGTCAATCCTTGGAATTTATGGGTGTCTAATATAGAAGCGGGTTCTAGTTTTGATTTCCCTAAGAATCTTTTCTTTTGTTCTATGGCTTTGGTGAACTCTGGGCTAAGATTTTTTGGGAATTCAAATGTCTTGAAAATGGGTTTTTTGGATGTTTTTACTTGTGGTATAATTTGTTGGGTAGGATTCTAGATGGTTGATTCTATCATATTCAACTGTTTTCCTATGGTTACTAAATGTTGATTTGCATAGTTGTTTTGTTCAAGGGAAAATTTCAAATAAAGACCTAAAGTGGACCTGTTTTCTCAAATAAGGGTCTAGAGTGTACCTTGTTTCAAAAAGGGGTCTAAAGTTGTTAACTTCGTCTCAAATGAGGGCCCCAACTCATCGGCTAGCAATTTTCGCCGGTGGATTTATTCCGGCGATTAGACCATGGGCAATTTTGTCCAAAAATTTTAACCGAATGAAAAATAGGAAAATCAAAGATCCCAAATCAAATTTTAGGGCTCTTCACAGATTTTTTTTCTTTTCCACGTTCCTCCTCAATTCTCAGTACTAGTTCTCTCTGTAAAATTTTATCCCAACTGAATCAATACACAAAACCCTCAATTTCTCATCTCCTCCGTTCACGTCTCTCTCACTCTCTCTCGCAAACACAAACCCATTCATTTGTTCATTTTAATGGCCGTGTTGTGGCTCGGGAAGCCATCGAGCGGAAGGACAAAGTACATCTCTACGTGTATGAGGTTGTCGTCGACAGTGAGGAAAATTTTAACCGGATGAAAAATAGGAAAATCAAAGATCCCAAATCAAATTTTAGAGATCTTCACAGATTTTCTTTCTTTCCAACGTTTCTCTTCAATTCTCGGTGCATATTCACTCTGTAAATTTTGCTCCTAGCCAAATCTGAGAGAATCATCTCTGCTCTTGAATTCTCTCTAAAAAAATTTCTCTCAATTAAATCAGAAAGATTGCAAATTGATTTTGTCCAAAACATTCTATTTTTTTCCAAATTAAAGAAGTTAGGATTGTTCTGACTTGAATCCTCTCCCCTCTATGTCCCGAGCCTATCCTTGGCCTCCCTTGCCACTCCTCCAGGTTTCTCTCAGCTTGATAGCAATGATGGTTTCTCTAGAAGAAAAGGTGAAAATAGGCTCGAAAGGAAATCTATGAAGGAAAGAGAAGGTGTGTTTAACACTTTGGGCTTTTGTAATACAATTGCAACCAAGCTCAAATTGATTTTGATGTTTGCTTTGAACCAATTCAGTTTATAACTTGAATTGAAAAATTCATTTGCTTTCCGAAGCAAACCAAAACCAATTTTTTTTTTTTTTTTTTGCAAAGCCTCTTGTTGAAGAATTCTTTTGCTAACCGAAACATCTTGAATGCAAGAATTTTTTGGTGCAGTTAGGATCACTCAAACACACATGATTTACCACTTCGAAGAAGTGCTAGAGGAGTGTCAATTTCATTAAATTTCAGCATCCTCTAATTTGCTTCATTTCAACCGAGGTTAGTTTATTATATTGGCGCATCTGGTTCTTCATTCGTCCAAGAAAAGACCATTGCAATTTGTTCAAGCAACATGTCAACAAGGTCTAAGCATATTGTGGAATACCACACTGACGGCAGCGAAGACAGTGATGGTAGGAGGAATTTCCTTTAGTGCTTGCTTGTTCGATTAGATTTGTGGGTGCATTTTGTCCCATTTTAATCAATGCATGTGAGTTGCATTTGTAATGGTGAGTGGTATCCACTGTGCATTTTCTTATTAGATTTGTTGCCATCGTAATCTCCACATGTCGGTTGTGGTCCGCGTTTAGCAATTTTACTGCTTTCGGTTTTTTTTTTTTTTTTATATTTAGTTGTTAACAACCAATCTACTGATTCGTTGGAATTGCAAATCTTCTGTTTTTATCTCCACTGATTAAAGACATAAAGAAGCTGTCATAACTAATTATATTTGATCGACCAATTGATTTTTTGGCATTTGGTGCGATTTTGTTTACAAGTAGGACAGAAGGGTTGGATGATTGCACTATTGGCTTTTAAGGATTGCTTATTCAATTTATTATTTTACCATTATATGCTTTAGATATCAATATGATGATTATCCTTGTTCTATTGGTTGATGCCTACTAAACTTGTCGACAAATGTAAAGCTTTTGCTGCTAAATAGTTAGTCTCTACAGCAAAAAATGTCAATTGTTACTTGATTTATAGCCATCATTTACCAGCAAGCATTCAAAAGATAATCCATTTCTTTTCTATAGAATTAATAGATGAGCTTTTGTTTGTTGAAAGCATGGAAGAGACCACTTAATACAAGTTGATATGTTATATTTTGTTGCTTCCTTCGCAATTAAGGTTATACTAATGGCTATATTAAACATTTTCCTTTGGTAATTCTATTGAGTAACTCATCAATCTAGTAGACTTACTTGTGTCCATAGCAAAAAAATTATCTTTATCATCTTGGATTTGCATAACTGAATTTATACTTGTCAAGGGAATATATCAACTATGAAGAAGGGAAACTTATTGACATTATTTTTCATTCATTTTGCATCAGGTGGGGGATGTGAAGAAGTGAACTATTCTATTTCTAATATTGGGAGTGTTAAAGTTGCTAAAGAAGATCAATTTACCTTAATTGATCTTGATGAGTTATACAAAAGAAACGCAAGCTATGTTAAGGGTGATCGTTTAACGGACAGGGATATGGATGTTGGAGACAACAGCTTGTATGTTGATGCATTAGTTGATAATGTAGATTTCTTAAATATAAGTAGCCAAAATGAGTATACGTATCCTGAGTTTAATGCTAAGATTGATATGGCGAACCCTGTCTTCAAGCTGGGAATGTGCTTTAGTAATGCTAAGGAGTTTAGAGAGGCTATTAGGAACTATGCCATCAAAAATGGGAGACAAGTGAGGTTCACTAAGAGTGCACAAAATAAGTTGAGGGTAGTATGTTCCGAGGGATGTGATTGGCTCATATATGCTTCTAAAGTGCAGGGGAAGCATACTTTACAAGTGAAAACCTTCAACCCCGTACACACTTGTAATAGAGTGCTATGCGTTCCTCAAGTAAGCACAAAATGGCTAGCGAACAAGTATTGTGATAGATTGAGGAATAATCCTACATGGCCAGGTGCTTCAATGAAGAAAACAACGGAATCTGAGAATGTTTTAAAGTTGTCGAGGTCAATGGTCTACAGAGCTAGGGCTTTAGCAATGACTATGATCACAGGGAATGAGGAGGAGCAATTTGGGATGCTTAGGAGCTATTGTCAAGCACTTCTTGATGCCAACTCAGGATTCACATGTGTTATCAAGACTGAGCAATGTCAAGATCAATTCAAATTTAGAGGAGTTTATATTTGTCTAGATGCATTGAGGAGGGGCTTTCTAGAAGGATGTAGACGCTTTGTGGGGTTTGATGGTTGTCATTTGTCATCATGCTACAAAGGTATACTTCTAGCAGCTGTGGGCATAGATGCTAATAATCAGATGTATCCATTTGCATGGGCAGTCGTGGGACAAGAAACATACAAGACATGGCACTGGTTTATTAGTATGATTGCAGAAGACTTAGGAATTACAGACCCTGCAAATTCAAAATATTGGACTTTCTTATGTGATAAGCAAAAGGGATTGGTGCAAGCTCTAGCAAATATAATGCCTGAAGCTGAACATAGATTTTGTTTGAGGCATCTTTATGAGAACTTCAGGCTGCATCACAAAGGACTGGAACTTAAAAAATTGGTTTGGAAGGCTACAATGGCAACTAGGGTATGTGATTTTAACTTGGCAATGGAAGATTTAAAGGCAGTTAATGAGAAAGCATATGATTGGTTGTCCTAGAGGCCTCCAAAGGTGCAATGGAGCAAGTCTCACTTCGGACAAGCTCAAAATGTGACATTTCTTTGAATAACTGGTGTGAGAGCTTTAACAAAAGCATCATTGATGCTAGGGACAAACCTATCATCACAATGCTTGAAGCAATAAGAGTGCAACTCATGGAGAGGATTCATAAGCAAAGAGATGGGATGACTTCTTACACTGGTGTGATCTGTCCTAACATCCAAAAAATATTGGATCTTCAAAAAAAATATTCAGCATCATGGATCCCTGCTTGGAATGGGGAAGATGAGTTTGAATTGAGTGGGCCATATGGAGACAAGAGGGTCGTTAATATTAGACATAAAACTTGTAGCTGTAGAAGATGGGACATTAGTGGAATCCCTTGTTGTCATGCCGTGGCGGCTCTTGTACACATTAGGGAACAACCTGAAAAATGGGTTCACACATGCTTCGTTAAGGAAAAATTTATGCAAACTTATAGACATGTTGTGCATGCTGTAGATTCCAAGGACACATGGCCTGCTCGTGAGCCATTGCTCCCCCTCGATGTGCCTAAGCAAGTTGGTCGAAAGAAGAAACAAAGAATGAAGTCAGTGAATGAAACGGTTGACAACAATTTGAAGAGAAGGAAGAAGAAAATTGTGCAAGAGCCTATTGGAACGAAGTTGAAGAGACAAAATACAACAATTACTTGTGGAAAATGTGGTGGGTTAGGCCATAGTAGGAATCATTGCAAAAATTTAGTAATAACATCAACACCAACATCAGTAACAGCTGCAGCATCTATAGCAACATCATGCCCAACAACTTCTACATCCGCCTCATTCTCACACGATGCGGTCAAAAGAACTCCCTCAATCCCATTAGCATCACAATCTGAGACAATTGAACTACTTGCTTCATTTTTTGGCAACACTTCAAGCTCATTTTCATCCATGTAAAGAGAGAAGATGCAGGTTTCAATTTGCCATTGACTTTGTCCTAAAACTATTCTTAATTGCACTTGACTTTCTCTTGACTACATTGTTGTTTTTATTGAACTGTAGGTAAAGAGAAGGATGTAAGGAACCTCAACATGAAAGTGGTGGAACGTGAGCAAATTTTTGAGATGCAAGAGTAACAAGGCCAACAAACAAATTCTTTTTTTTTTCTTTTTTAACTATTAGTTTATGTTTGGAAGATTTCTTACACCGGAAGGTTTCTCTTTTTCATTGAATATGGCCTGGTTGAAGTTTAACTTATGTCATTTTTTTTTTTTTTTTTTTTAGCCTTCTTTTGAGTTATGGTTGTTGTGGTATCTTTGAGTGACAAGAGTTGTTTATATTGCCATTTGGAGTTGAGTTGTGCCTCCTTTTCTGCTACTTCCTTCATGGTGCTATGACACATCATGAAAGCTATGCTTGGACATGCACAAACACAGAGGCTTTTATGCCCCTACTCTGTTCCATCTTTCTTAAGTATTTGATCTTAGCGCAATCGCCTAACGGACCAACCGCTCGACGAAATTCCCACATGGGGTTTCCAGTTTTATTCGCACAATAAACTCCAATCTCAAAGTTGAAGATCGTTTGAGCAATCTCGTTTTAGTCCGATCAATTTGGCTAGTTCGTTTTCTCGTCTGTGTAAACCATGTCCCCGTGTTGCCCTCACCATGTGAACTCTCAATCGGATGTTCACCGAAGTTGCATTCTATAGATTGTAGTTTGAAAAAATTTTGCAGCGAACCATGGTACTAGATTTCACAATAACATAATACCCAAGAATCTTCAGCTTGGTCAGCACGACAAGCTCTTTCCTGCATTTGGAACTAATCTATTCTTGAAGAAGACGAGCACCGATATTGAACAGACCTAAGTTGACCTGATGAAGGACTTGATTTAGAGATTGAAGAAGAAGTAGGAGGAGATACTGATATTGTTTGGGAACAAGACGAGATTCAAGCAACATCATCGCTTTTCAAATGAAGGATTCCTTAGAACCTGGGAAGTTAAGCAGAGAAAGAGCTCTTCCGCTCCCACTTCCTTATAAACTTAGACCTTTGGGAGTCCCACGACGAAAAAACACGTGAGCAGCAAAGACGAAGAAAATGTGTGCGGGAGCGAGAGCAAGAGCAAAGAGGATTGCTCATCTTTTGGGAGTGAATGATGAGGACCTTGATGGAAAGTACATCGCTGGCGAGATCATGTTCAAGTTCCCAAACAAGATGGTGTGCCACACGGACTCCTTCTCCCTCGACCGCCCAATCGCTGCCCTCGCTGTCGACGACAACCTCATACACGGAGAGATGTACTTTGTCCTTCCGCTCGATGGCTTCCCGAGCCACATCACGGCCATTAAAATGAACAAATGAATGGGTTTGTGTTTGTGAGAGAGAGCGAGAGAGACGTGAACGGAGGAGATGAGAAATTGAGGGTTTTGTGTATTGATTCAGTTGGGATAAAATTTTACGAGAGAACCAGATGCGAGAATTGAGGAGGAACGTGGAAAAGAAAGAAAATTTGTGAAGAGCCCTAAAATTTGATTTGGGATCTTTGATTTTCCTATTTTTCACCCGGTTAAAATTTTTGGACAAAATTGCCCATGGTCTAATCGCCGGAATAAATCCACCGGCGAAAATTCGGCTAGCCGATGAGTTGGGGCCCTCATTTGAGACGAAGTTAACAACTTTAGACCCCCTTTTGAAATAAGGTGCACTCTAGACCCTTATTTGAGAAAACGGCTCCACTTTAGGTCCTTATTTGAAATTTTCCCTTTGTTCAATAACCTTATGAGTATAAAACGAATCTATTTCAGCTAGTATCCTAAAAGGAGTAGTTGTTACATCACTTTCTCCATACTGTATTTTTATTCTCCTAAGAGGTGGATGATTGGATTCTATGGTTTCACTATTATTGAGTTTCCACTTATAATAATGATCTAATACTATTATTTATTTTTGTCCAAGGAATTGTTCTTCTAATCAATCAAAGAAAAATTTATGGACTTCATATTTATATATGTAGTCGTAATATTTTTACTTGATATCTTTTACATTATCGGCAAAGGTTTCAAAGAACCATTCTCTGATTCGTTTATTATCTTCCGAAAGGAATGCTCTCTTTGGTTCAAATTGTTTTTCTAAAACATTTAGTCATGCATCTATCATTTGTGAATATGTTGGAGAGTGATGAGGAGAGTCTGTATTTTCCAAGTTTGGTTTAGGCTAGTTTTGTTGATAAACTGGCCTGGAAATCCTTAAGCTATTGTCTAGACCACTAATTTCTAGGTAGTGTCTTAGGATTATTTCTATGGATAGTAGGAGGTAAAGGCATTGTATCTCGTATAGAAGTATTCCTATGAGTACTTGGTGGAATGGTGATTATAGGTGGAAGATTATGATTAAGGTCCACTGATCTTGAAGAGGATATATGAAATGAAGGGCTAGATCTTAAATAAAAAAATCTTCTGGGAAATCTAATAGTTACCCTTCCCTCTAGATGTTGAATAACATTGGTCAGATTTATATTTTGAACAACTTATTGGGGAATTTGGTTATCTAATTCCCATTGTTTTGATAAAGTGACTTGATTCCAATTAATAGATTTAGGAAATGTTGTATTTGCTCTAGAAATATTAGTTTGGAGGAGAAGTGTCTTTCCTCGTGGGCTATGTTTGAAAGCATTTTCTCAAAAGGCAGAAGCCATTGCTTTATAATGAATCCTATAGACAAGAGCTAAATGAATATATCCATCAGTTACCTTGTAATTATATTATATTTTTTTTTTTGGAGTGTGAATACTTTAAAAATATTCTTATTTTTATGGGATATTGAGAAATTGGGATAACAGTAAAAATGTATTCGTCCTTTGTAGAGACTTGTCTCTATAGTACCGAGAACGGATTCATCATAGTTTAAAAGACGTGAGTCACGTAGGACTAGGAGAATAAAATTATTAAGATCTTCTTTTATAAGAGGTTTAATTCCTACTTGGATTAGTCCTATATGAATGTAATTGTATTTTTGTTTATATTTTTTGATAGACTCTTGGTTTAAAAGATGTATTTTTTCATAAGAATTTAAAAGAGAAACATTTCTATCTTCAGTAGTTATGACAGAATCATATTTTTTGAAAAATTTCAAACTTGATTGCTTGTATATTTCCTTAAGCTGAACTTTAAGAATTTCCCAATTTTCTATAGATTTGTTGAAATCTTATATCCTTACTTCTTCTTTATGTATAGGACTTAGATCAAAGTCCATTTATGATAGAGAACTAGAGGAAGACATAGATCTTCTAAGTAAGCTCATACTTAAAGATTGGAATTGTTCCTTCTTCAACCGTTACGAGTTAAACCAATGGTCTTACTATCTCTCTAGGACTTATGGCGACCACTCTGTAGAAACAAGAAGAATGCCAATGAATGGCTCTTGATCTATGAATATGAATACTTAAAAAAAACTATTTATGCATTTCTATTGGCTCTGATACCATAAAAGAGTTAGGATCAGAGTACTACATAAGAGAAGAATGAAATATAAGAGATTGATCTTTTATATATATAAGGAAAAAGCTACCAAAAACCCTAAGCTTTACCTAATTTGACAATTTTATCCCGAATTTTTTTTTATGATACAAAAAATCCTAAACTTTACCAACTGACATATTTATCCCAACTCTTTAGCTAAAGGGTATTTTTGTCTTTTAATTATAATTTTTTTTCTTTCCTTTTTTCCGTTTTTCCTTTCTCTTTTCTTTTTCTTTTTTCTCTTTTTGCTTATTCTCTCTTGCCTCCACCGATGGAGGAAAGTTGGCTCAAGGGAGAGCCACCCTCGCCGGTGTCGAGTGGGGTCGCTTTTTGCTTGAGCGAGGGCAGCCCTCCCCTAGGTTGGGCGAGGGCAACCCTCCCTTGGGTCGCGAGGACAACCCTCATCGATCCTTGCCGATTCGGCGAGGGCAACCCTCGCCCAACACAAGTGAGGCGGCCCTCACTTGGACTAGATTTGGCGAGGAATGCCCTTGTCGTTGTCGGCGAGGGCCGCCCTCACTCGACCCAAGGGAGGGCCACCCTTGCTCGACACCAGTAGGGGCGACCTCACCTGAGTTCGGCTTCCCTCCATCGGTGGAGGGAAGAGAGGAGAAGAAAAAAGAAATAAAAAGAAATAAAATTAAAGAAATAAAATACGAAAATCCCTATAATTTGAGGTAAATGTGTCACGTGAATATAATTTTGAGATTTTTTGTATCGCAAAAAAAAATCTAAGATAATTGTGTCACAGTTGTTAAAGTTTAGGAGTTTTTGTGTCACAAAAAAAAAATTTAGACTAAATTTGTCACATTCAATAAAATTTAGGGTTTTTTATATGTAGGGAAAAATGAGATGGAGCATCATGTCCTTCTCATATATATATATAGGGAAAAATGAGGTGGCAGAAAGATGAGATGGAGCATCATGTGCTTTCCCTATATATACGTATAGGGAAAAATGAGATGGAGTATCATGTCCTTCTGAGATGGAGTATCATGTCCTTCTCCTGTCCCCCCACATCATGTCGAAAGGGACGTCCGACGTCTCGACGGGAGCAATGAGTGACTCCATCATCTCTTTTTTTCCCTATATATGTATATTATCTTTTAAGGGTGCATTTGGATGGACATTTAGAAAGCCCATTCAGCCCCCAAAGCCCCTCAGCCAAAATAGGGGTGTTTGGCAACCTCCTTGAAGGAGCTTTCAAATGAAAATGAGTCCTTGAAAATGATGAAAGCCCAAGACTGGTAGGAAGCAGCCTTGGACTAAGTCTCCATAAGTCGGTTGGACTTTAGACCTAATGTAGGTTGCCCAATCAGGTGGCGACGGCGTATGACCTTTTGCGTATGACTCCAACATGTCTTATATATAAATTTGCTATTGTCTTTTTTTTTTTATATTTTTGGAAAAATATCACAAAAATCTATAAATTATACTCATTGTGATATCAATACACAAATTTCTTTTCTTTTTGTGACACTAAAACATCAAATTATACCAATATGACAAAAATACCCCTCATTTACCTCAAAAAACCCTAAATTTTGCCCATATAGCAGCTGGTGTAGTAAATAAAATCAAACAAAAAAAGGGGTACGAAATAATCATATCGCTCATATGGAGGTCAACTGGTTGATGTGATCCCTAGGGCTAGAAAACTTCTTGTTTTCAAGGGCGAATTTATCAAACTTGATTTGTCATTAATGAGTGATCTTAATATGGGTGGATTTAATATGGAATGTGACATCAATATTCCAAAATGTGTTTATCAAATTCATTGATGACTTTGTTGGTCTTGTGTTTCCAACTCTTCCTCTACTATGGATAGTGATTCGTCCATTGTCCTAATTTACACGATGCCCCGACAGCCAATAATGATAATGTTACTTTTTTTTTATGTCGGTCCTCTTTTATTCCTATTCTAACTTTTACTCTCGAACTTTTGTCTTACCTCATTGCAGGACGTGAGAATCGAAACCCACACTTAAAACTAAATCGTCCCCATCTTAATTTTTAAGAAGGTGGGGATTCGAATCCCCCACCTCCCATTTTCATGTTGGAACGCACTACTCAAAGAAAATCACATCAACCTACTCTGGCAATCTTCGGGGAGGACATTCGTCTCTTCTGCCTCGAGTCAACAAGCTTGTGTCGTCATGTGCATTGGACTGTTGTCACTAATAACCCAATACTAATTGCCTTACAATTTTCTTCTCGACTTTAACAAGCGATCTGCTAATGTGACTATGCTGGAAATAGACTACAGACATTCATCTCTTCTGCCTTGAGTCAACAAGCTTGTGTCGTCATGTGCATTGGACTGTTGTCATTAATAACCCTAATACTAATCGCCTTACGATCTTCTTCTCGACTTTAACAAGCGATCTGCTGATGTGACTATGCTGGAAATCGACTGCCCATTTAATTGTCTTCAAATTTAGATGACAATTGAGTTCCACCCCCCCCCCCCCCCAATATGTTCATGGAAGCGAGCATAGTGCAGTTTGATACACATTGCATATAATCATAAATTCTATATGAATCAAGGTCATTTTGGACTTAATTAAAGTCATGTTAGATCCACTTTAGCTCCATTCACCTACAGATGTTCACACAAGTCACCACGTTGTATTTTTAATAGGTATCTTGGATGGAATAGTGATGTATGATATTTATGTCACATTAGAGTAAATGTAGGAGATACTGTGGCACAAAATTTTCTATGATATTAGCATCACAGAGGACACAATTTCGATGAATATAATGTAGGGTTTTCGATGGTATTAACCTTTACTTTTTAATAAAATTCACATAATTCTTGGAAGCAGTGAAACGTTTTTGAATCATTCATTATATAAAATCATTGAACATTGCTAAGCGGACAACGCTGTTATTTCCTTTTATAATGATGCACATATTTTCCCCAAGTCCATGGAAATCGGTTTGACTAGTGGAGGAATTTATAAGATGCACGTATCTTTATTTACTTAGCAGTAAAGAAAAAGAATTGAACAATGGCACGGCTGATTCCTGCACCTTTTCAATCTGTTCGATTTTTTTTTTTTTTTTTTTGCCGATGTGCTCTCCAAACAACATCTTTTTTAAAATAAAAAAAAAAAATCAGTCATTACGTTAAAAAAAAGTAAATGAAAATACAAATATGGTCAATTTAGGGGGCAACAGACCCAGACCAGAGAGACAGTCCCTCGCCAGTCGAAAATCCTCTCCCAGAAGCAGCTGCAGCGAATCCTCCCAATCCACCTCCACCTCAGGCCGCACCGCCAGAAGATACCAGCATAGCAAATCCACAACCTATTAAACCAACCCCTGCAAATCCACCTGCGGTGCCCGGTGGAGGAAAAACCACCATTTGAACTAGCACTGGGAAAACTCCCACCACAACTGCTAGAAGATGTGAAGCCGGCACCTCCACCTGAGCCAATCTGTCTTGACTGTCCAAAAGTGCCAAGAAGCTATCCAAGAGTGGGTTGACCAGATCCAATCTGGGATGGCTGACCAAATCCACTCTGTGTGCGAACTCGAGCATTTGTTGGAGTACCATAGCCTCCAGAGAATGCACTCCCATTTGGTGGTCGTGATGGCTGTGGAGATTGTGGAGAGTGGAACGTGAAAGAAGCAGCGCGAAACAGCTCTTCACTGGGTGCTGTCATAGCAAATGGAGACATTGTTGGTGTTGTTGCTGCACTACCAAAAGAAATGCCAAGCAGGCTTCCCCTGGGTATGGTCAAATTGGGAGGTAGATCCAAGGCTAAAAGCATTGAGACTTCCCGGACCAAGATCAGGTTTTTCATTAATCCTAGGAGCCTCCTCCTCATCCTCTTGTGTAGCTGCAACATCCAGACTTTCGGTCTTTTGAATTGTGTTAATCAAAGAAGTTATAAATGCAGTTGGAAATGAAAAGCTTCCGGCAGATGGCTGCTCTGGAGGAGCATTCGGTGCTTCAGTTCACTGAGGACTACCTATCTGTTTATTTATGCCCTGAACTCCAGTAATGGTCCAGAAGAAAGTTCACTGGGGGTAGATGATACTGACGCTTCTATTTTCACGGCAGACGAACATGTAAAACTCTCAGCCAAAAGAGGTGAGGGTTCTGGAGGATCTCCAAAACTGACACTGGGCAAATCCTGTTGTATTTCTGGCTTTTGATTTTCCAACCATAATTTCAGGGTAGGGAGGAAGCAAGCGAAGGCACTAAATTTTTAGAAGCCTGGACGGAAGAAGATGAAATGGTGTAGGGGGAGGAAGAAGGGGGAAGAGGAGAAGTGACTGAGCATGATGATGTTGATAATGAGAAGTCTAATGGAAGTGCCTTATCATAATCTGCGGTTGCCCTGCTATTGCGAGTCATCCAAGATCCACCTATGACACCTCAGATAATGAAAATCCCCTTTGATTGAAGGAACATTAGGCAACGTAGAAGGCTGAAGGGAAGATGAATTGGCCAGTGACTGCGACGGAGATGACATTGATTTAAACAGTGTTGAAGATGATTGTGATCCACCAGGAAAGCTTTTGCCTATTGCGGGATGGACATCAGGAACTATTTCAGGATGAGAATTGGCCAGAGAAGCACTAGGCGTCACAGCCAGCAGCAGGCCTCATTTCTTCAAGATCCAAAGAGTGAGCTTTCAGTTATTTAGAAAGTCAACTTCGTGCTGTCTGAAATCATCAAGTTAGTGAGATAGAGCGAGTCTTGACATTATCAGAGTTTCTTCATGACGGTGGCTCTGTTCTTGCTTCGAGAGGAAAAGAGAGCTGAAGCAGAACAAGAAGAAAGGTACGATGGCGACGAGCTTCTGCGGACAGCCATGGCATCCACAGAGAGAGAGAGAGAGAGAGAGAGAGAGAGAGAGGACACTGTTTGGCCCCAATCTTCAAAGAAAGTTCGATCTTCAAATGTCATTGACGCACAACAAAGTGCGAAGAAGAAGATGAAGGGACATCAAAATTGAAAATGAACGACATATATAATAGAGACACAAGAGAGATCAAGTTTAAATTGACTTAACTTCATTCGGGATTGTTCAATCAAGACAAATCATCGTTTATGTTCAAAATAACAATTTTTTTTTCCTGCGAGGCTAACCCTGATAAGACGAGTCGATCGAGCAATTTAATCATTATCATACTTTAAGCCGTCGCAATTTTCAAAACGGTAGTTTTCCTCTGTAGTTTAGAGTCGGCGTTGGGTTCCCAGTGTTAAGATATATAAACAGAGAGCTAAGGCTGATGATGTCAAGGCTAATGAAGTTGGCAAAAGAGAAAAGCAAGTGAAGCTGATACAAGCAAGAAGAGAAGAAGTGACTGTGACTGCTACCAGTGGAAATGAACGGCTCAGATAAAGATTAATGCAGTTTGTGATCAACGAGGGAAAATTCGTCAAAGAAGATAAACACGGATTGAGGATTGCGGATTGCCTGTATGAAGACATATGAAGTCGTCGGTCAGTTATAGAGTGAAAAACTGAAGTTAGTTTTTCTGTTAGCCTTCATCTTCTTAAACAGAAAAGGTGTATAGTTTTGAGAGTAACAGAGAGAAAGTCATCTTCCGAGTCTTCGATATGCTCATCTCGATTCTCTCGTAAACATAGAAACATACAAAGAGAGAGAGAGATAGATGAGAGTATGGAATCGATATAGAGGTTTCTTTTCATTGATGTACAAATCTTGAAGTACATTGTAATCAAGAACAGAGGAGAATACGAGTTTTTCATTGATCAATCTTGATCCTTACAACTATATCTTCTTATTTCGTATCTTCGATTCCTCCGTACTAGAGTTTCGCATTACCGATTCTTCTCAGTATGAATGCATGATCTTCTCATGGTATCAGAACTGGACGATCACTTCAGCTAAAAGGATCCATTCAGTAGCTACCTGTTTGATCGATAAAGAAGGAGCTGAAGCTATACAGATTACTATTCTTCTCCATAGTTGAAAGAATACGGCAATGGCAGTAAGAGTATCGAAGTATCCCTTCCCTATACATGTGAATATTTCTAACTTTGTCACAATCAAACTTGCCGAAGACAATTTTCTTTTATGGCAAGCTCAGATCCATAGGTTTCTAAAAAGTCAAGAACTCTTTGGCTTCGTTAATGGTGATATTACACCACCTCCTCGAATGCTGCAGAATATAGTTGAAAGAGATGAAGCTGAGTCTGTAAATCCAAACTATACTGATTGGATAAAAACAGATCAGCTAGTTTCCTCATGGATAAGCGAAGCTGTCTTTGAGAATATACTAAGCTTAATAATTGGCTTAGAAACATCTTATGAAGTGTGGCAGACACTCTTGAATCGATTCACACAAAAGTCAACAGCAAGAGAGTTTGAGTTGAGGGGAAAACTTCAAGCCTGTCAAATGATCGAGATCTTTCAGTCTATCTTAGGGAATACAAGTCAATATGTGATCAGTTAAATGCTATCGGGAAACCTGTGGATGACATAACCAAGCTGTTTGGTGTGTTGGAAGGGTTAGGAGCTGAGTATGAAAGTTTTCGAACAACAATATACTGTTTAAAACCTCAACCTGAGTATGATGAGGTAATTGCACAATTAGAAAGGTTCGAGTCAAGAATGTAGAATTATTCTAGAACTCAATTTAACCCCAATATGGCTTACTTTGGGCAAAGATATCCTCAAGCACAGTTTAAAGAAACTACTGATGGAGGGTATATTCCTCAACATTTAAGCTTTGCAGTTCAAAGTGGTAACTACAGAGGAGGCCGCAGTTATGGAAGAGGACGTTCTCTTAATAACAGAGGCCGTGGATTCAGATACACTGGAGACAGCTCCGGATACAGGACCAGCAATACCAATTATATGCAAGAAAATCAGAAAACCAAACCTTATTATAGTTCCTCAGAACCTGTTTTCACCTCTGGATTTCGTCCCTATGCTGGTCCATCAAAGAGATATCAAGAAGTAAAATCTTATCCTTCCAATCTAACTTTTCCCGAGAATGTGCAGGATGAGAAGCCAATCAACAACATAAAATTAGAGTGTCAAATCTGCAAGAAGCTAGGCCATGATGCTTTGCACTGCTGGTATAGATTTGATAACTCGTATCAAGCTGAGGAGATACCAACAGCTTTAGCAGCTATACATCTCGAGGATGCCAAAGGCAGCGAGTGGTATCCGGATACTGGTGCAACCGCACACATTACAGCTAATCCTGGTATACTTCAAAACTCTTCTGAATATACTGGATATGACACTGTCATGATTGGTGATGGATCACACTTGTCGATTACACGTACTGGTAATACATTGTTGCATACTGAAGAAAGTCTATTGCCTCTGAATGTGTTCTAATTGTCCCTGATATAAAGAAAAATCTGTTATCAGTATCCAAATTAACAAATGATTACCCATGCTCATTTGTCTTTGACAAATTTGGTGTATATATAAAGGACAAGTGGACCAATACAACCTTGCTGCTCGGAAGGAAAACTAAAGGACTATATCAAGTGAATTCGCAAACAACACAAGCCTTTCTAGCTCAGAGACATAGAGCAGTAGAAGAGGACACATGGCATCAAAGATTAGCACACACCAATCTGCATATCTTGAAGTATTTGCAGAATAAAAACTCATTCAATGTAGCAATAAGATGCTGAGTGTATGTAGCAGCTGTCAAACTGCTAAAAATACAGCTTTACCATTTCCATCCTCTGAATCTATAACAACTATGCCCCTACAGAAAATCCACTGTGATATATGGGGTCCATCACCTGAGACTTCATTTCAGAATTTCAAGTACTATGTTCTGTTTGTGGACAATTTCTCTCGATATAGTTGGATATATCCATTAAAATTGAAGTCAGACTTCTATAAGATCTTTGTTATGTTTCAAAAGCAAGTAGAAAACCAATTTGAGTCAAAAATCAAGGTCTTTCATTGTGATGGGGGAGGAGAATTTCTTAGCCACAGGTTTCAATCTCATTTGCAGGATTGTGGTATAAAACAAAATTTCTCTTGTCCCTATACACCTACACAGAATGGGATATCTGAGAGGAAGCATCGGCATATTGTTGAATTAGGTCTTGCCATGTTATATCATGGCAGAGTTCCACTAAAGTATTGGGTTGATGCTTTCATTACAGCTAACTATGTCATCAATCTTCTTCCAACACCGAGATTGCAAATGCAATCACCACATAGAAAATTATATCACCAAGAACCAACTTATGATCACGTCAGAGTATTTGGCTATGCCTGTTATCCATGTTTACGACCCTATGCTCAGCATAAGTTTGATCCAAGATCTCTCACTTGTGTGTTCATTGGCTATAGTGACCATCATAAAGGCTATAGATGTCTTGTGCCTTCAACAGGTCGAATATATGTCAGCAGACATGTGAAGTTTGATGAGAAGTCTTTCTCATTCACTAAGTTGCGCTTGACAAAGTATGCACCACTTACAACATTATATCATATATGGGCAAAAGAAGTTCAATTAATAAAGTCAGCAAATAGAGAAACAGTCTCTACCATACCTTATATTGGTTCTCATACCTCTGCAGCCCATCTGCAACTCGATAGAGACAATACAGTCATCAACTCTCAAAATACACAACAAAACTCTATATCCTATATTGATCAATCGAGACATGTTATTTCTACCATGGTTCCACATGATACAGAAACTTCATCTGTATAGAACCAAGACATACCTGATGCTGATACATCACTATCCAATAGTACAAGCATTGGATTTGACCAAGCTACTTCTCACACATCACAAGGGATTCCTTCTAGTCATTCAATGCAGGAAACAACTTCCAATCATCCAATGCAGACACGATCAAAGTCTGGAATTATCAAACCGAATCCCAGGTATGCATGTCTTGCTGTCTATGTAGTACCTTCTGAACCAAAGACAATTAAATCTGCATTAGCACATGAAGGTTGGCATAAAGCAATGACAGAAGAAATGGATGCATTATATCAAAACAAAACCTGGGACTTAGTTCTTCGAACTAAACATATGAATGTAATTGGTTGCAAGTGGGTCTTCAAAACAAAACTTGCATCTGATGGTAGTCTTGATAGATTGAAAGCTCATTTAGTTGCTAAAGGATTCCATCAAGAAGAAGGCATTGACTTCACAGAGACTTTTAGTCCAGTAATCAAGCATGCCACAATCAGAATAGTTCTATCTATAGCAAAGATGAGACAGTGGCCTATTCATCAGCTTGATGTTAAAAACGCATTTTTACATGGCACACTTAATGAAACAGTCTACATGGAGCAGCCTCCTGGTTTTCAAGATCCACAGAGATCTTATCATGTGTGTTTACTCAGGAAATCACTCTATGGTCTTCGACAAGCTCCTTGAGCATGATTTGATAAGTTCAGTGATTTTTTAATCGAGTATGGATTCTTTTGCAGCTCTACAGATCCATCTTTATTCATATATCATCATCAACAGGATACTATTCTTCTACTATTGTATGTTGATGACATTGTCTTGACTGGGAGTTCATTTCAATTACTTTCTGTCCTTATTCATTCTCTCAGTCTCAAATTTCACATGAAAGACCTTGGCCCTCTGCATTATTTTCTTGGCATCGAAGTCAAACAAAATTCAAAACATTTGTTTTTGTGCCAAACCAAATATGCTAGTGATCTTCTCACTCGAGCTCACATGTCTAAATGTAAACCAATTGCTACTCCTCTGTCTCTAAAGCCAATTATCATGCAACAAGACTCTGTTCCTCTGTCCAATCCTACTGAATATCGCAGCTTGGTAGGTGCTCTTCAATATCTCACTTTGACACGGCCTAACATAGCCTATGCTACCAATTTACTGTGTCAGAAATTACAGACACCAACTATGGCAGATCTTTCTCGGCTTAAAAGGGTGCTGCGATACATCAAAGGCACTATCCATCTTGGTTTATTCATTCACTCACAAAGCTCTTCACATCTGTATGGTTTTTCAGATGCAGATTGGGCAGGGTGTACATAAACACAAAGATCAACTACAGGATTTTGTACCTATATTGGTTCTAATCTAATCTCTTGGGCAGCCAAGAAGCAAACCACAGTAAGCAGATCCTCTACAGAAGCCGAGTATCGTGCACTTGCTTCTACTTCGGCTGAACTTACTTGGATTAGCTTTGTCTTACGAGACAGGTTGTGCTCTCACCTATCCTACACATCTATTTTGTGACAATAAATCAGCTATTGCTCTTACTGCCAATCCTATATTACATGCTCGCACAAAACATATTGAAGTCGACTTTCACTTTGTTCGCGAAAAAGTCTCTTCAGGATCACTCAATGTTCAATATGTTCCGAGCACTTCACAAATTGCTGACATTTTCACCAAATCTCTCTCACACTTTACACATTCTCAACTACGCACCAAATTGGGACTTGGTTATCCACCTATTCCCAATTTGAGGGGGAATGTTAAGATATATAAACAGAGAGCTAAGGCTGATGATGTCAAGGCTGATGAAGTTGGCAAAAGAGAAAAGCAAGTGAAGCTGATACAAGCAAGAAGAGAAGAAGTGACTGTGACTGCTACCAATGGAAATGAACGGCTCAGATAAAGATTAATGCAGTTTGTGATCAATGAGGGAAAATTCGTCAAAGAAGATAAACACGGATTGAGGATTGCGGATTGCCTGTATGAAGACATATGAAGTCGTCGGTCAGTTATAGAGTCAAAAACTGAAGTTAGTTTTTCCATTAGCCTTCATCTTCTTAAATAGAAAAGGTGTATAGTTTTGAGAGTAACAGAGAGAGAAAGTCATCTTCCGAGTCTTCTGATATGCTCATCTGATTCTCTGTAAACATAGAAACATACAGAGAGAGAGAGAGAGAGAGATAGATGAGAGTATGGAATCGATATAGAGGTTTCTTTTCAATTGATGTACAAATCTTGAAGTACATTGTAATCAAGAACGGAGGAGAATACAGAGTTTTTCATTGATCAATCTTGATCCTTACAACTATATCTTCTTATTTCTATATCTTCGATTCCTCTGTACTAGAGTTTCTGCATTACTGATTCTTCTGTATGAATGCATCATCTTCTCACCCAGCCCGTGCAATCCTTTTCTCGACACATCGCACCTCTATCAAGATCACATGGGCAATTTTATTGGTAAGGGGTATCGTTTTCCAGAAATAAAGCTGAACCAGCGGAGAGGAGATTTTTCTTTTTTCTTTTTAAAATGATTTGAACCGATTTAAATGTCGATTTTGAAGCCAATTCTGGATTTTTCAATATGGAAAACAGAAGGCTATAATTTTGTGGCAATTTTACAATTTCTTATATAATAAAAATGAATTTCCCCATTTGAGCTGTTGATTTGGTTCGATTTGACGTGAATTAAGTACACTTTTGGCATAAAAAAACTAATTACATCAAGAAGTTTATTTTAACACCAAAAAACTCATACCAATTAAAGTTAGTCCCCGCATTCTATGTTTTCTCTGATCTTAAAATAATTGAAAGATTATATTGAACATTTTTATATAATTCATAAACTATATTGAATATGTATCAAAAATTTAGGTATCACATTGAACAAAGTAAAAAGTTAATGGATCGCATTATATATTAAACTAAAGTTAATGGATCATTTGTATCATTATCCCTAATTTGGTATAATTGTGGTACGAATATACTCATTGGATTGTGACCTAAAAATTAATTTGGGGTAAATATATGTATCGGTTTGGAAGTTTTTATAATACAAAAATTAGTTTTGGATAAATGGAACATGGGTATATTAATTTGAGTTTTCTAGTGATATTAGTTATTTTTATGTGATGTGCCGACGCGTGTGCTGTATGTGGCTCGATATTAGGATTCTACTCTGACTATTTATATTTGTGTGCGTGAGATTATGTGTAACCATTGTGAATAAAATCAATGCACTTTATTTATCAACATGCTCTTATTACTTTTCCATAAACTATAAATATTTGTTTTGAATTTATGTGTTGTTCGTGAATTAATATTGAAATCCGATGAAATTGGAATATGCTCTTGCGCAGATGGTGCAAAGTTAAATATTTAATATATCTATATCTGCCGCCACTGTGTAGAGGAAAAAAAAAACAATAATAGGAAAAGTAAGGGAAAAAGATACTTTAGCCCCCAAACTTTATTCAAAGTGTTCAATATGATTCTAGAAACTTTTTTTTATTCGATTGGGTCTAAAAACTATATCTCTTTCTGTATTAAAACTGGTTTTTCTTAGTGAAAATTGCACAAAGTTTCTACATGTTTTGCCTAATATACGGTCTAATCCTAAACATCTAAATAAGTGCAACTAAGCCTTGAATGTTTTAGATATGATGCAATTAAGTATTTTTCAACAACTGCTTAATCAAATTTGATGATATAGTTCATTACAGTTCGATGGAGCATTTTTTAATGCCCTTTATGGAGAAGTGGTTGATGGGGCACTAGGATAGAAATATTTAGAATTTAGAAAAAAAAAAGTATTTCAAAAAATCAACACGTCGAATTCCTACACATCCCACATTGGCAAAATTATTTGAGCTTAGCCAGAAGGAATGGATTGCATTGGACTCAAAATACTTGGAATCTGATTGCACATTGAGAAAAATAGTTAGCATTATTTGTATAAATTTCTCCTTTCTTATAAAAAAATCAACAAACAATCAACTAGACCGTCACAACAAATTGTCTCTAAATTTGTCTCTAGTGTGCTGCCTGAAATTGTAAATTGCTAGAATCAGACGCTACTCGTTGCAAGAAAAGATTATGGTGCTTTCTTCATAAATGTAGCATAACACACGGGCAATAATTCATCCCCCTCACCCTTCTCCCCTCTCTCCATTATTGACTATTTAACTTTTAACTCTTTTATATTTAAGAAATTTTTTTAATCTAACACAATAAAGCAAAAAAAAAAAGAATCCAAAGTTTTTTTCCCATAGTAGTTTGAAGACAAACGCTTCAATTGTCCATATATATTTTGTAGAATAGCACGATATTTATGGATATCATACTACTTCACATTTATGTTTGTGAATTTAATGTTATATACCATAGTTGCTTTATTCTCAAGTAATTTTGCGAGCCCGTAGTCCTTTCATCTCTAGGGCACTCATCATCATCATCTCATCTCTGTCTTCCCGCGCAAAAAGCCCTCACACTTTCGTCGCACCGGAACTCCAATCTCCAGCCATGGCCCCGACGATCGAGCTGAAGGACGAGGTCGAGGGAGAGCTCGTGGAGACCTCCGATTTCTTCTTCGACCGCGTCGGCGAGCCGGTCCCGGTCAGGCCCACCGGCGGCGGCGGCGGCGGCGGCGGCGGTCCCGGGCTCTACGACCGTGGCCGCCTCCCGTCCCAGCCGCTCGCCGTCTCCGAGCGGTTCCGGCTCGTCTTCGTGGCCCACTCCTCCGGTGAGTTGTAGACCTCGATGCGTCCGCTCAAATCGATCGCCCGTGGCGGCGCGTTTTCGGCGCTGATAATCGTGTTCCGATTTCGTAGGATTCTGCGTCGCGAGGACCGGGGATGTGGTGGAGGCCGCGAAGGAGATGAAGGAGAAGGGGAACCGATCTTCCGTGCTGGAACTCAGCGTCGTGGACGTACCTGTGGGGGCGATCGGCTTGCTCTCTCTTTCTCCCGATTCTTCGACGCTTGCGGCTTCTGTTGGGGGAACTCTCAACTTCTTCTCAGTCGATTCGCTTCTCAGTAAGGTCAGTTCAAGTCGCCGATCATGCTTTGTGTTTATCCGAGAACAAGGCTCGGAACTTTTGGGGCCGGAATTCCTTTTCCAGTTACACTCCCTACGTGTGGAGGTCCTTTATAAAAAGGTTGAGTTTTTCCGGTGATGGTGTGATTCTTTTCTGAGCATGTTCATTGAGAATTCTTGGAAGAAGCTGGCCGATTGGCAAGCGATGCCTATTTTGTTACGTTCGGTTGAGATTGGGACTGGGTATAGCTGGCCCTACGTTTTGGACATTTTCCTGCATATATGCTCTTTTGGCTTTTGGGAATTGAGATATCTCTAGTTACATGCGCTTTCTTTTGGTATCTGCAAATGATTGTTGGTGCAAGTTATCCGTAATAAAGACGGAGCTATGGACCAAAATGAAGTAGGTGAGCAGTATCCTCCCTTTGTAATGACTGACAGTCCTATAGATGTGGATGCCTCGTTGAATTTTATTATCCTGGTCTAGCTGGAGCCTCATTTTGTGGGACATAGACTAATGTACAAAATTGGTGATTAATCTGATTTATTCTTACATCAACAATTTCCTACTTTGTGCATTTTATGTACTCCACATGTATGAAAATCTAAACCATATTTTGAAATAGGCCGTGGTCATTTGCAATTTGCATTTTTATCCCCTTATTTATCTTTATTCTCCATAAGGCTTTGCATGTGAGGTATTTCCTAGGCTAGTACATATATCGATTTAACACCAAATAATTGAAACACTTTGACATGAGGTTGGAAAGAGAGCTTCCTTTCATCCGTTAACATCATGTGCAGTTACTAACATTATGCATTTCAAATTATATTGGATGAAATTATGTTGTCTTTGACTTTTGTTCCTCTTTCATAAAGGAGTAATACATATATGCTATCTGACATGGGTTTGCTTCTAATTGAGCTCTTCAATTGTGCAGGAGCAACTACCTTTTTTTTCCTGCTCAATAGATGAAGAAAGTTCTGTAAAGGACATGAAGTGGCTAAAGAAGAGACAAAATTCATACATTCTTCTGACAAGTCGTGGGAACCTCTATCTTGGGAGCATTGATGGACCTTTAAAGTCTTTAATGGATAATGTTGATGCAGGTATGCATTTAAAAATCAATAACTTCTTTACTTAGGCTCTGCTTTGTTCTGTAGAGACTTTGTTGCTTGTCACCCTTGATGTCCACATTTCTTCTTTATTGTGGCATCAATTCATGCTCGAGAACATGGAATCTGTTTCAATCTGTGTCCTTTTCTCCCCTTGAGTTTGAAAGACTAACATATATACTGCTTATTATTTGGATTTAGGAGGATAAACTGAACTGTAGATATTATGAAAGCTGGTGCATCAGTAGAGCATTAATGGAAGTTTGAAAGTTCTACCAAATAGCTTTCCTTGTGTGGCTGACAGAGTTGACGTGAAGATTGCACTTACTCTTTTTCTAATAAATTAGCATGCTGTCTTTATTTGTATTGTGTGCTTATGAGAGATTGTTTAATGGGGAAGGCTATCTGATCCAAGAAAGTTGGGTGCTGAAAGTTCCATGAGAAGATCAAATGCAGTTGATCGTTTTTCATAGATAATAAAGGATATTATTGAGGAAAACATGGTGGATTGTTGATTGTTCTGACATTGCAGTATATCAAAATGACCTATGGAGTGAATCTTGCTGTGGCTTTCACAAAATAATCTTGTAGAACAGTGCCTTAACCATCGTTTTTTTTGTCTTGTTTGGTGAAGTTCTTTCTGTTTAGTGTCTGCAATGCTGTTTTATGTTGTATTACTTATTATTGTTCGTTTGCATTGTGATATGGTTTGATTTGTAAGGTTTTTGTATCAATTCATGCTAAAGAAAAGACTCTATCTCACTGTGTTCTTTATTCCCTTGGCTTGGAGAGACCAACTTAGCTATTGCTGATTATTTGATTTTGGATAAACTAAATTATACATATTACAACCACCCATGGGATTAAACATAGTGTTTTGTTGATCAGTGTATTTGCCTACACTGTGATGAACTCTGGAATGAATCTTGCTGTGTTTCACAAAGTATCCTTGTAAAGTACCTTAACCATTAAGTATTGTCTAGTTTGGTAAAGTCCTTTCTGTTTACTTCCTGCACGCTACTTTATGCCGTATTACTTATTTGTTGCACGATAATGCCACTCGTTTTGTGGTTATTTTAGTATCAATTCATGCTCAAGAACATGGACTCTATTTTAATGTGTCATTTTCTCTCTGAGTTTGAGAGACCAACTTATCTAGTGTTGATTATTTGAATTTCAGAGGATGAACTGAAGAATACATTTTATGAATGCCGGTTCATCTGCTGATCCCTGATTAAATTTGAAAGTTTCACCATATAGCTTTATTTATGTGGCAGGAAGAATTTATGTGAAGCTTGCGCTTGGCTTTCTCTTAGCATGCTGTCTTCATTTACATTGTGTGGTCATGGGAGATTGTTCAAATCTTGATTGTTATCTGATACAAGAAAATTTCTTGCTGATAGTTCCACAATTGGATCAAATGTTCAAACTTTCATCATTCTATTACTTTTTCATACTGCAATGAGCTCTGGAACGAACTTTTCTCTGGCTTTCACAAAGTATGCTATTAGAGTACTTTGACCATCATGTTTTGTTTAGTTTGGTAAAGTTCTTCCTGTTTACTTCTCTAATGCTGCTTTATGGCAGAGTAATTATTTGTTTGGACAGTAATACCTTAAAATGAACATAAAAAATTAGCGTAGTCATTCTCGTTATTCTTCATTCTCTATTTACGCCTTTCTCCTTTTAGTTGACTGCAGTGCAAAAGATGATTATATTGCTGTGGCGAGGGATAACAGTCTAAGCATTCTTTCATCCAAATTAAATGAGAGGTTGCACATCGCATTGTCACTCCAACCATGGACAGGGGAGTCCGATGACTTTAGTGTGAAAGGTACATTGGCTCTGATGTTCAAATTCAGATGTTTGTGTCTGGAATTCTTGCTCATAATTTGTTATTTGAAGGCATTGTAACCCTGAGCTAGAGGTTAGTTGGAAGATGATCATTTATGCTGTTATCTTTCACTGAGGCTAAATTTTGGATAAATACTATGGTTCAGATAAAGTTCGCTCCATGTTTGCATGAGCAAGGGTTTTTTTTATTTTTCATATTTGAATTCTGCTCACACTTGAATTCTTTCTAAAGAATAACTTTGGTCTTTAAGGTTATTGTGGGATACTAGACCAAACTAGGAAAAGGTGCAATAGGAGTTCTTTTGTCAAATTCACTTTCTGACGAATGGTATTCAGGTTGTATGTTCCATCTAGATGATTCTAGACAGTGAAATTTGAACCAACATGTTCCCATATCATCTTGACAGAATGTTCAGCATATTTTTTTAATGATGTGATGCCATCATCTGCAGATGTCAGATCATTGTCACTTAGGATTTCATAACCAGGTAAACAGCGGCAGTTAGAATTACTTTTACCATCATTTGTCTATCGGCAAGGCCCTTCCCATATTTTGTAGATATTACTACTTGGCGGGCCTAGAAGGAGGGAAAAGCAGAAGATATGACTGCATGGACAGCAGTTTTTTAGTCTGTAATGAAACCAAGGGACAGGATATGATGCAACATTGTAGCTTTTAGGAAACACAGGGATCTCTTATTGTAGATGGATGAGTGGGATAACTTGTTATGTCCTTAAAGCATTTACAGGCAATCTGCACTACTAAAATGTTTCAGTGACTATATCAAAATCCTCTCTACAAGAAATTAGCTATCTTAATTAGATTAAATAACAATTATTTCTCAGTGTCCAAGTTGACTGGCTTCTAGGGTTATTAGTGTCTTTCATGATACAGAGATTATCTGTATTTTTGCTTGGTTAATTTCTCGCCATTGCCGAGAAAGTAAAATTTGACATTGTTTCATGGGTTTGTGTAGAATCTCTTTTGTTTCTGGCGATTCCATCTCCTAAAAGAAAAATCTTGGCTGTCAAAAATTTGCTTGAAGTAACGGCCTTCTCCAAATGCAAACCCAAGTGAGAATATCAATTTCTGTGTTCATCACTTATCAAAGAAAACATTTCCCCACAAGAAAAAGCTGTTGTGCGCATCACGTCATTATGTCACATGCAGTACTTCTCTTTAGGTTACTTTAGAAAGCAGGTTGTAAATTTGACCTGGGTCATGACTTGTCAGCAGGACTTGCTCTTCAGAAGGTCAATTGCCAATTACTTAATGACTACGTTAAATTGCATCTACCACTTTCATCTGGTCAAACTTAGCTTCTGTTATTCTTTGTTGGTATTATAATTAATAAGTATGGAAGAATAGATTTATATGCTCTCTAGTTTGATTACACCCTAAGATTTGAGGTCTAGTTATCTTCCCACCTTGTTAATATCTGCAATACTGAAAATTTCTTGTACTATGTTGTCAGTGGATTCTCTCTGGTGGGTTCGTCCTGATTGCATCGTTCTAGGGTGCTTTCAACTTACCTCAGATGGCGTGGAGGAAAGTTATCTTTTGCAAGTGATCAGGACAAGGGATGGCGAGTTTTTTCATGTGAGTGAAACAATTCTTCACATGGTTTTCACTATCAATCGTTTAGTTTTTTAAAAATATGGCAAATATTATTAGTGTTATTTTTTTCATCATCATCGCCGTCGTCGTCATTAAGCAGCAGGAGAGGTTAATGAGCAACCTCCTTTAGTAACTAGAAAAATTAAATTGTATACTCAACAATTAAAAAGTGATTTTTCTGAACTTGATTTCAGTATGATTATATGGTAATTGGCTTGGAATTGAAGTAGTTTCAGTCTTTACTAACTATATCTGGTTGCACTGATCTTCATGGTCCCTCAATTACCTCCTCATCTTGTATTGTAAATTCTTGCTGTGATGGTTTCCAAATTCCTCCTGTAATTAAATTGTTTCCTGTGGAATCCTGTGACATAGTTAGTTTTCTCTCGTGCCAGACTTTTCTACAAATATTTAAACGAGTCCATGGCTGCTAGATGTTGCAACTAGGATTTGAAGGAGAGGGCATATTCCTATATCTCAATAGTTTTCCATTTTCCTTTGATGACATGCAAATGATGGCTTGCTGTTTGTTATATGTGTAGCTATGTACTTGAATGTGGGGATGCTGATCCTGTTGAATGGCGTCCTCAGGACTATGTCCAAAAATTTAAATTTACAAACCACCTTTGTTCTTTCTGATTATGTAGCAATATGATGGTTTCATTAATTATTTTGGTAATATTCATTTATGTAGGCTTCTTCTGAGGCAGTACTGCAGTCCTTTTGTGATGTTTTCCCTGGAATTGTGGATGATATTATTCCTGCAGGATGTGGGCCGCATCTGTTCTTCAGCTATTTGGAACAATGGTAATGTCCTAATTTTTACTCTCTCCATCTTTTTTATTCTTTTATCTGTCATCGAGATTCTGATCACTTGCATTCCTTAGTATATCTTGTTTGAGAGAGTTATAACTATAGAATATTTCAAATTTTTTTTTTTTTTTGGGACTCGTGGCCATTTAATATGTGATTTTTGATTACTTGTGTCTAGTGCAAAGCCCTGATTATGCTCTAATTATCTCATTTGATCCTTGTTGAGGTCCGTCATGGAAATAACCCAATTGGCAAATTATCTTGAGTTACATGCGTGTTTGCAAATTTGAACTTCTTGCTTTGGTTCTAATAGCACATTGATCTCATGAGAAAGTTAAACGGACAGATTTCCTCTTTTTTCCTACTTATATATAGATATTTGACTTTTGATGATATCATCAGAGATTGGCTTCTTCACATTTTCCTTCTGCAGTATCCACGGAAATGATCTTGCATAGCAGATAAAGGCTAACCTCTTTTCTTCTTCTCCATAATTTCAGCAAGCTTGCAATTGCAGCTAACCGAAAAAATGTGGACCAGCACATTGTTCTTTTCAGTTGGTCGCTTGGTGAGGAGAGGAATGAAGCAGTACTTGTTGATATTGATCGAGATAACTGGCTTCCAAGAATTGAGCTTCAAGGTACATGAGGTTATAGTTAATAGATGGACTTATATATTGACTTGGCAGAAATTTATAATCATTTTCATTTAATACATTATTTGCTAGTTAATCTATGTTTGCATTAATTTTTCGGGAAGATTAGATATGAACTCTGTCCATTCCTCATCAGAGTTCTGAAAGTGCTAATGTTCTCATGAGGATAAGATAACTACATATTCTTGCACTTTTGCAATTTCTACTGTTTCAAGTATTTGTGGTTCATATTCTTGTTGATCAGACTTGGAGTGAATGGCATTAGTGGAGGATTCCTAACTGAAGCTTTTCGGAATGATTGGATTTCTCGTTTTCGTAGGTAGGTTTATGGTAGAGTAGTTGGCGCAGAATTTGAGTCAACATAGTGTATTGTAAGTTAAGCGTAGCAAAAAGAAGATGGGGCAGTGGTACATTTATCAACTTATGCAGATGACAGTCTCCTGTTGCCTTTTGTTCTCTTCATGTATTTTGATTTTCTTGTTTGCTGTAAGTACCAATCTGTACTGAGGAGATTTAAAAATTCCATTGTGGTCAGAAAATGGGGACGATAATTCAATCCTGGGGCTGTGCACTGACAAAGTATCCATGCATGAGAAAGTCAAAGTTCAACTTGGAGTTGAGGAACAAAAGGACCTTTCGCCATTTTGCATCCTTTTTTGTCTTTCTCTAGAAGGAAAGCTCACGATGTTCAATGTTGCCTGGTATTCTCCTTTGCCCTCTCCTAGTTGCTTTGTTGATTTTGTGGAACCTTATTAAATCTGTTGTCAACATGTTAGGCCTCTTCAACTCACTGCTGCTACAGTGCCTGATGTGTTATTTCTTTGCAGCATTGCAGAACAAACTGATTTTCCTGGCACTGGCTGGCCGTCTGATGTGGAAGAGGATATTTCTGGAGTTGATGCCCAAGAAGAAGTCAGTTCAACTGTTTCCTCAGGTTTGGGAGAGATGATTTCACGACAGGTTTTTACAGGTCATCAAATTCAGGACATCAACACAATAGAACACAACTTACCAAAAGATCGCGAGATTGCTGTTAAAGCTGACACAAAGTCTTCTGAGTCTGCAACAGCCAGACTAGTAACTAATCAAACAGAGAGGAAAGGAGCTGTAAGTGGAAAATGGAATCTAAATTCATTTGCACAGCCACAAGGATCTAATGTAATTGAAAAGGCTCTGGATGAAAAGCATTCAGTTGGTGCAGTTTCCACTCAGTCTCTCTTTCCAAGGCCCCAAAGCACACTTTTTGGCCAATCAACGTTGAAGTTCCCACCACCTAAGGAAATACAGAACATCACAGAAAGCAAAGAGGATTATAAACAGGTTGGGGTTGGATCTAGTCCTTCATTTGTGGAAAAGTTTAGAGTTAATTCCAGTAGTACTGCTCAAGTGATGGAAAACAATGTTCAGGCTGGTCAGAAAGTGCCAGCTGAAACAGCTTCACATGGTTTTCAGATCTCTCCTTCTCAGACATGGCTGAGTGGGAAAGTCACATCTTCAAATAGCTTTGAATCAAGGTCTGCATTCACTTCAAATCAATTTGAAGACAACAAGTTTCAAACTGCCTTTGGTGTAGCTTCTGCCAATGTTCCAAGTACCCCTTTTGGAAATCCCATATCCAAAGGTGCTGCCCCACCTACTTCAGTCAACCTTTCTGGTGTTCCAGTCAAAGGTGGAGGACAGAGAGTTTCGAAGGAGGTCGGGATAATTGAGCCAGTGCCTTCTATTCGTAGCTTGCAGTTGGTGCAGGAAAACTCTGCTTCGGGTTTACCATCTAGCCATCATTCGTATCCCTCCATGGAGAACATAAAAAGTCTGTCCCAGACTGGGATGTCTAAGAAGGATCCGATCACATCAAAACAATCTGGCAATGTGAGATTCTTTTTTGATGAAATAATCTCTTACCCATTGCGTACTTAATCTTGATTATACAAAATTTGTACATTTTGTGGATCTTTTTATCTTAACCAACAGTGCTTATCATGGAATTGATTATTAAATATGGCGAATATAAGTTTGCTTGCCATCTCTGTCATTATTTGACATAATGTTATTCTACTCATAGTCAATTTGTCGCTTGAATACCTTAAAATTTTTGTTTTTATTGGCACTTTCTATGCTAATGGCTTTGGGATTTTAGTCTTCATGGTGTGGTCCAGGAAAGGGATTGTTCTGGATTCAGATGGCTTCTTGTTTATTAAGGACTAATTTCATTGGATTTCCAGATCAAGGAGATGGTCAATGAACTGGACACACTTCTGGACTCTATAGTGCGGAAGGGTGGCTTTAAGGATGCATGTACCATCTCATTGAAAGGTCCAGTTGACGAGATAGAAGAGAGAATCGGGAATCTTTCTAGCCAATGTATGATGTGGAAGGTATATGTTTTGGCCTCATATATTTCCTTTGTGTTTACTTGCGGTTTCTCTTGTAGCTCTAAAGTGTCTTGGAATTCCTTTTAAGGGTTATCTTTTATTCTAAGTTGTTCTGTATCGTGTCCCGTCACTACTCTAGTATAATTCAGCTTATGTTGTACATCTATGCTATGTCACTCTTGAGATGAAGTTTTTCTGATTGCTGGAAGCTTGGGAATTTTTTTTGCATCCTTTATCAATATAAGAAACAAGGACTCTGAGTTCCTTTCTGTCATGAGATGGTAGATGCACGCGTACTGAAGAGGTCACTTCTCATTTTTCTATTATCGCTTAAATCGCATTTTTTTTCCATATCTATCTCTTCATAGCTTCAGATGTTGTACTTGTACGATGATTTTGTAAGGAGCTTTTATATGTCCGTTTTTGAGTTCTCCCTACTTCTCCCTATTAATGTATTTGTGGCTGTTTCTGATAATGTTGTTGTCTTGCTCCTCTCATATGGTAAATTATGTACGTTATATCCTTTGTTCCATTAACTTGCACTTATATATTACTTAGTTCTAGTCTTGTTTCATCTGGACATTGTAGAGTAAAGTGGAGGAACAACTTGAAGAAGTTCAAAGCCTGCTCGACAACACTGTACAAGGTACTTTCAGTTACAAGGTTTTCTATAATCAGATGAAGATAAGTGATTTATTTGGAAGCATCTATCTATCGTATTAAGGCTGTAGGCGAGTCACTGATTTTACCAATTTTAGTCAACCAATTTCTTGTGTATACATGATATGCTGGTAAATAATGTAAATTTCATCATAAGTGCAGAGTTGATTTACTATATTCCTACTGAGCTTTGTAGCCTAATTGTGTTTTTAGCCATTTATACTTTGTTTAATTGATGGAATATGTTCAAATTTTCCCCCTTCCTTTGGTGAAGTTCTGCTGCTTCTGCTTTTCAATGGATTGTTTAATGAAGGTAAGCTTATCAGCAATTTTTCATGTGGGTTTCAGTTTTGGCTAGGAAAATGTATGTGGAAGGAATTGTTAAACAAGCCAAGGATGATCAATATTGGGACCTTTGGAATCGGCAGAAGTTGGGTACAGAACTGGAGATGAAGCAGCAACATATTTTGAAACTAAACCAGGTTAGGGTCTCTTATGTATGTTGTTATGTATAGACTACTGTTCGGATGAAATATACTGATTACATGTTATATTCCAGGACCTGACCAATGAGCTGATTAAATTAGAAAGGCATTTCAATACCCTGGAACTTAACAAATTTGGTGATATAAGTGAAGCTCACGGAGGTCGAAGAGCTCTCCAAAATAGATACGAGCCTCCCAGGTTTTATTATATCTTTAGTTTGAGTTTAGCATATGGCCTTTCTCCTTTTGATGCCAGTACCACCATCCTATTAAAATTGCAAGCTCATCTTATAGATTCCTTGCACTCCCAAAAAATTGCTCAAATTGCCTGAGACTCTTCCACTGCTAGATTTTTTGCATAGTTAAAATATAGGCAGCCTTGCCACCTTAGGCAGAGTCTGTCTGTTTCGATTATGTTTAATCTTTGTCTCAGCTTTGGTTGTGATGTAATGATTTTACCGGTGCTCCCTGCTTATCATATTGGCTCTAAGACATGCTTTACTCATTTGAAGAAACTTGATGCATGACACATGGCTTATTCTGTAACATGTAACATTAATTCAACTATTTTGCAGATCGGTTCAATCCTTAAAAAGTTTATATAACACGATGACATCTCAAATAATGGCTGCCGAACAACTTTCTGACTCTCTCTCTAGACAAATGTCAGTGTTGAGTATTGAGTCGCCTTCAGTTAAGCAGAACATTAAAAAAGAATTGTTTGATGAAATTGGAATTTCCTATGATGCCTCTTTCTGCTCCCCTGATGTGACAAAAGTTTATGAAAGCCCTGGAGATAAAAAGATCACACTTTCAAATACCGTTGCTACAAAAGATCATTCTAGAAGAAACCAGACTAGTGCTCTGAAGCCTTCTGAACCGGAAACTGCCCGGAGACGGAGAGACTCTCTGGATCAGGTGATTATCTTGTTAAGTCCACTTTTTGCTTTTGTTGATACTATGGTTTAGAAGATGACTTCCATTTGATGCTTTCCAGAATAATTCTTGGAATGCTCTAAGTTGATTGAGTGGCTGACCAGTTAACTCAATCGGTGTGTGTACTATTATGGTCTGCAGCAGACTTGCTTCTGCTGCTTAGCTGTCTGCCAAATCACTTCTTCCTGATTATATCATGTCATGTAGTCTTGTCTCCTGTTTGATGCAAAATTAGGTTAGAATTAAGAAAATGCAAATGAAGGAGAAAATGAACATCCAGGAATTTTTGTTCTTTTAAATACTGAGGAACATGGACCTTTCATCTGAAACTGTTGAAATATCATAAGACCATATGTTCATACATTCTAGAGAGTGCAGAGTAACAAGTCCATTAAGTATTCTATAGTTGAGAAAACAGAAGTGCATAATGTGCTGTTGAAATGGAACTAAGCATGCCATGCTGAATAAATGGTGATTGAGAAAGGGATATTAGAAGTAATGCAACCAAAAAATTGTGTGGACTTTTAAATATGCCAGTTGTTCCTTGAAGAATTTGGCCAAAGAGAGTCATGTCCTCTTAAGGAGACTAGTCAATGGTGCAGAATTGTTAAATTTTAGATAAAATGTGAAGCATATAGATGGATCCTCGAATGTGTAGTCTCTCAACCGAAAGATCAACTGACCCTTGCTTTTCATGAGGCACTCATGGTTGAATGGTGCCCTAAAAATCTTTGGCTATTACTTTGTTGATACAGAGCTGGGCAAGTTATGAGCCTTCAAAGACAACAGTTAAAAGGATCCTCTCACGAGAATACCAGAAGGATTGCACAAAGTCGTCTTTGTTGATGGATGAGCCATATTTAAGCTCTTCAGAGAGATCGGGAGTTGCTAAGTCAAATCACACTACGCCGTCTACCTACACACGTCAAGCGAGAGTTAATGGTGAGTGATAATTTTAGCGGATTTTCTTCTTTTGGTAAGTTCAGTAATCTGAGGAATGGCTGTTTAATCTATTCTCAATAACATATGTTCTGCAGCCATGTATGAGATTTCTGGTGAAAAGGCATCTAAGAGCCCATCTAGTCCTTTCAGACAGGTTGATGGAACTTCAGGATCGATGGTTCCAGTGGCACAAAAAAGTAGTATGAGTCCATCTAGTCCTTTCAGACAGGTTGATGGAACTTCAGGATCGATGGTTCCAGTGGCACAAAAAAGTAGTACCCTTAGTTACTCCTTGTCTGCATCCCAAGCATCACTTATTGATGGACAAACCAAACCGAGTATGAGTAGCAGTAATGACAATCTTGCTGCAGATAAGTATACTGGTGAGACTGTTAATAAGTCAAAATCAGTTTTTGGTGATCAGATCAAGCCCACAATGGTAGGAGACACCAATATTCATCAGATGCCAGCTATCTCCATAAAATCACCCATGCGGACTCTTGATAATTCTAGTGAGACTTTTAGTTTGACTATTAAAGAGACTGTTCTTGCTGAGCCGACAAGTGGAAATGTTAAGCATGGGTCCCAAATAACTGAAAGCTCACTCCTTGGATCTCAAAGAAGTGGGAACCCACTGCTGGCTGCCACCCCTAGTGCTCCTCTGGCCAATTCTCATCCTGAAAAAGTTCCAGATGAACATCCTGTAATAGGCAAAAGCTTTCCTAGTGGATCACTATCGTTTTCAACGCCATTTAAATCAATGTCATCTCCATTAGGGTCAGTGGCCAATTCATCCTCCATTCAGCCTTCTACATTGTCTAATGTTCCTTCAATCAAAGGGAGTTCATTATCTGAGGTGTCATCAGATGGATCTCGGATCATTAGCAGAGCAACAACAGATGTTAATAAGGAACTTCCATTAAATTTCCCATCATCAACTTCATCATGGTCAGTCACTTCTCCTCCCCCTTTACCTCACTGTCCACCACTACATCTTATTCCGTCCAGGCTTATAAAAATTCAGTGCCTTCGCTTGCTTCCTCACTGCCCCTGGAGAAAAGGTCGGAAAACCAAAAGCCGGAGATACAACAGGAGCCCAAAGTCAGTTTTGGTGCTCCTTTAGAAGCCCCACCTCTTCTGACTGAGAGTTTTACTGGTGGATCTGCTGTGAAAATAGAAGCTTCAGTCTCATCTACTCCAAGTGAGCTTTCTCCTGGACCAATACCAGGAGTTCAGGGTGTTGGTAACCAGATGGGCAGTCCTCAAATGACCGAAACACCAAATGCTCCTCCAGAGCAGCCTTCAGCTGGAAAGTTTTCATTTCCAACCTCTCCGATTAACACAGTTCAAAAGACTGAAAGTCTGGATGTCACAGCTACGCAGGAGGATGAGATGGAGGAAGTGGCTCCTGAGACTAATGAAAACCTGATCTTGGTCTGGGAAGTCTCAATGCATTTGGCCTTGGATCTACACCTAGTTCAACCACACCTAAGGGAAACCCATTTGGTGTTTCTTTTGGTAGTGCAGCAACAACCCCAACAAGCTCTCCATTTGCTATGGCAGCACCTGGTGCAGAGATGTTTCGCCCTGCTTCTTTCAGTTTCCAGTCTCCACAATCTTCACAGCCATCACAACCACCGATTGCGAGTGCATTCTCTGGAGGCTTTGGTTCTCCAACAAATGCTCAAGTTCCCACTCAGAGTGGATTTGGTCAGCCATCACAGATTGGACCTGGTCAACCTGCTCTTGGATCAGTTCTTGGCACTTTTGGACAGTCAAGACAGATTGGCTTAGGTTTGGGAGGTCCTGGCTTTGCATCTTCTAGCAGTGTTGGTGGGGGTTTTGCTGCTGCTAGTTCAACTGGTGGTTTTTCTTCCTCTGCCACAGCAGGTGGATTTGCAGGGCTCGGTTCTACTGGTGGTGGGTTTGCTGCTTTGGCATCTTCTGGTGGTGGTTTTGGTGGAGTGGCTTCAGGTGGTGGTGGTAGGTTTGCTGGCGCGGCCTCAGCTGGGGGTGGATTTGGAGGATTTGCTGCAGCTGCTCCATCTGGCGCCGGATTTGCAGGAGCTGCTCCCTCCGGTGCTGGATTTGCAGGAGCTGCTCCATCCGGTGCTGGATTTGCAGGAGCTGCTCCTGGGGGAGGATTTTCGACTGGTGAGGGTCTCTGTCTGTCTGTCTGTCTGTCTCTCTCTCTCTCTCTCCCCCCCCCCCTTCCCTGGATTGTGTCTACTGTCTTTTAAACATAGTACGTTGTATTTTACAGGAGCTGGTTTTGGGGCTTTCAGCAGCCAACAAGGTGCAGGTGGCTTCTCTGCTTTTGGTGGTGGTGGAAATACAAAAACATCTAACCTTTTCACGGAGATGAGAAAATAGTTTTGGCAGAACTCGTGGAAACTTCAGAATGATATAAGGTAAATAAGTTAGCAAAGTCAACTAATTATCTAGAGGCAATACCTTTTGTTTTAATCCTGGTGCCACCGGGCTAATTCTCGTGTACCATAATGACAGAATGATTGTCTGCATATTTTTTGGCTGTGGCTTGCACCTGTTGTTTTAAGAGCACTTTCTGTTGCGAGTTTTCCTGTATAGCGGAAACAAAGTTTTGTAGGGATTGTTCTGGGCAGGTATCCTTAATGAGAATTTCAAAAATTGCAATGAGAATTTCGTTGAATAATCATAACGCCTTGCTAATAGTTGCTTTACCGTGAACGAGATTGCATATGTAGCTGCAACCAGGAAAAATTAAATGAGTGGCTAATAATAGGAATGAGTTAATGACGAACTCTGGACTGAGTACAACCCGCCAACTGACATCGCTCATGTTACAAGATTTCAAGCATACAACACGAGCCTCCTGCCCTGATCTGGTTGTTCGACCTAGTAAATGATCAGACCTTGGGTTTGAATCCAAATTAGGTCAAAAACCACAATTATGGATCAAGGCTTTCGGATATGATAGATTACCGATGATCTTTTTGACAAATCAGCTTATTCGTTGAACAATGGATTGAATTGACTTGTAGCTGAATCAGACCAATGTTATTAACTAGTGCTTTCGTGCCTTTGCGTTGAATCATTCTGTAGGTGAACCAAATCAAATTATACAATTCGGCACACATTTCCTTAAAGAACGGAAAATAAAAACAGAAACAGATTGTTCATCACATCAACCATAGATAACGGGGGATGACAAAGACCAATCGGCCTGTTTTATGCAAGTCTTGAGCGATTTGTGGACTTATGCTAAGCTACGGATGTACGTCAATACAATCCATTGACTTGTCACTGATGACCACAATCGACAAGCCAACTTCAGCATCAGTCCATCACAAAGAGTCGTTCATCCTCGTGAAATCAGTTGTCTTTCAGGCATCAATGTAAGAGTTTAGGTATCAAAAAAATTAAAAACCAAAAGAACAGATTGGATACAAAATCCGAGCTTTGAAAATCTCGTTCACTGGTCAGCTCTTGCAAATAGTTGACAAGAAGGCAGGTACCCGAATTTTAATTCTGTCAACAAGCTTTCCTAATGCTCATTATGCTCACTCCTCTACAATCAAACAGCGACCCCTAGTTCAGATATCTTTACTATCCGTTTCTCCATTGCAACTCTTTGTTGCTTCAAATTTGATGCCAATGAAGCAACCTGTAGAGAGAGAGAAGAGAGAGCAGACCATAACACTTCCCACAAAGTAGAGAAAACAAGAAGAGGCACACAAAAAACGAAAACATCAAGTTCCAAATGGAGATACCTCAGCCCGAAGTTTCAGTGCCTCCCGACCAGGAATTTCACGTAGGTCATCCATTAGACCTGTCCAAAGAGGCAAACAAATTAATCACTCATTTTCGACTCCCCTCCCTCTCAATTGAGAGAGGGGTTACAATCACTACATTACAAAGTCTGTCAATGCACAAAATGAGAAGGTGGTTTCAAAAGATGATAATAAATGATTTGATGAATATGGGCTGGCTCCCATGACATGAAGTTTTGCAACTGAGAACTCAACCAAACAAGAAGTTAAACATCCTATTGACACAGATGAATTTTCCACCTAAACTAAATAAAGTTCTTACTCCGGGCTGTGATGGCAACTGAGAAAATCCAATATGGAATTGGCCCAAGTGGAGATGAACAAGCTCAGTCAAGTATCATTTGCTTATTCCAAATAACTAAAAGATGAATTGTAATGTACAATTATGCTGGTCCCCGGAAGCTATCGGAAGTTGTAAGATCATCCAACTAAATCATTACAAGAACAAAAAAGGCCGAAAGATCTAATAGAGCATGCATACCTCCTGCTTGCGATTCAACCTTGTAGATTGATTTAGCAAGACGTTGGGTTTGATTTCCTGTATTTCTGCAGTTATTTCAACAACAATAGTGTCAGAGGAAAAGTAGAGCTAAACGTTAGGCAATATTAACAACGAAATGACAGTAATGATCCTACTTTAGGTCAGTAAGGCCACGTTTCATATCTGTTTCTGCTAGAGCTGCCCTTTCTATCAGCTTCTTACTTTCCTTCTTCATCAAATCAACAGAAAGATTAAGATCTTTCACATTTTTCTCAGCTCGAACAAATTGTGCCTGCATATTGGTGCAGCAGTAGAAATAAGTGTCAGAGATTAGCAATGCCTTAAGAGTATCCATCTGCAAAAAAAGCAGCTTTCGTGGCAACTTATGCATAAATTGCATTGGTCAGCATCATAGATTACAATAAGCCTCTCTAGGAGCAATCAAGCAAGCAACCTCCTCACTCTGAAGTCGACCAAATGTTTGACGAATCAGAAACCTTCTAGGACCTGCACAGATGGAACAATATATAAGAATCAGTTTGCTACAAAGTGATGCCTACAATAATAAGCACTTGGAGCCAACAAATGTGCGATAGTCTGTAAGTCCGGGTGGCTAGTATAGTGTGCCAGTAAAAATAAAAAAGTGTCTTCCTCCTCCTCAAATGTGATAAGAGGAGAAGGATCTTCAAATAACATCCAGGCTTCAATGAGAAGCAGAGGATATACAAGGACAGAGGAAGGAGAAGTTAGAAAGAATGGATTAAATAGCAGCATTTAAAATTGTCTACCGTCCCTTTGAAACAGTAAACTCAAAAAAGTTGCATCCTAACTAGAAATCCTCATGCGTGAAAAACTTTTCTTTTCTAAAAGGGAGGGGTTAACAGTCACACAAATCGTCTTCATATGCCAATATAGAGGAAGTGCAACCGTCCTCATTCTCAAGACTTTGAATAAAACGACAAGAGTTTAACATACCATGATTAGATTTTTATTTACCTAGAAGCTCAACATAGACGATCCTTGAAATGACATTGTTGTGCACAGTCAGCCAAAACCATGTTCCAAGACAAATGCTAACCTAAGTAATAGTAAACTAAATATCTCCATGAAGAAGCAAATTCTCTGATTGAGCATGAATCTGGCAAACAGATCTGGGAACAATAATGGTTGATCGGTTCCATCCTTCACATATGTCTGAGTAATCACTATTTGTGATTAAACAGATCCTTGGTTGTACAAACACGGAATGTGTTGCCAGGAGAAAAATCTGACACGGCTAGTGATAAAAGGATGTAGCAAGGGTGAAAAGGACAGCTCCTTGAAAAATGACTGGTTTTAGAATCCCGTGCTTAACAAAAACTATGAAATTATTGCACAGATGACGACCGCTCATACCCCGCAAGAGGAGGAGGGCAGCTGCAACAGAAACCCCAACAGTTGTTCCAGGATGATCCCTTGCACTCGTGACTTCTTCTGTTAAAAGGAGACAGTGCATCATGAGAATCAACAAGATAACCCAATGACTGGCTCGTATATTATGATTTGTACATGCTGCTCAATTATCTTATGGCCTATACAGATCATTTTCAGATGTGTCAATCCAGCATGATCCGACAAAAACCAAAAACTCTTCATGGCGGATGTATCATTCCTTTACAATTTCATCTCATCAGCTACAAAATCCCAAATTAATTGTGGTCAAACCTCCTCACTCCTTCAAAATGAGTTTAATGATCAACGCCTATCCGACCAATTTTTCACTGGCTACAGAATTCACGCCATAGCCCAAAACTATGTCCCAGAAGCAGATAAATAATACTCGCATCCTAGGCATGTCTCACACTGAATTTGCCAAAGTAAAACGTGACATACCTTTGACCTTATTGACGAAAGTATCTTCATATGCATGATACTGAGATCTCATTTTTGTCAGAAACTCCTGCAGAGGATTAAAAAGAAGTCACCACGAGCAGCTTCAAAATCAAGAACCAAAAAAGAAGAAGAAGAAGAAGAAGAAGAACTCGAGCAACTGCATTAACTGATCATCCCACCAGGAGGAATCATGAATTCTTCACCACACTCTTACTAATCACTCAAAGCACACAAGCAAATCAAAAATATCTCTTGAAAAAAATCGAATTTTGACGAACTAACGGTGCCCGTGACTCGACTTTGCCATAAACCCCGTTCATCGAGACACGCACGGCAGTCAGAAATTTCTAGAATGAGAGAAATGGCAGGACCCATATCGGGATATCGATGCTGAACCAAAACGCACAAGCAAATCGCAAATGACACTTAGAAAAAAAGATCGAATTTTGACAAGCTGACGGTGCCCACGAATCGACTTTGCCATAAACCCAGTTCATCGAGACACGCACGGCCGTCGGAAACTTCAAAAATCGGAAAAATGGCAGGACCCAGATCGGAATATCGATGGCCAACCATTAAAAAAAAAAAAAAAAAAAAGGAGGGGACCTGGAGGGAGCGAAGATGGGTGGAGGAGTTCTGCTGGAGAGAACGGGCGGTTTGGATGGCGGAGTCTCGGGACTCCAGCACCGTCCGCTGCACGTCCTCCGCGATGTCGGCTATCGATTTCCGTTCTGCGTCGGCGCCGCCGGCTCGGCCGCCGGTGGCGACGGAGATGCTTCCGCCATCGCCTTCTTCCCCTCTTCCCGTCGCGGCGAGGTGTCTCTGGTCTCTTTTCCGACGTTTTTTGGGGAATTTCTTTTGGCAATTTTTCTTAAAATTTTTTTGACATCTTCAATCAAAATAACAATAATGCCCAGTTTATTTTGAGAAAAATAAATAATTTAAAATTTTCAAAATTTTGATTATTTATATTGTTCACAAAAAATAATACATTAAAAATTACTTTCATCATTTACGAAAATATCTAATTATAAATTGTTGTTGACGATAAAAACATTACTCATTGGTTAATCATTTTAGAAGATACAAATAATCATTTTTTTATGAAAATATTTGTAAATTATTCTTTTTTTATAAACAAATGGAGTATCAAGAACTATTATGATTCCAGATAATTTAAAATTAACAGGATTCCCAAATTTCTGGTCAATTATGCTTAGTAAGGGCTTCTCACATTTTTTAAAGCAAGAAGACCATAATGTTGCTATTTATCAATTAATTGAGTTTCTATTACTATTTGAGGTAGCCAAAAGAATTTAATCCAAACATATATTTTGTTGCAGGAGCGTAATGATACCATATCAGCGGTGGTAATCATGGCACATGCATCTGAATCATTCAATTTACAAAGATATATGGAGGGATTTGAAAAGTTTTTAATCATTTATTTTCCTTTCCTTAAAACAATCAAATAAGATGTTTGCAAATCATTCACCCCTACACATCCCCTTCACTTTACCTTGAAATCCCTTCAGCCAAACACATCTGAAACAAGGGATGTACCCTTGCCCTTGTTCAATCAAGTGGAAGCCCTAATCGCAGAGCACAGCAGCATTGGTGAAGCAGCATTGGTGAAGCAAATTGAAGAGCTCCAGCCGTATAGAGGCTGAGGCACAAGATGGAGGCATCCGAGGCTAGGTTTTTGTATCGATTCATGCTAAAAAAAAAAAGAACTCTATCTCATTGTGTCCTTTATCCCCTTGGCTTGGAGAGACCAACTTAGCTATTGTTGATTATTTGACTTTGGATAAACTAAATTATACATATTACCAATGCCATTGCATCTGTTGAGCCTCGACTTGAAAGTACAATGGAATAGCTTTTCTTACTTAAGTTGACGTGAAGCTTGCGTTCAGATTTTTTATAAATTTAGCACGCTGTTTCCATTTATATCCTTTGATTATGGAGAGCATTCACCTTTGATGGCTACCTGATCCAACAAAGTATGCTGCTGAAAGTTCCATAATTGGATTAAACATTAACTACGAAATTATGTTGTCTTTGAATCTTGCTGGTCAGACCCAGCTGAACTAAGCATCGCAGTAACAACTTATCTACGGACTGTGCCCCAAACTTCACCATAAAAAAAAAAAAAGCCAACATCACATAGTAGTTACAATCCAGACAAAGCACAAAGTATTCATCAGAAAAGAAAAAAAAAGAGCGTTCACTGTGCCCCCTAAACTCATCCTACAAACTACACAAAGCACAGCGTACTGACAACCTAAAACTGTGCCCCTAGACTCATCCTACTACAAACCACGCGGCATAGTACTGACAACCTAAAGCAGCCTAAAACCCTGTCTCTAAGAGCAGGTCATCAACCAGGGAAAAGCCGCGAACCCAACCGAGGACAGTACGATGAAAACTCCGACAAGAACCGCATATGTCAATCGCCCCCTGCGGCCCAGCCTCCTGTGTAGCCGCACGTCATCCGGCAGGAGGAGCCTCCACTCCTCCTCCCTCTGGGCAAGCTCCGCGTACCGACGCTCCATACGCCACAACAGCATGAAAAATATAATGAAATTGGCGGCGGAAATCAACAGAATGAGAAGTGCCAGCAACCATCGCATTTCGCAGCGGAGCTGGGTGGCTAATGTCATGGCCTGCACGCATGACAGTGCCATCACATGGAACGGTAAGAGGCGACCCACCTGCTGCCAAAATAGGTCCACCGAGGACTGTAGAAACTCCAGGCGCATGGTCGCCTCTTCTCTCTGGGCAGCGAGTGCTTCAGCCATGGAGGAGTGAGAGCGAGCGAGAGACTGAGGAGAACGACTGAGAGCGAGCGCGAGACTGAGAGCGACTGAGAGCGAGCGAGAGACTAAGAGCGAGAGACTGGAGCAAGAGACTGGAGCGAGAGACTGAGAGAATGGAGCGAGAGAGACGGTTAAAGTAGCGGATTTCCTCAGAGGTCTTTGTCCTTTTAGTTGACTGCATTGCTGTGGCGAGGGAGATGGCATTGTCCCACATGGCATTGTCGCTCCACGGTTAAAGTAGCGGATTTTCTCAGAGGTGTTTGTCCTTTTAATCGACTGCATTGCTGTGGCGAGGGATATGGCATTGTCGCTCCAACCATGGACAGGGGAGTCTGATGACTTTAGTGTGAAAGGTACATTGGCTCTGATGTTCAAATTCAGATGTTTGTGTTTGGAATTTTTGCTCATCATTTGTTATCTGAAGGCATAACCCTGAGCAAGAGGTTAGTTGGAAGATGATCATTCATGCTGTTATCTTTCACTGAGGCTAAAATTTTGGATAAATAATATGGTTCAGATAAAGTTCGCTCCGTGTTTGCATGAGCAAGGGTTTTTTATTTTTATTTTTCATATATGCATTCTGCTCACACTTGAATTCTTTCTAAAGAATCACTTTGGTCTTTAAGGTTTTTGTGGGATACTAGACCAAACTAGGAAAAGGTGCAGTAGGAGTTCTTTTGCCAAATTCACTTTCTGACGAATGGTATTCAGGTTCTATGGATCCATGTAGATGATTCTAGACAGTGAAATTTGAACCAACATGTTCCCATATCATCTTGACAGAATGTTCAGCATATTTTTTTAATGATGTGATGCCATCATCTGCAGATGTCAGATCATTGTCACTTAGGATTTCATAACCAAGTAAACAGCGGCAGTTAGAATTACTTTTACCATCATTTGTCTATCGGTGGGCCTAGAAGGAGGGAAAAGCAGAAGATATGACTGCATGGACAGCAGTTTTTTAGTCTGTAATGAAACCAAGGGACCGGATATGATGCAACATTGGAGCTTTTAGAAAACACAGGGATCTCTTATTGTAGATGGATGAGTGGGATAACTTTTTATGTCCTTAAAGCATTTACAGGCAATCTGCACTACTAAAATGTTTGGGTGACTACATATCAAAATCCTCTCTACAAGAAATGAATTAGCTATCTTAATTAGATTAAATAACAATCATTTCTCAGTGTCCAAGTTGTCCGGCTTCTAGGGTTATTAGTGTCTTTCATGATACAGAGATTATCTGAATTTTTGCTTGGTTAATTTCTCACCATTGCCGAGAAAGCAAAATTTGACATTGTTTCATGGGTTTGTGTAGAATCTCTTTTGTTTCTGGCGATTCCATCTCTTAAAAGAAAAATCTTGGCTGTCAAAAATATGCTTGAAGTAATGGCCTTCTCCAAATGCAAACCCAAGTGAGAATATCAATTTATGTGTTCATCACTTATCAACGAAAACATCCCCCCCCACCCCCTCCCCCAAGGAAAAAAAAAAAAAGCTGTTGTGCGCATCATGTCATTATGTCACATGCAGTACTTCTCTTTAGGTTACTTTAGAAAGCAGGTTGTAAATTTGACCTGGGTTATGACTTGTCAGCAGGACTTGCTCTTCAGAAGGTCAATTGCCAATTACTTAATGACTACGTTAAATTGCATCTACCACTTTCATTTGGTCAAGCTTAGCTTCTGTTATTCTTTGTTGGTATTATATTTAATAAGTATGGAAGAATAGATTTATATGCTCTCTAGTTTGATTATACCCTAAGATTTGAGGTCTAGTTATCTTCCCACCTTGTTAATATCTGCAATACTGAAAATTTCTTGTACCGTGTTGTCGGTGGATTCTCTCAGGTGGGTTCGTTGCGATTGCATCGTTCTAGGGTGCTTTCAACTTACCTCAGATGGCGTGGAGGAAGGTTATCTTTTGCAAGTGATGAGGACAAGAGATGGTGAGTTTTTTCATGTGAGTGAAACAATTATTGACACAGTTTTCACTATCAATTGTTTAATTTTTTAAAAATATATGGCAAATATTATTAGTGTTATTTTTTTCATCATCATCGCTGTCGTCATCATTAAGCAGCAAGAGAGGTTAATAAGCAACCTCCTTTAGTAACTAGAAAAATTAAATTGTATACTCAACAATTAACAAGTGATTTTTCTGAACTTGATTTCAGTATGATTATATGGTAATTGGCTTGGAATTGAAGTAGTTTCAGTCTTTACTAACTAGATCTGGTTGCACTGATCTTCATGGTCCCTCGATTACCTCCTCGTCTTGTATTGTAAATTCTTGCTATGATGGTTTCCAAATTTCTCCTGTAATTAAATTGTTTCCTGTGGAATCCTGTGACATAGTTATTTTTTCCTTGTGCCATACTTAAAATTTATGTTCTAATCAAAATTTTATCGTCTCAAGATGTCATTGGTGACAAAAGAGAAGTTTTTGGTGCACTTGCTATTGGGCGATACAAAGTTTCTACAAATATTTAAACGAGTCCATGGCTGCTAGATGTTGCAACTAGGATTTGAAGGAGAGGGCATACTCCTATGTCTCAATAGTTTTCCATTTTCCTTGGATGACATGCAAATGATGGCTTGCTGTTTGTTATATGTGTAGCAACATACTTGAATGTGGGGATGCTGATCCCGTTGAATGGCATCCTCAGGACTATGTCCAAAAATTTAAATTTACAAACCACCTTTGTTCTTTGTGATTATGTGGCAATATGATGTTTTGATTAATTATTTTGGTAATATTCATTTATGTAGGCTTCTTCTGAGGCAGTACTGCAGTCCTTCTGTGATGTTTTCCCTGGAATTGTGGATGATATTATTCCTGCAGGATATGAGCCGCATCTGTTCTTCAGCTATTTGGAACAATGGTAATGTCCTAATTTTTACTCTCTCCATATTTTTTATTCTTTCATCTGTTATTGAGATTCTGATCGCTTGCATTCCTTAGTATATCTTGTTTGAGAGAGTTATAATTATAGAATATTTCAAAAAAAAAAAAAATGGGACTCGTGGCCATTTAATATGTGATTTTTGATCACTCGTGTCTGGTGCAAAGCCCTGATTATGGTCTAATTATCTCATTTGATCCTTGTTGAGGTCCGTCATGGAAATAACCCAATTGGCAAATGATCTTGAGTTACATGCCTGTTTGCAAATTTGAACTTCTTGCTTTGGTTCTAATAGCACATTGATTTCATGAGAAAGTTAAACGGACAGGTTTCCTCTTTTTTCCTACTTATGTATAGATATTTGACTTTTGATGATAACGTCAGAGATTGGCTACTTCACTTTTTCCTTCCGCGGTATCCACGGAAATGATCTTGCATAGCAGATAAAGGCTAACCTCTTTTCTTCTTCCCCATAATTTCAGAAAGCTTGCAATTGCAGCTAACCAAATGTGGACCAGCACATTATTCTGTTCAGTTGGTCACTTGGTGAGGAGAGGAATGAAGCAGTAGCTTGTTGATATTGATCGAGATAACTGGCTTCCAATAATTGAGCTTTAAGGTACATGAGGTTATAGTTAATAGATGGACTTATATATTGACTCGCAGAAATTTGTAATCATTTTCATTTAATACATTATTTGCTAGTTAATCTATGTTTGCATTCATTTTTCGGGAAGATTAGATATGAACTCTATCCGTTCCTTATCAGAGTTCTGAAAGTGCTAATGTTCTCACGAGGATAAGCTAACTACATATTCTTGCGCTTTTGCAATTTCTACTGTTTCAAGTATTTGCGGCTTGTATTCTTGTTGATCAGACTTGGAGTGAATGGCATTAGTGGAGGATTCCTAACTGAAGCTTTTCGGAATGATTGGATTTCTTGTTTTCGTAGGTAAGTTTATGGCAGAGTAGTTGGCGCAGAATTGGAGTCAACATGGTGTATTGTAAGTTAAGCGTAGCAAAAAGAAGATGGGGCAGTGGTACATTTATCAACTTATGCAGATGACAGTCTCCCGATGCCTGTTGTTCTCTTCATGTTTTTTGATTTTCTTATTTGCTGTAAGTACCAATCTGCACTGAGAAGATATAAAAATTCAATTGTGGTCAGAAAATGGTGACGACAATTCAATCCTGGGGCTTTGCACTGACAAAGTATCCATGCATGAGAAAGTCAAAGTTCAACTTGTGGTTGAGGAACAAAAGGACCTTTCACGATTTTGCATCCTTTTTTGTCTTTCTCTAGAAGGAAAGGTCATGATGTTCAATGTTGCCTGGTATTCTCCTTTGCCCTCTCCTATTTGCTTTGTTGATTTTGTGGAACCTTATTAAATCTGTTGTCAACATGTTAGGCCTCTTCAACTCACTGCTGCTACAGTGCCTGATGTGTTATTTCTTTGCAGCGTTGCAGAACAAACTGATTTTCCTGGCACTGGCTGGCCGTCTGATGTGGAAGAGGATATTTCTGGAGTTGAAGCCCAAGAAGAAGTCAGTTCAACCGTTTCCTCAGGTTTGGGAGAGATGATTTCACGACAGGTTTTTACAGGTCATCAAATTCAGGACATCAACACAATAGAACACAACTTACCAAAAGATCGCGAGATTGCTGTTAAAGCTGATACAAAGTCTTCTGAGTCTGCAACAGCCAGACTAGTAACTAATCAAACAGAGGGGAAAGAAGCTGTAACTGGAAAATGGAATCTAAATTCATTTGCACAGCCACAAGGATCTAATGTAATTGAAAAGGCTCTGGATGAAAAAGCATTCAGTTGGTGCAGTTTCCACTCAGTCTCTCTTTCCAAGGCCCCAAAGCACACTTCTTGGCCAATCAACGTTGAAGTTCCCACAACCTAAGGAAATACAGAGCATCACAGAAAGCAAAGAGGATTATAAACAGGTTGGGGTTGGATCTAGTCCTTCAGTTGTGGAAAAGTTTAGAGTTAATTCCAGTAGTACTGCTCAAGTAATGCAAAAGGATGTTCAGGCTGGTCAGAAAGTGCCAGCTGAAACAGCTTCACATGGTTTTCAGATCTCTCCTTCTCAGACATGGGTGAGTGGGAAAGTCACATCTTCAAATAGCTTTGAATCAAGGTCCGCATTCACTTCAAATCAATTTGAAGACATCAAGTTTCAAACTGCCTTTGGTGTAGCTTCTGCCAATGTTCCAAGTACACCTTATGGAAATCCCATATCCAAAGGTGCTGCCCCACCTACTTCAGTCAACCTTTCTGGTGTTCCTGTCAAAGGTGGAGGACAGAGAGTTTCGAAGGAGGTCGGGATAATTGAGCCAGTGCCTTCTATTCGTAGCTCGCAGTTGGTGCAGGAAAACTCTGCTTCGGGTTTACCATCTAGCCATCATTTGTATCCCTCCAGGGAGAACATAAAAAGTCTGTTCCAGACTGGGATGTCTAAGAAGGATCCGATCACATCAAAACAATCTGGCAATGTGAGATTCTTTTGTGATGAAATAATCTCTTACCCATTACGTACTTAATCTTGATTATACAAAGTTCGTACATTTTGTGGATCTTTCTTAACTCAAATTGAACTACTATGAAGCAATCATAAATAGGGAAGCTCTCCCATTCATTTATGTCCATCCAAGCATTTCAACAATACAAAAGATTCTTTCCCATAGTTTCTTTTCTTAAACTCTCTCTTTACAATCTTGCTGAACAAGTCATCAATCATTGGAAAGGCTTAGCTTAGGCACTCCACTAATTCAAGAAAACCAAGTTGCCTTCAGCAACTTTGAAGTCTGAAAAAGTTAAACCGCACCCGTTGCTGAATTAGGATTGACCACTGGTCGTGCTGCTTTTAAAAGAAATGTAAACTAACCCCATCCATTACTATAAGGGCGTGCCATTCTCTCGAATCGGCTCGATGCATTCAAGATTTCTATCTACCGAAATGCCTCCAAAAGGATCTAAAGCCCATGACCATGAACAAAGTGACAGACTCTCTTGTCAATCTCTAGTTAATGTCGAACCTCACATGCACAAAAAAGGAACAGAACACCAGCACAACTCAACTGGCGACAAAGCGCCATCAAAGCCATCACGCACGTGCGCCGCACGTGCGCCGGGCTGTGGGGACGAGCATTTCCGCTCCTTAGGAACCGAAGCGCGACCTCTGGAACTGTAAAAGCCCAACCAGTTTTCTTCCCTCCCTTCCTTCCTTCCTTCCTTCCCAAAGCTCCCATTTTTTGAAGTCACTGCGCATCTCGCCGGCCATTGCAGAAGCTACCGGCTTCTCGCCCTCCTCCGCCGTCTCCTCCGCCGCGCGCGGCGCCCGCTTCCGTTCATGTGCAGCCACGCGCGGTTCCCGCATGGCCAGATCCACGTAGGCGAGATTCGACCCGTCCCCGCGGGCATATGATGCCTTGTTGCTCGCTGGGAGAACGCGTCCAGCGCTTCCTCCGCGATTACGACAGCCTCCAGTCCTTGGCCGTCGTCCTCATTTACATCCAAGTCAGCTCCCTTCTTCTCTCTCTCTCTCTCTCTTCCCCTGAATCAAAGCTCGGTTTTTTTTTCCCCTTCGTTTTCGGGTTGTGGTTTTCGGAGGTGTTTGATTGTTTGCTTGGGAATTCGTGACGTTTGTGGATTGAAGATTGCTTGCGCGCTGGTGGGGTCGCTGGGCGCGATATACAACGGGGTCCTGCTCATCAACTTGGCTATTGCTCTGTTCGCTCTGGTGGCTATCGAGAGTAGCAGCCAGAAGCTGGGTCGAACCTACGCTGCCCTTCTCTTCTGCGCTATTGTGCTGGACATCTCCTGGTTCGTCCTTTTCTCGTACGAGATATGGTACGTTGTCTGTCCGATAGTTATTCCCAAATACTTCATTTGTTGTTGAACTGGTGCTTTGCTTGTATGTCGTGCCGGGGGATTGATGTTGAAGCAGTCGACCTGCTTGTAGAAAATATCAGATGGGAAAGGATTGCTTCACTGCCCATTCTTGTAGTGATTTTTGTCCTGTGGTAATTAAGTTCCACGAACCCATCATTCTTGCCATTAGTTCACAATAACGGAATTGTATGTATGTGAAGATTGATTGTGACCTTTCCCATAATTCGATGCAAAACTCGGCTGCAGATCTTATGGCATGCCACAAGTGCTCTTTTTGTGAGGTTTAGTCAATGTAAGAAAAGGACAGGGTGGTTGATGCAGGACTACGAGTCCCACAAGTAGTGAGCGCAGGTTGATTGAGAATTGAAAGGGGACTCCCAATCTGAAGATTCTTAAGCATCACTCTAGGCTTCTTGGGCTTCATACTTAAGAGAATCATGGCATAACTATTATAGCAAACCTTGCTAGAATTCGATAATCTCCATCCTTTCTATTTAAAAGAAAGGTAAACAGTAATCCTACTCCAAGTTGGAATAGGAATAGGAAAAGGAAACTCACTGAATTTTGGTATACCATATGACCTTATTCTCCACGCTAGAAGCACAAACATTGAAGCTTTCTTCCTTGCCTGTTTCTTTGACATTCTTAATCCTTTCCCAATAATCCACCATGTCATGTGATTCTAGTTCCTCGCCCTCTAGCAAAGATTCTTCTAACTCCTGAAGACCGTGGAAACTTTCTGTATCCCATGCAAGAGAGGCTTGGTTATTTGTGGTTCAAATTGGTGGCAATCCATGGCCAATGGGTATCTTGTTTAGTTGCTCAAAAATTTCATGGACTTTGTTTGCAAGTGTACCAAAACTTGCTTTATTTATTCATCTATATATCTTTTGAGCAAAATATCTGTAAAAAGGGGGTGCCACAAAGGTACCAACCCCTATACAAAATGACTTCAAAGGGAAGCAACCCATAGACAAATATTAAGAACAAAAGACTATTTATATCATTCCTAGCAAGCCATAAGTGTGAAATTGAACTATTCCACCAACCAAATGTGAAGAGTGGATGGATATTGATCTCTCTTCTCCTTGAAAAGCCCTCTGCATAAAAACTTCCTTTATATTGTCATGAACCTCACAAAAAGCTTTTTGATTTCAATTTGCCGAAGTCATAGTTCAACTTACTTAGCCTAGGGTTTGATTCAGTGTGACTCACCATTTTTAGAGAAAATCATAAGTCAATTCTAGGAACATTTGCTTTGATTCCAAAACCTTATATAGGATGAGTTCCAACTTAGTAGGCCAGGACAGAGAATTCAAGGAGAACTTTTAATGGACAATAATCAAAGACAATCACATTTTTCTTTTTGCATTACACTTAAAGTTTCCCAAGCATGCCACTAAGTCTTCTTATCAAGCTTAAGAGAAGAATTGCATCATACTATTCAAGGAAAGACTTGCTAAAATTCAGTAGTTTTCCTTAACTTAATCTAAAACGAAAAATTTTAACCATATATGTGACTCTTGTAAATTCAACTCCAAGTCGAAATAATAAACCTGAATAGGAAACATAATTGGAAAAGGAAGCCTGTCACTACTTATGACAAGAAAACTTATTACATACCTAATATAAGTTGCTGATCAAATCCCAATCTCCAATGTCAGTAATTGAAACTGTCCAAGGATGATGGTTCTGGAACCTAATATGCTGCCGTTCTATTTTTCCACCAACCCCTCATTCTAAAGTGGCCTGCCACAGTTATTTATGTTCCTTTAGGTTGATTACTTTACCTAGAGTTACTTGGAATTGAAATGTGACTCAAAGGTCATATATCCTGGCATGTGCTTTTCTTAACAACAATACCGTTAGGAAAATAAACTTATATCAGTCTTTTAGATATTGATCAATATGCAAAGGCTTTTTAAGAATCTATAGACTGTTGAAAGTAATATTGAAAATGAGTATTTATAGATGTCAAAAGGAAATTTTAAGAATATTGTAGGGCCTAAAATATATTTTCCTTGTGAAACAATGATGGCCTACTGTAGTTAATAGTTTACTCCAGGGAACAATTTTTCTCTTCTTGCATTTCCTTTATGTATAATCTTGGAGTATTTTTATGTTAATGCAGGAACATTTCTTCTGATGACTATGGAGTATTTTTCATCTTTTCAGTGAAACTTGTGCTGGCTATGCAAATATGTGGGTTTTCTGTGAGGCTGTCATCCTCGTTTTTATGGATTCAGATCTACAGGCTAGGGGCCTCACGTGAAGACAGCACATATCCCCATGAGGTAGATTCTGATTTAAGAAGTAGCTTTTTAAGTCCGTGACTCCTGCTACAGTTAGACAAGGCCCAGATCCTGATGAGATTCTTGGAGGCTCAATCTATGACCCCACTTATTATTCATCACTTTTTGAAGAGGGTCAAGACAGTGGATGCTTAAATAGGGTATAGTTTTTTCCACCTATATTATATTGATTGTATTTGGCTTGCTCTTTTTCTGCACTAAAGTTGCTTCCAAGTTATTGTGATTGTCATCTAAATTGGTCGTATGGTTTTTCAAATGTTTCATGTCGTTTTACCTTATTTTTGTCCATACATCATTGTTTGCTTAATTTTGGATCTTTTCCCTCACAGATAATATTAACTGACAGCAAAGTGTTATTCGTTCTGCTGAAATAGAGTATATGTATGTTATATATGTTGTTCTTGACTGATAATGTAGGAATTGGATGGCTGCTTTGATATGATGACTACATTATGCAGCAGATATTAGCTGTTGAAACTGTAATAGCAGTTGACATTTTGATACATTAGATTTGGAATTGTGAAGTGACATTGAAAGCATTTGGGCTACAGAAGGATATTTGGGTCGAATACTGTCTTCGATAAGTGAGTAGATGGGAGTACAAAAATCATTAGGGAGCAAGTTTTGGGAGAATATAGTTGGAGCCATTGTCTAGACCATATATGATCTTAGGGAGTGCTCCTTTATCAACGATAGTAGTGCATCCCAGCTATCTTTTCCATTTTTGCATAAGAAGTGCTATCATAGTTGTTAATGTTGACCAGTAAAATGTCCATTTTACTTGTATAGCAACTTTATGACATGTTTGATCTCATGCTGTCATAAGTTGCTTCCTTGTCTTCATGGTAGGGCCTTCCGAGTGGAAGCATAAAGTAGGGTTGACAATCAACTCTCTTGATTATAAGTTGTGCATCCTTCATTAGGAGATGTAGCAATGCTTGTGATCAATCACGAGCTTTTCAAGAGCTCTAGGAAATTCTTGACAAGTCCTTGCTTTAAAACCTTTGCCTTGCAACCAAATCAATGATGCATGGTTCAGCGCAAGTGCCAACTAAATCTCCAGTATATCTATATTTGTTTTATACACTTTTTGAGATCTCTTCAGATGAGCCAAGTTAATATATCACTTTTCCTTTTGTCCAAAAAAAATTATCACTTTTGCTTCAATTAACCTTTATTGAATGTTTTGTTAGTGTATAATGGCTGTGTCATCATAATGTGGTGGTTTATGTTTGTTTACACATCTTATTTTATATATGGAAAATCTGAAGATTTGTCACAACATGCTTGATTAGAAGCTAGTGAAGGCTCTCTCTACATGGCGTGTGACAACCATTATTTAACTCTTCTGCATTTCCTCTTAATGCGTGCTTTCTTGGGATCAAAATCTGTTCTGGAGAGGTTGTACTGCAAAGCTGATTTTGCAGGTTGTTTCGTTTCTATATCTGACTATGTGTTTGAATCTAACTATCTCTGAGTTGAGAGTACATTAATGAGATTGCCTAAGCATTATCCTTAGGCTCAGGTTCTCAGAAGCTGCAGAGTTCTTTGTGATGTGGTATAATTTATGAATTCTGACACCATCTATCTTGCATGCTGCATTTGTAGGTTAACCAAAGTGGCGCTCGTGATGATGAATCTTTATCTTCGGCAGAATTTTCTGAGCTGAAGACATCCGTTGGGAGGTCCTTTCAGGATGCAGATGTATGTGGCAATCTCAATATTTTTTTTTGCTTGCTGCGATTATGCTTGAGGATTGATTAGATGGAGAATTTAACTTTTTATAAATACAGTTCTTGGTTCACTTGATGAACTGGTTGGAAAAAAGAGGGAGCTAGGGATCTTGCAAGATTGATATTTAGTTTATCTACTCATCACGACGTGCTCAAAACTAGGTGTGATTAACCAGGCTCATTCAATCCAAGAACTGAACTAAACCAGCCTTACCTGATCAGTTCTAGGGCAGTTCACAGGGGCACCTTGTAGATTCTACGTAAAAAATTTGGGAACCTGCCTTGACTGGTTAGGTTTCTGGTTTTATACTGTGAACATTGGTACTCAGGGTGAATAAGTTCTAAATCGGTTTTATAACTTTTTGTTTTTTGTAATTTGTTTGAAAGAAAAGAATAGTGTTGGAAATATGTTTTCCTAAAATAATAGAAGTAATACTTATGATCAGGCCTGGTTCCGAGTTGACCTTGGAATTGGTTTGTTCAGTTCTTGGTCTGACAAGGTAGGTTCTTCTAGGTTCTAGGTTGTTGGTCTAGAATCTACCCACCCTGAAACCAATCTCCCTTACTCGGACCTCTTTGTGTGTGTCTGTGTCTGTGAGAGAGAGAGAGAGAGAGAGAGTAGTCCATGTAACTTCAAACACAGATATGTGCAGCTTCTCCTGCAAATGGACATATGTTTGTAAAAGCAAATAACTGCTAGATAAATTTATAGTGACACCATAAGGTACCAGAGTTATTGTGAATTTGTTGTAAAATGAGCACAGTTTTAGGACTACGGTACATGATTCTCCTTGTGTCCTCTGTAATTTCAATGTGTCTTTGCAGGTCAAGGGTTCAAGAACCCTATCTCAGCATGAGACTGCAAAGAAGCCTCTGAGTTTATAGGTAAAGGATATATGAGAAATATACCCTTCTCAGGATCTAGTGCATCCATATATTCTGAGATTTCATTTCAATTTTCCGATTGAGTTATTTTAGGATGGCTTTGTACATTTTCCTATGTCCATTCTTTTTGCATGAAGAGGATGCTGAGTGTAATTTAGAAGGATCATATTCACGGCTCATGTGGAAATTGGAGTTGACTAATCAAATGATATTGTATTCATTTAACTTCTGAGAGGGAACTTCAATGGAAAATGTTGGGTTTAACTTCATTTGAATGCCACTACAATGGAAAATGTTGGGTTTAACTACATTTGAATGCCACTTTTGCATTGAATATCATGTCAGACCTCTCTTGGCAGCGGTCGGAATTGTTGTGCATGACCATGATTATGTACAGATTATGCATAGATTTCTTGTCTCTCTTTTTAAAAACATTTGTATTACTTGAGACATAGATTTGGTCCTTTGTTGAGTAAATGGCCTATTAATCTAGTTCTGATCCCAATTTATGTTTTGCTGGTGTCTTAAGAGTGTTAGAACGGATTTTTGCTAGGAATTTTTGTCTCTCTCTGTCCCACTCGAGCTATGTTTTGCCAATGTCTTCAGGGTATTAGAGCTGACAACTGATTTTTCCTCGGCATGCCGAGCACCCTAACCTCTCTGCCTCCCTCCCCGTGCGTGAGCCCGTGAAATGGTGACTGCTTGAACTAAAACGAACTCCTACCGTGACAAAAGCGAAAAAGGACGCCATCGTGCAACCATGATTACAGCTGCTAAGGTGCGTTATAGCTGGAGCATTTTCGCGATGCCTTTCAGATACAGTGGCACGAGTAATATGTCGGAGAAAGTGATTTACAATGTCACGGCGGTTTGTCGTAAATCGAATTTTAAAGTGCAATCATCACGCCATACAACGTTGTATCTGGGAAATTTCCCATTTCATTGGTGTGTTGTTGTGTTGTGTGTTCAGAGAACATCCCTCCCAAGCATATGCTTGATATATTCCTTCCTCTATGTGGTTCTATCACCTTTTTTTCACTTTCCATTTTCTAGGGTCCCCCCAGTTTGAGTAGGACATCATGGAAACTTACCCTGTACTACTGAGGAAAGACCTGGCAAATAGGCATTGAGGAGCGTGACCTTTCGCTTTCTCGTTTGCTTTGCCGGACTTTTCCACAGGAAGTGGAGACCACGCAGCAACTAAGGAAGTGAAGACTATCGACGTTAACCTTGTCCGACCAGTCAAACGCACGTGACTCGGCCATCGATCCACCAGTCAAAAAACACTGTTACCTAATCTAATTCTCGGATTGCTATTGTTCCACCACCGCTCATCATCTTTTGACCAAAAATCCCGCCTCGACTCCCAGGTGTCTCGCCTAGACTGGGCGGGTCCGTGGACCGAAAATAGTCATGATCGTTAGTTACGTGGGACCCACGTGATTAGCGGTCGTGATAGGCTTGGAATCGTGGGACCCGGATCCGTACAAGTGTTTGCCCTCGATTTCTTTCATCTTGTGATCTTTTACTCAATTTCCAGGTCGTGATAGGCCAGGAAATTTCCCTATTGATTACAGCCGTATCGGTTGGTGCAGTCAACCATTGACTAAATCAAATCAGAGGGTTTCAATAATTTGACACGGCGTATTTAAAGGTTCGTTTGTAGCGGGAAAAATGAACGAATTGTCAAGATTCCTGACAATTAATCAGTTCAATGTTAGATGTCCCGCGGCTCAAGCTTAAGCTCCTCTTCATCTAACCGTTTGAACAAGGGAGACAGTCGATTAATTAAAAATTAAAAATGTTTTCTGTTTTAATTATTTAACAAGACTTTCGGGATGTTTTTGACAAAATTACTAATATTATGTCCCCATCCGCAAAATAGAAATTCTTTTCCCATGCGGAAAATGATTTCAAATGCCTGCCGCTGCAAGAAAGGCTACATTCGTTTGGTCTTCCAAGTCAAAATGCGATAATTTTTTTTATTTAAAAATCATAGCTTTTTCCTCATGCATAATAGTACAAACACAATAATAACAGAAAAGTGTAATAGAAATTCGAATAATCATTGCCACAACACAGTCGAGCACAACCGCCGTGACGGGAGAACCCGCACTCTACCGGACCACCACAAGGCCACCACCCACTCGGACAGCGCTAGGGTGGCGACTATAATGGCGATGGCGGCATCAAGCTGCAACAGGCCCACACAACTAGTGACAACGGCAGTGCAGAGGAAGGAAGAAAAAGAGGAAGAGGGACAAGGAAAAGAAAAACAAGGTTTTTCAGCTTATTGGCAAAAGAAATGACCATTTGGTTTAAGTCATATTAAGAAAATGCATGACGACGACCGCACGAAGTCCATTCTCGAAAATTGCGGTACTCAATGTGAAAAGAAGAAAAAAAAAAATTAAACAAAGTTCCAACCACCAGACTGCACGATGAGAAAAAGGCTCCCATCATCTCTGTCATGTCTCTCTGATTTATCATTCAATGCAATCATATTCTACGAGTCGTTTCACAAGACAGACAAAAGCAGTCGTACATCCAGCTGAAAGTTCTAGGTAAGCCTCCGGTAAATCCCATGCACGTTCCCTGCTCTCCAAGGTACATAGAGATTTCGACCAAAAAAAAAAAGTACATAGAAATCTAGAAATTTTGTTATATTCTATTTATTATTTGACAAGTCACAATAATAAAATTGAGTATTTTTAACATTTTATCATATTCATTTATATAAATTAAAATAATAAAAATTTCTCGCGAGATTCTTATTTAATTCATTTTTATGTCCTAATTTTTTATTACTTTCTCCTCTTTTTATTTCTTTTTTCCAGTTCGATCATTCTCTAATTGAATTTTATTAAATAATAAAATATATTAATATATCTAAAATATAAAATAAATATTAGTGCATATTTATATATTGAATTTATAGAAACAAATTCGAATATATAAATAAAATGAAGAACAAATACAAATGAAATTTTTGTGATTTTGAATTTTTTATGCTAGAATTCAGATATTATTGGGAAAAAACTATGAAAAACCCTTAATTTGTTTGGTAACAAATTTATCCCAACTTTTTTTTGTGAGAGAAAAAATCATAAACTTTGTCAATTATAACGTATTTACTTCAAAAAAATTTCGTGACATAAAAAAACCTTAAAGTTATACCTACGTGACATTTATCCTAAACTATAAGGTATTTTCGTCTCTTACTTTTAATTTTTTTTCTTTTTAATTTTTCTTTTCTTTTCTTTTTTCTTCTTATCACTTTCTTTCGCCGTGACCAATGGAGGGAAGCCAAACTTAGGCAAGGGTGGCCCTTGCCAAATCCAAGGAGGGCCGCCCTCGCCCGAGTCTCGCTTCCCTCCACCATGACTAGCGGAGGAAAGAGAGGAGAAGAAAAATGAAAAATAAAATGAAAGAAAAAATAAATAAATAAATAAATAAAGGAAAAAAATAAGACGAAACTACTATTGGTTATAGAGTTTTTGGTAAATGTGGCACAATTAGCAAAATTTGAATTTTTTATGTTACAAAAAAAGTTTGGAATAAATTTATCACTTTAGGCAAAATTTAGAGTTTTTGATAGTTTTTTCCCAATATTATTTTAATTTTATTAATTTTAAAAGGTTTATTATTCGAGAAAAATAAACTTTATATTATGAATATTAAAAAATTTATCTACCTTTATCCCACCTCTTTTGGGAAAATTTTAAATAAAGACCTAAAGTACCATCATTTTCTTAAAAGAGAACCTGAAGTGAAATTTATCTCAAATAAGGATCCAAAGTGCTTCATTTTCTCAAAAGAGGACGTGGAGTGGAGTGAAGTTTGTCTCAAATAAGAACCCAAATTTATCATTTAGTCTTAAAGAAAGACCTCATTTGCTGTTCGGTGAATAGATACATCTCCGATGCATATTCCAATAGCCTGGTTAGGAGTATTTTTGTCCAATTTTTTTTTTAAATTTTCGCTTGTCTTGTTCTTTATTACTTTTTTTTTTTTTTGGGTCAATGGTGGCATTGTTCATCATCTTCTATGTCCCCTGTTCGTCTTCTTCTCAAGAACATCGGACTTAGGAACGGCTAACAAATGTTGGCCGTTGGTGAGGGCCTACGAGGGTTGGACGCCTATCGCCGGTAGTAGGCAAGGGCCACTAAGCCCTCGCCGGCCGTGGGCGAGGGCTTGCAAGCCAACCCTCGCCACATCTGGGGAGAGTGGCCTCGGCTGCGGCCGACGAGGGTCGTCGAGCCCTTCCTGGCTACGGGCAAGGGCTTGCAGGCCCTCGCCGGCCTTTATCAACGGCCGATAAGGTGGGCGAGCCCTCACCCAAGGCCGACGAGGGGCGACCTCGCTAATGGCCATGAGGGGCGACCTCCCCCATCTCTATCCACTGCTCCACCAACAACCTCGTCTTCTGCTAAAACTACGACTAGGACGCCTGACAACTTCTTCAACTACCCCTTTTGCCCTTGAGTACCTTCTTGTAGGGTCTCGATTTGGACGACCCCCTCCCCCATGGCTAGCGAGGGCTCGATGAACCTTGCCCGCTGTTAGCGATGAGCGTCAAGCCCTCACTCACTGCTAGTGATGGGCATTGAGCCCTCGTCGGCCCTTACCAATGGCCAATGCTCGCTGGCCTTTCCTCAAGTCCAGTGTTCTCAATATGGGCAAGAAGAAGTAAACAAGGGATGAAGAAGATGATGAAAAGGGCAACCAAAAATGAAAATATATATATATATGAAAATACCATAATCAAGCCATCAGAATATACATCGAGATGCATCTATTCATCGACTGATGAGTGAGATCCTTATTTGAGACTAAATGACTACTTTGGTCCTTATTTAAGACAAACTTCACTTCAAGTCATATTTTGAGAATATTATGGCACTTTAAGTTTTTATTTGAGACAAACTTCACTTCAGGTTTTATTTTAAGAAAAATAATGACACTTTAGATCTTTATTTGAAATTTTCCCTTTTCTATCTAGATATCATTCTCTTATATTCAATTTTATCATGTTTTGAACAAAAACCAGTCACTTGATCGGATAATGAATTTTATCCTAACTACCAAACATAGCCTGATATTCTCTACAATTGGCCCAAATCGCAATCTTGCAGGTACACTTTACACTGCAAGCTGAGCTTAACACAATTTTCTTCAATTCCATAATCAAATTCTATCTAAGACTTTTTAAGATTCAGCATTAAATCGACCAAGTTCTGATTCATGGCTTCTTCGTTCATTCACAAGTTACAGCTACATAAATAAAACCAGGACAGAAAATCCTTTGGAGATTATATTGCTGAGAGAAAGGAGTTTCGTGCATGCACATTGCATGGGTACTAAGCTATTTATTTACATCGAACCAATCTAATTTCTATGGACCAAATCAAAAGAGGGAGCCGCGATGACATTGAGGCAACAGCCCCTGCCATGCAATCTTACCAGAATAAGGACAGCATTCCAGCAGTTGATTGATGGGTGTCTTGCATCTTCTCATTCAATATGAATTTTTGACAACTACATGGAGTAACTGAGATAGAACCCAGAACAGCAGCGATAGCACTGCATATGGAGCTTCACTGACAATTTTAGTCAGTAATTTGAATCTGTCCTCACATTGGGGTTTCTCTTTTCTTCAACCGGTCCCGAAAATGATGAAACTCAACATTAGTTCAAGATCAGCATTAAGTATGCTTGACACACTCTACCTGCAGAGTAAGATCGTTAATTCCAACATCATGCAGCATCCGGGAAACTTGTGCTTTTGCAGAAGCCTTGTCAGATTCAGTCTCAACATGAAGATGGATCGTTCCCACTACCTCTGTATTCGTAAAGCTCCACGCATGGAAATGTGGAATGCCCCTCACCTGCTTTATCTTTGTGACATTGTTTAGAGCATTAAATAGATCCTGTTCGTGAGCCCTAGGCACCCTTTGGAGCAATACCTCTGCTGAGTTCCTGAGCAACGGGATGACTGATGACACAATTAAAATGGAAATAAATATGGAGCTGGCAGGATCTGCAACAAGCCATCCCTTGTACTTTATCAACAGAGTCGATACAACGACTCCAACACTTCCCATTGTATCTGCTAGAACATGCAAGAATATCCCTTCCATGTTGTGGTCAATGTGATGGTGACTGTGTTTTTTTGCTTCGCCTTCACTTGAAGGTAGATTTCTCTGGTGGCTTTGACTAATGGACAAACTGAGCCCATGGGCGTGTGGAGCTGCTGTCTGAGTAGGCAGACATCCATCTGCATGACCTTCAGTGGAGTGAAGATGTGTGAAGACCGGCTCATGATGATGATGGTCATGACCATGACCATGAGCATGGTCATTGTGATGAGCATGATCACAACCATGAGAACCTTCACTATGATTGTCAGCATGGTCATGACCATGACAACTAGAGCTCCCCAGAGTAGGATAAGCAACTTTAGCATCGCCATTGCCGTGTTGATCAGAATGATGGTGACCATGCTGATTATGATGACCAGAACAAGATTTTTCATGGCAATCATGCTCGACAGAAATACATTTCTGATCCTCAATGTGGCAGTCATGGTCATGTTGGTGTTGGGAATGGGAACCGGAATGGGAACCGGAGTGGGAAGGTGAGTGAGAGCAGGATCCACCATGTGCATGATGATGCTCTTCATGGAAGAATATCAACCCAATCACATTGACAAGAAGCCCGCCAATGGACACAATTAACAAACTGTTGGTCGAGATCTCCTGAGGGTCCAAAATTCTTTCAATAGACTCTAATACAATAAGTGCTCCAACCAACACCAGAAAAACTGCATTAACATAACCAGAGAGAACTTCAAATCTCCCACGACCATAATTGAACTGACCATTAGCAGGCAAGCGAGATATATACGAAGCATAAAGGCCTATAGCCAGAGCAGCACAGTCAAACAACATGTGGCATGCATCTGATATCAAGCCAAGACTGTTGCTCATGAACCCAACTAGGAACTCAACAACCATGTAGCCAGCGTTGATCAAGAGGAAAAGCGCAATCTTGCGAGACTTCCTTTCACTCAAAATGTGACGGATGGGCTTTATGATCGAGGTAGTAAATGGCTCCGACGATTCCAAACCCAATTCGGCATAACTCGAGTAAATAGGATCCAGCTCCGCAACAGCAACATAAAGAAGTATCCCACAAAGCAATAATCCCCAAAGCGAGAGCTCAGGGAAGTAAAACAACTCCAAAACCACTGTGCAGGCGAACGTAACCAAAAATTCCCTCCGAAAATCTTTAGAGCTAACGAACTTCTCATCACTGCAATTCTCACTCAACAGCACTCCAAAAACAACAGTATTAGCTAGAGGCCAACCTAAACTAGTAACCGAAATACTATCTCCTTCGTGCTCGAAGACAAGAATGCTAATAACAGCAGGAACAAGGAGCACAATAGATGTATAGAGCAGCGAAATCAATCTAACCCGTTTCTGCCCAAGCTCTTGCAGCACTCCCCGATTCATCGACACGCGCTCGTAACACCCCAAAAATCCGGACAAGAACGGCAACAGCATCGGCCATATCCTCAAACAATTCTCTCTAGGCAATACCAAGAACCTCCATTTATCAACAGAAGACAACGATCCGGAAAAGGGGAAACACATGTTCCGGTCCCAACTTAGAGCCAAAAGAAACAATCCTAGAAACAATGCAACAAACCCGCGAACCCGGGAGGATCGATTCTTACCCAGATATCCGAAATCCCTAATCCTCCCCTCGGCGAGGAACCGGGCGGCGACGTTGCCGGACAATTCCGGCGAGGATCATGGCCGCGGCGCCGCAGTACCGGAGGGCCTGGAATCGGAGGAGGAACACGACGGCCAGGAGGACCGATTTCTCGGCGAGGACCTTGTTCTGCGAGGGGGAGAGGGAGGTCAGGACGAGGAGGGGCTGGCTCTGGAGCCTGGACTGGAGGGCGAAGGATTTGGAGGAGGAAGAGGAGAAAGGGGAGAGGAGGGCGAAGGAGAGGGAGAGGAGGAAGGAGAGGAGAGAGACGAGGAAGGAGAAGGGGAAGAGAGAGAAGGAGGGCGGGGAGGAGCGGAGGAAGGGGAGGAGGGAGTAGAGGGATCGGAGGGAGAAGAGGAGGAGGAGGAGGAAGGAGAGGGAGGATCTGCCGCCGCCGCGGGCGGAGGAGGGGGTGAGGAGAGGGAGACCGCGCGACTTCGACGGCGTCGTGGTCGGCGTCGACGAGGGGAAGGAGAAGGGAGGGTAGCGCCTCGAGGTGGCCGCGGCGGCGCGCGGCGGGACGGAGATCCGGTGAGGGCGGTGGTGGCGGTGGTGGTGGTGGTGGCCGTGGTCTTCCATGGCGGCGGCCGGCGGCGGCGGCGGGGGAGTCGCGGCGCTTAGATGCGGGAAGCTGCGGGGCGGTGATGAAGACGACGGCGTTGAACTTGCATTTGCAACGCGACGTCTCCTAAGCTCAGTCAAGTAAAGAAGAGAAGACCTTTAAAAATCATTTTCATAAAATAAATAAATTAATAACACGAGATTAAGACCTTTGACTCCGTTTGTTTTCTTTTTTTTGGGTCAAAGTTAACATTTATTTCTAGAAGGCTTAAAAAAATATATTTTTTATAAATTTTTACCAGGTCTACCGTCCATGTAAAAAAAATATGAGAGTGACGTGTATCTTTGAAATCGGCTTTCTTAACCAAACTTTTTTTATGATTAACCATTGAACGATAAATATAATATATATTTTGTACCGACGATGAACCTAAAAAAGTCATATTTCTTTACTAGTAATCCACACTATGCCTAGAATGATAAGGGTAGTGTAAATAAATTGTCACAAAAAATGGTAAATTGACCGGTTTTAGGCCATTGACAAATTAAATTTGTATATTTCAAATTTTCAGGATGGGCATTTGTGCTCGATTTGGATTTTGATTTTCTAAGCACCATATCTGGATGGATAAATTTTGGTCCTACTTGTCTTTAAAATTTTACTTAAATGAGTTGACAACCTCGCATAATTATAGAACTTCAACTCTTAAATGGAAAAATTTTATACTCTTCTATCAATAGGTATAAAATAGGTAACAAAATCTTCAAATCTATTAATCTTAATGAATGTACATGCACATAATGTCTATATTCATTAAGTAAGGCTTTTATATAATAATGAATATAGCTCAAATATAGCATATGTCACATTGGACCGAATATTATCCATTAACTTTTAAATTACCTAATTAAGTTCTTAAACATGTATAATTTTTCAAGTCTAGTTCCACCATCTCCAAATCCGGTTATTTGGAGTTGCATGTTCATCAAAGTCGACAAGCCCTGATGTGAGAAAAGCTTTTTCTCATCTTGGACCATAAGCTAATGCATACAACTCAAAAAAAAAAAAAAAAAGATTACAGAATAAAAATTACCATCATATGTCAAGCACTGAGATTTCTCAACATGAACAATAAAAAAATCAAGCTTTCCCCATCAAACTCCTGTTTGCTCCGACAAACACATTGTCTTTAACAAACCAAAATTGAAGCCAAAGAGACTTAATCATGATAGCCGTGTAAGTTTAAGGACTTGATTAGAAAATAAATCGCATCATGGATGAAGCAATCTACGTTAGGCCCGACTAAGCCGTGAGGGCCAAAGGACTTTCAGGGCGAACTTGGGTGAGGGATTTGATGAGGAAGTCCGACCAACTTGAATATCATATTTTGAAAAATCAAGTCCACTTAAATAAAAGCCTTATGTGCAATCCAATAAACGCCTACGTTAGACAAATAAGGGTGTTTCCATCTAAGAGGCCCACTTAGTCATGTTCTTTATTTTAATGTCCCGATACTTGGATGCCTTATACTCTTAGGCTGCGTTTGGCAGTTATGATAAAATTCGGGATATGATATAATTTATCCCATCTTACATTTGGTGTTCGCTCATGATAGGATAAAGTGAATATAAAGGCGAATATAAGTAGGATAAAATTATCCCATAAGAGAAGTGGGATAAAGGTGGATAAGATTTCTAATGTCCATAATAAGAAAATTATTTTTCTCCAATAACAAACTTATTAAGTTAACAAAATTGAAATTATATTTCAATATAATAATATTTGAATTATAATTTAAGAAATAAAAATAAAAAAATAGAAATTTATTTTTAATTAATCTTATTTTAATTTATATATTTAAATTTAATTCTATCTTATAATAAACATTCAATCTATAAATTAAATATTTATATTTATTATATATTTTGGGTATGTTAGTACAATTTACTATTTGATAAAATTTTATTAAAGAATGATGAAATGGGAAAAAATAAGAAAGAAAATAATATAAAAAAGAGGAACCGCCCACTTGGGTGGCGCTGCTGGCGACAAGTTTCTCCGTCGCAAGGGTGACTTTTCCGGGGAACGAAGGGTGGTGGTGACTCATGAATCTCCCTGGTTTACTCCGTCATGTTGTTGGTGTACGGGACTTCCTTAGGTCATTAAAAAAAAAGAGGAAGAATAAAATAAAAATAAATTAACTAATAGTATTACGAAATATTTTCACAATCTTTGTTTATGAACATTTTAGTTCATTTATAATGACATCCATTTATATAAAAAAAAAATGTACATGATATAATATGTATATATCTTACTTTAATACTTTAATTCACAATAAACAAGATATAAAAAAAACACAGATTTTATATTATCGCGTCTATTCAGTTATTCTCGATTAGAATTCGACTACCAAATGTAGTTCTATTTCCTCCCAAATTTCTCTTCCTGAATGAGAGAGAATGTGGGAGGTGACATAATAAGGTCTTTCATTCCAAGGAGAATCGTCCCGTCCATCTCTTCTCATGTAAGTCTTTTTAACTGTCTCCTCAGGTTCAAAAAGGCTTAAATTGAGAAAAAAGGAAAAGGAAAAAGAAAGTGGGCAACTTCAGTAATTAGAAATGAAATCCTAACCCATTGAGAAAAAGAAAAAGAAAAGAAAAGAAAAAAAAGACATCCTCTTCCTATAGGAAACGAGAAAATCCGAGGAAAAAAAAAAAGAAAAGAAAAGGAGAAAAGGACAGGCGTGGGAAAGTAGAGAGGAGAGAGAGAGGACGCGGTTAGTTTGTCCTCTTGCCAAGAATCTTCAACCATTTCTAATCCTCTGTCTCCCTCTCTCTCTCTCTTCTCTCTCTCTCTATTCTCCCTTTCCCTTTTCCTTCCACCTCCTCCGCTTTGCTTCTCTTTTCTCTCTTTTACCTTTGGAATTCCTGTTGAGGCCAAAATCAAACATCGGCAACGGGTCCGAAGCTGCAACGCCTTTGTCGGGTCGGCATCATTCCTTCCCCCTCCTCCTCTCTTTCCTCGATCTTTCTCGGGTGGGTGTTCGATCTCTCTCTCTCTCTCTCTCTCTCATCTCATCTGGGTTCCGTTCAACGTTCATCGAAACGTGCTCTGCTGCTCCTCTGTTGATTCGTTCGTGGTATTGGGTTTCTTCTTCTTTACGCGTCCGTCTGCGTCTGAATTTGGGCGGTGATGTGTTTAGGTAGAACCTGCGTGCCCTTGTGATTTTCTTGTTTCCAGATCGTGGTGTTTCTCATGTTCATTTTGGGTTTTATCCCTTTTCCCCAAAGTTGAGCGTTTTTCCAGGGCGAAACCCGCTTTTTATGATTTGTGGGTTCTCTTTTCTCCCCCTATTTTCGAGGTGATGTGCGAATTTGGGAGCTTAGTTTGAAGCTGGGTTTGATGTTTGTTCGGGATCCTTCCGATTGTTGTCTGTGAACTTTGGTGAGCTTATCTTGCCTTTTTGGAATTGAAAGCAGAAAAATTTTTCTTTTGGAGGTGGTGGGTACGTTGATTGAAAGCAAAACGTTGACTTTGGTCCTCTGTGTTTTGTTGAAGAGCAAGTTTGAGATTAACCCTTCTCTTCAGTTGAAGGATGATTTTCGTCCCCCCTACAGTATTTGTGAACGTTTCCTTCGAGCTACAGAGTTGAAGATGGACCCAATTGGAGTTCGGAAGGTAATCGATGGGGTTTGCTGAATGTTTTGGGATTTTTCAGAGCTTGGAGTGTTTCTTTTTTTTTTTCCCTGGTTTGTGCATGTTTAGAGGAGATTTTGATGTTTGGATGTCACAAAATCATTGTCTATGAGCAAGATCTGTCATGGTTTTGGAAAACGTGGAGTCTCTGTAGACATGTGCTGCATATTGACTCGTCTAATTATTTTTAGCCTATGATGGTTGTTAATTTTACTGCTTTGGGCATGACAGAACTGAAGGGGGAACAGGGAGACAAGATGGAGGAAGCAATGGCCCCAAGATATTGGTGTTACCAGTGCTCACGAATGGTGAGTCCTATTCTGGAAGCAGAGATCAAGTGCCCGTACTGTGAAAGCGGTTTTATTGAAGAGATGAGCTCCACCGTGAGGGATTCACAGGACTCTGATAGTGACTTTGGTTCAGACCGCGCGCTCTCTCTTTGGGCACCGATTTTGCTTGGGATGATGGGCAATAGCCGTCGAAGGCGTAGGTTGAGACGCTTCGGGTTTGAAGATGAAGATGATGATACCGAGGAGGGTGAGTCACGTCATGGCGGTGACATGGAATTGGATCGGGAAATCGATTCCATAATTCGTAGGAGGAGGAGAAGCTCAGCCACTATTTTGCGATTGTTGCGAGATGCTAGAGCTGGAATTGCATCTGAATCAGAATTTGCAGATGCTGCTAGAGACAGAGATGGAGATAGGGACAGGCATAGGGAAAGAGAGCGTGTGATCTTGATAAATCCATTTAATCAAACTATAGTCCTTCAGGGTTCATCAGATTATTCGAGAGAGAACTCTAACCTAGTTGGCTCGCTGGGTGATTATTTTGTTGGCCCCGGTTTGGATTTGCTGTTGCAACATTTGGCAGAAAACGATCCCAACGGACACGGTACTCCACCCGCCAGAAAGGAGGCCATTGAAGCTATGCCAACCGTGAAGATGATGGAGAATGTGCAGTGTTCAGTATGCTTGGATGATTTCCATATTGGAGCAGAAGCGAAAGAGATGCCATGTAAGCATAAGTTTCATAGTGGCTGTATCTTGCCTTGGCTCGAGCTCCATAGTTCTTGCCCCGTCTGCCGCTTTCAGTTGCCTATTGATGAATCAAAGACTGATGCTGATGGGTCCAGGAACGGAAATGACACTGGTGAGAGGGAGAGGGAGAGGGAAAGGGAAAGGGAGAGGGAGAGGGAGAGGGAGAGGGAAAGGGAGAGTGCTCAGGGTAGTGGTGAAGAAGGAGAAGGGAACCAGAGAAATGAAAATGGCAGGAGGTTTAATCTCTGGTCTCCCCTTAGTTGGTTCTCTTCCAACTCTGGATCACATTCTGGGGGAGGAAATTCCACCTCATCGCCATCAGGTTCATCATCGAATGGACGTGAAGATGCTTCATCTTAAACTGGTGAGAATTAAGAACAATTCTTACTAGTTCTGGTATTTTCTTTCTTGGCTTGTTGCTGTGGCAGTCTGGAGTTACGCTGTACATAGTATTGTACTTGCTTATGTGGAATTTTCCAACAAGATATTGCTATTTTTTTCCATTTGTTGGAGATCTGTATTTTCTTTTATGCTTTTAAAAGCGGAAACGAGAAGGATTTACTCATCCTTATGTGATGACTAAACAGCTATCGCGACCGCGACTGGCGTTGCTGTCAATCTGTTACCCCTTTTTGTATTCAAATATGTGATGCTTCAAGGGGGTCCTTGTTAACCTCTTCAATGATAAAAACCAAAACTATGTTGGGGAAGTTGGTGCTCTCGGGGAGAACTTGGTACAAGCCAGTGATCATAAGACGAGAAAAGCTCATTGAAGTTATGTCGACACGTGGGTGGGGTGGCAGCTTTCAGTGCTTCAATGAAGAAGAGAAGAAGAGACCCTTTGACGGAGATGGAGGTTGAAAAACAGGTTGACATACCTTGATCTTACAGAAGGCGAAGGCAATGAGCATACCGGATATAACAAGATGCATGCGACACATTTTAAGGCGGGTCGATTTCTGATTTCTGTTGCAGACAAGATCCATGCAAAAGCAGCATCTTTTCACTGCAATGTCTCTTTTGATTCTACTGTTCCGAAGCTTGTCTTACTTACTAGATCGAAGCACCCTCTGGGTAGCGGTATCGTGAGGTGTGAACATCGTATAACAGGGAATCTGGCCAGAGTTCCTGCTTGTAATTTTCGATCAGTTAATGAAATTCCCTTGTCATGAAACCGTGACCTAAATACAGGGAGACGACATCGTATGTATGAGCCGGACCTTCTGCTTATGAAGGCATTAGTCAAGATAGGTTTTTGATTGTCAACTCCCTAGGTTCCGAAGTAGTGATGATCCAAGTTTCCCCCGGACTAGGGAAAGTCTGCCATTGGAGTATCCCTCATTTGGCCTTAAGGCCAAGCCGAAGTAATCTAGGGTCGAAATTTTTCAAAAGATGCGGAGGAGCCATTTAGCGTGCGTGCGCATTTTTCACACACAGCTTTTTTATTCAAGCGGGACCGCCTACTCTTGAAAATAGACATTACAGACATTACTACACATCCTGCCTAGGCCTGCCCATGCCAAGCACGATGGTCAGCACGACTCTCGACGCTCCCTTATTGCAGGGAATCCGCAACGTGTTCGTGGGGTTTGGATGTTATGTGCTTGTTTGGATTGGTTTGAGCTGGGAGGAGTGGAACCACATCATTTGAGGGTGGACCAAAAGCCATGACTTGAACGTTTTTTTCCCAGAAACTGCTCCCCCATGTGGTATCTGACTCTTTCCCATGTACTTTCCACACGAGAGAAGGCGTCGAATCTTTCATGTGATCCACGACTCGTTTTCTTCTTTTTTGGGCTTGTCGTGTCCGACGATCAGAAGCGGACGACACATCCGCTGCCTTCCTCGTCGTTTCTTCATGGAAATTATCAAAATTGACGTGGACTTGAAGGCTGTATCACCAAACGCAACAGATCATGCATCGCTGATTGATTTTCTAAATTATTTCGGGAATGACTACGCCCGGTCTGGCCGAGACATCGATGCCCGTCCTGGACAGCAACGTAAATCGCTTGTCCCTCTCTCCAGATCTTGCTTGATTGGTTGATCATTGCAAAGCTTTAGGGGAGATACATTTACTTTCATGTGATCGTAAATATCGCATCGACAAGATATAAGACCGATCCCAAGCTTTTATCAAAGTTTCCTAAGATTTGAACATTTAAAGAGCCAGAGATTGTTCTTTTTCTTCTGTTTCAAGACGGTGGCTCGATTGTAAAAGCTCGACTAATTTTTTCTCTTACACGGGCAGGCTATAAACGATACATTGCGGCCGACATTTTAAGTTTTCTCACCAGTGTGACCTCTTTTTTCATCTAACAACGCAAATCAATTTAACAAAATTCATCTTCACTTCGAAGAAATTGATCTATCACTTAGGTGAAACTTCACATACTAAAATTACGTCATTTTAGATGACCCGCAGCATAAAAGGCTAAGAACACTTTACTAAACACTGCCGACAACGCAAACACTATAGGCATGGCCATATTATATCGCAGCACAATAAAGCATGAGAAACAGTAAAACGAGCACCAAAGTAAAGCGACACTAAATGGAATCTTAGTAATATCAAAAGATAACAGTTGACAAACAATAGGATCCCATGTTCTTCACCGAATAGATGGACCCCATCTAAAGCATAGCAGAAAGTCTCCAAATAATTCATTTTCACAAGTCTGAGCATCTCTGTGTGTTTCACCATGACATTTCAAGGTTATGATACCCTCAATTAGAAATTACAGAAAGCATTATAGACTCGTATCTCAAGATATTCCAGAGTAAAAATCCTCTCTTAAAAATTGCAAGAAAAATGCAAAATTGAACCTCACACCAGACCTCCACATTATTTCACAACCAAGATCTTGATCACTGAAGCATTTCCAACGCGATGTAGAACCACCACGGAATCTCCATTTCTGCACAGTCCTTTACCCTTAGCAACCTGAAGTGCAAACTCAATGGCTTCTTCCGTGGTTTCTGCAGAAGAAGCCCTGGAAGATCCTGCGCATAAAACAGGCACCAACCCCCTGAATATGAGGCTATGCCTTGCTGGAGCCTCGTCGCTGCAAAACCAGTCAAATGAATCTGTTGTGATCTCAGGAACAACAACCGATAATATGGGTAAGCCGGGCCTGTACTTAGCCACCAGTTTTGCTGTACTTCCTCCTCTAGTAAGAACCAGTATAAGAGCTGCTTGAGCAGAGTTGGCCGTTCTAACAGCAGAAGAAGCCAGGCTCTCCAATGGGCTCATGGGAACTGGTGAGTGTTCCATTATCCGTTTAAAAACATCTCCATGGTTAAGAGTGCCCTCTGCTTCTATGCAAATTTTTGCCATGGTGCGAACTGCGAGCTCTGGATAAGCTCCTGCAGCCGTTTCACCACTCAGCATCACACAGTCGCTGCCGTCAAGGACAGCATTAGCAACATCAGTAGCTTCCGCCCTCGTTGGCCGGGGTGATTTTATCATGGATTCAAGCATCTGTGTGGCTGTGACCACTGGTTTACCTTGAATGTTGCACTTGTAGATCATCACTTTCTGTGCAAGGAATATCTTCTCAATTGGGATTTCCATTCCAAGGTCACCACGAGCCACCATAAATGCATCAGAATTTGCAAGAATGTCATCGAAATTTGCAACACCTTCTTGATTCTCGACCTACCAAATGTCATTCACAGAAATGGACCAACCAATATTTAGAATAAAAATTTTGACTAACCTTATAAATTGCAAGTCATTAGCTGCTTGGATAAACCAAACCCAAGGGAGAACTATAATGCTGTACTTATACATATGAAAGAATCCAAATCTTCAGAAATGCATTTCTATATCCACGTAATTGTCATTTAAAAATTTAATCACTTAATACACCATTCATACTAGCCCAAAATAAGCATCTATTTTCCTAGTCGTCGCTTCGTCGATTTCTAAAGGAGAAAACAACTCAATGAATTGCTTCCTGATAAATGCATGTTAGCAGCAACTTTGACAACATAAGTCATTGGTCCAGATAAGAGGCACGGATTCATCATACCTTTGACATAAGAAGAATGTTCTTCGCATGCTTCCCAAGCAACTTCCGTACCTCCACGAGGTCTGAACCTTTCCTAACGAAGGAAAGAGCAATCATGTCAATCTTATTGGGAATGCCCCACTGCAAGATATCTTCTTTGTCTTTTTCAGTCAACGTTGGAAGGTCCACGACAACACCAGGAAGATTCACATTCTTTCTCTCACCGAGAACTGCAGAGTTCTCACAGCGACAATGAACTCGACCCTGTTCTTTGTCACAGGATAATACAGTAAATGAGATTGTCCCATCCGCACAAAGAATGACACTTCCGGGCTTTAGATCCTCAGCCAACTTTTTGTAGCTCATGCAAATCATTTCCTCATCCCCCTTTATGCTATAGTCAGTAGATATCGTGATCTCATGGCCCTGCTTCAAATGTATGGGCTTACCATCCTTCAGAAATCCAGTTCGAATCTCTGGCCCCTGCAGCATTGAATGTTAGCAATCAGAATTCCGATCATGTTTGTCTTAACTGAGAGCTATGCATTAAGATGATAGTAGTGACATTAGCATATGCAAAGAAAATACTAATGGGAGAGATAAACATGCCAACATCTCATGTAAATAGAAGTTGACAGAAAGGCGCATTTTGGATAATCTTCATGCTGGGATTGTTGTGGAGCTTCAAAAAAGATACAGTGGAAACATCAAAATCAATAGCTTACTCAAAGCAACACATATATATGGCTTCTAATCAGGTATAAAGAGAAATTGGTTTACTAAGGTAAACATCAAATTTCCAGCTAAAAACAGATATCAGCAAGACTGTATTCCATACAAGAAATAGCATCCTGAAGAAATCACATCTATGAATCCCAGCAAGATGCATTTCCCTCTTTTCAAACATCACGGCTCAGTTTTACTCCCATGGAAAATGAAAAGTTCACAGATGTTGATCCTGTGTCATTCAACTGTTACACCAAGTAAATTCCATTCTCACAATTAACAATTTCTTCTAAAGCATGAAAGTAAGTAAGTTTGGCTGTACTTCTAAAAGTTCAATTGTCGGTTTCTTGGCTAAATAACATCTAAGTCACTTGTACTTTGAGTGAAGAAAAGCTTATTTGCCCATTCGCATGGCGTTCTGTTTGGCTCACATATGATACTTGTCCGACACCATTTAAACTCTATGTCAGCAACATTAACAAAGAGCGAGATCTCTCTCCCCAAAGATAATTTGATTTATTTTGTGTGTGTGTGTGTGTGTGTGGTGTGTGGGTGTGTGTGTCTGGACACCACACGCACACACCCGTCAAATGAATCATTAGGAAACTTTTGCAATCAGCCACATGAGCAGACAAAACAAGCGCTGGTGTTTGTGGAAGAGCTTGCTTGCTTCAATTACATAATATAAGAAAAAGTGGCCTTGAAATTGAATTACTTACAACACAAGAGAGCAAAATGCAAATGCTAGAGCATCAAACATTGCGGTGAAGAGATCTTCACCTTGCTCCCTAATTAAATTCTTTCCAAAGCGCATTTAATCGATGCAATTCAAAGACTTTCCATTTTTAAAAGGAAACACTTTGCTAAAGTAGTCAAGAAAATATATCGACGAAATAGCAAGCTCAAATTGCAAACCTACGCTAAAAAATCATGGGGCCCATCAAGACAACAGTCATCACCTAGATTTTCCGACTGTAACCGCACACATAAATGCAAGATCGAATTTTAACATGAATCTTGGCCGGGCGAGATCGCGAGAACTAGCGCACAAAGAAGGATCGGAGTCGCCGTGCCGACCGAACACCGACAACCACCCCGCACACAGCACAACGCAATCGATCGACGCGCATCGAATCATGCACGCCCCAGCCATCGTCAACCCATCCAATCCAAACCCAGACGCATATCAGACCGGAAAATCAGGAACTCAAAACCCCAACGACAGAGCGCGAAGGGGGTTACCTTGGTGTCGAGCATGACGGCGCAGAGGATGCCGGTGCTCTCCATGGCCTGGCGGAGGTTGTCGAGGGTCTCCTGGTGGTACTCGTGGGAGCCGTGGGAGAAGTTGAAGCGGGCGACGTTCATGCCGGCCCGCAGGAGCTTCTCGGTCATGGCCACGGACCGGGACGCCGGCCCCAGGGTGCACACGATCTTCGTCTTCGGCATCGCCTCAGCCCCTCCCACCACCGCCGCCCCTCCTCCGACGGAGCCGTTGACCTGCACCATCTCCGCCCTCAAACGCCGCCGCAACTTCCGATCACGAGAAGAGGATGAGAGAGAAAGAGGAAGAGAGAGAGAGAGAGAGAGAGAGAGAGAGAGTGGTTTGACTGGCTGTGCAGGAAAACCGGAGAAGGTGTTTGTTGAATTCACGCTAACAGTCGACGACAGTTCGGGGAGACGGGAGGGGGGACCTTAAAGGCGACGCCTTTTTTCTTGACCAGCAAGCCAATAGGGAAAATTAGGGTTTTTTTTTTTCTTTTCTTGTTTTGTTCCTTTTTTTTACTTTTTAAATTATGAAAATAAAGGTGCTTGTCCAAAAAAAAAAATTATGAAAATAAATGTGGAATCCATTCCTGTTCTTTAGGTGCTCTTTTTTATTTTTTTGCTTTTTTTTTCTCGTTATTTCTTGAAAGGTCAAATTTAAGTAAACCATCCCTCGGTTTACAATCGAGACACAAAGCAATTATGATGATATAGTAGAGCGACATAACGACGGGAATTGTGGTACGAAATGAATGAGAAAATGTAAAGTGATTGGGAGATGCCCTATTGATGAGTTAGTTGAGCGGAACGAAAGTTAAAGTAACAATGGAATTCATCATTCGTCAAAAGCAAATCAGCCGTAAAAGATGAAAAATAGGCAGCATCTTTGGCTACATTGCCGTAGGGTGTTGAGTCGACCGCTTAAAAGAATTGAAGTCTTTGAAGGAGGTGGAGATCGAATAATGCATGTACATGAAAAGTTTGCCTGATGTGACGACATTCACTAAGTTGGAGATAGATTAGATGCTACTGGAAGCTGGACGGCACCATTCAACTAAAGAGGCATGCAAGTTACGTGTGAGCAATCTGGGGTGGGTAGGCTCTAAATTTAAAAGTTGAAGCCTATCTTGTCAAAACCAATTCTCAATTTTTGCAGTTTAGAAAATACTTTGTAAACTTTGAAACCGAATCAAACCAGCGAGAAAATATCAATTTAGTTCAATTTCAGAATTCACCTTAGGTGGTGCTCTCCTCTAATCAATTCTTCTGAGAAGCCCAAATATGGAGGTGCATACGAGCAAGTGAGTCCCACTACTAAATTACATGGCTTCATGTGTGTCACATGAGCTTCACATCATTCAATCGCCCATATTTATTGGGCTCATATACACTCAGATTTGTGCAAAGTATTGGTCCACATTTTGTCCCTATGATAATATGATACAATATCTCCGTTAAAGTCCATCGATGAAAAGTAAATCGAAGTCAAGTCAAATTGTATCTAATGAATGAAAATCGAAGTTTCCATGATCTAAATTTTGGGGTCCAGCGGTGGAGATTCCTAAGTGGCTTTGAAACACTTATGAAGGATCATTAATTACGCTTTGGAAATATCCATATTTTTTATTTACAGTACGTGAATTTTTTCAAACGGCCTTGTTACCCAATTTTCAAAATATATTCGACACACACAATTATTATTCTCAGTGATCTTAAGGCAGTGTGGTTAGGACACTGGTTGACAAGATCCTTAAATTTCTACCAATGTCGTGTACCCGTTGCCTAAATTACATAAAAATATATATAATGATTCTGTCAACATAAGAGAAAATATCTAGAATATCTAATTAGAGTTATCAGAAATAAATCCTTTTTTCCATTTCTTCCTCACATGCTGTACACAAGTGGTTGTTCACGTTTTTTTTATTTTATTTTCCTAGAATGATATTATGGACTATAAAGCCATAGCCAGGAGATAAAGAATACAAGAAAAGCTTGTGAATGCATGACAACACGAAAGCCACCAAACCAAAGTCAGAACATAAAATACATGTCCACCAAACTGAAAAGGACAACACCCAGATCGTCATCAACGAAGCCCCACTTTTGTTTAATTGCCGTCGGTGTTGGTGACCCCTGGGTAAGCATGAGAGGCACATCACGCACGGCCACGGGCATGCCCGGTTTGGGACCCAAATCCGGCGAATCCAGCGAATCAGAGCCATTGATATTGTGGATCCCACGTGGGGCTAATCCGAATCCGGCGAATTCAGCATATCACAGCCGCTAACACTGTGAATCCCACGTGGCGCCGAGCTCGGGTCTAGACAGGTATTTTCCCCGATTCATTCGGGTCCTTTGACCCTGTGTGTCCACGAGGAGGAACACCCACAATTGTTCGAAAGTTGCACGCTCTAAAATTGGCTCTTGGAGAGTGCAATGGGTCGGGTCCTCTCCTCGAATTTCTTTTGACCTCTCGTCTATTAACTTACTTTATGTTCTGCAGTTTTAAGAAAGCCGCCGTCAGTTGACCATTTTCGTGCATGACGTACGAAAGTCTGTCAAGAAAACTGCTCGCGCCGCGCGCAGTTGGAACGTTCTTGGCCGTTCTGTAGCCCACGCTACAGTTAGTAGGGTCGATGGGGGTTATGAGGAACTATAGATCGGTTAAGACTCGACGACCGCCATTGTTCTCGACTCGGTAATTGCCCAGTTTGGAAGGAGAGACGAGAGGACTGTCGTGACCCGGTAAAACTTTAAGACTGATGGGTGCTCCGAGAGGTTGGATTTTCAACCCGCACAATGAACTTCAGCATTCTAGCTCTGGAGAAACGATGCAAAGAACAATATGCAGCTGAGAGTCGGAATGAAGAATCGCCTGTTCATGGATTCCCTACAGGGCAGCGCAGGCACCGCATGGCCAACATGGCAGGGCACATGTTTTACCCTTGCCCGGACCTACCCCCAGACACCAGTTTGTACTTGTCATGTGCACAATGGTTTGTTCGTTTTGAGTCTTTTGACAAAACTATAAGCGACAGGCTTGGCGATATACAGCAAAAGTCGTCACCATAAATTACCTATTGTGTCTTCTGCACAATATAACATTCAAACTAGTCAACTGTGGTTCGGCATCTGAAAAGCCAGATATTGATCTGCAAAAGGGCTGTATACAGTCAAAAGAAAAACCATGTTCAGAGCTGTATACATTCTCCATAGGCCCTCTTATCTCTAACATGAAAATCCTTCTCATGCTGCAGTCATGTCGAAAGCTTCCCGTCCTGATCCCGCCATTTACCCATTTGACAGCTCCAGTAATCAACATGCTCCCGAGAATGCTAAAGTTTCCAACCTGGTAACCATGACGAAGCTCAACTGAAGAAGGCTGCACAAGTCACTCCTTTCCTAAATGTTACATGTAAGCCTCTTATGAACAAAGGTGGAAGAAGCTGCACGTCACTCCTTTACTAAATGTCACGTGTAAACCTCTTATGAACAAAGTGGGTAGTACAGGCTCGATAAGTCAGCATCCGAAAGGAATCTCTGACTCATTGATTCCGTCCATTTATTATAGTTCATCATGGCCTTCCATCAGTTCTCTGCTCATTGTGTCTAGCTTATCTTGAAGTTCCTGTAGCATGTCATTGGAAAAATTTTACGCTACCATAAGAAACTACTTGAATTAAGAGGTGATTTTGAAACAGTGGAGACACGACAGAATGAGTACCCTCAGTTTATCTTCTTTACAAAGAGCTGGAGTGGATAGCATTGCTTCATATCTGTCACAGAAAAACCAGATTTTACACAAGAAAGAGACATACTATTACACACAGGCAGTGATAGGAAAGAAATCCTTACTCGCAACGACTTGGTTCATCTACATCAGCAACCTCATTTTTGAGCCCACATCTCAGCTTCACCTGTAAATGTGCAATAGCAGAAATCATAACAGCAATACATACTACCACCTATCTCTCTCAGAGGCTGGCAACTCTGTACATGTGATGATCAATTGAAATCAGCCTCATCTCAAAATTAAGGAAATTGAGTAAGCCTTGCAAAACAGCCAATATACAAGTTATTTGATCCCATAATTCAGCACAGTGTGCTATGGCTTTTCCTTCTAAGAGAATCATAAAGCTGAGCAATTGACATTGGTGCCAAATAAATTACGTCTTAAGAGGGAAAAATCTTTCAACCATGTCTATGACAAACTCTAAAGCATCAACTAAAGTACCTTCATACTTCTGTCAGGACCATTCCAGCAATTGTCACCGGCTGAGAAGACCATGACTCTGTAACTGTCGTCAAATTTGTCCCACTTCCTAGAAACCACGCATGATAACCATCATACGGTATTATGAAAATAAAATCCTTAGTGCAATGGAGACTGTCACGGGCGAAAAAAGAAAACCTAGAATGACTAAATAATTATCCAAGGTGCAGGGTTTGAAATCTGTTTGCAAACATGTGTAACATCAATCAGCTGAGAAGCACTAAAGAATATCCTCATGGTAATTCTATCAGTCAATAAGACCACAGATAAATCACATGGACTTCGAGGGATGTTCCCTCTAAAGATGACAGATATGAGTAAGGAATGGTTCAATTCATCTAATGCCAACGTTATGTCTTATTAAGAAGAAGACTACAATAATTTACAATTCAAATGCCTACAAATTTGTACATCTACAGTCTGGTTTGGTCATCTTATCATGGTGAAGTAAATTTTTCCTAAATATCTCAGGGACAAAAAAATTATTGGTGCTACGTGAATAGTGTTAATTCATACGTGCGGGCATTTTGGCATCAGCCAAGACGAAATAGCCCTGAGCTTTTTTTTTTCTATTTGCATTTATGGCCTAAGGTTCGTTGGTTTAATTCATGATGGAAAAGGTCAGTACAGCCAAGTTCTATTAGAGTAATTTGCTAGCTACTTGTAGATAGACAACAAATTCATTTGCGTTAAAAACAAAGCTAACCTATGTTTGATCCATTGGTAATTGAGTAGACTGAGATTTTACGATGTATTCCTTGAACCAATCATTAATCAAGATTTCTCAGCAATCTCTCTGTTAAGTTAAAGAAAATTGGTGCCTCTATAAAGATGATGCAGGGAAAGTAATTCTCAGCACAACACATATAAGTAAACTAGCAACTCTCCTAACGTAAGAACAGCAATTGCGTAGATCAAAATATCATGACAAGTAACATTAAAAACATACCCCAAGTGAGTTGTAGAGTGCCCTTCCTGCTGGGAAGCTTCTTTAAAGGGGCACACTTTGTAAATGTACCTAGATCAACAGATGTGAAATTAGGACACTGACTGCTGAGAAAGCTTGATCTTTGCAAGTTGGTCCTTGACTCAATTTGAAAAACGTGACAATCAGAAAGAACATCCCAGAAAAGATAAGTAGTAACTTATTTTGTTTGCTCTCAAAACAGCGACCATAGTATGAATAGAACTCCTTTTCTGGGCCTGTAACATTTAATTCTGAGTTTTAGTTCACAAGAGCATCATTGTCAAGATATTCTCACAAGTATAGACATATCTTCTCACCGAAATCCTGTTTCAGCTTTTGTGACAAGCGTGATATTCTTGACTGGATCTTAGATAATTTTGTACTCAATTCATCATATTCTTCGCGTACATGAGCAGCCTCTGAAGAAAAAAGAAAAAACAAATGACATGATTCTGTATAATTCAATCTTAAGATTAAAAGTCGAACTATAAGGTTACCACCTACCAGATATGTCAACAGGAGTCTGGAATATATTGATAGCTCGAAGAATTCCCCGCAACATTTTCTTCATCTTTTCTACCCAATAAAAGAACTTCTGGATTGCGATATCTATAAGTTAATATTATTCCATGTAACATGATGCATTAGGTTACTGAAATTCCAGTGATCTTTTAAAACAGGATATTCAAATTCACAGGAAGCCGCCGTAAAAGCGAACCTTCAAAGTCTAATTCATCGTCTGAGTCACTATCTGATCCATCTTTGTAATGAGAACTGAAATCATAATGATCGTTCACTGCAGAATCTTCATCAAAAGCATCTTCCACGTTATCATACTCATTCTTTTCGCTGTCAGCAGTTTCTAACGCATATATATCATCAATACCATCACGCGTGTCTTTTGGGATCTCCCTACTTTGTTCCTCATTATTATTATCTCTTGCAAAGTCTTCACCGCTTTCCTTCTCTGTCTTCTCCCCTGTCCAACGAGAAGCAACAAGTTGACCCAACTCTTCCTTTGACAGTTCCTCAGCATTCTCAGATGCGTCATCTCCCTACAAGTAATAAAACAATCATTCACCAGTTCTGGAAAAGCCAGCTAAAGTGAGATATCTGAGATCATTTCAAATTCAAAACCACAAGAACTTCAAAAACTCCATAAAAATAAAATGCTCTGCATTGGGCAAGAGGAAGAAAAGTAACATGCAGTCATGTAGACACCTCGAGTAAAGACATTCATTCTCAAACCTATGATATCTACTTGATGGAAATTACACTGAGAAATAAGATTGTTCTTGCCAAATTTTGAAAAAAAAAGCTGCATTTTCTATTAGAAGTGAAAAGTGTAATCAGAATTTATTTTTTCATGTTGAGTTAAATCTAATAGAATTTTCCATGACATGTGAATTATGTTTCATACACTGCCAATGGCAGAAAAGGAGTATGCTTGACCAATTCATTTGCAAGGAATGATGTCAGAGAAAGCAGAGATACCCAAAGCATAGAATGGGATCATATTACATAAAAACACAAGACAAGAGGAGTCCATTAATGAAGTTGATGAGGACGACTATAATTTCTATGGCCAACATGATTTCTATCAGACATTCACTTCCACCAAGTCATAACATTCTCTGCTATGAATGACTGAAATCAAAGTTTGGTATGAGAATATAAAATTTCATGCATATCGCTGCATTGCAAAGGCAGTACTTGTGGTAAGCAAAAAGCATCTACGACATAATACTTGCTTATGATTGCACCAGATTTTACCAGAGAAATCTAAGGGTTTGCAGTCACATTAAAGCAAAAAAATCAAAAGAGTTGAGAAAAAGTACTTCTGCAACTATATAACCATTAGCCACCTTGCTTTCAGCATCAACAATAGGTTCAGATGATACAATTGACTCTTCCTCATTTGCCGGTGTTAAAAACTCATCTTTCTCTTCCACAGCATGCTATACAGAACAACAAATGTCCAGATTATTGGAATTATTTTGACTACAGAGAATCGAGTGTACTGCATGATTAAACTTTTGATGACTTACCGTAATTCCCTTATCTTGGACTCCAGTTGATAGACGATCATGTTCTGCCGCCAAATCTTCTTCCAAATCCTATCGAAAGCGCACACATGTAAAGAACTGGGAGGAAGTTTATCGCACAGGAAGTTAACATACTAATATGCATCCAGAACTTTGTAAGCATGCCTTACTATTAGGGACAAAAGATAAAGAAAAAGAAAAAGAAAGGCATTGAATCAACATGCATGTGCAGAGGCACAATAGCTATGATGCCAACGAAACATTATTCAATCAGTCAATAGGTAATCTTATTTCAACCAAAAAAAAAAAAGTTAGGCCATTTAAGAAATTGTCCATGCAGATCGTATTTTACATGCTACAGAATATGCAGCAAGCAATATAGATCCCACACCAAAACTTTCAAAATTTAAGGAACAACAATTTTCTACAACCATTGACCTACAACTCGCCAAAAACTTAATAGGATAGAGAAATTCTATTGAACCTGGTCAGATGGATAATCATCCACAAGTCCAATCCTTTCATCAAGCATACTCTCTGTAGTTGACGTATCACTTTCACCTCCTCCACCCTTTTCAATTCTCTCTTGATCAATTTCCTCAGCTGTTTTGGTTTTCTCTTTGCCAGCTTTCTCCTCAGCTTCCCTTTTTTCCCTCTCTTCTTTTTCTTTTCTCATTTGTTCTTTCTCCTCTGCTTTCTCTATTTGTTCTTTGCGCTCTATATTGAGAGATGAAAAAGCAACAAAACAATTGATAGTAACACAAAAACGAACACATGTAAAAGAAATCTTAAACTAAGCGTCATAAAGTGCCAAAGCATGGAAGAAGGGTAGTCTAAGCACATGTACAACAACAGAGATAGCAAATAGTGACCATGACACTAAGGCTATTTTGGGAGCACCAAGGGCCGGAATTTAGAGAGTATCTAAAAATTTGAATTTTCTCTCTATTTCTCTCTCACAGAAATTTCAAACTTCTCCCGACTTTCCACCTATCCCGTCCATTTTCACTATTTTTCCCAAATATAGCTAATCCTCCAAACATCATAACACTACTAGACACTCGTTTAGAGGGATGAAGTAATTTCTTTAGTGAGGTAAACCAAATGCTTCCCAAATCTTCCATCCATTTAACTACAAGGTTGGGATACATCTGGCACATCAATATCTAATAGTCACAACATCCACACACTCATTCAGAAAATGCTTCGTTGTTTGGTAAAACTACCAAACAGTTAGTACTGTAAAATATCTATACAGAAGCTATACTATGATGAGTTCATTATCATCAGAGTTTGAGTTTTTCCAATTCCGTAGACCATAATATGCTGCCATCACTGGATGCAGTATGAACAAAGATGATATATATGTGCAGTAGCCAGCAACTACGTTTTCAGGGCAAACTCAGATTTAATGAGATCATGATGACTAAATTCAAGTTATTTTGCCAAGATACCACCAAATTAGGAAAAACCAAACCTTTAAGCTGTTCAAACTGCACTTTCAGTACTTTCTCCTCACTTTTCAGTTTTGACAATTCTTCCTTGTCTTTTGCAAGAGCTACTTTAGCCTGTTCCACCTCCTGTGTATGTATGGCAACACCCTTGTGGTACACAGCAATTTTTTTCTTCAGCTCATTTCGTGCTGCTTTTCCAGCTTCCCGACATGTATTCAGGCACTTCACTTTATCACCGTATTCGTCACTCCCATCACAGCAGTCTGAGTATCATGGAGCAGGCAAAGAACATATGTTAGGAGGAAACATTAAGAACCAGAACGATTTAGTAATTCTGTCAAACTATTGAGGTCAGATGATGTCAGCATATAAATGTTTTATAGGACCTTAGCATTTAGTAATTGTCCAATTGACAAAAATCCTAAACAATGAAAAGGGAAAATTAATCTAAGCATTAATTAGCATTTAGTAACTGTCCAATTGACAAAAATCCTAAACAATGAAAAGGGAAAATTAATCTAAGCATTAATTAGTATCTTATCACAATATTGTGATGTTACTTAGTCCACACATTCATCATCCATTTTACTAACAATTGATCACTCTGCAGATCCCTGCATATTGATAAGCACGTAGATTTCATTCAAAAATGCACCTTTTGTTTTCTCTCCAACCTTTCCCCCTTCCTGCAATTTTTCTTGTATTCTCAGAAAAACTGTTCATTGACGAGTGTTAAGGGAAAGATCAATCTGAACTAAACCAGTTCTCCATCTCACCTAGTTTTGACCACTGTCTTTTCACTGGATTGAACCAGACCAAGCATGTGAACTGTTCTCAATTGAAGAAGCCACTCTTGTCTAGCTTTTGAAACAATCCTTAAGATGTAATGCCGAAAAAAAAGTTTCCATTCATTTCCCAAATGCATATATCTCACAATCAATGTCCTTGTCCTCAAAAGTCGTAGAGTTCCTAAAAAGTAGTCTCAAATCTGTTCATCACTTGAAATATACCCTTGTTTAGTTGTCTTCATGGTATTAGGGTTCATTAAATAGTCTGTAAAGTAATATTTTAACAGTGATGTTTGTTGGTGAGGAAGACAATCCAGGACATGAAGTTGCTAAAGCAGGTAAATAAATCTGTTGTTGCACAAATTATGATTAATCAGTGCCCCATGACACTAAAGCATGGAACATCTCATTGCAGTGAAGATTAGAGATATCCTTGACATTGAAGAAATTAAAATCAGTAAAGAGGACTTCTGGCCCTGGCCGTACACGATATCATATCTGGTATTTCCGTGTCTAAGAGGGAATTGCAACCTTGTTGGGCATTTCAAATGCAGCAGGATCTTGTTCGATGGGACAAGAACTTACATGCATGTGTTATGTACAGATGATCAGAAGGGAGAATGAGGTCCACAATCAACACAGGAAAACAAATGCTTGGAAAGGCCAAGACCATGGAGAAAAAGTTCTGATGGACTACTTACCACAAATGCCATCATTTACTCTCGAAGAAAATATAATGACAGGAACATATCCAGCATTCCGACAATAAAATTTTCCATTTGGGCATGCTGATGTTCCTGCATTATTGAGTCAGAGAAAGTGAAGTTACAATTAGAAAAGTACGTAGCTCTAGTGGTGGACACTACAAGAAATCTGCAGACATACATGAGATGTTCTAAAGAAGGAAACAAAGCTTGGTGAAGGTAACAGTGTCATTTAGAATAGTCTAAGCATCAAAGCAGGTCCAGATATGGACACTACTAGGTGTTTGCACACATACTATGTTCTGTAGGAAGAATAAAGCCTAGGATTAGTAACAGTCTTTTTTGGATAAGTAATTTATTTCATAGATTATCTAAAATCAGTACAAGCCTAACAAAGAAAAACCCAGTGTTTGTGATAAGCACAATACAACTGAACTAACATGAGGCTGGCTGAGCTTCTCGATGAACATCATTAATAAGATATCAATGGAAAGCATCGCTCAACAATGCCAGTTTATGAAAACCGGGAGTTCTTCATATGCATCTTATCAAATGAACAAGACAGACATCAATGAAAAGAAGGGCGACAGAGATTCATGAATTTGCTTCTATCACCTCCCAGTTTAGCCCCGGGGTGAAGGTCTATGGCCCAAAAAAGTAATATTTATTTTACTATTTCCGTTGTTTATCCTATTCATAATCTCTCTCTCGATTTCCCTTCCGTCGCATCAACTCATCCATATAAACACAACCCAAGACGTGAGAACAACCAATAATTAAAGGAAAACATACCAAACAAATTACTCAAAAAAAAAAAAAAAAAAAGGCTCAAAAAAGGACCTGGCTCGTCAGTGCCATCCGGGCAGTCGCAATAATCGTCATTGACCTGGGCTCTGGTGAATTTCTTCGACCCATCCTTACACTTGATCCTGTTCGATGAACTGTAATATTTCACATCTGGGTATCACGCAGACTGTGATCAATCACCCAAGCACAACCTCAAAAAGTCAAAACCCCCACCCCAACATACCCCACCCACTACAGCGAGCTCTGCCCAATAAAAAACACTCCACAAACGAGGCACCCAGAAGAAAGCGACGGGCTCGAACCTTCAGGAGCGATCCCGAGAAACGGGTCTTTGGGCGGCGCAGTCGAGGACGACGCGCGGAGAGAACCGTTGGACAGCAGGACCAATGCGACGACGGAGATGAAAACGGTCGGCGAATTCATGTTCGGAGGAAGCGTTAGAAAAGAGCTGGAACCCAGAAGTAAATTCTTCGAGGTGCCGGTGCCGGTGCCGGTGCTCTACCGTGATCTTGGAAGTTCGCTGGTCGCGGCGACGGGGAGGGAGGGAACGGGAAGCTGAGGAATGCGCTCCGGGTCGGAAACGACGTTGTTTTTTGTCGCTGGACGTGCGGGTCAACGATGTGAAGACGTCACGTTCCGTGGAACGTCAGGATTTCAACAAAACCAATGGAATTGGCAATGGGTGCATTTGGCTTGGCTACGGGGCAAAGTCTTTTGTGAGATAATTAGCTAATGAATAATATTTTTATTATCGGTAATAATTTATGATAATTATTATTTATTTTTATAAGTGATTTAAGTAATTTTTTAAATATTTTTTCGAATTATTTATTTTCCTCAAAATAAATGGAGCTAAAAGGATTTTTCAAAATGTAAGTAGTGTTTGTAAGGTGTATTATAAAAATACATCGGAAAACAACTTTAACCTAAATGCCATTTCAAAAATATTATATCTTATAAATGACTTTTGCTTCCTTTCTTCCTTTTTTTTCGGGGGGTTAAATTATCAACCTATGTCCCTCGTTAGCTAGCTTCCCTTGAGGTCACATGACCTCGGATGCGGTTGGCTAGTGCCAAACTAACTTTCTTGACAATTAGATCTAGTCTTACTAGTGGCTTAAACCTTTACCAATGAAGTTGTGCGAGGTGGGGCATTTTATTGAATTATGAGAATTAAGCAAGGGCAAAGTTAGAAAAAATGTATTTATATTTTGAAAGAGCTCAAAACACTTTTGGAGCTGCTTCGGGCTTAAGGCTCTTTAGAAATGTAATTGCATCTCCTCAAATCTCTCCCAAAATCATTTGTATGTGTCCAAGAGACTTTCTTCTTTTTTTTTTGGTCGGAACCCACGGGATTTTAAGGCCCCAGAAAGGGCTTTAGTAAAATCGAACCAAACACAGCAACGTGCATTAAAGTTCAAATTCAAAATCATATCAACTAACCAAATTATTCTCAACATAATTATGCATTTATTATTTATACATGGTTTTAGAGGAAAATTAATAATCTATGCGTTGCCACTTTCCTATTTCGATTTAATTTAAAATTTTCCTTTTTCATCTTTCCCAAACCTAGATAGATGATAAGGATTTATTTTTTCGCTCAAAATAAGCAAACAAAATCCGAACTCATATTTAGTTGGAAACTTGATTTGGGACTTTAGCTGATTTGTCTTATCCCGATCGTTAAACACAAAGATTAGGTAAAACAAATGAAAATTAAGGAAAGATTACATCAAGCTAAACTTTCTTTTATTGTTCAATCGTGAATAAAGTTATCGATATCGCTTATGAATCCTACCCTCGAAGTTTTGTCTATAAATAAACTTGAATGCACTTCGTCAAAATCACTTATAGAAACTTAGACAAAAAGAACACATTAAGATTCCTAACAAGACAACTTAACAACATCACATCTTTAACAAATTAATGATTTCGTAATCGCAACAAGAAAAAACCTTTCCCAACCTTTGCAACACTGTTTTACTCGAAAAGATCGAGGCTTTTTTTTAATACAAAAATTTCACCACTACAAGAGTCTAATTTTTGGTTAGAAATGTTAGCTCAAATATGGTACTAAAAGAGAGAGATGAGATCAATTTTATCGAGAGAGAGGGCAATGTTGATTAGAAATATTGAATTGATTGGGAATCGAATCAACTAATATGTGAAAAGGAGTATGCCTTAACCCAAAAAAAAAACCAAAGAAAAGAAAAAGTCCTTTTTAATTCCCCCGACATTAAGGAAAAAAAGAAAGGGAAAATCGAAAAGAAAAAAATCGACATCGCTGTCGAGCCCGTCATGTGCAATGTGCAGGATACAGACAAAACAACGGAACGCGTTTCCGCAATGACGTGGCGCGCGGCCACTGGACGGTCACGCCGCGACCACCTGTACCCCCAGCATTCCCCCACAGTGCATTCCCGAAAACACCCCTCCCGACAGGTCGGCCAGGCCCCCGGCCGCGAGGGCACTTTGGGAACCTGAATATAAGCAAAGAGGGCTGTCCCAAGAACCTACGCAACCTGCCTCGCCTCCATAAGCGACCACCGCAGCCTCTTCCTCCCTCACTTCTCTCACCAATCTCTCCTCTCTTCTCTCTCTCTCTCCCTCTACCTCTCTTCCCCCTTCTCCCTCATCCCTCTCTCATTTTTAAGCCTCCAGATACAAATCTTTCATCTATAAACATATAAAAGACGCGCCTTTTCGAACTTTTGGCGCTCCACCCGCCCGTTTTCTTCTCTAGATTCCGCTCGGATCTGTCCCCTCTGAGCCGATCCGAACGGTCAAAACCCGGGTTTCGAAGAAAAGGTCCGATCTTTTCTGGTTTCAGGATCTGGGTCTGTTCCCTTTCGGCTCGTGCCGGATCTTGAACAACTGGGTCGGCGATGGAAAGTTGGTAGTTCTTTAAGAAATCGCGGGACTTGGGGTTGGGGAATGTGATTAGGGCTCGGGAAAAGAGATGGGTCGATCTTGTTTTTGCCTTCTTGAGGGGATATGAATTGGGTTCTCCTTGTTGTAGGATCCGAGGGGGATGTTAGGGTTTTTTTTTTTTTTTTTTTTTGGGTTTTTTGTTTTGTTTTTGATCTCGTTTATGCGTTCGTGAAACTCTGTAGGTGGACAGGGGTTTCTGTGTTGGATTGTGTGTGGAGATTTGGAGGGACGAGTCATGGCGGATCAGGCCTTGGAGGGAAGCCAACCGGTTGATCTGTCCAAGCATCCTTCAGGAATCGTTCCCACTCTTCAGTGAGTCTTTGTCATTATCTGGTTTACTTGAGAGCCCGTTTCGACGTTGCTGTAGCTGTGTCGGTCTTGCGTGGTCGTCATATGTTTTCTTGTATGGATTGGCAAAGTCGTTTTTTAATGTGATGGAGTGATTTAAGGAAGTCAATGAGTTTAACCATTTGATTTACTTTATAAAATTAATTTTCGAGGATGAAAGTGGAAATTCTTTGAAAGGTTTTGGTATTTCAAGACCGAAGAGTTGAAAGAAATCTATAAAAGTTTGGAAAATCGGAGATGCAAAATACTCTTAGTTAGTTCCTGAGAACTAAATTTTGAACTGCTGCAGATCTTTCACCTATGGTTTTTCGTGCTTTGGAATGCTTGCTGTGCATTCTTTTGGCCCTGATGTAGCTCTTTGGAAGCTGAAGCAGCTTCTCAAAAATTTTCTTTTATACAAACTGGGCTCATAAACGGTTATTTTATGCCCTGGAGTATTTAAATAGATAAATAGAGCAGCTCCATCTCCCAAACTTTAATTCGCCCTTCCACAGATCTTTCAAAGTTGTGTCATACGTTCTTTATCGTATTGGCTGGGTTCTCGAGATTATGCAAGGGCTACACTAAGTTAGAGGATGTAGGAAAACATAACTGCTGGTAACTAACAACAACTGAGGAATGACTGTAAATTATCTCATGCACAGTGGGGAGGCCACTTTTACTGGTTAAGTTAAATCACTGAATATGTGCCTGCTTGGACATATGAGTATTAGTTAGGGTGTTGTCGTCATGGTTTTAAGCTCGTAACAATTCATGTATGCATCTGTAGCTGTGAGTAGCTCTAGGATCTATTCTTTTGAAAAAGTAGATATACGTCCAAATCTTGTCTTTGCACAATATAATGCTAATGGAATGTCTCATGTGGCCTCATATTATTCTTTTTGCATGCTCATTTGTTTGGCATAGACACGGTGACATAAATTATATCATGGCAACGAGTGGGTGATATTGTCTTGCCTGGGAAACTATAATCTTCCCTTCCTGAGACAATTTAGATGCTTTACTTTGTTCTTTGAAAGTAATTAAAACACCGCCTATTCTTAATACATGCCGTGCAATGATAATAAGTAGTGTTGTCTTTTTTATCCAGGAACATAGTCTCAACAGTGAATTTGGACTGCAAATTGGATCTTAAGGCCATTGCTTTGCAAGCTAGAAATGCTGAGTATAATCCCAAGGTATTTATCTGAGGCATCACTCCCTTTGTAAATTGTTTCTGACCTAGTTCCTTTTAATTATTTTGGTGACACCATAAATTTACTTTCTTGTACTTACATGGATTAACGTTTCCAAATGTATATCTTTTGCAGCGTTTTGCTGCTGTAATTATGAGAATAAGGGAGCCAAAGACAACGGCATTGATATTTGCTTCAGGGAAAATGGTAAGACATATTAGATTAGACTCCTAAGTTGTTTCTGTTGGCAGCTGACATTTCTCTCTGTGTCATTTTTGAATTCATAGAAATCTATCCCCTTGATTGTGTATGCCTGAGTTATTTTTTATTTCAAAATTATTTACTCATTAATTTTGAGTATTTCCCTGATTGAAAAGAAAGCAAGCAATCACCTCTATTCATCTCTTTGTCCTTCCAGTACTGACTATGTATAGTTACTAGCTGGCTCTATGGCTAGCAGTCTTTAACATCATAATCATTAGATCGCACAGAAACGCCAAGGGGCGCATGATTATGAGGCCAACAATACGTCTCTTAATCATGGGAAGCTTTGTACTGACATTTAATGGTCGCCATCTTGATTTGAAAGACGTGTGTACATTCTCCTTGCCATCTTGAACATAGTTGAGGGTCCTACTTATTGCTTCTCTTTAAGGTCATTGTCTTTGCTTACCGAGTGCGCTATTCTTTTCAGGTTTGTACTGGAGCCAAGAGTGAACAACAATCAAAGTTAGCAGCGCGAAAGGTAACTTGATAAGTGGAATGGTGTAAGGCCTCTGACAAATAGCACCATCGTACAAAGACTCAGTTCACAATTAATTCGTTTTCAATGGAACTGTCGTATATTTGTAGCTGTAAATTAATGTGAATGGAAAAAGTGGATGTGATGGTGTCATGAGAAGCAGTTAGTCTTTGGATTTGTCACAAGCAATCTTCATTGGTACATGAATAAGAGAAAAGTTAGTAATATCTTCACAAACCATAAGTTCTGTTGAGGCTGCAACTTTTATCTTTTTTTGGAGTGAAACAACAATGCAATTTGAGAGAATGATCGTTTGAAGGCTAACATATTGTTTCTTCCTGCCAGTATGCTCGAATCATTCAGAAACTCGGATTCCCGGCTAAATTTAAGGTACACATGTGTCTCCCTCTTTCTTGTGGCAGAATATTGTGGTTGATTTGTTGTAGTTACTGAGTTACTTAATGGTGCTTGTCTTTGCCAGGATTTCAAAATTCAAAATATTGTGGGTTCTTGTGATGTGAAATTCCCCATCAGGCTTGAAGGTCTTGCATATTCGCATGGTGCTTTCTCAAGTGTAAGTTGTAGCTGCTCATCTTCTTATGATGTCAGGAGCCCTCTGAACTTTTATGGCCTTAGTATTACTAGAATTTCTATTTTAAAGTTGCAAGTCATTTTTTGGAACTGTTAGTTGATGTGTCTTTTTGTTTGAATTTTGTGGCAGTATGAACCAGAGCTGTTCCCTGGATTGATATATCGGATGAAACAGCCAAAAATCGTGCTGCTAATCTTTGTGTCAGGAAAAATTGTCCTTACTGGGGCAAAGGTGATTATCTAGCTTGTACTCATGCATTTGGTTCTGTGGGTGTTTCTGGAGAGTCATATCAGCCTCGCTCATGCTATTTGATTATCCAGGTGCGAGATGAGACGTACACTGCCTTTGAGAACATATACCCTGTGCTCACTGAGTTCAGGAAAATCCAGCAATGGTACAGCTCTTACTTTCTTGGTGTTGTGGCAATCTTTCTTCTTCATTTCCAAATTTGATTGACTCTGCTGATGTGTGGCTTTTGGCATAACTAAAGGGTCATGTGTCATGTGCATGTCCTGACTTGATCTGGTGACAGACGAAGTTTGCCCCTTAGCCTTGCCTATGGTTGCGGCTATATTTGCAGCAGCTGCATATGCTATCTGAATAGGAGAACACATGCGTGCATTCATACATAATGACATACATTTGTATGAGCATACATGCACATATACATATGGAAGCAAACGGATGCATATAAACAAACACGCGTATATATATAGGGTATTGACAATCTTCAGTTTATGATTAGTCTTAAGTTTCTGATTGTGCGGAGGTTGTATTAAACAATCTTACTTTTTTTCATAGAGGAGGATCACTAAGCTTATGTCTTTTTGGGTCCAACAATAAGCTTATGTTCAATCGCTTATGTGGTCTATGCTTTTATTAGCATCTGAGCTCTGTTGATCTTTATTTGGTGACAGATATCTGATGTTGAGATCAGATTGACATAATTCGAGCAGTCGTGGGGGGGTGGGAAAGCTTGGCATCGACGACGGAGACTGGATTCAGTTGTAAATATTGGAGGATAACTCCACTCGAGGCCCTTTCCGATTTAAGATAAATTAAGGGAGAGCAACAAAGACTAGTTGTTATGTGCAAGTATCTTGAAAGAAAATAGTATTGTTTTGTTTGCTTGCATCCAGTGTGCAAATTTACGGCTTTCTCTTAAAGTCACTAATGAGAAATACTTAAAAAAAAAAATAATGGTGCTGGAGTTGACTTTCTGGACCCTCGCTTCTTTTCCTATTTTTGGTACTTTACAAGTGTGTTTTTATCTCAAGAAACATGACCCGAACTTGATCGTGTAAATTGCGTCTATATTCAAAGTAGGCATCATCATGGGTTGGAGTAGAAAGGCTTTGTTTATAGAAGTAAGGTTGAGTAGGCAGGCTAAAGCAGATAAGCACCGGTGAAAAAGGATCCAATTCCAATCCAAGTTCCCAGTCTAGCCGTCTCCAACAAAACCTTATCTTGCCTTGTCCTCGGAAGCGTCTTATTTTGTGCCAGTGCGACGTGATAATGACACGTGAGGAAACTTATTGAATTATTTAAAAGTCGATTGTAACGTACATTGGGTAATATGATTGGACCATTATATAATGTCAGGTCATCCATACATAAAGACCTTGTCCGCTCTTCACTTTTCTGCATCAATCACAATGATAATATTGATGGCCATGATAGAGGTGGTCGGAAGCTCTCGCGGAGGAGGGCAGCATGGTTGATTGCCTGTTCAGTACTTAGCTAATCATGTACCGGCTTGGAATGTCGCCGCCGCGGGGTTAGCAAAGAGCGGTTTTTGGTAGAAGTGCACAGTTTGTGTACAAATCTTTATATCTAGAGGTAATTGCTTAATAATTTTGCTAGCCTGGATTTTGCACTCGAGCAAGTTCCTTCACTTGGTTAGTAACCATCGGGGTTTTCTTCTGATCGTTTCAACTTAGCTCAGAAGCACTGAAGTTGGTTTCTTACAGGCTCTTTTGATCTAATCTAATGATAATCCCCATCTATATTAGGGCGATGGAGATATTACCGTCCCAAAGGAAGAGAACGAAATCCCTGGAACCACAACGTTTTTCTCAATATGCCACATTCTCCTGATCAGAAAAATGAAATGTCTATGAAACTCTCACTCCTTGCAACACATTTGATAGCCTCAGTGAGATAGATACCAAATACATATACATATATACTTACTAGTCGAACTGTCAAGTGCGAGAATCTTTTATTTTGTCTTTATTTGACCAGTCACTACTCCTTATAGAATCTACAGATACGTTAACAAGAGTTGAATAGGGTTAAACCAAAGGCAAGGAAAGACAAACTCCTTATCCCAGCCATGTACCACCCCGAAAAATCATTCATGGACACTTCCACATACAGCGGGGGTTGATACAGCTAAATCTTCAGGCATGAAGTATTGAACAAATGGTTTTTAAAATTTTGCCAGTCTCAATTTGTCATGGCATAGGACCGGAGTGAACAATGAGAGCCAAGTACCCATTAGTAATTTACAGTTGATTTTATGGCATCCACTATCTGCATCCAGAACAAAAAGTCACAAAATCAGCAAATACTTCATTATCCTTATGGGAAGGCAATGCAACAAGCCAAAAACTGATCACCTTATTTTTGGTGGGCAAATAGAATGGTTCAAAAACTAGGGGGAAGGGGGTGTCCAGACCACAGATTCTGGCAACTGGGGCTTGTAGCTGCAAAACAATTACCGCTTTTAGGGATTAGAAGGTTTCTTATTTTGCCATAAGAAGAAGAAAAATCCTTGAACCAGTATTGCCATATAAAAGAAAATCAGATAAAGATGAAAATCTTCAGGCTTACTCTTAAGAAGCATCTTTCAACAATTGAAGCAGAGATTTCAGCACCAAAACCTCCAGTTACAGGAGCTTCATGACTAATCTGCAAGTAGGGATCTGACTTACTTCAATAATCTCACAGGCTATCAGAGGGAAAGCAGAATGTACCAGAAGTCTTCCAGTTTTCCTGACAGATGCCTCCACTGTCTCCTTATCCCAGGGTATTAGAGTTTTGAGGTCTATCAGTTCACAAGAGATCCCATCCTGCAAAGTTTTTTGATAATATGAGTTTGAGGACATTAGATGACTTCACACAATCAACCATCTTGAGGCTCTTTAACAGATGACAGTCATTAGAGTGTGTCAGTATCTGAAGTCTACACCTAGGGGATTGATGACATCAATATGTAGATGACACACACATTACACACCACAAGTGCTACACAAGCTGTAGAAAATGTACTGGGCATCATATCTATCTGCATTCATTGTGATGAAGAAATATATTGGGAAATTGGTCACAAGAATGCCATTCATTTGCCATTCATTTTTCCAGAAAACTCCAAGAAATGAGATGTTGGAAAAATGGAGTCGGGATCATCAATTCCAATGCTGAACAGAAAAAGAAAAAAAGATTATTTTCCTGCACTTTGAAATTATGTTCAAGATGGCCCACAGCAGCAGGAAGGTACATCATTAGGAAAACAAACTGGAAATAAACTTACGTTTTCGGCATCAAGGCAGGCTTCTTCCATGATGGAAAGCTGAGCTCCCCATCCAACCAATGTTATGTCCGTGCCTTCACGAATCACCTACAACATTGGAACTTTGTTAGAATCTTAAGTCTTTGACTGTGTGAGCTAAAAGAAAGGTACCTCTGCCTCTGACAATGGCAACATGTAATCGTGTTCAGGAACCTCTTCAACAGCCAAACGATACAGCCACTGGAATCCACCAAAAATAAAATCTTAAATTGGGCCAAAGTTATCATTAGTTGTTGAGCTTGATTGAAAGACGGAAAACCTTCGGTTCAAAAAAGACAATAGGATTTGAATCACGTATGCACGAGAGTAATAGTCCTTTGGCTTGACTTGGGCTTCGAGGGATGACCACCTATAAAAAGAATCTTTAATAAAGGTGTCGGGCAGTTCCTAAACCACAAACTATGTAAGTAATGAAAGAATATCAGTTTCATTGAGGGAAGAGAAAAGGTTTCTGAATTTCAGTGAACATCTCAAGTAAATTTTAAGGCTATACCACGGACAATTTAACTAACCACTGATCTGTTCTCAAGTGATGCAAATTCCATCAGTTATAATCTTTAAAAACTGATCACGTCCATGACTTTGATGCACTTAAAAATGAAATCATCACAAAAACCAAATTATACAGCCATTGAAGTCGAAAGATGCTTATTTTGGTGAGATTCGAAAGTAAAACATTGGTGATTTTTAAGAACTGACGATTTCCTCAAGTTATAAGTATTAGATAAACATCTAGAAAGGTTGCACTTCATTTAATTTATTAGTCTCCTGAACTAGACTTGCTCATGCAAAAAGAATTTGAGTGAGGGAAGGGAAATGGACTACACTTTTCAGGTTTGTCCTATCCTTTTCTACCTCACCTACAATCACTTAGCAGAAACTGTAAGAGGCCAAACAATGAAATTGTATGTATATGTTCATGCAATGGTCAATACTCATAAAATAGATGTCTTTTCTTTCAGACTGTCATAAGATAAGGGAAGAATTCCCTAGAGAAAAATAATCTGAAAGGAGCAATCCAGATTTTGGGATCAAAAGCCATACTTTGATACCAGGGACATGACAGAAGAATGCTTCTGGGGATTGTGAATGATAATGCCCCCCATGTCCTACTGCTCCATAAGGTGCTCTTATTGTTAAGCCTAAGAATATCACATTAAATCTCATCAGGGACAACTGGCAAAAGAAAATCTAATTTGATCATCATTTACTGACTGATAATGAGTATACCTCCACAGTTAAACTGATTCCCACTACGATATCTGAACTTAGCAGCTTCATTAACAATCTACATAAACAAGAGTTTCTGTTACTTAAATCTAAACATGTGGCAATACAGTATTCGCAAGATGGAATGCATACCTGATCGAAAGCAGGAAAAATGTAATCTGCAAACTGAATTTCTGCGACCGCCCTATTTCCCTAAATGTGGTATAAACAGAAAAATTTTAATGGGAGATCTTAAAGTACAAATATGATTCCATAATCCTGAATTGCATAAGGGCAGAAAAATTAAGTACTGACCATTGCAGCCAGACCAATACCAAATCCAACAATCCCCTGCATGTGAATTGTTTGAGATTAAAAGCTTATGCATTTGTTTACAATATTCGAAACATTGTTAGAAAAACAGAATTAGCTACGGCTCAGTCAAACAAAATAGAGAAAGAAGCCACAAACTAAACATTATTGTGAAGTATTTCTCGTTTGAAAAGAAGATCAAGAAAGAATGACAGATAAAGAATGCCAAGAAACGTCACACTTTGGTATTGCTCACCAAAAGCAGACACCTTTTTGCAGAAAACAGTCAATACGTCATCAACCTGGCAATCGAGGATGCAATGTTTTTCTTCCAAGAATCGTGGGATAACTTTGTTTTCCCTTCTGACAAGTCAGAATAATCAATAATTCATGGGCAGCACCTAGGACGAAGAATACCTGCTCACAGAGAGGGGTATTAAAGACCCTGCCTTTACCAAATCGGTCAGCTAATCCCACTGTACAACGGAAGACCCCGCCAAAGCTCACATCCTCTCCAAATACATAAGAACTGAAGAGGAAATGCAAATGATGAGTTTCGCTATCAAACACTCGCGAGCTTGACTTTAAGTACACCCGAATATCAGTAAAGCAGCTGTTAGCTCGACTTTATCCAGACCGATCACATCTAAAGCACTAGTGTCGTAGACATAAATCAACAACAAGAGACATCATTCATAGACTATTTCCCTATACAAAATTTGACTGCACCCCACGAAATCATATTTAACCAAATGTCTAAATCCTGATGCTGCCTACGGTACTAAGAGATCATAATTTAGCATAAATCTCACTATCTGGACTTGACCGATGACCCATTGCGATCCATTTTACAGTGGGGAGAGAAACAAGAACAAAGCCCATCATTTGACCGACCAGCATCATCATCATGCATGGACCAGGAGACCATTAAGACCTGCGCAAACGATCACCTTTCTCTCTCTTTTTCCTCCCCACTTCTTTCCCTCGTCTCGCTTAGACTATGCAAGAAACCCAACTCCTCCATCACAGGACGACCGAACTGATTGGAAAAAACAAGAACCCACGACTCAAAACTCAACATCGTAATGAAAAAGCTCCGACGCGAGAGCCCGCAAGCGCAGAGTAGCAAAGGGTCGTCACCGGGGGTCGGTGTCGAGGGCGATGTGGAGAGCTTGATTGATCGCGGAGCAGAGGTTGAGCGACGGGTTCTGGGTCCGCTGGACGGCGCTCCCGCCGGCGGCGGCGGCGGAGGACGAGAACCGCCGGCGAGGGGCCGAAGAGGCGAGGCGTCTCCCGAATCGCTGCGCAGCGGAGGTCGCCATTGTCGCGGAGCTGAGTTGGGGAGGGAGGAGGATTGAGTCAGCGAGTCAGCACTTTCTTTGCTCTAATCATCGTTCTGGGATTACATGGAAAAAAAAAAAAAAAAAAAAAAAGGATTATTGGTAGGCTGACGTGGCTCATCTTCTCTCATTTTTTTTTTTTTTTTTATCATAGAATATTCTCTATTAGCTCCGGGTGGAATTTGTAAGAGAAAGGATCTTCGGATCGAAATCGACCAGCCAGTCACCGCAGACCCGACAAGATGCCTTGTTATTACAAGACAGTTCCACCTCGCCGGAGAAGAAGGTGACAATGATCTCTGGCCCTTACTTGCTACACTATCTTACTTTGACAAGACTTGCAATTTCTGTGTTGTGCTACACGTGGGCCTGCATCGAGGTTGATAGGGCCTTGTTTGGGTCATTGCGAGATTGGGTTCTTCAAGAGATAGGATTCCGAATCCTGTAATTTTCATGTTTGGAGGGTTGGATTTCGCGAAAAATAAGATCCCTCCAAAAAATTGGGTGAAGAAATGATTCGGTAATAGCCGATAGCGAGATTCCAATTTCAGATTCTTAATACCACTGAACCATCCCAAACCCAATTTCATCACTTTGTCGTTACTATAGTTGACCGGTCGTGGTCGCCGCCGTCGGTGAGAAGTATTTCTTTTTAAATGGGTCAAGGCTCTTACCATTCAAGCAATTTGAAGGGAGGATGAGATTCCTCAATATGAGAACCTATGGGAGGATTACATGTCATGGGACTAATGGAGCCTTAGCGTGAGCTTTGGGTTCGAATATGAAAATGCCTTCCGACAAATATATGAACAACTTTTCATTTTGGCATACACAATATAATTTTTTTATAATACGAAACCCATTGCATTTTTATAAAAGTAAAACTAAGTCACAGTACTTGACAAAAAAAAAAAGTCACAGTAAACTTTTTTAATGGGAAAAGAGAGAGAGAGAGAGTAAAGGGCAACTTAGAAAAATGTGTCCATCTTCTTTCTATATAATAAAAGTGGGTTACGTGATCCCTCCGTCTTGATTGTATGATTTTCAAAGAGAGCCGGCAACCAAAAAAAGAAGTAAATATAAGCAAGACTTACTCATCTTGGCTTGAAGTGAGCTCAACTCAAAAGATCAACCGTATAGAGTTTTCATTATGGTTTCTATGTATTATCATAACGGGTGAGCCAAAGGGAGTGGTGATGCCATACGCAAAAAGGAAGAGACTCATAGAATGGAGAGGCAAATAGAGAGTTCCCTAAGAGTTCACATCGACTGGAATGTTTAGCACCTTGATGTTGGCTCTTTGCCACTTGGGGCTATAGTATGTTCCAAGGGTTGGGCCATGGTTCATTACCTCGATAGGGTACAAATATCTAAATTGGATATATTTAGATACTTTTTAAGACCTATCGTCGATATTAAGTAGCAGTCAAAAATTTGTATCCATTTTTCATGATATTATGCATGGATCGGATATATCATGGCAAATTCTTTAGAAAAAAAATATGTTTTATCCACAATGGAATTTGATAGGTGAGATTTTGAGTAAGTGTTTATGTAATCTTCTTCTGTCTAAAGAAATGATTAATCAAAATAATGAGGATCTCCAAATGTTCGGGAGTTCCTCTATTCAATCATTTTCCTTCTTCTTGTTGCTACGCATATCGTTCACACACATCTTCTCTTTGTTTCCCAAGCCTATAGTGATTTATAGACGGAGTTCAAAAAGGTCAAATCTTGGATGATTCCATAATGTAGAGTGGCAATATAGGTGACTTATTTATCAACTTTTCCACTATCACCCCCAAAAAACCACATGAATTTACAAATAGTAATGCCCATCTTTTACCAAAAACAAGCTATGGATATTATTAGGGGGGAAAATGGCCCGCGCCAATGTTTGAGTACCAGGCGCTATAGCGCTAAAGTAACCCATGTCATACTCCCGGGAAAAGCTCGAATGGCTTTCAACAGAAGGGTACCTATACCCATTCGCTCCCTAGCTTTCGTCTTTTAGTGTCAGTGTGGGCCTAGTAGAGTGCTTTCACCATTGATGTTTTGCGATTCACCATAGGAGTGGCGTGGGGCTATGTCATATGAGTTTTCAAAGTGATTCTAATTTTTAATGATAAGTGTGTGCAATTCATTTTCGATGGAACAAACATATCGGCTCCGCAAATCAGATTCTGAGCAAATCACGACGCCTATGATCGTACGTAGCTTAGGAATAGCAAATTTTAGAAAGAGCAAAGCAAATATAGCGAAAAAAATAAGTAGCTGATGTTGCGACCAGCCCTCAAGGGGGGATTAGGTAGTGAGCAGATTCGGAGATAATGCGGAGCGGGAATGAATAGTCCTCATATTCGAAGTCCTCGCCCTCGTTCAGTGCGATTCTTTGAAAGCCCATAATTTGTGCAATATTGAAAAATTACGATTTGATTTTAAATTGAGATTATATTATATTTTATTTGGGAGTTGTCATTAGTCTATTGGGACCAAACATGAGTCAAGTGGGATGTGGGAGGATGTCCCACTTCCTACGGACTATAGATTCTAAGGTTGGAGACTTAACTACATTAATCATCTAAATTAGTGCCCTTTTGGGTTATAAACTTGTTTTGTTTGTTTACTAAGTGATTCACGCAGTCTTTGGTCAAGTTATGAATTCTAAGTTTTTTCCCCCCTTACGTGTCCACGCACGGTCGTTTGATTGGGGTTGTGCCTTAGCGTGATCTGTTCGCCAATCAACATTGAAGGAGATCAAATCATCATATGACTGTAATGAGCACGCCACATCAAAGGTAAGTAGAAGACATATAAAGTAATGCGCGAGGAAAGTAAATCCGATATGAGTTGGTAAACAATATTATATGACTTTGTTTCTAAGCCACAGAATATGGTCTTCATGAGCTTATACAACTCGATAAGAGTCAAACAAATTGGCCTTGTTTTAAGCCCCAAAAGAAAAATATGATCCCATGAGCTTGTTTATTTAAATTTCGACCTAAGTCTATTTCCTACATTGGAGAAAAGCATCCATAATTTTTTTTTTTCTAAATGAGATTTTAACTCAAAAAGGGTAAGATGGACGCTTCAAAACCTCCGGTGAAATAACCACATTAATCATTAATCACTTAGACTTGAGTACCTATCCGACCTAGGATGATCTATGCTCCTTGGGATTATTCTAGCCTTGCCTTAGGATACCACATATCCGATGTCACATATTCAATTGTTTAAGGTGAATTTACGTAATCTAGAAGACTTGCCATTTTGTTTTAAAGAGAGTACTATAAATCATTAAACTAGACTTAAGCCTAGGTGAGGTTAAGCTAACCCTAATCCTAGGATCATTGAAGAATACCCAAGTTATGAAATTAGATCCACATCTAGTGCCTAATAACATCATTAATCTGCTTCACGATATGGTTGGCCATCTCATTTTGTTGTTCTTCGAACGAGCTCCCCATGGTGGCCACCATAGTTGGACTCAGCTCCACTTCTCTCCTCCGCACCTCCGTGAGATGCCTTGGAATGTCAGTATTCTCACCTTGGTTCTTCAGTGCCGCTTGGGCGACTGATGACTCGAAACGCTTATCTATAACATTATCATGATGCAGCGACTGGTTGTTGCCAGCGGAATTGTTAGGCTGTTGTTGGTTCCTAGTTCTTGCCATTGCACTTTCTCAAATTGAACTGTAATGGTCTCACCAAGCGTGCTAAAAAAATATTTCACCAAAAATGGGCGTTGACTCAAGTGGAGAAAGAACTTCCATAAAAAAAAGTTGAACTTTTGTTTTTTATGAAATTGGTTTAGTGGTGAATTTGGATATTAATTCAATCAGCATAATAAAGAAGAAGAAAAATGAATTCAAAGGTAAAAAGTTGTTAACGATGGAAATTGAAAAGACATTAACATTAATAAACTAATAAAAGTACATCGATAGTACGTCTTTTGGATGATGGATCCTATTCTTATAGTCACATGTCGCCTTTTAAGTCTATTAAACACAATTACTTATAAGCAGAATGATACTCTAAATGTGGTTACAATTGCATCTATGCAATTCTAGGCTTCCTATTTGCAGACCGATCTTATTTGCAAGTGCTACAACTCTTAAGGTGCCACTAGGTCGCGCAACAGCTGGTAATATGAAGCGCAACAGCTGGTAATATGGCATGGTTTTCTTTCTATATATATTGATTGTCCAGGACGGATGGACATCCACCTAATCTTTCCTTATTGAATAGTTAATATCGATGCGACAATCAATTGGAGATGAGATGAACCATTGGGGGTTCGCCCCAGTGGCCACCCTTCCAACATGGAAGGGGGAGGTGAGGGTTCAAATCCCCACCTCCTCGGGGGGATGGGATAGGGACGCGTAAGTTTCGAGAGTGGGTTGCGACTCCCACGCCCTGCAAGAGGTAGGGCACAAGTCTGCAAGTGAGTGTAGAGTAGGAATAGAGTAGGACTGACAAAAAAAAAAAAAATTGGAGATGAGATGCACTTTTCAAACAAAGTAATCAACTTATGGAAACCTTATCTTTGTTGTATGGGCAGCGGAATCGAGGGAGACTCTATTCTTAGCAACCTAGAAGCAATCAGATCGTCCTGAATCATTTAGGTCTAACAAGTGTATTGGATGAATGATCCTTAGAGTTTATGTCCAACGGTCATTTGGATAATGAGGAGTATAAAATGAGATCGCGATGCTGAAGGGAACAAGGGACTAGTAGTCTACAAATTCCAAAGTTCAAAGAGAGTTTTCTCTTTACCTACTCGCCTTTGTGAGCTTAATTTGTAATCATTTGAGAGGTGCAATCAGTGTCATATGTGTGTGTTTTGGTGTAAGATGATGAGTTGTATTGGCTTGGATATAAACAACACTAGCTTTGCATCGAAGCACTTGGATATAAGCGCCACAACTTGACTGTAACCTCCGATTGATTCATTTTAGTAGAATCTAGCCAATAGGCTGTTAGCGCAGAAGAGTAGACGTAAGCTTATTATAAGCCAAACCATTATAATTGTTGTTTGCAATTTTCTCTATCCTTTGATATCTCATTTATTCTGTTTATTGCACATAGTAATGTTTGATCACTACAAAGTTTTTCATTAGACTTTGTTATTTTGTAATATTGAACTTGGTTATTTTAAATTCCACTTTGATTATGATTGAGTAATTATTTGGAAAGCACACAAAATTCCAAATTATGGTTGCTCGCTAACCTACTTCATGGTGTGAGGTGAGGGAAAGCAAGTCAAAGTCTTCACAATCCTGCTTGCTTAGTTGCATTTTCAATTTTCTTTTCAACCCAACCCAAAAATTTAGTAAAGTCTATGCTTTGAGTTCATCTTCCTATTATTCTTGTGTTACCCTACGTCATGGCATGAGGTGAGGGAAAGCAAGTTAAAGTCTTCACCATCTTGCTTGTTTAGGTGCATTTTCCATTTCTTTTTTTTTTTCAACCCAACCCAAAAGTTAGTGAAATTGGGGAAAACTAACAAAATTTAGTCTATGCTTTGAGTTCATCTTCCTGTTGTTCTTGTTTTAACCTCCTTCATTGAGTGAGGCAAGGGAGAGCAAGTCAAAGTCTTCACCATCTTGCTTGCTTGGTTGCATTTTCCAATTCTTTTTTTTTTTTCAACCCAACCCAAGTATTAGTAAAGTTAGGGAAAACTGACAAAATTTAGTCTATGCTTTGAGTTCATTTTCCTATTGTTCTTGTGTTTACCTACTTCATGGCGTGAGGCGAGGGAAAGCAAGTCAAAGCCTTCACCATCTTGCTTGCTTAGTTGCATTTTCCAATTTTTTTTTTCTTTCAACCCAACCCAAAAATTAGTAAAGTTGAGGAAAACTAACAAAAATTAGTCTATGCTCTGAGTTTATCTTCCTATTGTTCTTGTGTTAACCTACTTCATGATGTGAGACAAAAGAAAGCAAGTCAAAGTCTTCACCATCTTGCTTGTTTAGTTGCATTTTCCAATTCTTTTTTTTTTCAACCCACCCAAAAATTAGTAAAGTTGGGGAAAACTAACAAAATTTAGTCTATGCTTTGAGTTCATCTTCCTATTGTTCTTGTGTTAACCTACCTCATGGCGTGAGGCGAGTGAAAGCAAGTCAAACTCTTTACCATCTTGCTTGCTTGTTGCATTTTCCAATTCTCTTTTCTTTTTCAACCCAATCCAAAAAATAGTAAAGTTGGAGAAAACTAACAAAATTTAGTCTATGCTTTGAGCTCATCTTCCTATTGTTCTTGTGTTAACCTACCTTACGGCGTGAGGCAAGGAAAAACAAGTCAAAGTCTTCACCGTCTTGCTTTCTTAGTTGCATTTTCCAATTCTTTTTTTTTTTTCAATCCAACTAAAAAATTAGTCAAGTTGGGGGAAAATGACAAAATTTAGTCTATGCTCTGAGTTCATTTTCCTATTGTTCTTGTGTTAACCTACTTCATGGCGTGAGGTGAGGGAAAGCAAGTCAAAGTCTTCACCATCTTGCTTGTTTAGTTGCATTTTCCAATTCTTTTTTTTTTCAACCCAATCCAACTATTAGTAAAGTTGGGGAAAACTGACAAAATTTAGTCTATACTCTTGAGTTTATCTTCCTATTGTTCTCGTGTTAACCTACCTCATGGCGTGATGCGAGGAAAAGCAAGTCAAATTCTTCACCATCTCACTTGTTTAGTTGGATTTTCCAATTCTTTTTTTTTTCCAACCCAACCCAAAAATTAGTAAAGTTATGGAAAAATGACAAAATTTAGTCTATGCTCTAAGTTCATCTTCTTGTTATTCCTGTGTTAACCTACTTCATGGCATGAGGCGAGGGAAAGCAAGTCAAAGTCTTCACCATCTTGCTTGCTTAGTTGCATTTTCAAATTCTTTTTTTTTAAACCCAACTCAAATATTAGTAAAGTTGGGGAAAATTGACAAAATTTGGTTTGTGTTCCGAGTTCATCTTCCTAGTGTTCTTGTGTTAAACTACTTTTTGGCATGAGGAAGTGAAAGTCCTTGCCATCTTACTTGCTTAGTTGCATTTTCCAATTCTTTTTTTTTTTTCCAACCCAACCCAAAAATTAGTAAAGTTGGGGAAAACTAACAAAATTTAGTCTATGCTGTGAGTTCATCTTCCTGCTGTTCTTGTGTTGAACTACTTCATGGCGTGAGGCAAGGGAAAACAAGTCAAAGTCTTCACCATCTTGCTTGTTTAATTGCATTTTTCAATTCTTTTTTTTTTTCAAACCAACTGAAAAATTGGTAAAGTTGGTGAAAACTGACAAAATTTAGTTTATGATATGAGTTCATCTTCTTATTGATCTTGTGTGTAGAAGTCATATAAATTTGATTGTATGTCTATACAAGTTTGTGCCTCTGTAATCTGGGAAGAGAGTGAGTTATAAGAGTTGCAAGAGGTGCTTTAATTTATAAAATCATTTACTCAAGTTTCGTGTAGAAATAGACTCTCCGCAAACCATAAAATTGCGAGAATTACATAGTGGACACAACTGTTTGAGCTAAGAGAGTGGAGTAGGTCAAGTAGAACATTGAACTACCATAAATCTGTCCTACATCTCTTCTATCTCCTTAATTCTTTCATTATTTGTTTGATAAAAAATATTGTTTTGCATAATTGTTTTCTACTACAAAACGCATTCCACACGTCATTTGCAAATTTTTTTTTCCCAAGAACAACAAATGCACCTCCCTCTTAATTCACTTGCTTGTGTAAAAATTATTGTATGGCCCACATGATATTATTATTTAATGATTTAAAAATATTTAATGCTAAAATGTATTTGGCTAGGACAATTTATGACTTTAATGAAATGTTACAATCCTCATTAAGAAGTTATCATTCTTATGAAGATATGCAACTCTCATGGAAGTTAACAAGCGTTTTGGTAGAAGGCACCTCTTGATAACATGAATAAACAAGAGTTTGATCCTCTCTCCACCCATAACGTGAAAAGAACTCTGTATTCAATCCTCCATCAAAAATACATTAAGAAAAAGTGGGTTAAGGGAGAAAAATTGAATTCGGGTCTTGTTGAAGGCTAAGCTGCGGTCTACTCAACTTGGCCTTCAGCAAGACCCAAATTCTATTGCCCTTGCAGAGTTGGAGAAATGTGAGTGGCGCTCTTTCTTGGATTCGTGCTCTAAAGAAGAATCCTTTTTTAGATAAAAGTCCAAAATCAAGTGGCTTAAGGAGGGTGACTGCAACTCTAAATTCTTCCATTATTATGTCAATAAGAGACAAATGACAAATAGACTTTGTTGAATTGTGGACAGGAAAAAAATCTAGTTTATGATACCTGCATATTTGGGGCTGTCTAGCAAAAGTAAGAATTTACAATTCACATGAAAAGAAATTAGATTTAAGAACGATCGATAGTTACTTCATTGGTTATACAAAGAAGTCCAAAGGGTATAGATTTTATTGTCTTAATCATAGTATGAGAATTATTGAATCTAGAAATGTTAGGTTTATTGAAAATGGTGACATTAGCGGGAGTGAAAGAATGCATGATGTTTGCATTTAAGAAATAATGGTGGAAGTTCGTATACCCAAAACTTCTAACGTTGTTACTCCTAATATTATAGTTTAACCAAAAAATAATCAAAATAACAAATAAATGACCAAACACTCCATAATGAAGATGTCATTATTGACCATACGATAGTTGAGCAAAAAAAAAAAAAAAGAGCATCAAGAAGATCTCAACAAGAAAGGAGGTCGGCTATTTCTGATAATTATGTGGTTTATCTATAAGAGTTAGAAAATGACTTAGGAATTGAAAATGATCCAAGTTCATTTCTCAACCCATGGAATTTGAACATTCTAATGAATGGTTTAATGTCATGAAAGAAGAGTTAAAATCTATGTATCAAAATCAAGTTTGGGGTTTTGTTGAATTATCTCAAAGATGTAAAAAGATCAAGTGTAAATGGGTCACAATTCAAAATGCAATATTGAATAATATAAAGCCAGAGTTATTGCTAAAAGTTTTACTTAGAAAGAAGGTATTGATTGTAAGGAGACATTTTTATTGGTCTCCAAGAAAGACTTACTGTGATTCATTATAGTTTTTGTAGCTCATTATGACTTAGGGTTACACTACATGGATGTCAAAACCGTATTTTTTGAAGGAAATTTAGAAGAAGAGATTTACATAGACCAATCTGAGGGCTTTTCAATTAAAGAAAATGAACACAGTGTGTAAAATAAAGAAATCAATATATGAACTTAAACAAGCTTCTCGACAATGGTATCTAGAGTTTAATGATACCATAACTTCATTTGAGTTTAAGGAAAACAACGTTGATTGTTAGTTACCACAACAACCTAAATGAACAAGTAGTTAGTGATAACGTAATTCTATAATGCATAAAATACAAAAATACCGGATCTTTGACCTTTATAATTCTCACAATAAGAGGGATGAAGACATACTATCCATAGTGAAATCTTCAAAGTAGTTGTTGCAGAGAACCAAAAGAGATGAAGAAATTCAATTTCTCTCCCTTAACCTCCTTTTTCTTAATGTATTTTATCTGATGGAGGATACAATTGTTCCTTTCACATTGTGGGTGAGAGAGGACCAAACTCTTATTTATACATATTATCGAGAGATGTCTTCCATCAAAACTCCTTTTAACTTCCAACAGAGTCGCATCTCTTTCGAAGAACGATAATTTCTTAATAAGGATTGTGTCATTTTATTAGAGTTATAACTTCTCATAATCAAATACATTTTAGCATTAAATATTTATTAAACCATCAAATAATAATATCAAGTGGGCTACACAATAATTTTTACATTTTCTCACCTGTCCCATATGACCTTCCTTTCATGATTTAATAAAGACCATAATGTGCACAATAATATAATGCTAAACTTTTCCTTAAATTGCTTATCATATAATAATCATAATTAAGTAAAAAAAAAACTAATACAAGTCATAACGGTTGTATGTCATTAATCGACATAGTCCCTTCCATGTACTACAACATAACTCTCTACTTAACATGATCTATAAATGAAAAGTATAGTAATGGTCCAACCATATTGTCTCTGTTAGAGGCTATCTTGTTTAATATTCATCTATTTCCATAATATATACTAAATAGAAAATAAGAAATATTAGAAACGCATAATGAAGCCCAAAATGTCAAATACATAAATTTAATGTTATCATAATACAATCATTAATGACATCCAATAATGTCCATCATTTCGACATGTTCATTAAATATTTTGGGCAGCAGTTCTTTTTTAAGGGACCTGCTATCATAAGGTTAGTGCTAATGTGTTCAATTGACACTTTTTTAATTTTGAACGTCTTCTCTAACAAATAAATATTTGATTTTCATATGCTTACCACCCTTAGAATACTTGTCATTTTTAGAGAAGAAAATTGCTATAGAATTATCATAATAATTTTTCAATAGCCTGACAATACTGTCGACAATCATAAGCCCTGAAATAAAGTTCCACAATCATAATCCATGAATAGTGACCTCAAAGTATACCATAAACTCAGCCTCCATAGTGGACATGGCAGTAATCAACTGCTTCACACTTTTCCATAATATTGCCTCTCTCTAGCCAGAAGAAACAACTAACCAAACGTTGATTTTCTTGTATTGACATATCCAACTAAGTCTGAATCTAAATATCCAGTCACCTCAAGATGATTTGATCTTTTATAAATGAGCATATGATTCTTTATACCTTGCAAATATTTGAAAACTTTTTTTTGCAGCTTTCCAATAATCAAATCCAAGATCATTTTGATACCTACCCGGCATTTCGATAGCAAAATCGTAAGTGTGAAAATGAGAAAAAATGATCTCAATCTTTTGCAGTATTGTTAAGTAATCACATTTGGTGGTTCAAATTTAAAAACAGATCCTCAATCATAGAAAAAACAATGAAAAAAGAAGAAGATTTGAATAAAAATGGCATGTGATTTACAAAATTGTTCATGAAATGTTTATACATTATTAAAAGATATGCCAAAAATTAGAATGTGGTTTGCAATTCATTATTAAAAAGGTTTGATGTATTGTTTCTTCCAACGAAGTTTTTGTATATAATGTATTCATTTAGAAGAAAACTTCATGATAAAGGAAAATACTTTTCTTGAAAATTATTTTCAAGGAAAATGTTTTCCTCTTTTTACATTAGGAAACTATTTTCCTTACTTTTATCATACATAGTTTTTTTTTTTAATTATTGACTGCGAATTTTTTTTATTGATTAATCTTTTTTAGCAAACCAAATGCCCTAAAGAGTAGAAAACTAATTTGTAATTTTTTTTTATCATTCAAACAAACACACTTGAATAAGACTAGAAACACGTAATCGAGGATTGCTAGTTCACTGCAACTACGCCTTTTTATTTGAAACTGTAGATCATCATAAAAGGTTCGAAAATGAATGATTACTATTGGGAAAAAAAAATTGCATAGGGATTTCTAGATAGTCATGAATTGTGACAAAAGGAAAACAAGGAAAATAATCAAATATTTGTGTCTTGGAAATGTCTTATTGGTCAACAACCATTGGCTTTGACTTTTCAATGATAGCTTGGAGAAGGTCTACTAGAGCTAACTATATTCTTAATGAATGCTAAAGAACCATAAATGGGGTTTATTTTTTCGCTAATTGATCATAATTGGATTTCGTTGAACTTTCATTTTATATCCGTCTAGGTTGAGGAAAATTGATAAGTCTAATTTGGCTGATGAAAGAAATATTAAAAAGTCTACCTTACTAGTCACTGATTATTTGTCTTGGTCTTTTATTTTGTCAGTCTTGGTCCTTGTTGTATCTTCCAACTAGGTCACATATGGAAACTTAGTAGTTACGTTCTCCCTACGGTTAAGACTCGATAATTGCCTTTTAAAAATTAGTTTTGGTTAATGGTAGAGAAATTGGCTATTATTTAAATCAATTAAGGGATCATGAAAGCACAACAACTATAAAATAATTTTCAATTTAAAAAACAGAATTAGGTAGGAAGACTACTTTAGTTTGTGGATGTTCTTACGCAATGCCATCAATTGATTACTATTATTGGTTGTAATCTGCTGAGTTAACTCACTACATCCGTCGTTTCATATGTGTCTTTTGAAATGCAACTGACGTTCGAATGACCGTAGAAACTTCTTGTAATCGTGACAAAAGGGCAGATAAAAAGAATAATTAAATATTTGTGTCTCAGAAATATTCTATTTTTAACAACCTTTAACTTTTGAACAATGGTAACAAGTAGAGGTGATCAGTCCCAGGACAAGTAGGTTTCAAATCCAAAACCTAGAGCCTATCATGTTAGAACTGATTAATAGTTTTTGGAATCTAGAACCTTCCTATTTGCCTTAGAATCAATTTTTGAACCCACCCTGTTTTTCCAGTTTGGTTTCATGGTCTATTTGAGAACCCGTTTTTCCTTTTTTCCTTTTTCTAGTTTCATTTTCTACTTTAAAATATAAGAGCAATAAAATAATTCAAAGTTAATGATGAACAATAGAAATCCCTATATCAAAAGCAACAATCTATATGATAAACATGTAATGATAAAAAGTTAAAACACATAATATAAAACGTAAATTATAAAGGTCTATCCATTCATCCACAAAGATATTGCTCCAAATTTTAAAATTAAAAAAAAATCATATTTTCATATAATACAACAATGATGGTCTTAATAATTAGAAAGAAAATTAAGTATATCACAGCTATAAGACCCTCTTCCACCTCTTCATATCACGCCACTCTTTACCTTCAGTACAATTTGTTAGGCCCTGTCAATAATTCTCAAGGAAATTGGTTTCATTCCAATTAAAGCGTATTAGTTAAAAGTAAATTGAAGCTCAATGCGTGGCCAAAACGGAGCCAAGTCGGACGGTCTCAATTGTGTGTATTGCTGCATGTTTCATGGCCAATTGCGAGGAAACTCCTATAAAAAGTAAGAACGAAACTTCGTCAAAACATGACTTTAGTGGATTAGTTAGAATTTACATAGGGAAAACCAAGAGAACGCCTCCTTCAAACACCAAGCATAATAAGATAGGACCAAAATAAAAATCAATTGTACGAAAGTGGGGAAAAACTGGTTTATGAGAAGATTTCATATTTAAAGAATTTACAAAACTCTGATTTATAATCTGCAAAGGAAATACAAGTTCACCTATTGCAAATTGAGAGAACCAAGTCCTTTTAATTTGAATATTAGGCAGGAGCCAAAGAAGTCCTTTGTAACCGAATGAACGCAAAGCACTGAAACCAAAGAATTGCTTGTGGATGGAGATACCAAACCAATTCAACCCACTACAAAACTAACATCCTTTTTTCCCCCTAAAATTGGTGAATCCTTGCATATCCTAATCTTATGTACTAAAATTAATTTAGGTTGTTATATTTGATGGGGTCCACGTGGAACTCGCCATTATCAACTTTAAGTTTAGTTTAGTACGATTTCTACAGTCACACTAATCTACATATATTTATCTAGAAAAAAATATACAATAAGTATCATTTTCGTACGACTCTCACTTAGGGCCATAATTTTCTTTTTCAATCACATGAGTGATATAACTCATGTACAATTCTCATTTAAGTATTATAATTTTTTTTTCCAATCACTTAACTACCATATGACTTTTCAATCGATCACTTAAGTGCCATAACTTTTTAAAAACATTTACCACAAGTACTATGCCACATCGGATTTTCAACACGTGGGTGAATGTTTTTAAAATTTTATGACATTCAAGTGATTGATTTATGGTACTCAAGTAAACGTTTTTTTAGAACTCATGACACCGAAGTAGCAAAAAAATAAAAGTTATAGCACTCAACTTATGTGAGTGCTGTACAAACAATTATGGTATTTATGGTGGCCTTAATCTTAATATATCTATATTCAAGATTGAGTCACGTGGCGCACTTATGATCTTTACCCGATAATTAGGATATATCTGATCTTGGCAAATCTCTGATTTTGCATCTCTACTTCTTATGCATATTTTGGTTATAAGTTTCTAGAATAGCATTATGCATATTTTGATCAGCAATGTTTAAAACTGGCATCTGTATTAAGATGTAATGTCACTATTTTTGTTAGGGGCCCGGAAAGCAAAAGAAAGGAAATTAGTTTGCTCTTAATGAAATGCATGGTTATCTTTATGGGTAATAGCATAAATGGTCCATAAACTTTAGTCCAATATACAATGTGGTTCATGAACTTTTAACATGTGTAAAGTGGGGCATTAATTTTGTTCTAATTGCATAGTTGTTCTTAAATTTTTAATTTACTCAATATTATCTCTAAATTATTAGTAAATGTTCAATGTCATCCCTAGATTATATTAGGGACCACATTGAACATTAAACCAAAGCTCATGAAGCACATTAAACTAATTAAAATATTTAGGGACGACATTTAACATTAGACTTGAGTATATGAATAATTTATATCATTTTCTCTTATCTTTATTGCACTAGAAATGTAAATTTTCCAGATGCACTGTAGAAAAACGTGATTACAGTGGGTCTCAGTTAGGGTTGACCACCGTGCCGTGCCCGATGCTCCACTTGATAATGAAACTTCAGCTTGGTCGATGCCTCTTCGACTTCTTGACTTGAATGAAATGGTTTCGCAGATGATCCAATCTTTTCTTAGTCCATATATATCCTGCCTCCTCCACGCTCACAAACCAAGCAATTCTTCCCCGTTCTCTCTTCTGCTTCTTTGATCTCTCTTTGCTATCAGCTCTATGAATACCTATCAAGTGTTGCTGCTCATTCTCGCTCTTTTGCAAGTGATGACTAGCAATGCCAAGCCGAGGAATCGGCAGTGCATCGCTGCATCTTGCGGTAACATTCACAATATAAGTTATCCATTTCGACTCAAGAGTGACTTGAAGGGATGCGGCAATGCGGCAATAGAGTTGGCTTGTGAAGATAATCACACTGTCTTATACCTCCGTGGAGGCCGGTACTATATACAGTCCATTAGTTACTCCGTTCACAAAATTAGATTGGTTGACGATGGGCTGCAAAAGGGCAACTGCTCATCTCTCCCCCATCATTTGCCAGTCCGATATAAATTCAGGAACGCTCGCTATCCATACAACCAATACTACATGGACGCCAGCACAATAGTCATTGTGAATTGTTCAATGCCGGTTAGTTCTCCATTATACATCACTACCACTCCATGCATCATGGGGTTGTATTCATCTACTACATCATTGAATTGGAGCTCGTATGCTCTGATCAATCCACTTGCATCGGATGTTAGGGACTTTTGTACCATTAGCAGCTGGACGTGGGTACAGCGGCCAACGGAGATTAACAGTAGCTTTAACTATGAGCTAATCCATAACATCATGGCCGATGGATTTGTTATCGGCTTTGACATATTTTCGGTGAAGAGAACTTTCTTCTGCTTCTTTGATCTCTATAGCATCTACAGAGGCCAGGCTTGCGGATCCAAGTACTACTACGGCGGTAAGCATCGGTCTGCAGTGAAATTTTACGACTACTTTGCATGATTCTTGTACACTCTTTTACTTGCTACTTCCTCTTCCGAAATACTTAAAATCCAAGAAACTTAGGAGAAAATACACATGTTGGTATAAGTCAACATTTGTTTATATGAAAAGTTTCGGGAGTTTCGCGTTACTCATTAATAATCAACTTGTAGGTGTTGCTGGACTATAATTCCTAGCTATCTTGATGTAAAAAAATTAAGAAAGGAATATTGTGCGAGCAGCCACATGACTAGTTTTTTTTTTCTTCTTTTTTTGGCATAAAGTTCAGACTTTTTTTTTTTTTTTTTTCTTATTCACCTCCTTATTTAGTTACTTAACTAATAACGTCAGAGACATTTGTTAACAATTTCCTTAAAAATTCTGTTCATGTATCTATAGGAGGAACTAATGATTAATTAAGAATGAGTATCACTGTTCCTCTATATTTGTTGACTCGCAACAAAGAAAAGGAAGTTTCTTGCATTGTCTATCATCCATGTGAAACGAAACTTATCATTTTCATTTATTTGGAAATGCACGCATCCACTTCTCATATTCTTTTGGACAAACTTCAACTTAAACAAAGCAGCTTGCTACTACTCTGTTTTCTCGTCAGCTCTGTAATCCAAAAATCTTTTCCTTCAATTTTCTTTTCACATCATTCATTCCTTTCGCAGGTGTCTTGAATGATATTGTAATTTGGATAATTGGAGCTATTATTGTACTCCTAGGTAAGCTGCAATGTTTTGTTCTTAATATTCAAGAAAATAACTCATACTAACCTATTAATATTTTCCTCAGTGTATTTTTGTGTAGCAAAATTCATAATTGGGATGCCACTTGTTGCGATATTTCTAATCTACAAGTACAAAAGAAGGCACTTAGCAATGGACACGAACATCGAAGAATTTTTGGAAGCTCACAACAACTTTTCACCCATAAGGTACTCTTACTCGAATATTAAGAAGATCACTGGAAATTTTAAGCACAAACTAGGTGAAGGTGGGTATGGTTCTGTGTACAAGGGAATGCTCAGAAGTGGCAATGAAGTGGCCATCAAAATTCTAAAGCAGTCCAACTCTCATAGCCAAGATTTTATTAGTGAAATGGCTAGTATCGGAAGAATACACCATGTTAATGTAGTGCAACTCATCGGTTTTTGCTTTGAAGGCTCGAAACAAGCTCTTGTTTATGATCTCATGTCAAATGGATCTTTGGATAAGCACATTTTTGCTGAGGAAAGTGATAAATTTCTTGATTACCAGAAAATATATGAGATAGCTCTTGGGGTGGCGAGGGGGATTGAATACTTACATCAGGGCTGTGACATGCAAATATTACACTTTGATATCAAGCCTCATAACATTCTTTTAGATAAGAATTTCACTCCAAAAATTTCTGACTTTGGACTTGCAAAACTGTATCCCACTAATCATAGCATAGTCTCATTGACCGCTGCACGAGGAACCTTGGGATACATGGCGCCTGAGTTATTATACAAAAACATCGGTCGTGTATCTTATAAAGCAGACGTCTATAGCTTCGGGATGTTACTCATGGAAATGGCAGGTAGAAGGAGAAATTTAGATGAATATGCAGAACGCTCAAGCCAAATTTATCTTCCAGAGTGGGTGTATGACCAGCTTAATGAAGGAAAATGTGTTGAAATGGAAGGAGTAGTGGAAGAGGAAAGGAAGGTGGTAAAAAAGATGACAATAGTTGCACTTTGGTGTATACAATTAAGCCCTGACCATCGGCCTTCAATGAGCAAAGTCTTAGAAATGCTTGAAGGAGATATTGATAATCTTCAAATGCCTCCAAAGCCACTTACTTGTCTATCGGATGTGCCGGTCAACAACAATAAAGCCAAGATGGAACTAGAAACATTCTCAACCTCATCAGTTGCTCCAATAAATTTCGTTTGTAATTCATTTCAAGATAGCAATGAAATTTAGAGAATCATGCAGAGTTTGATCGAAAAAGCTTTGTGTATTTGTCAAATTTCTTTACAATAGAGTATTATGTTGGAAGGGACCTGAGCTTGTTTAGTTCGACTGTAAATTCATTCAAGATCGTGTTCTCCTAGCTTGTAGGTCAATACTGTTTTGTTGTATATCATATCGTTTTACTCTCTAGCATCCACCTCCGAAAAGATAGCCAAATTGGAGAGGGAGCAAGGAGACGGACAATGAGAATTTTACTTCCTCATCACGCGATTATGGTGAATTTAATTAACGGGCTTTTAGAATTTTGGAGCACTTTAATGAAATTTTATCAACCTCGCTTATATACTCGACATCAGCCACGAAGGGAAGGGGAAGGGGGAAGGCGCCACCCTCCCCAGTTTTTTTTTTTAATAAATAAATAAATAATTTTTATATTAATAGATTTAAAGAAACCTAATCAATTATAAGGGCATCGCCTCCCCCGAAAAAAAAAAAATCGCTGCTATAGAAAATTAATTTCATCTTTGATTTCTTGCTTCAACTTTTTTTTTCCCGAAAAAGTTCTACGGAAATCCAAGTCAATTTGCTTTAGGTAAATTGCCATTTATTGAATTCACTAGGCAAAGATGCAAACTGATAGCATAATTACATCTTAAATTGGCAATTCCCTTGTATCATCTCGCTCTCTCTTCGTATAATTTCGCAAGAAAGGAATTGTAATTTTAATTAAAACTATATATGTGCCTCGTATGAAAAATATATGTTGTTTAGGCATATCTTTTCATTTAAGAAAAAAATATTGATGAAGCCAACCTTAATTAATTGAATATTTTAGTGGAAAAGTTCTAGCTAAAAAGTGTATTTTAAAATTTAATTTAATTATGACCAAGAGTCATCAAGAAAAAAGTATTCCCTTGTCCCAATACTTATTTATAACAACAACAACAACAACAACAATAAATTAATAGTTTAAAAAAAAAAAATCAGTCTCCCTCAACCTAAATCTTAGCTCCGTCAATGCTTACATCAAGAAACCAAACAAGGCTTGCATCAATTAGATTATCATCTATTGTTTTTGGTGACTTTGAAGTCTTCTAAGTTCTAACAATGCCAAACGTTTGAGCTTGCTATAAGATTCTCCCCAAGGATGGTTAGAGGGGACCATTAAGTTCAAATTTTCAACTCTCACCACTTGCGGAGAATATTCTTCAATAGCAATAGAAGAAAGTGGACAATTCTTTCAGTTTCCTAAAAATTCTTTTACGCTCAAACTGAATTTATGCTATCCTTAATTATCAGAATCCGTGATTCTCAATTCACTTGGACTCAATTTGATTAAAGATTTACTTCGATCCTTAAGACAGCTTCCGTATCATCTTAAAGAAAAGAAAACCCATTAATGTCATAAATATCTCCGAGAACACGAAAGTACTTACTTATTTAAGAAAAATAGTCCCAAAAATAAGAAAGGATGTCATAGGATGGCCAAACATATGGTTGTCATTTGTCATGTTTTCTCGCCGGAAAGAAATGGGGATGATGTTGGGTGTTGCCCGCTACTCCGGTGACACTCTAGGCTTGATTGATTTTGTTTTATTGATTGATGTGGGCTTTTCAAAAGACGACCCCAAGTGTTCATATTTAAGATCTCTCTCATTTGCCACTTCTGCATAACATTCAATCATTGTTGATCCTCCACCACACATCAAACCCCAAATTGCCAATATTGTATGTTATCCCTTTTCATACATATTTAATTTAATTCCGAAATCATATGAAAATGCCAAATATTATTTGTAGTCCATAAACTTTTGGTATATTTTTAATTCAATCCCTGAACTATATAATTGAGGAACCACATTAAACAAATTAAAATATTGAGCATTTTTGTGTAGTTTAAGACCAAAAGTCTAGGGACCACATACAATATCCAGCATTTTTATATAGTTTATGGACTAAATTGAATATGTGTCAAAAGTCTAGGTTTATGTCTCGGGTTAGAACAAATTACTATAATTTGTCCACCATATATGATATTGAGCATTTTCATATAGTTTGGAGATTATTTTGAACATGTATCAAAAGTCCAGGTACCACATACAATATTGATCATTTTCATATAATTTAGGACTAATTTGAATATGTGTCAAAAATCTAGGAACCATATACAACATTGGGTATTTTCATATAGTTTAGGGGCTAAATTGAACATGTACAAAAAATCTAAAGGTCACATTGAATAACTTAAAAATTCAGCAATCATATTGCATATTAGGTCAATACCTCAAACTTGTTTTTTTTGTGTGATTAGTACCTTAAACTTGAACCAATATGACCAAAAGACCCTCCATCTACTTTTTTTTTTTTTTTGACGAGTCCCTCCATCTACTTTAAAAACTCTAAATTTGTTCATTCTAACACCAATAACTCTTTTTTTTTTCAATATCATCAATACCCCAAACTTGGACTTGATGATAAAAGTACCCTCTGTCTACCACCAAAAAATTTAAACATTGATCTTAATTGAATGAGATATATAAAGATATTGGTATAAATAATTTTTTGTTGCTTGGATATAATAAGCTTAGTATCCTCATGTAAAAATTCTCACTTTAGATTCTGCTATAAAGACATAGCTTTACATTGGATCCACGGGGTTCAGGCAATATTTTCGCTTATTTTCAATTGATTATCTACAAATTAAAAAGTTTGATTGGAAGTAAATCCACGTTCAAGGAAAGTAACAAAAAAAAAGACAAGAAAAGAAAAAAGACTAACGGCTGAAAAGAAAGAACATTGTTTTCATATTGAGAAAATCAAAAGAGATGGTTATGCAAACGGTCCATAAAATTTGGCTCAATATGTGATGTCTTCCCTGAACTTTTAATTTATTTAATGTGGTTCATGAATTTTAATTTAATATACAATATCATATTTAAATTTTTAATTCATTCAATGTTGTTTATGAACTTTTGATAAATGTTGAATCAGTCCCTAGACTATATGAAATTATCTAACATTATCCCTTCATTTGTTCAAGTTAACGTAATTTGTTAATTTGGCTTTCAATTTGGGAAGTTTGACCGGTGGACAAAAAATTGAAGTTACGGAGGAACAAAAACTAACCTTTTTTTTTTTTGTTTAACACTATTAGGCCCAAATTGCCTCATTCAAAGCCCAACTCGAAAGTGTTGGGCCTCATCTAAAGGTAAATTGAGGGTACCGTTGATGTTGATTTGATATGGTTTGTAAGCGGGATGAAAAACCAAATCAAACGTTTGCTCTTTTCTTCCAATCAATCCAATGTTTATAAAACCGTGTCGGATTCCTTGCCGGATTACTTGGCTCAATCGATTTAACCGGCTGAACTAGTTAATTTGGCCGGTTAATTGTAAATATTATATCTAACTTTATAATTGATTAGAGTCGCTATTCCCACTGGTTTTAGGCAATATTCATCTCTCATTTTCAAGCAAGAAGTTTTGGTTTCTACAAATTAAAAAGATCATTAAAATAAAATAAAGAAATAACGGCTGAAAAGAGAAGAGTTTTTTTTTTTTTTATCTCGACAAAAATTAATATTCTGAAATCCAGACACTGTTCATCCTGAATCGTCTCATTTGAAGCCCGACTCGAAAGTGTCGGGCCTCATCCATGCTGATTCGGTATTAATTTGCAACCCGGATGAAAATCAAATCGGACATTTGCTTTTATTTCCGTACCAATCCAATGTTTTTAAAACTGGGTCGAGACCATACCCGATTACTCGGTGGTATGCTGTTCAACTAGTTCGAAAGTGGCCGGTTAAATGTAAATATTTTATATAATTTTAACTAACTTAATTAAATATTTATGTACAATTGAGATAGTGAGGTCGCGTTTCTCTCACTTAAGAGGGTCGCGAGTTCAAAATAATCGATAACGTGAATCGATGCCTTTTTTTTTTTATACAAAAAAAAAAAAGCAAGTTAAATGGAGTTAATAGATATATTTCCTACTTATAACATAGAGTGGTCCTATGATTTGTCTAGTAAGGCGTCCATAGCATCTTTGATGTACAAGTGGTCCAAACTGATTCTGGTTTGTCTAACTATTGAGTCACGTCAAATCTAACCTTTTGACGGGTTTGATGTGTCATTTGATGATAAGCACAAAATTTTAAGATTAAATTGATCAAATAAAAAGTTTAGAACTAAATTGACCGTTGTATTATGAGTTTAAGACTTTTTATACAAATTTTCCTCCAGTAGGTGCCCAAAGAACAAAATGAGTTATGCAATCATAAAAACTTCCAAAATAAAAGTAGGTGTGCATCTATGCAAATTTTGTGGTCCCCAAATTGTCCGTTCGACAAAAAAAAAAAAAACTGTCCATTGAGGACAACTAAAGAATAGTACGCAAAACCTAGTATGGTTGTATTTGTCTAAGGAGAAACATGACCCACACTAATTCTGCAAACTATTCTCAAATGGGAAATGTACGGTTTAAATGTAGTGATTTTGCAAGCATGCAAAAATTTAATGGCTACAACTTTCTAATCTAGTATAAACATTAGATATGCTCACCAATTCAAATGTAAACACTAGACTTACCGGCTATATATCATACCAATTAGGAAATAGCCACAGAAAAATTATGAGAAAAAAACGTAACTCCAAATGGTATAATTTTAACCAACCAACATGAACCACTAAAACCTAAAAATGAACATGTAAAGCACAATTAACTTTAAAAAGATCAACAATTTTTTTTGGAAAAAAACCTAGAGTCGTGACCATATGGCCACGAGTGGCGGCCGAGAATAGGGCCGTGAGTGGCGACACAACCCAAGGTCACCATAGACGCAATGGGTGGTACACAAGCACGACCTCAATCTGGTCATACTTCGCCCCCACAAAAAAAAAAAAAAAAAAAAAAATTCAAAACAAAGGAGGCCCACCATGGCAGGAGCTGACGGCAGCTGGGACCGACGGTAACGACAGAGGGGCCAATCGGTGGCGGTGATAATTGAGGTTGACGCTCGCGAGGTGGCATGTGTTCGCGGGTCCTTAAAATTACGAGGAGAGAGGGAGAGAGTGAAATTAGGGTTAGGGATTGGGAATTGGAAGCTGAATTCTATAGCGACCAAATCGAGAGGGCTAAATTTTTGCGGTCAAAAGGCCAGTTCTGGCGACCGAACACCAGCCCTCTCGATTTGGCCGCTAGAACTGCTTTTAGCAACCAAATTTTCATTTGGTTGCTTACCTTGTTTTCATACTGAACAAAAAAAAAAAAAAAAAAACTTTGATGTGCATTTTCTCTATAAGCTAGTACATGGCATCAGCGGTCTGTCAAGTATAATTGCAGTATACTTTGCACACCACTTTAACAGTTCTTGGATTTCTGAATTGAGCAGGGTTATGGCTTTTCGGTTCTAGCAACGGAGACACGGAGAGAGAGAGAGAGAGAGAGAGGGGAGGGGCCAGGCGCATGCGAAACCAAAGTGGGGCTTACAGGGATGCTTTTTGGGTCTTCCATCGCTGTCGCTGCTACAGGATCTTCCAATCCACTTCCCAGCGTCAGTTACAGAGAGAGAGCTTCCATGGATGATGAGAACTGAGACCCCACTACCACCACCACCACCACCACCACCACCACCAACAAGATCACTCCCTCCCATTCACATTCCATCTTGCCGGCTGCCACTTTTAGTTTCCTAAGCTCTCCAAAAAGTCGAAACCTTCGAAGCCAAGAACGGAAAAAGATGAAGAAGATCGAAATATAATTCAAGTCAAGATCATGGAAGGTGGGACACCCACTCCACCTTAGCCTTTTCATCCGGGTATCTCTCTCTCTCTCTCGGGTAGCGTCACAAACTAATATAAAAAAGTATTTTTCAAATTCACTTCATCTCCAAGATTACTACTGTTCAACATCATAAACTTTCGCTGTAAAAAAAATAAATTCAAGAGTAGGATGCAAGTAACTACAAAACCATCTGCCGACAAGGTTTGAATTTTTTTTAAGGATAGGAAAGCTGTCCAGCTTGAAGTTACATGGGGACAAAAACATTTTGATTCTTCTCGAAGCCCTGGAAGCTGAATAACACCGCCTCCTGAGTAGGACGTAACATCTGGACTTGTGCATGAAAATCGACAAATCTAACCGGCCTGTGCCCCGGCTCGTAAGTCAACCCTCGTGTTATAACTTTCACAGCTCAAAAGCAGCAAAGCTCGCTTCCTTCGTTGGAACGAAGCGACCCCCATTTCGTCGGTCGTCACGCTTCTGATAGTTTTCTCTCTATTCAGTCATCTAGGGTTTTGATATTAATAAGTATAGGATACCGCCCTAGCTTTGTTGAATGAATCTTGAGGTTTAGATAGGCTGGTCCATGCTAATTGCTAACGACACAGAGAGTACTTGCAGCATGTACCATCAATGTCATTATTCAAGGAGACAATGACAATACGGTCCCAATACAACGGGAACACATCGAGAAGAATTCAAACACGGCACCATTAACTTGAACCAACATGAATCAATACAGTTTTTGTTGTTTTCGATAAAATAAATTGGTCTACAATTATGTTACATCATTTTGGTGACCACACGAATGCAATATGATGGTACAATAGAAGTTGCTAGCTCTCCATCATAATTATGACGAAGATCATGCCTCGAGGATGAACAGATCGTGGTGATAGAAGGGCTTGCGCATCATAGCATCTAGGCCGAGTGCGTCTTCTTTGGTCCGACATGCCTTCTTGTACAAGAAATATAGGAAACAAGATTGGCACGAAAAGATAGAAACAACAGAGGACACAATAAAGTGAACTTGTAAATCTAATCCTTTCTTTTTCTTTTTCTTTTTTTGGGGCTTACAGGACCATAGGAAAGGAGCCACTGCGTACCGTGACTAGCAACAGCGGAAGCGTAATTAACAATTTATGTACTCATTTCAAAAGGGAAGACTCCTCCCGTAACCCAGTGAACTGCAAATTGATAAAGAAGTAGTGGTGCGTAATGGTGGTTGCAAATGCTGGCGTGGCAACATGGGAAGGGAATGGGTAAATATGGAGGCTGGGGGAATATTAAATATTTATTTACCTCTGTTTGTGATTTAAAACATGATCGCTTACACAACAAACAAACAAAAAATACTTTAATCATTTATGAAAATATTTAGACATTAATTATTATTGATAATGAAAATATTATTTATTAGCAAATTATTCCAAGGGATACGAATGATCAATTTTAGGAAAATATTTTCTAAATAATTTATTTTTCGAGAAACAAATGCATCCCATTAAGTGCTGAACCGTCCTCCAAATCATATTTTTTTTCCTGTTATTTTATCCTATATTAATGTTCTAGGTCATCATAGTTCTCATCTTGCTTGATCGATGCAATTGGGTCGCATTAAGCATCGCAACCTTTGCCCACAAGTAGTCAAGGCTCGATGTGGTGCCTAATTTGCACCGCATGAGGTAAAAGCATGAATTAATATGATGATATAAAAATCTCAATTGCACTAAAATTATGTTCGAACTGAATTTTTATTTTTATTTTTTCTTGTTGTTTTCACTAATCAAAATCTTGGAATGGATGCATTTTTGTCATCTGAATCACATAAAATTTTCGAAAAAAATCCAAATCTTGATGTGCGATTTCACTTTTAACTTCTTCGTATTTTTAAAAATCTAAATAATATATTAAATTTTGACCGAATAAGAACAGAAGCTGTTCATTCAACACTTCAAAGACACCGACAAACAGGTCCAAGAGACTTAATGGTAGTTCGACCCCATGATTTTTGGGGCATATGAAATGTTGCAAATCGCGATCAATGTTCACGCACGATATTAATTCATACATCTCTCCGAACAAATGCATGATCGCACGGTCACCAACGGCCTTAAACAAAGGGAATTTCGTGGATAATGATGAAAGGGATTGGTGGTCGGCTCCGGAATTGAAACGCGCCCTATAGGCGCACTCACCTCGACAGCCCGTGAAGCCAAAAACTAAGAAGCACACACGAATGATCTCTTGGACCGAAAACAGACGAGAAATTCGGAATAAAAAAGGAAACTTGCTGCCGCTGCTGCTGCTGTTGCTGTTGCTGTTGCTGTTGCTGCTTGTGGGTCCATCTCCGCCATAGCCAAAGAGTTACCACCCACCTCAACACTCACAAAAACATCATCATTGCCACCCAGAATCTCTCTCTCTCTCTCTCCCACCAGCGCCCGCACCCAACTCTTTCCTGTCATTCCCCACGAACCCACGAAGGAAAAAGGTCGCGTCTTCCCAATTTGTCTGGTGTTCTTGTGGTTTATGGCGGTGCTGAGGTCTCTGCCGAGGGAGTGAACGAGAAAAAGCTTCGATTTTTATGATGGGCAGCCGGTGAAAGGAGCTGGGTCTGGGCTATTTTCGGGTCTTGGTGTCATGGGAAATTGCTTGTGTAGGTGGGAGCCTTCGATTTACAGAGTCTCCTCCAATGCTAAGTCAGGTTGGTATTCTCAAAACTCTCTCTCTCTCTCGGTGAATCTTTTGCAGCAAATGGGTTCTGTTAATGTTGGATCATAGAAGCTTCTTTGATGAGAGATCAGGTGAACTGAGAATAAATTTTGGTGCTGGAGGGTATATACTCTGTTTATCCCTTTTCTTATCCTGCCTCATTTGTTTCATTTCTGGTACTCTTTTTTTCCATTTTTATTTGCGGTTGTTCTCTTTGCTGTCTGTCTTGTTAAGTCCTTTCTTGTCCCAATTTAATTTTTTCATTTCCTAGTTTATGAAGTATTGTGTGATTCGTTCAAATTTGTCATCTTTTGCCATCGTCCTCTCGAAAGTTGGCGGTCCTTTTGGAATCAGAATTAGTATTGTGCAGGATGTGCCTTTTCGAAACTTTATGTGAATCTTCTTCGTAGAATCTTATTTTTCTTGACCCAGATGATACACTATTTTTAGCCTGCACATTGATTGACAGAATCTACCTTTTCTTTCTATTTTCTTTGCCCATTTTAGAATTGTACCTCTAGAGATTTCTGCTTGTATGAAGATAGAAGGTTGGTTTTGCACCTACTTTCCTTTTGATGCATAATTGCATATGAGGCTTTCAAGTCTTGTCCCATGCATGAAGTGATTTTGCAGTCATTTTTTCTGTTATTTCCCTCCATAAAGTTGGTTTATGATCCTTTACCATTCAAAAAATATTGCATTCGATTTTTAAGGTCCTTTACCGTCCATTTTTTACCTTGTTCTTTCCAGATGAATATGGCGCGTAGTTGTTTGGAAATGTTGGTTCTGTTTCTCGTTGTCAGGGCTGAGTATGGGCTTACTGTATTTAGGCTTTTGCCTTTCTGTTTTCAGAATCCCCTAAGTACGGGAGCCCGTCCGTGAAACATAAAAGGGATGAAAGTAAATTACCGTCAAATCCTGCGGAAGTGGAAGATCTGCGCCGTGATGCAGCTGCCAATCCGCTGATTGCATTCACCTATAGCGAGCTGAGGATCATCACTGCAAATTTCAGGCAAGATCGGGTGTTGGGTGGCGGTGGATTTGGAAGTGTGTACAAAGGGTTTATCTCAGAGGATTTGCGGGAGGGGCTGGAGCCTCTCCAAGTTGCTGTAAAGGTTCATGACGGCGATAACAGTTATCAAGGCCACCGTGAGTGGCTGGTGAGAAAATTTGCCCTTTCCCCAGCTTAATTAAGGAGTGATTGATTTTAAATTGCTTTAACCTCTTTTCGATGGATATGACAGTGTGTCCTGCTTTTTCCAGTTGGTTTGATTAATACTTTTCTGGAATTTTAGGCAGAAGTCATATTCCTGGGGCAGCTTTCTCATCCGAATTTGGTGAAATTGATCGGGTACTGCTGCGAAGATGAACATCGAGTGTTGATATATGAGTACATGGCTCGGGGTAGCGTGGAACATAACTTATTTTCGAGTAAGTAGTCCCCTGTAATTCTCCTACAAATGATGAAAATGAACACGGAGAAGTGATATTAGGAAGAGATGTGTCAGATGCACTAGAATAAGAGGATTTAGTTAATTGCTCAATGTTATTATCCCCTCATTTTTTTGGTAGCTCTCTCTTATGAAGAAGAACACAGGGAAGTGATTTCAGGAAGATATGGCTTTTTTTTTTTTTTTGGCCAACTAAGGAAGAGATTTGTTAGATGCACTAGAAAAAAGAGGTTTTAGTTTGTTCCTCAATCATATTCATGCCTCATTTACTGTTAGCTCTCTCTTACGAAGCTTCAACATTCACCTTGATGATCAATCTTTCTCCTTTAGATTAACTCACGTGTTTTAGATCTCAATCTTGAGGTGATTTTTGTGTAGGACAGTTTCGATTTCTAAACTTAAGAAGTCAGTTCATGGTAATATATGATTGAAATGTAGGTTCCTTGGGAAAAAATAATGAAAAGAATGTGTCAATTGCCCTCTGATAATCAGTATCCTTTAAAAGCCATACTATCTAGTGGGAGAGTATGAAATTTTCTTTCATGGTTGCTTTCGTCCAAAGGAAACCCTTCAAATTAGTGCCTAGTATTCTCTGCCCTGATGATTTTTTTTCTGTATCCCTATTGTCAGACTCTAGCTTGTTCATCTGAAAAACTTAGTTCTCACTAATTATTGTTGAGACATCGATTGTTGTTCTTTGAAGTCTTACATATGCGCAATCTCTGATTTTCTTGTTTTGTGTTCTTCTTAGGAGTATTGCTTCCTCTTCCATGGTCTATCAGAATGAAAATTGCATTCGGTGCTGCCAAAGGTCTTGCTTTCCTCCATGAAGCTGAGAAGCCTGTCATCTACCGTGATTTCAAGACGTCTAATATTCTCTTAGATGAGGTCAGTGGATCAAATGCTCTATAACTTTTCTACCTTAAATGGAGGAAGAAGTTCGTGATAGAGAGCAAACAACGATGCCATAGTCCATGAATGGACATTATTTTGTTGACAGTGGAATTTGTAATCCTCTAAGGTAGTTTGCTAGCATAAAGCATACCCATTCATTGACTACAAATTCTCCAAATCACACCTAAAAGCTTAAATTCATTTTTGTGTTGTACCTTTTGTTGAGTGAATTACTAAATGTTTGGGTCATGGTTAAAAGTCAAACTTGCGGATCTGAGTCCTGGACTAGAAAAATGGTAGTTCGGTGGACACCGAAATAGTTGTTTCCTACTTGGCATTTGGGTGTGTTTAGCTCACAATTCTAGTTTAATCAAACAGGAATACAATGCCAAGCTCTCTGACTTTGGTCTTGCAAAGATGGACCTGAAGGAGACAAATCACATGTTTCCACTCGCATAATGGGAACATATGGATATGCTGCGCCGGAATATATAATGACAGGTCACAATTCTATAACTTGCACTTTTAACTTACGATGTAAATCTTGTTTGTGTCTATTCTAGCATTTGAACAAAGTTACTTCCTGAAAGAACTTTACATCTGCTCTCTTGTAATCAGTCATCCCTTTTGTGCATTTTGTTTACATCACAAGAATCCATTTCTGTGCAGGGCATTTGACTCCACGGAGTGATGTATACAGCTATGGCGTAGTCCTTCTAGAACTTCTTACAGGGAGAAAATCCTTGGATAAGTCTAGGCCTGCACGGGAGCAAAACCTCACAGATTGGGCCCTTCCTTTGCTTAAAGAGAAGAAGAAGATACTCAGCCTTGTGGATCCGAGGCTGGATGGCGATTATCCCATCAAAGGAATGCAAAAAGCGGCAATGCTCGCCTACCATTGCTTGAATCGGAACCCCAAAGCTAGGCCTCTCATGAGAGACATAGTAGATTCCTTGGAGCCTCTTCTGGTAAATGATGAGGCTTTGACTGAGACTACTGTGACTGTGATTAGTAACGAAGTTCCCGCTGCAGATACAACACGATAGGAAGATTTACAGTAGGATTGCATTCGGTCTGCCAGTTTTCTGGGGTCTTTTCCATTTTCAGTGATTTCCATCTGCAACAGAAACAAAAAGGAGATTTTTCTTTTCATTTAGATAGCTTTCTTCTGTGTATCTAAAGGAAGGGGAGAAGGATGTGTTATTTTTTTTTAGTGCAGAGGCATACTTGCGAGACCTTTCATTTGAACTGGAGTACTGTACCGAGCACGTAAATATTGATCTGACCATGAATGTATGTACACGATTGGCTTGCTTGATACAAACTTTCATTCCACACTGCACTCGGCTTCTTGAATGTAAGCTGCAATATCGAATTCTGTACTTATGAGGGTTCTTCTGCCATCATAGTTTTTAATCTTCTACAAGGTGAACATTCCAAATAACTTAAGAGCTCCTGAGATGAACTGGGGTTTGATTTTCAAAAAGAAGGTAACGTCTGGATTTCCTCTTCCGCTTCATTCTAGGCACTTTGCTCCTGGTAGTATGAGGGTCCTGCTAGCGTGCGATCTCTTCACCGTAAGATGCCGCAAATCCCGTTCTCACATGCGTTTGATGCGGATCTCGTGGCTGTCGACAGTCCAGATTGCACAATGTGTTGCTCATGACTCTGCATGGTACTTATCAAACGTAATCTGTGAAATAGATAACAAATGTTGAGGGTAGAAAGAACTGCACAGCCAGAAGGTAGAGCTTGTGGAGTTTCTTGAAGGGTTGACTCGCCATTGCTCCATAAATATTAACGAGAACTCCACAATCTGTCTCGAAGAAACTCATCGCTGTAAGGATCCAGAGACCTGAAAAGTGCTGCGGAAGTTCATGTCGCCATAACGAATGCCGTGGTTTTGGTGTCTTGCTCTAGGATTGATTGTGTTGCATCCTCTTAGTCCCGTCTTCAGAATCAGAGAACATAATCTACTCACTTCACTTCAAGAAGAAAGACGACGAAACGAGCATCCAGCATCCATAGAAGGTACGCTCCTCGTGCTATCCCGTGGCGACGGCTTGCGCCAAATCGATGGGCGCATCATATCTGAAGAGGGTCGAGCTTCTTCACCCGCTGCATGTGACAAGAAAAGTGGTCCTACAGGGATTAGGAGGGCATGGCAATAATGGATTGGAGCTGCAAGGAGAACGTCTTCTATATGGATTTATAATTTGAGAAGCGGAATGAATAACGCTTGCCATGTTATACATGTCTTAGGACTAAACTCAAAAAGGCTAATTAACATCCGTAAGTTGCCACCATCGTCCCTGATAACTCAAAACCCGCACTGCTGCCGCTGCTGCAGCAGTCTCGCCCCCGTCCCTGTGAAGCAGTTGAATATATAGTGAATCTTTTGAGTACAAACCCTAGCAAACTAAGGAAAATGAAAAGTTCGAACTAAGAAAGTGAAGAAAGACAAACCGGGAAATTCTTGAAAAATAGTCTTTCGTAATCTAATCTCATCAAATATAATCTTGTAACTAAAGTGACCTCGCATTCTTGTATAATATATTAAATTAAACATAATGAAGAAACAAACTATCAAATTCTGAAATCCTAAACCTTTATGAAAATAAAAATTTAAAACAAATTCTTGATGGACCCAACATTATTCCCCTTTGTTAGATAAAACTTTGACCTTGAGTTTTAAAGCGTGCAGGATAATGCGGAAAAGCAAATCTATCCTCGCCGCAACTTCGATATCAATAAAAAAATTTCATTAATTGAGAAAACTTCCGCAGTAGATTTTTTTTTTGGGTCAGATTCCGTAGCAGAATTTGAAACCGAACTTTTTATTTTCAATTTTTGATATGGCTAATCGTGCTACTTGACCTGAGATGGTCAAGTTTGAAACGATCTTAGATCGCTTTGAATAATCTAGGGTCTGTTTGGATTTACTTTTTTTTTTTTGACCTGAGATGATCAGGTTTTTTTTTTTTTTTTGACAAGAGATGATCAGGTTTGAAACGATCTTAGATCGCTTTGAATAATCTAGGGTCTGTTTGGATTTACTTTTTTTTTTTTTTATATACTTTTTGCTTTGTTCAAAATTCTCGGGTCTCGCAATTAAACATTTTTAACCAGAAACGGGTAAAAATTTACATGTGAAGTCACATGAGCTTTTTAATAAATTAACATATTGAAATAATATTATGGATAAATTACATCAAACTTTCAGGATTTTCGGAGGAGTACACATTTACCTCCAAACTTTCAATTGTTATACAATACCCTTTTAAAAACTTTTATTTTATTACAGCCGTTAACACTCCATTTTTTTTTTCCCATTAGCTCATGATATTTTCGGGGGTAAAAGTATGTTTTCATTTCATTTATTTTTAAGAGAAGTCTCTCTTTAAATGTAGCCACTTTAATAGAACTAAATAAGATAATATGGGACCCTTGCCGGATTCGAAGGAGGACTGCAACCCCTCGCCCCAGATATAGTTTAGGGTATGTAGGTCCTCCCCTACAATTGACCAATTGACCAAGGCCACCGGCCACTGGCTAGGGCCTAGCGACCTTTGCCAACCTTTGCCCCACTGTCATCGACCCTTTCCAATGAGGGTGGGGTGGCAGCAATAACAAGGGTTGTAGAGGTCCTCACTGATTTGCTCCCCTTCTTTTTAAAAAATAATAATAATTTAATTAATATTTATATCAAAAATCAATTTGGGGGGAAGGGGGCGGAATGACATTGTTTTGCACATTGATCGTTGAGTAGATAACTCCAACAAGTCATGTAAACATTTATTCTTAAAATAATGCCATGTTAGATTTTTAGCTACTTTTGTTGGAGTTGACACTCAAGTGTCCAATTTTTTTAAAAAAATGGCACTTAAATGTATCTTTTACTTTTGGCACTCGTGGTGTACATCTTCCCAAATTAATATGTTCTTTTGAAGAATGGTTAGTATCACGAAAAATTTTAAATTGATACACTTGTAATACATTTACATCAAATTAATTTTTTTGACCATAAAAAAGCTAAGACTTATACATTTGTAACAAATTCACCCTATATTAATTTCCGTTAATTTGGATTAATACGACGAAAGATCCTAAATTATTACACTTATAATATACGAAGAGTAAAATTCTAAATTAGTTCACCTATTTGTTGTCATGTATCCTCAAACTTAATAATTTAATAGTAAAATTTAACAAAAACTAATAGAAAATAAATTTATTATGAATGTACCAGTTTGATGGTTTTTGTTGTATCAAACCAACCCTTTAAAGAATTGTTGTTGGTCAATCTTTCTTTGCATTAATTAACCATTCAACAAAGGTCGCACTTTTTCCACTCCTCTTTTAACTTAAACACCAAAACCATTGGGATTCGCCCCAGTGGTCCACCCTTCCAACATGGAAGGGGGAGGTGAGGGGTTCAAATCCCCATCTTCTCAAAGGGGGATGAGGTGGGGACGCGTAAATTTTAAGAGTAGGTTTTGACTCCCACGCCCTGCAAGAGATAGGACAAAAGTCTGAGAGTGAGTGTAGAGTAGAAATAGAATATGACTGACCGACAAAAAAAAAAAAAAAACTTAAACACTCCATTTTTTCTTTTAATTTTGACCATGCTATCTACTGTGGGACCCATCAATTCTCTTACAATTTTACAAAAGTGATCATTCTTTTTATCATTTGGTCAACTTTTTTTTTTAAATTTTATTTCTGCTTTTTTTCCTTGCGGGTCCCACAATCCTTCTTCTTTTTTTTTTGATAAAATATTTTATGAATAAAAATATATTTTTTTCTTCCAACTTTGCCTTAGCTAAACTTTTATGATTTCGGAAATGACCTTACCTCACACAACGTCACCGGCAAGGAGTTGGCAGGGCCATGCCTAGTTGCTAGCAAGCTAGCCTGCCGTCTACCAACCCTCACTTTCCTTCTTCTTGTCTTCTTCTTCTTCCACAAATCTCTCTTGCATCTATAATCCCCAAAAGATCTGCTTACTTCAACAATTTGTACTCACCTTCTGTGCTGGGGGTATGGTTTTGGCAAAAGCTTTTTTTTTTCTTTTTTAGTTTTCTTGGTCTTAAATCATGCTCATTCCGGTCACTATTAAGTGTTTATTGATATCTTTTCTTAGGAGTGAAGGTGAGTTTTGGGTAGTAGAAATGCTTGATCTTGTGTTTCAATCATGCGATTAGAGTGTAGCGTGTATCAAAATAGTGTTTGTGAAATCATAAATCATTAGGACAATTACTTTGTAATTTGTAGCATGCTTGCATCCTATAGACTATTGCTTCCTCTAGGTTTAGATTCTTACTATTAATTCCATAGGTTCTTCATCATCAATTTTGGGTTGCTATGTTGCTTCTCATTAATTGACTTGTCAGAAATAATGATGTAGCATAACAAAGATGATTTGCAAAAGAGAACTAAGACAATCAAAGACGGTGAAAAAAAGAAGAAGAAGGAAAGTGGGACTCATAAAGAAAAAAGAAAATAAAAAATAAAAAGTGTGAACCAAATAATAAAAAAGATCACTTTTATAAAATTATATAAGAAGTGGCAGGTCTTTCAAGGGATAATATGATCAAAACAACAACAAAAAATTGAGTGTCCGAGTAAAAGGAGAAGTGGAAAAAATGCCATCCTTTAAAAATACGGAGTAAACATTTTCTTATTTGGCCTTTTTGTTGTTGAGGCCTTCTGGAATCGAGTAGTTCTCTTTCTACTTTTGAGCAATGCCTTTTTTTTTTGTTATCACTTTGGAGGGTGCGAAGGTGTGTTTTGTTATGAATTTTTGTTATGTCAATGTATTTTTAACTGATTATGCTATGACGCTTCATTGCAATCAATCTTCAATTTATAAGTAGATGCAAATCAGTGCCAAAAGCAACAAAAATTAAAAATCTTTCCCATAAAAGTGTCCCGAAAATTAGTTCAAAAATACAAACACTTACTAATTGCGATAATATTTTTTCATGATCGACATTATTTTAGCTGAAAATCAACTTGAGGCGACAAACACGAGCTAATCTCGTCGCCTTTGGATTCCTAGGGCAACGATCGTTTTGATCATCACTTGCGGATCATCACCTATCGCCTTTGACATCTGACATGCAAATTATTTCTGTTAATGCGGGGATCCAACGGGATACGGTTCAATTTAGTCCTTAGCGGCGACTCACGCAGGCAACAGAAGATGTCTTTCCTCGCCTCCATTGACCTCTTGGCGACGCATAAAAAAGTAGAGATTCCGTCGCCTCAAAAGTAGAGATCTTGTGGCGCCGAAGACGAGGCAAATCATGCAATGGACCTCAGACAATGTGTCTTGTCACCTTAGTCCCGATCTGTCCTTTTGAGATGAGGCTGCCTAACGGGTGGTCATCCATCCGGCCATCTTTCTACTATCTGTCGGGACGCTTTAGACCGATCGTCAAGGTGCCTGCACCTTCCAATCTCTTAAACCGATCCCATGTAAGCAAGTAACACGTTGATTTTGTCAATTAACTAAGAAAATGAAGATCTTGAAATGCTATGGAAATCGAGGTACAGCTCCCTCCAGGAACTGCATTCCTGAGGGGCTTTGGGCTTCGAGGTTCACCGGACAAATGCAAATATTATCTCGGATTTTTTTTTTGGGGGAATTTTGGAAGAATGCAAATGCATTTTAAAAACCTCTTAAGGTAAAAAGCCCAATGCAGATTGGGAGGTGTTTTGAGCTCTAAGTATTTTATGAATAAAAATATATTTTTTTCTTCCAACTTTGCCTTAGCTAAATTTTTATAATTTCGGAAATGACCTTACCTCACACAACATTATCGGCAGGAGTTGGTAGGGCCATACCTAGTTGCTAGCAAGCTAGCCTGCCGTCTGCCAACCCTTGCTCGAGTTTCAAGAGCTTAGGTGGTCCTCTGAGGTTGTGGCCTCTGAGGTTGTGGAACCTCAGGTTGCATTGCATGGGGCCGTGTGACCTAGGCAAGTCTATGGACACTAGATCTGGCTCCCTGACAGTTGGTTCATTGGCCGATTTTGAGTTTTTTTTCTAAGAAAAAAAAAGATAAAAGTGCTTTACAAAATGTGATTTTCAAATATCATTTAAGCTAAACTAAAATTGTTCCTTAATTCACTTTTAGATTACAAATTCATGAAACACTACTTGGAAATTAAAAAAAAAAATCCCTTTAACCTAAAAGTCTTTTACAATTTTTTTTTCCTCAAAAACTTTCCTTAAAAGCCAAACTGAACCTACCACATCCCAACAAATGTCCGTCAAGAAATTTTGTTACTCAACACGTAACAAGTGAGATAGGGTCTCCCATTGGATCTCTTGCAAATCCTATTGAATCTAACCATCCGTGTTAACTTTTTTCTTGTCTAGAATGTGCCGGATTAGACATGGAATTTCCTATGTGCAAGGGTGGGGGCCACGACGACACGACTCTTAATTTCTTTTGTCCATATTTTTTCAAATCTAATTTTTGTAAAGTGTGATTTTCAAACATCATTTTAAATAAAATTTTTTCTCAATGCACTTTAATATTATTTCACCATACACTATTTACATTTTGAAAAATCCCTTTAACCTAAAGGTCTTTTACGCTGTTTTTTTCCTCAAAAACTTTCCTTAAAAGAAACCGAAGCCACCCTACATCCCAACGAATGTCCACTGAGAAATTTTGTTACTCAAAACGTAATACATGAGATAGGGTCTCACATTGGATCTTGTGCAAATCCTACTGAATCTAACCATCCGTGTTAACTTTTTTCTTGTTTAGCACATGTGTCGGATTGGACATAGAATTTATTGCTTGCAGAGGTGGGGCCACAATGACGCAACCCTAATTTTTTTTTTGTCCACATTTTGACAAATCTGATTCTTGCAAAGTGTGATTTTTCAAACATCATTTAAATAACCACCGAATTTGCCCTAGTGGCCACCCTTCTAATATGAAAGGGGGAGGTGGGGGGTTTGAATCCCCACATTTTCAGGGGGTTGGGGTGAGGATGATCTGGTTTCAAATATGGGTTTCGACTTCCACGCTTTGCAAAAAGATAGGGTAAAAGTTTGAGAGTAAAAGTTAAAGAATGAGTAGAGTAGGATTGATAAAAAAAAAAAACATCATTTTAAAATAAAATTATTTCACAATGCACTTTATATTATGAAATCACCAGACATTACTTATGTTTTGGAAAATCCTTTTAACCTAAAGGTCTTTTATGCTTTTTTTTTTCTCAAAAACTTTTCTTAAAAGAAATCGAACCAACCCTACAGCCCAACAAATGTTCATTGAGAATTTTGTGACTCAAAACGTAATACATGAGATAGAATCTCGCATTGGATCTCTTGCGAATCCTATTGAATCTAACCACTTGTGTTAACTTTTTTCTTGTTTAGCATGTGCCGGATTGGACATGGAATTTCCTGCGTGCAATGGTGGGGGCCACAACAACACGGCTCTAATTTTTTTGTGTCCATATTTTTTCAAATCTAATTTTTGCAAAATGTGATATTTCAAACAATTTTTTTAAAATAAAATTGTTTCTCAATGCACTTATATATTATGACCGGACACTACTTATATTTTGAGAAATCCCTTTAACCGAAAGGCATTTTACGCTTTTTTTTTCCCTAAAAAACTTTCCTGAAAAGAAACCGAAGCCACCCTACATCCCAACAAATGTCCGTTGAGAAATTTTGTTACTCACAACGTAATACATGAGATAGGGTCTCTCATTGGATCTTGTGTGAATCCTATCGAATCTAACCATCCGTGTTAACTTTTTTCTTGTTTAGCATATGTGCAGATTGGACATAGAATTTTTTGTGTGCAGAAGTGGGGGCCACAACGGCACAACCCTATTTTTTTCCACATTTTGACAAATTTGATTTTGCAAAGTGTGATTTTTCAAACATCATTTTAAATTAAAATTATATCTCAATGCACTTTATATTATGAATTCACCGGACATTACTTATGTTTTGAAAAATCCTTTTAACCTAAAGGTCTTTTACGCTTTTTTTTTTCTCAAAACCTTTTCTAAAAGGAAACCAAACCTACCCTACATCCCAATGAATGTTTATTGAGAAATTTTAAGATGTCAAATTTTTGACTATCTTCGCTGGAGTTGGCACTCAAGTGTCCAATTTTTTTAAAAAAATGGCATTTAAATATACATTTTGAAAGTTTTAGCACTTTTGGCACTCGTGGTGTACAAATTTCCAAATTAATGTGTTCTTTTGAAGAATTGTTAGTATCATAAAAAATCTCAAATTAATACACCTGATATCCTATACGATTTCGAATTTTATATTAATAGCGAAAAAATAACGTAATCCTCCTAATTTGTATTGAAACATTAAGCATTTGTAATAAATAAGTACATTAACTTTTTGACTAAACGAAAAAATTAAGGATCTACAAGGCTAATTATATAATAAATAAAATCATAAGACAAATAATTAGCAACAAACATGGGTCTAATATTAGTTTTATTCCCACAACTACTACATGAAGCTACTCATTTATGCAAGCATAACTCCTCCTACAAAAGAGAAATTAGGCGAGCCAATCCATGTGATACACAAGAATTTGGTGGTGACGAACACCGTCCATTCATCGGAAGGTGCAAGAGGGAGCCAATGAGGGAGGGAAGCAAGTGAGGAAGAGGAATGACAAAGGAGGAGTGCCGTGCGTATTTGAGAGAGCCAAGAGGAAAAATGTCTTGTGATTGCGGGAGTAAGAATAGAAATCGGGGGAAAAAAAAAGGATTTTGGACATCTACTTATAAAACCGGTTCGGGAACCGGTTCCAAAACCGGTCCAGGAACCAGTTTCAAAGTGGATAATCACTTGGAACCTGTTCCCGGACCTGTTTAAATCGATTCCGAATTTTGGGAACCGATTCCTAAACCGGTTTCAACAGGAACCCGTTCCCGACCCTGTTTTTCGGGTGGGCCGATCCGGGAACTGGGTATACCGGGTCCAGTTGCACACCCCTATCCTAAATTATTACACTTATAATATATGAAAAGTAAAATCCCAAATTAGTACGCCTATTAGTTGTCACCTATCGTCCAACTCAATAATTTGAGAGTAAAATTCAACGAAAACTAATGGAGAATAAATTTGTCATGAATGTATTAGTTTGAAGGTTTTTATTGTATTAAACCAACCCTTTAAAGAATTGTTGCTGGTCAATCTTTCTTTGCACTAATTAACCTTTCAGAAAGGGTCGCACTTTTTCCACTCCTCTTTTAGCTTAAACACTCCAATTTTATTTTATTTTTGAATTTTGACCATACCATCTATTGTGGAACTCATCAATTCTCTTACAATTTTATAGAAGTGATCGTTCTTTTTATCATTTGGTCAACGCTTTTTATTTTATTTATGCTTTTTTTTCTTTACGTGTCCCACTTTCCTTCTTCTTGTCCTGCATCTGTAATTCCCAAAAGAGCTGCTTAGTAAAAAATTTGCACTCACCTTATTCTCTGCTGGAGGTATGGTTTTGGCAAAAGCTTGCTTTTCTTTTCCTTTTTTAGTTTTCTTGGTCTAAAATCATGCTCAATCCGATCACTATTGAATCTAACCACTCGTGTTAACTTTTTCCTTGTTTAGCATGTGCTAAATTGGACATTGAATTTCCTGTGAGCAGGGGTGGGGGCGACGACTACACGGACCTTTTTTTTTTGTCCGCATTTTGACAAATCTAATTCTTGCAAAATGTGATTTTTCAAACATCATTTTAAATTAATATTATTTCTCAATGCACTTTATATTATGAATTCACCTGACATTACTTACGTTTTGAAAAATCCTTTTAACCTAAAGGTCTTTTACGCTTTTTTTTCCTCAAAAAATTTCCTTAAAAGAAACCAAACCCGCACTACATCCCAACGAATGTCCGTTGAGAAATTTTGTTACTCAAAACGTAATACATGACATAAGGTCTCGCATTGGATCTCGTGCAAATCCTATTGAATCTAACCACCCGTGTCAACTTTTTTCTTGTTTAGCGAGTGTTGGATTGGACATGAAATTTCCTATGTGCAAGGGTGGGGGCCATGACGACACGACTCTAATTTTTTTTTTGTCCATATTTTTTCAAATCTAATTTTTGCAAAGTGTGATTTTTCAAATATCATTTTAAATAAAATTGTTTCTCAATACACTTTTATATTATGAATTCGCCATACACTACTTAAATTTCAAAAAATCCTTTTAACCTAAAGGTTGCGCTTTTTTTTTCCTCAAAAACTTTCCTTGAAAGAAATCGAACCCGCCCTACATCCCAACGAATGTTCGTTGAGAAATTTTGTTACTCAAAACGTAAGACATGAGATAGGGTCTCGCATTGGATCTTGTGCGAATCCTATTGAATCTAACCATCCTTGTTAACTTTTTTCTTGTTTAGCATATGTGTCGGATTGGACATAGAATTTCTTGCGTGCAAAGGTGCAGGCCACAACGACACAGCCCTAATTTTTTTTTGTCCACATTTTGACAAATCTGATTTTTGCAAAGTGTGATTTTTCAAACATCATTTTAAATTAAAATTGTATCTCAATGCACTTTTATATTATGAATTCACCAAACACTACTTACAAATTGAAAAATCCCTTTATCCTAAAGGTCTTTTATGCTTTTTTTTTTCTCAGAAAAATTCCTTAAAAGTCAAATCGAACCCCACCCTACGTCCCAACGAATGTTCATCGAGAAATTTTGTTATGCATAATGTGATACATGGGATAGGGTCTCACATGGGTTTGGTGCAAATCCTAGCGAATATAACCATCCTTATTAATTTTTTCCTTGTCCGGCATATGCGCCGGATTGGACATGGAATTTTCTGCATGCAAGAGGACCCACAATGACATGACCCTAAATTTTTTTATTCCCCACATTTTGACGAATCTGATTTTTTCAAAGTGTGATTTTTCAAACATTATTTTAAACTAAAATTATTCCTCAATGTACTTTAAGATTACAAATTCATCGGATATTACTTACATTTCGAAAAACATCCCTTTAATCTAAAGGTCATTCGTACTATTTTTCTCTCTAAAACTTTCCTTAAAAGTCAAACTGAACGCAGCACCCCACATCCCAACCAATGTCCGTTTGTTACTCCAAAAACGTAATACCTGACATGAGATCTCGCATGAACCTCGTGCGAACCCTATGGATTCAATTATCCGTGTTCACTATTTTCTGGTTCAGCGTACGTGTCGGGTTGGACATAGAATTTCCTTTATGCGCGGGGGGCCACGACGACACGACTCGAATTTTTTTTTTTTCCTAGTCCACGTTTGTCGAATCTGCCGATGCCAATTTCCCCACCTCGGTACGGATTCATCTTTGCGCGAGCTTCTAAGGCATGTCGGAGTCCTACGTTGTATCTGGCCTTCTCTGCCAGCCCGCTCCCCAATTATGACGTCCGCATGGACCGATTACCGCAAGTGGCGACAAAGGCCTCGGGGAAGAATTGATGGGGAGTGACGTCATCGTCATTGCGTCACGCTCCCTTAGCTGTCCGCTTCGTACCCCCCAATCTCCATCACTGTCTTCGTGAGCTGCCTCTGGTCCAGTTTTTGTTTTCCCACCTTCTTTTTCATTTTCAATTTTTTTTTAAAATTTTCTTGTTTGTCTTATCTATTGTCTCGAGACCAATTTAAATGTATTATTATCAATTTCTAATTTAATATTATTTGAATCTTATGAATCGTGCAATTTTTTTGGCAGTCAAATTCCATACATCTTTTTCTCTATTACTCTTTTTAGCCAAAATAACGTTACAAACCACATGGATGTTATGTCGTATTAATAGGACTTTGATTTTATTCTTTTATGTTATGGAAGCATAATTTTTTTTTAAATAAATGTGTCATGATGAGTATAGTTTAAGATCTTTTTGTGACTCTTGCTTTTAAAATGAACAAGTAAATTTGCATTTTTTTTAGAATTATTTGACTTAATATTATGTTTATTTTGAATTTCTGAAGTTTCTTTGGGGGTGGCGGCTGCACACCTAATTTCCTGGAAATTAAAGGGTGTAACACGTGCACTAGTTTTAGAGGCACAAGCTATGGGGATTTATGTCATTCTCCCTTGCTGACGATTCTACTGTTGGGAGTTGACCTCCCAGCCAATAAGATGAGTTCTCCAGAATGTTTATATGTTTAATCATTTATTATCCTGTAAAGCGATAGCTTTGGCACGCCGAAGAGAGAAAGGCTAAATGTATCCGACTAAAGATTCATTTTAATAATGGATTACGAAAATATGATGCCAACAATTTCATAGCCTTCTAGGAAATTTGTTTAGACACATGATTAGAAAGAGTGAATGTGCAATTATAATTTTCAAATTAGAGGCAAATGGCTCCGCCAGTGCAAAGTATGATGTTGTTATTCTATATGATAACTTTATACTAAATTCGAATGATGTTGCCATCTTGAAATGTATTCTTTTTCAATTTTGAAAAATACTTAAGACGTGGTTTTAACTATGTACTTATTATCAAGAAACACCCTCCTCTTTTTATTGTGATGGGTTCAATTTCCTACCATAATTTGTCTAAAAGAATCATCTAGCCACTAACAAGAGAAATGACTCATGGATTAGAAACTATTTTCCGAAAATGATTTCATGAAATTTTATTTTATACTCTGAATTAGACTAATTCATTTCATTTCGTGGCGTTGCTTTGAATCCCAATGTCGTCGACGTAAGAAATATGACTGGCGTCAAATAGTGGGAGAGACAGAAGTGAAAGGAGGTGGGGGGCGGGGGAAGGGTAATTTGTGTTATCTTCAAGGAACCCATCTTCAAGGATCAAAAACTATCTCCCTAGAAATTGTTTGTCGGCAATCAAGGACCGCCCAATCACAAATCATTAGATCTCGACCGTTCATTAGAAATTCTCGAGTTTTCATGTGTTGGTTTTGCAAAGACACTATTCATTAATACCATAATGAAGTGCACTTGGACATGTACCATCTATTACGGCGGTGGCTGGCTGGAGTGGTCCGGTCTTTCCCTCACTTCACTTTCAGGTTTTCTCCCACTTGTTAAGGACTCAAGTAGGTTTTGGGCCTTTAGGGGAACAGGCAGATAGTCGTCAGAGAAGCTTCCCCTCTCAGAGCAGAAGCAGCCACCCATTTATGCACCAATATAATGAGGCACTGTGTTTCTCTTTCCTCACTTCTTCCTACCGAGCTTCTGTTTATTTTCCTTTGGAAAACCGTGCGCTGAAAAGAGGGATGTCAACCCCATTGAAGATATGTGGAAAATAAGAGGCGAGGGCGTGCGCTTGTTGCTTTCATGCATCTTCCTCATCCTTGCCATGAATTTTCTCAGAACCTGGGCCAAAGCCCCTACAGATTCGAAGTGCTGATGCTTCTCAGATGTTGCTTTGATTAAGATGTTGCTTACTTTTTGATCTTGGTGAGATTTGTGGTATATATACCCCTTTCGTTGGCATTTACTTCTCGGAGTGGCCTAGATTCTCTCCGCTTGTGTGTAAAATTCTTGCATCTGGGTTCTTTTTTCTACAGCTACTGTTGCAAGAAAACCTAGAAAAGAGGTCTGTTTTATATGAGGCAAACTAAGTCTATGCTTTTACGAACAGATCTGTGTCTATACAAACTGTTTTTCTTCTTGTAGATCTCTTTCCTTTTGGAAGTATTCACAAATTCATAGATCCAGACCAGCTTGGTAGTGGTTCTATTTCAACGCCTGCTAAGTTCTTTCTTTCTTTCATTTTTTTCCCCATCTCAAGCCCTAACATCAAGAAAGACAGCTTCTTTTTTGAAAAAGTAATCAAGATTTAACCCATGCGGTACCTCTTTTCTGGGCATGTATAATTCAGCCTGCCTGTTAACTTGTCCACTTAATTGGTGTCTTGGATACCAATCTCGTAAAAAATCTCTCTCTCTCTCTCTCTCTCTCTCTCTCTCTCTCTCTCTCTATCAAAGATGTGTGATTTTTATGAGCATAGGCACTTTAAGTTAGACAAAAGCAGGTATTAATGGACGATCCTCTCTCTTATATTTGTTCATTCATAGGGGAAGCTGAGTGGAAGTAAATAGGCCAAGAAAGACATGGACCGAGAAGCCAGTAGCAGATTGCAATTACCTCAAGATGGTTATGAGTGGAAGAAATATGGTCAAAAATTTATCAGGAACATTGGCAAATTCAGGTAATAATCAATTACATGTCAATAATTCATGACGAACTTGACCTTTGCTCTTAAAGAACAACCTCTCAAGGCACATCATCAAGGAAGTTGATCTTCTCTGGATGACTCTTGAGGTTTTTTCAGTAGAATGAGTATTGTGGGAGGTGTAGGAAAACAACCGTGATGGATTTTCCATTGGTTTTCATTGATTAGGAGCTACTACAAGTGCCAAAGGGCCGAATGCAATGCGAAGAAGAGAGCTGAATGGTCAGAGACCGAGCCAGGAGATTTACGAGTTGTGTACGAAGGGGTTCACAATCACAGCTCCTCCTTGCAAGATCAATCCGGGTCATCACAATCTGGTGCATCCAGCACGAGTGCCAACCAATATAACTTACTCAATCAAGTGTTTGGAGACAACCCACCTTCTGATTACAGGCGTTCTGGCGATTAAAAACTCAACATATCGAAGAATAATCTAGTTATGTTGCAAGAGGCGGTATTCTATGAAAAACCAAATTTTCCTCTTCATCTCGGATCAGCATTTAGTTTCGTTTTGGCTGAATCCTGGGTATGTTTGGGTTCTCTGCTGCTATCTCCTGATATGGAACTCGAGTTTGCCTCTTTTTCTAGCCTCTTTTTCTAATCCCTCTTTGGCTCCTTTGAGTCTTGGTACCCCTGAAAAATGATATAATGCATGGAAGATTTCTCTCTTCAGCTACAAAAACACCGGCCCTTTCTAAAACTTCCTGGACATCTTTGGCACAACATATATGTGTAAAGTAATGCTTTCTCTAGTCTTGTGTAACTTTCCTTACTTCAAATATAATCTCTAGTCTTGTGTAACTTTCCTTACTTCAAATATAATCTCGTTTTTCTTTTCTTTTTGCCGTTTCTTATGTTGACAGTATTTTTTCTAAGAGCACAAGCTACATGTACAGCTAGAAATACAAACAAAAGCAGAAAATAAGCTGGTGACCTTCAATAAACCAACTCACACATCAAAATGGTAGTCATGAAATTTGGAAATTCATACATAGAAATCTTATGACATACTCACCAGTATAATTACATGAGAGATAATATGCTTCCTGGAAACTAATCTCCAACAAAAAAAATACTTGTCAAAATATGCTGCAACAGTAAGAGAAACAAATGGATCATCGTCTGCATTGTGCAACCTGGTAACACTTGGAGGTTGAATTTAGGTATGTCTAACAGTTCTAGTGATATTCCTCGCCTTCTTGTGTCATTCAGAAGAAAGAGAGTAACATGAAACGTCTGTCTAGGGGGCATGTGTGCCTATATGAGTTCATATATTCATCTATAAGTGGAGGACAGCCCTAGCCACAACCAGTGATGTTGAATTTAGGTATCTCTAACGGTTCTAGTGATACTCCTCACCTTCTTGTGTCATTCAGAAGAAAGAAAGAGTAAACTAAAACGTCTGTCTAGAGGGCATGTGTGCCTATATGAGTTCATATATTCATTTACAATTGGAGGACAGCTCTAGCCACAACCAGTGGAAATAATGTTTTGGAGGTCGGCGTGGAGAATTTGTGCATTTGGCACTTACTTTTGGAACGACTGCGTTTCATATTAACGCAATGGCTATGTTTCATATGAACGCCGAACTACATTTCATTATCACATGTGGAAATTAAATTGTTTTTCCATCGGAAAGGATAGATCAAATACTCATATATGGTTGTCGTTTAGCACTTGCTGCGTTAAGAACCATTTACTCATCTTGTAATGAAATTTTAGTTCACATAAGTCAATTTACTCGTCGGCGTCAACCAAAAAACGAGTAGCGAAATCACTTTGGAACTTGCCTATATCAGCTTTTTAAAAACATTCCGGCAATATGGAAAGGATGGTGCAATCATTGTATCTAATTTCTTTGTACGAAATTATGCCATTTATGTAGTAATCGAGAAATGAAACAAATGAAAAGTTTATAAAGTTTCTAAAATATGGAACTTCTTGCGCATAACATGGTATCGATCCGAAAGTAGTGGCATTAATACAACTCAAATTAAGGACCTTTGTTGAGCAAGACGAGGGTCTGCCGCTGCGCTTCTTTTATGTTAACCTAACATATGTGCATCCTAACATAGTGGTATATGATATGACTAATGAAAATGATCTCCATTTGCTTATGACACCCCAAGTCCACATCAAATGACTAAGGTCTTGTCATGTTAAATATAAGTAAGATCCATCTCCAAATGTTTATTGTCTCGTATGTTATTTTGAATACTCTTTTTTAGAATGAGATCAAATCGTTATGAATGGCATCAAACAGGATCCCCTTTATTAGATGCGTGATTGGAGGACGGCTAGGCCCAACCCGATCCGAGGAGAACGGGGGAGCAATGATGGGGGTGAGATGACCTGGATGAGGTGGAACTCTTACCTGATTTTAAGAATGTGAACAGGCAGGAATAGACCAATCTTACATTAAATAATAAGGGTATCGCTTTAGGCCAAAACCGACGAAGACTTGGGCAGTTTATTAGAAAAGTCACAAGATCTCATCAATCTGATGTAAGACATCGCCATCGCACTATCAATTCGAATTTTCCTTTATTATTTTTATCAAGTCCTGTACTGCTATTTGAAACCTTGAGACAAGCTCAGCGTGCAATGCACAAAGACCTCGCTCTCTTCTTCGAGGCTGGTACGAGGAAAGGAGGGACGGCTAATCCTTGCAGCAAGTCTAGGTGCAGGCCCTTCTTGGACCATCATGCTAAAAGATAACCTAATCAAACTTTTTTAAGTCGTCTTCAACTTGTGAAGATGCTGCAGCCAATAGAGATTATTGGATTAAACTAATCCCTCTGTTCTTGATTGTTGACATTTTGTGTGATTCCATTGGCGAATCATTGGTGGTCAGCTACTCTAATTTTCCATATGTTTGAAAAGAACTAGCAATGCATTGCCATGCTGAATACTTTTCGGTGCATGAATGCTTCAGTTGACAAACAACATTAGAAAGCAATTGGATTACCTTGGAGCCTAAAGTCTCCCTCATATGTTCTAGAGGATGCTAGATAAAACATCTTTTTTCTTCCCCCAAAAGCATTTAATTGTTAGGAAGAAGCGGACCATCAATCAGATTATATGACACACTTCTTAACACTTGCCGTGTATAAGGCGGTCCCTCATATGCACAAGATAGGGCGTGAACGTAGCCACGTTAATGAGAAATCACTGTCAATCGGTTTATGATGGGTTGATTAAATACCCAAATAAAGGATTGGGAGAAACACCTTATTTCTACAAACCAGAGATTAAATGAGTTCGGGAATTTAATTATGCTAGATTACTCTAACACTTTTTGGGTACTTTTCTCTTTTATTTTGAAAAATGTTTTGCAGACAGTTTAGATTGATTTTAGCCCAAACCACTAAGAGAGTAATTATGCGGGTGCGCAATCATTATTGAACACTCGATAAAATAAAACAACAAATAAATTGCAAACATGAGGAGGCGCTCGTGACACGGCAAGGTGAAGGGCAGTGCCGCAACAACGGCGTCTCGGCCAAGGCTTGTCTGATGGATCCCTCTTCTCTCTCTCTTTCTCATTAACTTTGTTGTCTCTCAATGTGTATCTCTTTATTGTGCAAAAACTCCTAAATTGTGTGGTCTCCTCTTCTTTATACAGGCTAGGATATCAAACTTTGGACAAGAAAACGAAATATACTCTTTCATTTACTCCCCAATCAAGTGAGATTCACTTTTGATCCTTTCCATTCTTTATTATTTTGCCAATATTGCGCGAATATGGCAGACATTCATGCATAAATTCTTTCCTCTTAAAATGACGTTGGTCAATTTCCCTGCCCCCCATGTTGAACGAATTAATTCTTTCCTCTTAAAATAACGTTTGTCAATTTCCCTGCCCCCATGTTGAACGAATTATGCTTAATTATATGGCCAAGTCTTATTATAACGTTGGTCAATTTCCCTGCCTCCCATGTTGAACGAATTATGCTTAATTATATAGCCAAGTGCATACTTTTCCTTCACGTGGATGGGCTTCTCCACGTGCAAATCGGGGGCTGCTTACACTGTGTTCCCTCAAATAGCTGAGCATGCACGAATATATCGGGAATCAATGCCAACAGCTTCTTTGCTATGTGATCAAAATTTCTAAGCCGACTTTAACAATTTAGGACACCCATGTACATGTAATTTTGACCACCATGGAGGAATTATCGACTTTTCCAAAGTTTAATGCTCTTGTGGGCTCAATATAATTCTTCACCTTATAGGCCTAATTAGTACCATTAAGCACCTATCACCAGTCCAATATAAATGCATTTAATGGAACTAAATAATAAATGCTCCTAAAACTATATGTTATGCAACTTAATTTTAATATTTTTGTTTAAGAATTAATTCCTAATTTTCTATACAATAAATGAATGATTGAGTCGCCAAAATTTTGGTGCCAATAGTTTGCATGCACTAGTTAAGATTAATTAAGGCAAGATTTGGATATCCTCGATATTCAAAAGCATGGAACTGAGATTTTATCCCCGTGACCCCGACCCATAAGAAAAGAACTTAGATTTTGGCCACATGACTTTACATGCTTTCTTCCTTCCATTTGGGCCAATTTTAGAATACTCGACAGTAATCCCGTTTAATTTTGAAGGCTTTCTTCCTTTCATTTCGGCCAATTTCCACATCTTCTCTCTTTGCTGTCCTTTTCTATCAGGTTCATTCTTGTAGCTTTGAACTTCTTTTCCTAGAGGCATCCGTGCAATTAGCTGGTTACCACTAACCTCATCTCAATCCTATCAATGGATGCTCATGGCCCTTTTATCAACACTCAATTTTCAACTAATGCCAAGAATTAGACATGAGCTAAATGAGTTAATTAGGGTACGGATTAATTTGTTGGAGACAACACCTAATATGAGAAAGAAAGAAAGAAAGAAGAGTCCAAATTGGACTTTGGTCTTTGACCGACCCTGACGAAGGAAAACAAAATCTTCGGCTCCAGCCATCGAAGACAGCTGGAATCGTTCGGCATGGAAGTTGTTGGTCAAGGGATGAACACGAGTTGACGAACAGGAGTCAAAAGACAAGAAAATCAACTTTGCTTGTCCTCCATGAAGGCGGCAAACTGCGGCGGTTCTCCCTTTCAAATTGAACCCTGCTACCGGACATCAGGAGGCGGTCAAGCTCACCTGTATATAAGGCTTGGAGTGAAGGTTTTAAAAGCAAGTCACCATATGAAAAGGTGAACTTCATATAAAATAGAAAGTAGCTTTGCGTGAGCGAGCTATCCCTCCTTGAGCGAGAAAAAAGATAGAATAGCTGAGCGCAAGCTTATATTGGCTAGTTTGCTTTGAGCCTTTTGAGAACGGTGAGAGAAAGTATATTGTAATAATTGTGTGAGATAAATTTTTTGAGTGTTATACTTGTACCGCAATTTCTTATAACTAGTGTCTTGAGTTATCTATTGCAATTTCTCCTGTTACCACTACAACGGTTCTGCATACTCTACAAATGGTACTAGAGTAAGGTTGCGCACTCTTGAAGTGAATATTATTGGGTATATGTCCTCATATATATATTAATGGGCGACTGTACAAACAAATTGGATGGAATTCTTGTACACTATTTTGTCACATCAACAACAGTTAGTTGACTAAGTACATAGTCAAAGCATAACCTTTGTACTTTTTGTCTCCCTAAAATGTGATTGTGTGGTACAATGAAACGCAAAGGAGATCCAGCTCTTTTAGACATGTTCTAAATTTCGCTTATGATTCTAAATTAACATAATATGCTGAAATTAGCTTATGAGGGAGTATGTTTTTAAAAATTTCTAATCTCGGCATGAATCTAATCTTTTTGACTAGAAAAATAATTTGGGCTAAATTCTAAGACGTGAAATGGGCCAAGGCACCATCTTCAATTACAGGGAAAAAACTAGAGGCCCTAATAAGGGGTCATCCGAATACCACTTTTCATCTTCCATTAGAAAATGCTCTGTTTTTTTTTTTTTTTTTTTTTTTTGCTTCATGTATTTAAACAACGAAACTTACCGGTCAATACATTTGAGAATTACAAATGGAATACGAAAACTTACCGATTGATGATGCATTTGAAAAATAACTATTATCTGTTGATCTGTAATTAATTTTTTTTTATTGACCACAAAAATCAGGGAAAAAGAGAGGCCAATTTTCCCTTGTCCAGAACTGACAATGACAACGAGAGGTTCTTTTGTCAGTACATTTGACAGGAAACTTCAAAGGCAGGTTTCAAAACTTCCCATAGAAATATTCAAAAAAAAAAAATTACAAAATCGATTTGATAGATTTATATTTTTTTTAAAAAAATTGCATTTTTACCAAGTTAATTTTTAACTGACAAAAAAATATGTAATAAATTTCAAAAATTTTAGTTTGGTAGAAAATTTCATAAAGTAAAATTATGTCTTAAAAAAACCGAAAATGTTAGTTGATTTCGGGAAAAAAAAAGGGTTATTTATTTAGTCTTTCTAAAAAACTGATGGTTGTGAAGAGTGGTTCAACGCAATCTATGGCTGCAAAAACGGTTCATGATTTCTGGACCATCATCCCCAGCTCCATCGCTGTCTAATTAAATTAGATTATTTCTGGACCATTTTGGTAAAAAATTGGGATCAATATTGACATCAAGCACATAATGAATTCAGTCTTGGAGAGTAAAATTTTGTAAAAGTTTTCTGTGGGAAAACTTCAATATTTTACACTTTTATAACGATTGATCCTGGTTCTCCAAAATTTTTACAAGAAATTAGAGTAGGAAACCTGAGTTCCAATCTTTTTTAATCCCTAATTACATCTCTAATTATGTATTTTCACATTTTAATCCTCGACCAAAGTTCAACTTATATGTGAGAAGCAGTGTCAAAGCAAGTAAATATTGAACCACAAATTCTTCTAGCAATTTAAGTTTTTTGAACAATCGGGTGTGATCCCACAATGTTTTACATCTTCGATGTCGTCATTAATAGTTAGTGCAATTGAATAGATCAGAAATTTAGGTCATTATTGAATTCAATTAGGGGACTAACTTCTGATGGAGACATAGGAAGATTGGACTTTATACAATGACTGTGTTACGAGCGTCGTTGACCAATTCAATATTATTGGAAATACTAAGAAATCATAATCCGAGCGATACAAACTTATGTTGCAAAAGAGACCCTTCAACAAAACAACAATTAACCGTAAATTTAATATCAACTCTCTAGTAACATCATTTACGGGGCCCTAAGGCTTCGTTCATTTTGCGGAAAATAATTTCCGGGAAAACGTTTTCCGAATTTTCCGGTGTTCATTTCACGGAAAATGAATTCTTTGGGGAAAATGTTTTCCATGAAAGGGAAAAAATCTTCTAAATTGGGGGAAAATGTTTTATACTTTTGAAAAGTGGAAAATATTTTCCTCACTTGATCTCTATTATCTCACATCTTTACAAATTCTCACTTTCTCCTCCCATTTCTTATTCTTCTTTTCTTTTTTTATTTGAATTATTTTTTAATTTTATCTTTCTTTTTTAATTCGAATTATTTTTAATTTCCTCTTTATTTTCTATTTCTTTTCTTTTTTTTTTCATTTTCTTTTCTTTGTTTCCCATCTTCTTCGTTCTTGGCTAGTCGTCGGCGGTCACCAAGTGAACCTTAAGCTCGTTGATCTCAAGCTCACGCTCGTTGATTTGGCAAGCCTCGAGCTTGACGCTCGCTCTCGCCAATCTGGTGAGTGAAAAATATTTTCTTTACCGAACACTTGAAAATATTTTCCGAAACATTTTCAGGTTTTAATCGAACACCAAAAAATACTGTCATTTTCCTAGAAAATGACTTCTAGGAAAATATTTTTCGAAAATGGCCCATTTTGCGCGAAACGAACGGAAACAAAAGTGCTTAGTATATTATTCTTCTTATTATCTATGAGCATTCGTTAGACTGAACTAATGAATGTGTAATGACCTGATTCGATAAATGTGGCAATAGATTGTGAGGAAGAGAGGACTTGGATAAGGAGTAACTCTTAGTAGGCTTTTAAGATGTCAAATGAGGCATGAATGAAACAAGTTGCACATCAAACAAGAGGAAGCATTCATGAATTATATATGTTAAACAAATTATCTCATAATAGGTGCATTTTGATGCAACAACATTGTTTAGTAGCAGGACTCCAATATTAAGCTCACTTCATATTTTGGGAAAGTTTTTACATGTATGCCAAAAGGCAAAACTGTCAAGTTCAATATGAGGCAGGCCAAAATGGCCAATATCACAAATGAATTAGTCTAAAGTTGTCACAATATAGTATTAAAGTAGGAGCCCTCAATAGGTTGTTGTTTGGGGACAAATCATACGGAAGCTAGTGGGTCTGTAACAACTTGATCTAATGAGAGTTAGGAGTGGTCGACTAGGCGAGGGAGCCCTTACAAAGAGTATCTCTTGGCAAAATTTTATGTGACAAAACGTGCTTGAATGATCTGAATTGCATACCAAACTAGGAGAAACGTTTTTGGATTATATGTATAGTATTGGAGTTAATTGACAAGAGATGCCTTTTGTTGTGATGACATTGTTTAGCATTGGAACCCTCAAATTTAGGAACATTATTAGGATTGTGACCACTTGAGAAAGTGCCAACCTGTACGTCAAATGACAAATTTACTAGGATGGGATGTGTCAAAACAAAAATGCCTTAAGTGAGTTAATTCCAAGTGGTCGCATTAGCACAAAATCTTGAGATAATATTTGGGGGAAATTGTCCAATAAAAATTGAATTTATTGTACGGATACCAATTCAATCCTAACTTTTTAAAAAAAAAATTCAATTTAGTCCTAAGACATTTTGGTCAGTTTTTATCAAAAATTGCTAATGTGACAGTGTGCTGTGTAGGACAATTGGTGATGATTGGATGACTATGTTAGCGTTATCTGGCAAAAATTGACCGGAAATACTTATATCAAAATTTCGCGTAAAATTTCTTGGAATAAATTGACAAAATTGAAAATTTTAAAAGTGAATTGGCATTTAATAATTAGGTCTAACTGAGTAAATATCCCTATAACAAGAGATAGAACAATTTAGATTAAAATTTAGTGGGAAACAATTTTGTCCTACTCGCTTTCATGTTTCAAGGACCATAATGCTCTTTATGCTGGTCATCTGCCCAATGTGAGCATTTGTACTTTTGATGTCTGGGGATGGGATCACTTCCCCGATGAAGTATAATCTATCTAATGACTCCTAAATATTGCACTTCAAGAAATTACATCGAATTGACATCAAATTTAGCACTAGACATTTCTTAAGATGCTAGTCCCAATTATGCCATCACGCTCTTTTTTTTCTTCTTATGGAATTTACTTGGAAATATTGTGACAAAAATCTAATTTTATGATCGATCTAACGAGGTATTACTACATATTAATCTGTTTCTCTTATATACAGAAAAAAAGAATTAAATCGCAGATATAAGGCCGACAGAGATGGAGGCATAAAGGGTGGAAATCATGGGCAAGGTTTGTATCCTTACGAGGAGACATTAAGGACAAAAGAAAGCCCCAAATATTCCAATCACATTCCTCTCACATTGCATTTTCCATTTTCAATTATTCAAACCTCCACTTTTCACCTCGGCATAGTCTCGAGGACAACACATTAATTACCCTTCCCACGATAGTCGAACCTCAAGCTCTAAGTGATTCATAATTGAGCCGAGTTGAGCCAATACACTGTCAAATTCAAGTTCAATTGGGCTTAGTATACTCGATGTTGGAAACTTGGCTTGACTTTGATTGAGTATTAACTATCGCTCTAGAGCTTGACTCAATTAGAAAATCTAGATATTCAAGCACGAGCTTGATCGGGCTTCGCATACTCGATGCTAGAAACTTTATTCAAGCTTGATCGAGAATTAACTGTTAAGCTCAAGCTTAAGTTGACTAAATTTTTAAAATCAATGGTGTATAAACGAATTGCAGAATATATATTTACTATTTTCCTTAAGGAGATTAATTGGAAACTATTTGAGGCAATTTAATCTCATTAATAAACGAAAGTTGGAGAAGATCTTTACTAGTTACGCCTTCGTTGCGCATTAGACAAAGCAAGAGTTATTGAAAATACTTGATAAATAAGAAGAATTTCTAGAGTGAAATTATGGGGGAAAATGAAATTTACTCAAAATGCTATTTGAGTGAATTTCATCTATCATGGCAAACTAGGACCCTGAAGTTTCTCTGCTATGCCAAAATACTGTGTAACTGAATCCACCCAAGAAATTAGTATGACATCATGGGTATGAAAATTGTCATGGATCAAAGGTTTTGAAAATGAAAAAACTAAAATAAAATGGCATCTAGTTTCCATATATGGTGGTTCCTAATTTCCTAGTAAAGAGGCTAGGTCAAATTATAAGGATGAAACAAAATACGCACTCATCAAGAGGCTATTGACCCACTGCATTGATGATTTGCTATTGTAGCCGATTTTGGAAGTTGCAATTGCAGTGGACATTGGGCTCCGGATTAAGCACATCTCTAGAGAAGGGAATGGCCACGTGAATCGTGAATAGGCTAAGTTTACTAGAGAATGAAATGCCTCCATTGGACATTATACGGATTTCAATACTAATGAACTCGATATTTGCTTGGAACTCTTATTGACTATGTGTTTATGTATTGAATTCGTGTCCTTACATAAGGAAAAAAACAAAATCAGAGGAATGTGACAAGCAAGGTAACTGATTCGACTCGACATACGAAAATTAGCTCGTCGCGTCATATGCCGCAGCCTGTAAAGGGGGTTGGGGAGCACGGAAACCATACCTAGGAGCATGTCCAAAATATTTTAATGTTGGGAAGATTACATTTAGGAAAGAAATATCAACATCACTATCCCCCACCTCCATATTCTATTCAAAGGCAAAGGAGGACCATTATAATAAGGCCTCCACAAGAAAGCTTCCAAACCCACAAACACACCGGTTACAACAAAGAAGGGGGGTAGAGAGAGAGAGGGGGGAGAGAGAGAGAGGCATAATGACAACACACATGCCATTCTCCACCCATGCATGAGAATGGGGGGGATGATGATGATGGCCTCTTCCTCAGTTCTGAACAAAAATTTCTCCTTTCTGGTTGGTGTGTTGTTGTAGTAGTTTCCTCTGATTTTTCCCTTGATTATCTGACCAACAATACCTCCTTCTCTCTCTACACTCCATTCTCTCTCTCTCTCTCTCTCTCTCTCTAAATTTCCCTTCTTTTACAGTCATTGATACACCCTCGTCCTTCTGCTTCACGCCGCACCTCCACCAACAACGCTCCTCACTCCTTTCGCATTCCCCTCTCCCCCTCCTTTAAACTACTCCAAACATAAAGGCCCCATCTTTTCTGCTCCTCCGCCATTCTTGCTTTTTTCCATCAACTGGGACTCCTCCCGTCGAGACTCGAACTCGAATTCTTTGATGGAATTCTAGATGGGATCCTCGTCTTCCTACGTCCGCCCGGTTCCCGCGACTGGTACGTGGGGGTGATCAGACCCCGGCGTCTCGCAATCGGCGCAAATTGTTTCCCCCGTTTCTGCATTGTCGCCGCCGTCGTCGTTTGTTGCTTCTTTCTGCCATTTGCTTGCTCTCCGTACCCTGTTCTTGGTCTCCCGTTCTTTCGTGCATTGTGAGGATCGTTGTCCTTTCGTCTGATCGTGGAGATTCTTTTCTGGGTTTTTGCGGAATTGACCCTTTTTGCGTACTGTCTGTTCGGGTTGGATTAGTGGTCTTGTTTAGATAGTTTAATGTACTAGACGTGAAAAACGAGGAGACAAGGCCCGCGGGGGCGGCGTATTCCCATGATGATCCAAATGGCTTCGAATTTCCGTGTTAGTCTTGGCTATCTTTACTGGGGTCCGGTTTCCTTGTGCCTTTTGAAGCACATTTTGTCGCTAAACGCTGATTGCGTACATGGGTGACCAGGCTAATGCGAGTTCTAGTCATCTGTTGGTTTGATGTCAGGACAACTGTTCCAAAGAGATCGATTTCATGTAAAGGACTTCTGGTTGTGTTATTTTTTCTGGATTTCATGACCACACTGGAGATTGATATCATCCATATGGGAACGTTTAGAATATTGGATTCTGTCATTTGAACATATTGTCGATGCCGACCACTTTCTTTACATTGCTTAAGACATAGTTCTGGTGCTTCAATTCCAGGAATGTCGGTATTTATCTGCACAGATGTCTCAGAAGTCTCTTTGCATTTATGGGTTGCTGATGCATGTTTGTTCTAGCTAATCATCGACAATTTAGCTGAATTTTGGGATAAGAACGGTTTACTAACCTCATTCTTTTGTTTGGTGGAAGGTTCTTATTGAGGAGTGCATTTGTCAGTGGAGCTTGTCCCTGTTTGCCAGAGAGGTTTTTAGCTATTCAGCAAATGACAGGAAACAAAAAGGGACTAGATGTTGATGATTTTGAGAAGCTTCTCTGTGAAATCCCCAATGCTACTTCTGGATTTCGACAGCCTGAGGATGCTGGACTCGAGAGGGTGTCTTTGGGCGATTCAAAGTCTCCTATCTTGGTTGAGTCTAGCAAAGGGCCTCACAGTGAGAAATCTTCAAACAATGGCAGTTTACTCAGGAGAAAAGCATTGGCTGATCAAGTTGACAAGATACCTCAGGCAAATGAAGTAAAACTGCCTGATGAACAATCTGTTGCTTTTGCATTTGCAGATTTGAATTTGGAGAATGGTTTGTCTGGAGAAGCTGTGTGTATTCCTTCAGCTAATGGAATGCCGATGCATAGTAATGCCTTTTTATTGGAAAGCCAGTATTGTGACAACTTAAAGATTAATAATCTAACGTCTCATTCACAGTGGAACACTGTCTATCCTTTTCAGACAAGAATTAGTGCTCCCTCTGGTTTTGATGACTTCTCTGGGACCCAAATTGGCCAAGGGAGTCTGGATTTTAGTAAATTTGATGCTCAAGGTCTAAAGAAGTGGCAAGTTAGTGGCTTTCAGTCTGTTGGTAATCCCAATGGTTCAATGCCAACAACTAATGGGGTCCATTTGTTGCACAATCTACATGTACCTGCTGTTGAGTTTCCTGTAAGCTCTAACCATAAGCAATGCATCAATACTCTATCCCCGCTTCCTTACTTTCATAGACAACATAGGAATGAGCACCCGATTCTTTGGAGGAACACAGAGGAGGAAAACTCTCACCTAATGTGGAAGCCAAACCTTCATGTCCAGCAGAATAGTCATTGTCAGGTGGAAGATGAACTTCCAGTCCAAGCGAGTGCAAATTATGTGAACAGCATACTGCATGAAAATCAAAGGATGCAGCACAATCAGGTGCCAGGATCTCACCATTTTGGACAATTTGAGCAAGGAAAATTCTTGAACAATTATGTGAATGCAAGATGCCTGAAGCAAGCAAATTTTGGGCTTTCCCCCACAGATGTTCGCAACGTGCGAGTTTTGGACAGAAAATCGCAAGGGACTTCTGTTAGAAAGAATCTAACTAGACCTCACGACATGAGTTCACCAAGAATTTTGAAGTTTGGTTCAGGAAATGAAGCACTTAACCATGTAACTGAGAATGGAAGCCATACCTTAAATAGCCTTCACCACTGCTGCCTATGGAATCCGGCTGCTAGATGCTTTATGGCAGATGATTCTCACTCATGGGTCTTTTCTTCCGACACTACATATCTTAAAAGTTGTGACCCTAGGTTGCTATATCAGAAGACTAAAAATGTGGATGAAGTCAGAGGTAAAATTCCTCTCATGGCTAGGGACCAACATGGTTGCCGCTTATTGCAAAAGAAGATAACAGAGGGGCCCCGGGAGGCTGTTGACAAGATCTTTTTTGAAGTCATTGACTGCATAGTTGAGTTAATGACAGATCCTTTCGGGAATTACTTAGTGCAGAAGCTTCTGGAAGTTTGTCATGAAGATCAGCGAACACAGATGCTTCAAGAGATCACTAGGAAACCAGGGGATCTAGTTCGCATCTCATGTGATATGCATGGGTGCGCACTCTCTGTCTCTCTCTGTCTCTCTCTGTCTCTCTGTCTCTCTGTCTCTCTGTCTCTGTCTCTCTCTCTCATGAATACAAATAGACGTGTATAAAATTAATTAATTGTGCTTATTCCCATGTCAACCTTTTACTGCCGATTACCCCTGCATCAACTTAAGTTAACTCTAGCTTATTCTCTTCTGATGACAGGACCCGAGCTGTTCAAAAAGTCATTGAGACCCTCAGAACTCCAGAGCATATATCAATTGTGGTTAATTCTCTGAAGCCATGTATAGTGACATTGATGAAAAACATGAACGGCAATCATGTTGCCCAGCGCTGCTTGCAGTTTTTAATGCCTGCTTACACTCAGGTGCGAAACAATAATTGGGGATTGGATTTGAAGTTTACTCCCGTGAAGATGTTCCTCATCCATGATCATTTTTTAACTCATGCATAATTCAAGCATTGGATGTTGGTAATCCTCCTGAGTATGGTGATTTGAATCTCTTTATAATTGAAATATCATCATCTGTACATAACAAATCCTGGGGTATAAACAGAAACTATGAATTTCTCATGCTAAGTTCAGGGGTAAAACCGGACGGTACTCTATCGTCTTCTTCAAGTGGTTGAAAAACAATGGCAACACACAAGGTATTTTGGATAATATCATTATGGTCTAGCTGCGAACTGTCCAAAAAAAGAAGGCCTATTCTGGATAAGGTTAGTAGTACCAGAGGATGACCATCACCTGCAATAAGCGAATTTTCAACAGATGCAAATCACAAGTAATTGAGAAATATGAATATTTGTACCTTGGATCTTGCATTGAATTGGCTTTTGAAGCAGGAAGTTTTGGTTACTCAGCCTGTCATCTGGATTCATTAAATAGGAATGTATGATAAAAGGTTGAATTGCTGGAAAATACTATGATGTGGAGATGATTCAATACTCATGCTCAAGCCAAAATCTTCACATACCTTGGTGGCACTCTAGGCTGCAATAATGCATAGCTAGGGCGTGGTGATCAGATTGTGCAGGACTAGTAACATCTTTTGTATTTTAGTTAAAAATTTATAGTGCTTTCATAATTTTCTTTTATGTCATTTTAAATTGTATGAACACCCACCCTTCCTCTCCCTGTCTCCCTCTCTCCCCTCCTTACGTTGCATAGATCATTAGAGAGAGATAATGAGAGTATGGTTCAATATTTCGTTTAATTTTTGAGATGTGCAATAGGTAATATTGCAAAATCTTTATTGCATGTGAAAACGTGTAACCTGATTTAAAAAGTGAGGCATCTTTTTTTCTTTTTTTTGTTGTGCAGTCGATGCCCAAAAGTGTATTTTCTTCTCTTGTTTTTGCCTTCTGTTAAAGTTAATTTGGAAGGACTAAATTTGTGTCAGTTTAATATATGTTTTTAGTTGATAACAATTTCAGGAAACTTCCGTATTTATCGTTCTTCGGTTCACACAAATTAAGTACATATCAGCTCCTATGTTCCTTGTTATGTTGCTCCGAATTCTGGTTTATAATCTTTTGAGATTGGTTTCACCAGAGTTCTGAGAAAATTACAATTTTTGCTTTACTCTGAGTGCTTTCATGAGAAACTTTGAAAAGCAACCAAGAAATTACCTGACCCGTGCATCCGTAACAGTCACAATGGTATTGCCGCAACTTGCTTGCATGCTCTTACTTCGTCGTTCCCTTTCTAAGTCATCAAATTTGGTGCTTTTTGATCCCCAGTTGCTATGGGGAACAAAGGACGAAATACAATCGATTCTTCTATTTAAGTGGTTTTCATTTTTCCTTTCATTGGTTTGACAATTTGTCTTCCACTGCTCTTTATTAGATTTTATCAGGTGCAGAAGGAAAATATAACATATTTCTGCATAATAGGACATCATGTATCAATATTCTGCATACTGGGTAGTAGTTATTTTGGTTAAAATGAGATCGGAGTGATTTGACTGTTTTCTGTTGCAGTTCCTTTTTGAAGCCGCAGCTGCCAATTGTGTTGAGCTGGCAACGGATCGTCATGGCTGCTGTGTGCTTCAGAAATGCCTTAGTCATTCTGTTGGGGAGCATAGGAAACATCTGATCTCTGAAATAGTTTCAAATTCGCTAATCCTTTCCCAGGATCAATTTGGGTACTTCTTTGTCTTTTCTTGCTTAGCTTGATTCTTTTTCCTTTTATATGTCAAGCTGCCTGTAACTTTTAGTGAAAAAGTATGTGTGTCGTGTTAGGTGTTTGAGTGTAATTCATCTTGTGAAAGTTGCCAGCATGGTATCTATTACATAAAAGATTTAAGCATGACCCTAGATGCGGCAAATTGATTCTAGGTTTATTGGAATGTAGAAAGAACTTTCTCCTATAAAAATTGCATTTCCATAGTCCAACGATACTAGCATCTGTTAGTTTGAAGTCCTAGTACTCTAATATTGAAGGGTTTTAATATCCTCAAACCCCTTCTTAGGAAGCTTTTAAAAATGCATACTGCACGACAGGTCTGTTATCATCGGTGTGCTGTAGATTGTACAACCCTACTTGAGCATAAAGTTTCCCTCCAACAACTTACATTCAGTGCTTTCTCTGCTGGCGAGTTAATTGTGTCTCATAAGAAACTATCAGAGGTTGAGGGAACTACTGCATGTTTTTCTTGCCTATATCATTTGCAGTCCATGATGACATGTACATAGTTAGAATGAGTTATCGAAATTTTGTTTCTGACTGTAGGAACTATGTTGTGCAATACATCTTTGAGCTTCAAGTCTCCCAGGTAGTAAAAATTCTTGATCAGTTGGAAGGCAGATATGGGGACTTATCTATGCAAAAATATAGCAGCAATGTTGTCGAGAAGTGTTTGAAATGTTCTATTGCGGAAGGTCCAAGACGTGTAATCCAGGAGCTTATTGATGATCCTAGGTTAGATCAAATCATGCAAGATGCTTATGGCAATTATGTCATCCAAGCTGCATTGAACATCTCGGAGGTCAGTTAAAACTCTCAAATTCATGTGTGGGGATTTTCTGCATTTTTTCCTTTTTTTATTTATGTCTTTAGTATGAAGTGAGATTGAGGTGTAGTTGTACTTTTACACTATTATAAAGTCCATGATTTGGTATGTCGGTGCACTCTGGATAATCTTCTCAAGGTCAAAAAGTATAAAAAGTTTTAATGTCAGCTAGGGCACCAAGCCTAGGCTTTCATTTGACAGAAGCATGAAATTGTGGTGTTACATGGGATTCACTAGAAGCATCTATTCCTGGGAATTTGATGTTTTTCCAAGGGGTCATTTGCTTTGCCAAGTGTAAATGACTACCGATGTCCTGAGAATCTGTCACAGTGCGGAGATAACAACTGTTATGGTGGTTCAGGAGCTGTCTTATTCCTATTGCTCGCTCCATATATACAAGTCTTGACCCTCCTTTTCTGCGGTTCTCTTACTTTTCTTTCACTTAATTGCTGGAAAATTGATCCCCACTGGGGAGTAAGGGGGTTCTGAAAGGTTGATGTTGGGTAAATTTTGTAGGAGTGGACATGGGAGATGTGATCAGCAGAACTGGGTTTCAAATAAACTGGAAGTATTAGAAAGCCGAGAATTAGCAATGTGAATGAACTGATAACCGGGGAGTATAATTCAAATTACCCGATCTGCAATGAAACTGGATACAGAAAAGTGCATTTTCTTACGTGGTAGCATTATGCATTTTGAAAAGCCTATAGATGGTATAAGTTCTGTATTGGGTTCTGCAAACTGTAGGCTGTATTGCTTCTCTCTCTCTCTCTCTCTCATTCGAAAAATTACAGTTGTATTATTGGCTACATGCTTATTTTCTTTAGTGAAGAAACTTTTAGAATGCTTTTTTTAACCTGAGCTCAATTGATGTCAGTCAATGTGATTGAACTCGAAATGCTGAACAGTACTTTCGGCAAGAACTAATATGGTTAGGCAATTAACTTGATCCTTCATGAGAGCTTGGCTATGTTTTTCATTTGCCAAAGTATTGTGGCTTATTAGTTGCAGCAAGTAAAATCATGTTTATTTGCCGCCACTTCTGGTCTTGTTGCATTAAGTTCAACATCTATCGTTTGCCGTTAGCAGACAAAAGATTAAGACATGGTATCTATCTGGTTCGGGAAAAAAATAACTGCACTTTTAAGGTGCTAAGGCTCATTTATACTTTTCTTGATCAGGGAGCTCTTGAAGATGCACTAGTGGAGGCAATAAGACCCTATATCCCTGTGCTGCGAACCAGTCCATATGGGAAGAAAGTTCTCTCATCAAGCAACCGTCTGAAGAAGCTGTATCTATAGGTATAATTATATTGATTTGTATTGTGATGAGGTGTTCAGTCTCATGAGTTGCTCGACACAATCTTCAAATCACTTATATATCATTCTTTACATGCAGAATTCATTTCTTATGTAACTAATCATTAAATTTCCTTCACCAGAGAAAAAGGTCTTGGACTCCTCTGCAGCCTGTCTTCATCGTGGGGTAGGTGCTGCTAAGGCTTTGATCACTTTGAGTGTAATTATTATATATTGCAAAAGCATGTGGAGGAAGGCTTCGAGATCCCGGAGTCCAGATACGAAGCCAATCTCAAATAAAAATGGCATGAACAGAAGTTCATTTTGGTTTTTTTGATGCTTTGCTTGTTATTGAGCTAGTTGGAAGTTTTGCATGATCTACACTGCAGAGAGAATCTTGCGTGATATAGAATCCGCATATGCCAAGATCGGCAATTTTTGTTGTTGCATAGAAATAAACGGAACTGTAAAGATGTAGAGAAAGAGAGTGGTTCTTAGTTTATGCTGACAATGTGCTCAGGTTTCGTTGTCTGGTAACTTATGATTGCCCGGTTATTTGTCTTGATGTACATCACCTTTTGATGGACCTGTACTCTATGCCTTGCTATTTAATGGTTATCTATTGGTAATGTTAGGCCCCCTGGCCTAATTGTATCACTTAATACTCTTGAGGGATTTCTAACTTTCAAGGCTTGTTTCATCTTCTTTCCTTTTCTTTCTCAAACGATGGGGTCTGGCAGAAAAGGGTTTTTTTTTTTTTTTTTTTTTTTTTAATATATATATTAGTGTTGATTGCACGGCTATCTGATAGGCTTGTCATCCTTTGTGGTCTGAAATCACTCATTTTTCATTGGCTTGGTACACCAGGTGTAACTACAGTGTAACAATTTAATGAAGTCACTCATTTTTCATTGGCTTGTTACTCCACGTATAACTAGTGGGTAACAATTTAATGAATTGCCTTCCCGTGTCTAACAGCACTCTTTGTTTGACAATCCCCAGCTGAAGGTAGGGGTGGTAGGGGTGATCGGTTCCCAGTTCGGTCCGGTTCTACCTTGGAACCGGGAACCGGACTGGAAGCATCAGTTCCCAAAATTGGGAACTGTGGACCGGACCATTTGGTCCTAGGACTAGGAACCGGATCGGACCATCGGTTCCGGTCCGGTCTGGTCCTACAAAATCGGCTCTACTTTTTTGCATTAAAGAGTGACCGCATTCCGGACCCGGACTGGCTTGATCAATCCATTTCGATTCTCGAGTGATTCAACAAAGCTAATCACACATTTTTACGTGCAAAATATTCAAACATCACTTGTGTGACTCACACTTCGTGTGTTTCACACTAAACCTTAATCATGAAGGCCATGAACAATTTGTTTAAAAAATGTTCTTAGCTTAAATTTTATAGACAATCTCTCTTATACTCTTTGAATTGGAGACTTGAAGTGCCTTGTGGGTCTCTTAACCTTAACTATGAAGGCCATGAACAATTTGTCTAAAGGTTGTGCTTGGCTTAAGTTTTATAGACAATCTCTCTTATACTCTTCAAATTGGAGACTTGAAGTGCCTTGTGGGTCTCTTGGAGCCTTAGTCTCACATCGAGTAAAAGATGAAATTAACAAGTAGATTTTCTTTATAAATAAAAAAGTAACAAGAAGGGTTTTAAGGGTTTTAATGGTCTCTTTGCTACATAAGAAGTTGCTACCTCAAATTGCAATTTTGGTTGCAATAAGTTATAATCTTTATATATTTTATATATTCTACATATATAAATTATATATAAAAAAATTAGTTCGATCCGGTCAGTCCGGTTCGGTCCGGTTTCCACCTTGGAACCGGGAGCCGGACCGCCAACCGTGGGAACCACCCAAAACCGGCCGGTTCGGTCCGATCCGGGCGGTTTCTAGTTTGGGGCGGTTCTCGTTGCACATCCCTAGCTGAAGGACACCAAGTAGGGTGCCAAATCTTGTAGGTTCGTCTTCATAAGAGCCAACCCAATATAGTTTGCTTAGCGCGTTGATATGAAGATGAAAGAGACGACGGGAAGGAAAGATGAAAAAAGGTTTCACATGGTTTGGTTGAAGAAAAAATTTCTTGGAAGCCTACATCCACGGTGGAAATTCCCATGTTTCTTAGCTTCAGGGGAGGGATTCATTCTCCGTAAATAAAGAAGAATATATCATAGTTACTAAACATAACCTATGATTTTATGGTAAAAATAATTATTTACGCATTGGATCTTGATTCTCAATCTTATCATGATTTGACAAGTTTATCTCGCCACTTCTGAAGTCAAGTCAACTTGGTTAACATTTGTTGAAATACTCCTTTAGAAAGGGTTTTGGCAAATACATCAATGGGTTGTTCTTCGCTTCAATCATAAGGAGTCTTGATACTTTTGTCTTTAACTTTCTCTTGAATAAAATGGCAATTGACTTTTATGTGTTTTGTTCTTTCATAGAAGACCGGATTTGATGCAATGTGAATTGTTGTTTGGTTATTACAATGTAGCTTCATAAGAGCACAAGGTCCTTCAAGACCCAAGTCACTCAATAGCAAGCAAATCCAGACCAATTCACATGTGGTAAATGCCGTAGCTCTATATTCTACTTTGGCGCTCAAACATGTAGCCACACTCTACTTTTTGCTTTTCCACGTGACAAGATTATCTCCTACAATAGTACAAAAACCAGTGGTGGACCTCCTATCAATGGGATTGCCAGCCCAATTAGCATCATCATATCATATAACCTCCGTGTGACCATGTTTCTTCATAATAATGCCATGTTGTAAACATGACTACAAAATACCGCAATATACGCTTGACAAGCTCCATGTGACCTTTAATAGGAGCATGCATAAATTGGCTCACAAAGCTAATGACATTAAATGTCTAGTCAAGTGATCGTTAGATAAATTAGCCGACCAAAACTTTGGAGAGGAGTAGTATTTTTTATCACTTTGTCCTCAAAGTCCATTGAGACTTTGCATATTTTCCTGTTTCTTTTAACAGATCTAATGCGTATTTTCTCTAAGAGAGAAATAAGCCTTTACTAGAAGTGGCAACTTCAATTCCAAAGAAGTATTACAATCAACCCAAGTGCTTCATATTGAACTTCTCGTGCAAATAATATTTTAGAGTTTTAATCTCTTGTAAATTATCACCGGTAATGATGATGTCATTAACATGAATTAATACTACCACAATTCTTTTTAAATTTTTCTTAACAAATAGAGAATGGTTGATTTAGCTATTTTAAATTCAAATGTCACAAGGGCTATGCAACTTTCTACACCATGCTCAAGATGACTACTCGAAACCAGATGCCTTCTTGAGTTTGCAAACAAATCCTTAATTTTCTAAGGGGTGACCCCAAGGGAGGTCCATATACATTTCTTCTCCAAGCTCTCCATGAAAGAATGCATCCTTAATGTCCATTTGGAATAAAGACCAACCACAATTAATAGCAATTAACATGAGAATTCTGACAGTATTCATCTTTACTACGAGAGCAAATGTTTCTTTTTATTCTACTCCGTATGTTAGGGAGTATCCCTTGGCCACCAATCTAGATTTGTGCCTTTCAATTGAACCATCACTTTTGTAAATAATCTTGTAAATCCATCGATAGCCTACTCATAAGTCTTATTTTTGTCAAGAGTTTGGAGCTCCTCATCCATGGCATTTCTCCACACAACTAATTGTCGCTCCTCAAAAAAGTTTGCAAGCTCAATATTTGTATCAATAGCTGATAAGAAGTTACAAAAATCTAGAAAGATGTAATCATAACAAACATAAGCTTGTATGGGATAGGCCGTAGACAATTGAAAAGTCCCAAAGACGAGTTGAAGGTTGAAATGCTCGAGTTGATCAACAAATTGGAGCTATTTCCTGGATAAGGTCAGGAACTAAAGAAGCGGTGTCTTGATTAGGAGTGTCTCTCCCATTTTTGTGCTTCTTATCAATCACCAAATCATTAGAAACAATTGGTAAGGGAGCAAATTCCATATCGAATCCATTATAATCATAGTTGTTACCATTGTCACCAATATTCTCTCCTAAATTTGATCCTTGGAAGCAAAATATATGTGAGTTTCATCAAACGTAACATCTCAAGAAATAAGTATTTTTTTGGTAGAACTATCAAAGCATTTTTAACTCTTTTTAAAAATGGAATACTCCAATAAAATAAAATAAAAAAAGCATTTGTGTACACGAGGGTCTAATATGCTCCCGGATGAAGTGTGAACGTAGCACACGCTACTGAATACACGGAGATGAGATAGATTAATCGACCGGCCAAGGAGCACTTCCACAAAAGATTTGTGTTGCAACACCTTACTAGGAAGACGATTGATCAAATAGCAACTTGTTAGAATAGCTTCTAACCAAAAATGTTGAGGTAAGATTTCATAAGACAAAAGGGATCAAGTTACCTCAAGGAGATGACAATTTTTCCTCTCCGCAACCCCCATTTTGTTGGGGAGTTAGGCGCGCATGACAACCATTCTGTTTGAAAAATAATTTCTGGAACAGAAATAGATTTTTCTATTTTTATTTTTAGAAGAGTTTTTAAGCAAAAAAATATGTTTGATAACGATACAAAATTTATATTTCAGAAATATAAATTCGTTTGATAACAGAATAAAATTTATATTTCTTAAAACAAAATTTTCTTTTTTTGGAGCAAATGAAATATCCATTCTTACAAATTTCATATGCTTATAAAACCATTGACCCAAATACAAAGTAAGACTTTTTTTTTTAAAAAGTAAAGTCTCCATTTTTTGAAAAAAAAATACAAAGTAAGAGTTGTTATATCAAATTTTCTAAATTTTCACACAAAATTCTTTAGCATCCATGTAGATAGGCAATTAAGGTTAAACAATATACTTATCAATAGTCTCCATACAATAGAAAAAAGAGATCACTATGCATTACTCTTGAGTATGATAGAAGGTTCCCAAAACTCTAGTAGAATGAAGGTGGGCAACCATATTCTAATCCCCTTTATGCTAGTGTGTCACGTCGATCGCCGCCACGGTTTACGATATCGAGCAATCGTTTTAGAAAGAAACACAAAGAAGTGTATTGGGCAATTTGCGGCAAATTTTTCAAAATCAGTGAATTTTACGAAGTGTAATAGAGTTTGTCATAAAGGACCATTACAAGTAAGGGAAATCCTCAAGTAGAACATCACATTATAAGAATTGAGATAGGAATCATCAAATACATTATCACATTACAAAAGCAAATATTGTAAATCCCTAAATACAAAATAATAGAAATACATTACAAAAATTAAAAACATGATTTTATGGAATCTCTGGTATATTATGATCCATTGCCATCTTATTAGCAATACTTTTTCTAAGCATATTCATCTCAGTTTCCTCATCGGTCGATGTATTACCTATAACCTCATCTTGTGCGGATTCAAATGAGTACTTTGGATCTCCATATAAGGAAAAGTTTATATCCCTCCTGTCTTGATTATGGATATAATTATGGATAGCACAATATACAATTACAACATGTGCTTGCTTTTGAATTGCAAATGCAGGCATGTGTTTCAAAATAAAGAAGCGATTCTTTAATGCCGCAAATGATCTCTCAATGACAACTTTAGTGAAAAATGCCTATAGTTAAACAACTCTCTTGCTATTCTTGATCGTCTTGCTCTACCCCTATACTCATTTCGATGATATCGTTCACGTCTAAAAGGAGTTAAGAATCCTGAAATTGATACATAACCAAAATCCACAACATAGTATTTCCCTATAACAAAATATTCATATATTAGTAGTGATTTATAAATACAATACAATCTTAAAGGAAATTGATAATTCTAGAACAAGTAAAAATACCTAGTGGTGGTCAAGGAAATTCCAAGCGAGGAGTCTTGAGTGCTGCTGATAGCACCCGGCAATCGTTGGCAGATCTTTTACAACCAGCATACATAAAAGTGAATTTCATATCAAACGACCATACACACATCACATTTTGAGTGGTACCTCATTTTCTACCTTTAAATGGAATTTGCTTCGACAAAAGTATAGAAGTATGAACATGAGTACCATTAATAGCACCCACACAATCCTATCGTTTTATCAAAAACTAATGTTATATAAGATTAGCAACAAAATGAAATCGATATTGTAAATGAATGTATGAAAATCTTACCTTGAAGTAAAGTTTATGGTTGGAATCCATAAAAATCTCATTTGAGACCACATCAAAGGAAGACGGTACGATAATCTCTTTTGCAAGTTTAAGAACTACTTTCAACACTATAGTGAAGTATTTGCTAATAGTTTATCCCGAACGTTGGAATCTCTCGCATAAAGTTCTATTCGAGTTCTTGTAACAAATCATAAATAAGAATATCCCAATTTGTTTATCTACCTTTATATATCGACTATCTTTCAGCCAACCTCTTGCCTTCATCAAATCACAAAGGTTGAGAAAAACGTCTCTCCATTCTAAAAGATTCATATATTCTATCTGAATGTCCTTGAAGAACCTCTATCATCCATTTGGGTCCTGACAATATGCTATCCCTAATAGGTTCTCTCGAATGCATAGACATATCCACCGCAACCATGCTCAACCATTCTATCATAATATCGATATCAAAATCATCAAAATTTAGTTCAACCAATTCACCTGTTGCTACTTAATCACTACACATGCTACTTTCATCCCCCTCCATATTACCTATGCCTTCATATGGAAAAAAAAAAAAAAGAAAAAGAAAAGATAAACACAATATATAAGTAAGGAATCTAATAATAATCAACAATAGCCATAAAATTTTCATAATTGCATCATAAGAAGACCAAAGTATCTCAAATACATAAGTCATAGAATGAAATTAAACAAAATATATAAATTCATAGCATACTACTCAACATCTGTTTAAAGAGATTTAAGAAATACACGTCTCCTTTCAGGTAGCATTGTGATGAAAGCCTCTCTCCAAGTGGCATTAAGACATGATTGGTTCACAGCTTTGTTGTAAATATTCTGCTCTAAATCAGGCATACTATTTAAGACGACAACCACGGCTACTATGGAGTAGGGGTCTACAGTTGATGGAGCATCTGAGGTCACAAAGCCACTTGTTGATTGAGCAGTCCTGATTTTAATCATTTCTTGAATGGCTTTGCAGGTGTCACTAACATCATATCTGTTACTCTTCCTCCTCATCTTAGAAATTGGAGTCTTATCCTACTTGTGTTTCTTATGATTTGAGGTAGTAATCGTATCAGGTATGAAGACCTCCTCATCAATATGCTGTTTATCAAATTCCTCTGGATCACCTACTATAATTACTACCACCATCACCATTGTCACTACCATTGTCATCTCTCTCTGAGGACACTACCACTTCTTCTGCATATCCTACCACTTCTTCTGCATTTTCTGCTGCATAATCCCCAATAGCATATGTATCACCAAATACGATATATGAATCAGGATACTGAGGAAACCCATCATTTCTGAATTTAGCCCATTCGCTATTATTCTAGAATTTATATAATAATGACTGATGTCGGCAACATAATCAAAGCTTGCAATACAATATGAACAAAATGGCCTTGGTAAATTGATACCTTGATGTGAGACTCCCACACACTTTGATCATCCACAGCAACCTTATTGTTTATATTATCCCATCTAAATCTAGATTGTGACAAAAGTTACTTGAAACTACTATACTATTTCTTCAGTTTGTTGACCCTGTTCTTCAACCGAATTATACTAAAGTGGAGTCCCGTCCGTTTATTGAATTCGACATATATGTTATTCCATCTTATTTTGTTGAAGGTAGAAGTGGTGCGATTTCCCTTTGTTACCTATGTTACCAACAAGCTTACAAGCTCATTGGTCAAAAGCTCAATCCACTTTGCCATATAAACCTCTTTGTGGGAAGTCATTTAACCTTAACTAGTTGAACATCAAATAAATCACATCAATTGGTGTACCAGTTCAAGCGCATAGACTTTGATGTCGATATCACATCAATACAATGTTCTATGACTATCAATAAAACAAAATGCACAAAGAAAATTAAAAGAGAATAATCCTCATATAAAATTTTACAAGCAATCATATATTACAAGCAAAAAGAGCATTCCCACCAACCAATGCCTCATCTATTTGTTCATAATAACCAGCAGTGAACATTCCCACTAAAAATTAATCCATTCGCATATATCATCGGCATTCTAAAGAGCACTTGGTCCATGATACAAAGTGGCACATGATTGCAGCTGGATAGCTTTTGAAGAATGTATATATCTCCATTATTTGATTAAATGTTTCATTTATTATATTGTACAAATTTAAATCAGAAAACGATGAGAAGGCTGTTATTGGAGTATCTATGAAACAATTTTCTTTCCGCCCTCGTTTTTGCAGATTAATCACCGATTAAAAAGTTGCGACCAATTTGTAAATGTACTCTACATTACATATGTTGGCGAAATAGGAAAGTTACTGAAGTTCTAAACTGGAGTGAAACGGAGACAACATTTGATAGAAAATTCAAAGACAAGCGAATCTACCCATCTCTTATTCATACCCAAACCCAACTCCAATCTCTTATATATATCCACACGCAGCAAACCCAATTCCAATCCTAAGATTCATACACAAAAAAGCACACAAACCCACGCAAAAAGAAGAGGAATCGGCACGAACCAGAGAAGGGAGGAGACGGGTAGTTCTGCTTCTTTACGCACTTCATAGTCCTGGGCCTCGTCGGACGAACTCGAGCGGCTCAGGTGTCTGCTATAATGACATTTATATGATCATTAGAATTATACCCAAAGACCAGTCACAATTTGATGTGAATTAAATATTACAACAAAGAAAGCTGATGGTAAAAAGTGAGCTAAATAGGGTTTTAAGCCATTCTAAGAGGCTACACCATGAATGGCTGAGCCGAAGGAATCTCCTTAGCAAGACTTGCTCTTCTTTTTTGTCCAATGACTTGCTGAATGATATGTTCTTTTTCGTGGAACGCTTTGAAGGCAATTATGCGAGATTTTAAACAAGAAAGCAAACAAACTATGCTAAATGCAGGCATTCAGATACTTCCAATCTTTCACACTCCCACATTCGCATTGACCAAGCTGATCCAAGATCTTCTCAAATCAAAGCAAAGGGCTCTTGGGCTAATCTATCACTATTGGAGAACTAATTCAATGGGCTTCCCAAAGAAAGACATCAGCACTACATGAATGCTCCCCGGCATCTAGGAGAGGCTTTCATCAATATGCTGAAAAAAAGAGGGGGGAAAAAGTAACCTCAATAGGACATGTCTAAATCCAAGTTTAGGCCCAGTTAATGAAATTTTCAAAATAACCAGTCGCTGCGACCAAACATCGAACTGCGAACTGCATACATAGATTGAGAGTCACTCAAGCTAACCAAGGCTCGCTAGTGAATCTCCATCAAGCGGCATTCAAGAGTTCCTGGGCATGGAAACTTCCATGGAGATCGTGCATTAACAGGAACAAACGACCCTCATTGTCACAGAAAAACTCCCCCTCGAACGCACATCCAGGAACAGTCCACGTGGCCAGACCAAAACGACAGTGTTCGAATTCAAAAAGCAGCAACAACATCATCCAATCAAGCAAAAGACAAACCCCGTCAGCTCAAAAAAACACCAATCCCGTTCCACCAAGGGAGCTAATTCATCGCACTCTCGCTGCTAATTCATTGGAACTAGGTTTGAATCCTAAGATTCATACGCAAAAAAGCACATGAACCCACGCAAAAAGAAAAAGAAGAGGAATCGGCACGAACCGAGAGAAGGGAGGAGACAGGTAGTTATGCTTCTTTGCGCACTTCATGGTCTTGGGCCTCGTTAGACGAACTTAAGCGGCTCAAGTGTTTGCTGCAGAGGGCTTCTGGATGAGGCGAGGAGGCGGATTCGCGAGCAGCTCGTCGTTGGATGAGGAGAGGGCGCGCAACATTGCTGAGGTTGCGAGGTGATAGCAGCTTCTAGTGAGACGGAGCAAAGCAGGAGCGGCTCAAGCGTCGGTGCTCGGGATCTATTGTAGAGGGCTTCGGCGTCGCGGGGAACTAGCGCGCGGGGGTGCGGGGAGCGAGATCTATTGCCGAGGGGTGCTCGGACAACAAGCGGGGACGGTGGGTCGCGGCAAGGGGGTGGATTCGCGAGCGGACGTGGATGAGTAGGAGGAGAGGCGAGAGCGTCAATGGAGGAGACGATCCAAGCGTCCAGTGGAGAAGACGATGTCTCGAGGAGATGAGGAGAGGCAGAGGAGAGGCGGAGGAGACGATGTCTCGAGGAGATGAGGAGAGGCGGAGGAGGAGGAGGAGCGAGACGTAGAGGAGATGAGGGGGGACTCACCGAAATTAGGGTTTAGTGGGAGAAATCAATTTCGATTTCTCTTCCAAATCAATTTCGGAATAGAAATCTATTCCGAAATAGAAAAAAAGCGAGTAGGTTTATCAAACAAGTTTTTATTCTAGAAACAGTGCGAATAGAAAAATTATTTCTAGAAAAAAAAATTTTGGTTATCATGCACCCCCCTAAGGTTTCAACCCTTAGCTGCCTCCCTTTTTTTAATTTTTAATTTTAAATGTTTTAAATAAATTTAGTCTTAAATTAAATTAATTTTATTTTTATATTAATTTTTTACCACGTAAGCACAAAAACGACATCATTTTTACATTGTCTAGCCACGTCAGCATGCAAAACGACGCTATTTTGCACTTACTTTGCTAGAAATTGTGCACATCAACACTTAAGTGATTCATTTTACTTTAATTTTGACACTTAAGTGTCACTTTTGTAACTTTTGGCACTTAAATGTCCCTTTGTGCCAACTTTTGACACTTGAAGCATACTTTTGCCCAGTTTCTTGCCAACATTACTGTATTAGCTGAACTCTTTACCACTTCTCCCCTTGATTTGAGTTCAATATTCATCACCCTTAGACGAGATTCTTCTTGTTGAACAATGGCACAAATATTAGCAAATGATGGTAAAGCAGCACTCATAATAATCTATATCTTAACATCTTCATATTCAAGTCAAATACTATTGAAGTTTGTCCCATTTCCGCTTGAGATTGCCAAGATGTTCAGTGAAAGATTGACCAAAGGCTTGTTTAATATGAGCAAACTCTTGTTGCAACTCAAAATCCAAGAAGCATTCTCTTGATGTCTATACATATCACGAAGAGAGTCTCATAGGGCCTTCACAATCTTAGAATATGCAAAAATCTCATAGAATTGAGGATCCATGGAGTTAACAATCCATGACATGATAAGATTATTAGCAACTTGCCATTTGGCAAATTTAAGTTCACTAAGAGGAAGAGGTCTGATCAAGGCATTAATATGCTCAATTTTGATTTGTCTAAAAGAGCGATTGTAATCACTCAAGACCAGGGGAGGTAATTGCGACCATTAAAAGGAATAGAGGTGAGTCGAGCGCCCATTTCATTCGAGCTAGAATGATCCAAACCGATGGTGATAGAATTGTTGTCATTGTGGAAAACGAACCGGAATAAGAGAAATTAACTTATTATAAAGACAAGGAGCAACAACTAATGAAGCAGTAGGAAGTGCATATAGCGTCAGTATGAAGTGGAAAGAGGCAATGAAAAGGAAAGATGAGCAAAAATTTTACGTGGTTTGGTCAACCAAAAAAATATTTCTTGAAAGCCTACATCCATGGTAGAAATCCCCGTATTTCTTAACCTCTCGGGGGAGATTCATTCTCCTTAAATAAAGAAGAATACATAATAATTACTAAATATTACCTATGATTATTATGGTAAATACAGCTATTACATATTGTGTCGCACCCTAAAAACTATAGGGATAGGGGTGATGCGACCGTCCTTCCACCCGAAAGGTATAGCCTCAAACTATACCCAAAAATCTACATCCAAAAGTCCCATCTTTAGCACTATCGTACTATCAATGCTAACCGAAGAACCTAAAAATATTAGGAAAAAGAGGGGTGAGCAACCACAACCCGGTAAATAGTATAAATCTTCTAAACATATCAACAACCTCCATATTACACATTTAAAACTTAAAGACATGACTCTTTATGATAAACCCCAAATATAATAACTTAAAAGAATAAAATGAGTTATATATTTCTTCAAATTTGTTATATCATTAGCAGAATTTCCCGTTCATTCATAATATCAAAACAAGTATCACTAGCTCAATTCCATAATCAAATTTGTCATATTTCAAGTCAATGGTCCATTCCATTTTCCAAACTTGTAACACATTACATATCAAGGCCCTAAAGGTGGCTCTCACGAGATTGAATCATTGTGTAGCACTTAGCCCTTGATCAAACATATCAATAGTACAAGGTTCTAGTGGTGAATCCCATAAAGTTACGTTATCATATAACACTTAGTCCTTGACTACAAGACTCTACGGGTAGCTCCCACGAAATTACGTTATTGTGTAGTACTTAATCCTTGATTGACACATATCAATAGTACAAGACCCTCGTGGTGGCTCCCACAAAATTACGTTATTGTGTAGTACTTAATCCTTAATCAATACATATCAATAGTACAAGGCCCTAGCAATGGCTCCCACAAAATTACGTTATCGTGTAACACTTAGTTCATGATCAACGTATATCAATATTACAAGGCTCTAGAGGTGGCTCTAGAGATGGCTCTCACGCAACTCGAGTCACTGTGTAGCACTTAGCTCTTGAATACAAGGCCCTAGAAGTAGCTCTCACGGAGATACGTTATTGTGTAACACTTAGCCCTTGATCATTTCATCTCGTGATTGGCTTCACAAACCAAACCATATCTTTTCACAAATCAATTCTCTCCCCAAAATCAATTCAGAATCCATATCATAAATCAATAACATTTCAAAACGTCTTTCTCATTAAACATTTTCTGAATCATCAAAAAACTCATTTCATATCTTAATTGTACAAAATAGTATGCTTAACCCTTCAAGAAAGATTTATCGAACCATCTCACAATAACCCAAAAGTACCAAACACTCCATCTAACTTTATACAACAAATATGTTCTTTTTTCCATATATGTATATATTGAGTTACTCTTACCTTCATATATGAGTATTACAAAATCAAAAAAGATATCGGTACCACTTCCTATGAGTGCCCTAAAACCAAATAACAAATGTTACTCAAACCATTGATCTTGCAATCCTATCAAATAAGTGAGAAACAATGTTAAAATTGAGTAACACGTTACCTCAATTACAAAATGGTTATACTATGCCTAATCAGTAACAAAACGACTCCCGTGCATTAACAAATCCCATACTCAAAGTAATTAAAGCCATTCGTAATGTGAAGCTGGGCACAAAACTTCATCACGCCATAACTCTCTCAACCTAACGTTATTTCCAGAATACTTATAGTCAATAGAAAGCTATTTCAACCTGCTACAAGCTCATCAAACCAGAGTAGTCAATATGAGAGTATTCTGTAAGTGATATTAGGAATATATTTACTTGAACCAAAACAGAGTTCCCCAAGGGTTTGATATGCTTGGTGAGTTGACGTGTTACTAAAGAAGAAAATGATGAATTTTGTAATGTTCTCAGATGGCTTGCCGGTGGTATTCTATGTGCAAAGTCAGGGAATAGTTGGCAAGCAAATGGTGAATATGTTACAAATACATTCATGTTCAAGCAGATGAGTACCACCTATATGACTTATCCCAAGAAAGGTCATGCAATTGGTCTATGTAATTCAACCTATAAATTTATCGCTAAGATCCTTGCTAATCGCTTGAGACCTTTGTTGGAAAGTTCCCCTTCTCCACTGAAATCAGCTTTTGTTTGGAAGGCATACCGCAGAAATTTCCAATCTAGCACATGAGGTGGTGCATTGCATGAGGAACCAAAGGAGAGGGAAGGGGTACCTAGGGCTATAGGTGGATATGCCCAAGGGCTAAGGTAGGTTAGAATATCTTTGAAAATCTTGATTTCAACCGAAGAAATAAACAATGCATCTCACTCATTTCTTTCTCTTTGCTACTAAATGGGAGCGCTTTTGGCTATTTTTAATGAGAGAGAGGTTTTAGATAAGGTGATTTCCTATTCCTATGCATTGTTGTTATGTGTAAGGGTGATCGAGTTTAGGGTGGGTAGGGTCTAGACCTAGACCCTGTACCCAATCCTATTTTTATTGGACCTTGTACTCAACCCATCTTGATTTTCCGATCCAGTTCCAGGGTGAACCCTATTTCCACTATAAACCTATTTTACAATCGCCTAATATTCTATATGGCTTCGAATTTTACATTAATACTCGAGAAAATAACGTAATTCTTATAATTTGTATCGAAACATTAAACATTTGTAATGAATAAGTCATGAACTTTTGGACTAAATGAAAGATTAAGGATCCACAAGGCTAATGTTTATAAATAAAATCATAAGGCAAAGCAAAAATCATAACATTGCATAAACATTAGCAACAAACATGAGTTTACTATTAGTCTCATTCCCACAACTACTACATGAAACTATTCATTTATCTAAAACAGTTAACAAATCTCTACTGCAAGCATAACTCATCCTCCAAAAGAGAAATTAGGTGAGTCACTCCATGCGGTACACAGGAGTTTGATGGTGACATATGTTGTTTGTCTATTGGACAATGTGAGAGGGAGCCAATGAGGGAGGGAAGCAAGCGAGGAAGAGGAACAATGAAGGAGGAGCGTCGTGCATGTCTAAGAGAGCCAAGAGGAAAAACGTCGTGCGATTGCGAGAATAAGAATAAAAATCAAGGGAAAAAAATTAGGGTTTTAGACCTCTACTTACATAACCGATTCCAAAACCAATCCAAGTGGGTAATTACCTGGACCTAATTCTCAAACCGGTTCAAACCAGTTCTAAATTTTGGGAACCGATTCCCAGACCTGTTTCAACAGGAATCGATTCCCAACCCTGTTTTTCGAGCGTGCGGTTCGGTTCCCATGTATAACCGGTCTAATTGCATACCCCTAGTTATGTGCTCCGAAATTTTGTCCTACCTATTATAGAAAGTGAAACATTTTCTTTTAAGGAGGAATGATTTAAAAAGTTTAATGTGTGTCAAAATAGGTGAATAGTGTTTATCAATTTCTCATCCGATGTATACAAATGATTAATTGTAATTTTATAAGGTGGATCACATAATTGTGAGGAGCGTCAAGAATTACCTGTAAAGGTAATCCGATTTGCTCAAGTCACAGAGTAATGTTAGAAATATTAAAGTCCGGTTGATAAAAGGGGAATAGCTAAGTAATTGAAATTGGAGCGCCAACACAAACCTCAAAATCACTTACACTAGAAGGATAGCATCATAGTAGAGGCTGAGACGCTGCATTTCCAGCCACGTGTCTACACAGGATCTGAGGGAATATCTGATACTTCATATTCCTACGGTCCACACCGGCAGCCATCCACAAGCGGACACGTGGCCGTGTCCAAGCGGAGCAAATAACTACATAAACGCCCGACCGTTTTCAGCCACTAGTCCAAGCGCTCTTGCAATCCAAAGCCTCCCCTCTGTTCTCCTCCCTCTCTCTCTCTCCTCCCATTTTCAACCAGTCCAGCCTTCCTTACCCTCACTTGACTCTTCCGATCTCTGACAGAGCAGAACTAAAAACAAGCTCAAGGATCATGTCTATAGCTCAAAGAAGCTATGCATCTTCTCTCTGCTCTTCACCACCATTACCAAGAACCGCTCAGAACAAGACAACCCAGATGGTGCTCTTCCACACCAAGCATTCATTTTCCAAGAAGTGCTCTTTCCTCAGCCTTTCTGGTCATTTCTCGGAGACCCACTCGGTAAAAGCGTCCAATTTGGTGGTGAAAGCATCTGAAACAGAGTCACAGACGTCGCCCGAAGCAGCCGAAGGAGGAGAAGGAGAAGAGAAGTATGAGGAGTATGAGGTGGAGATAGAGCAGCCATATGGGTTAAGGTTTGTGAAAGGAAGAGATAGTGGGACTTACATCGACGCAATTGCGCCCGGTGGATCTGCTGATAAGACCGGCATGTTCACTGTGGGGGATAAAGTACTCGCCACCAGGTTTTCTTGCGAATTTATTCTTCCTACTTCTTTTTCTTTTTTGGACCTGTTTTATTCTGTGATAGTTTAATGTTTGTGCAAGAAATGGGTTCATGCTTACTTGCAGTTGCGGAAATTCAGTGTATAGCCGCAACTTGCTGATTGGCTCATTGCCAATTTCCAAGTTGCTAGGCAGCACATGTATTTACATAAAGTGGCCAATCAAAAAGAATGTCAATTGAGTGCACCGACTCATAATTGACAATCGGGTTTTACAATGGTTGATAGTGCCTTAGCTAGTGACTGTGTTAGAATATAAGTGTTGGCCAATAGCCGGGTTGGCAGATTAAAGGAAGATGGAGCTAGGTTAAGTAGCTTGTGTTTGAGACTGCTCAAAGTTAGAGGCTTAATGGTGCACAACCTGAGCCCCTGCAAGTTTAAGAAAATAACTCGATAAAAAAGCTGGACAGCTGACCTGAAAGTATTGCCTTCATATCGAGCTACTTGTGACTTGTGAGTACTAGTAAGGAGCTGCAAATTTGTTGACATTTACTTCAACTTGCCAATAGAGGTTATTATGAATGGTCAAATTGGCTGTTCAGATAAACAATTCTCAAGTAGATTTACAATAAAACTTGAGAATTTGATATCACTCGATGGAATGTTACATTATGCAGCTTCCAAGTTCCTTAATTACCTTTTTTTCCTGTCTTATTTGTTTCTTTGCCATTATCTGTGGCTTGTCCTTCTATTATTGTGCTGGAAAAATTTGATACAGGTGCACATTGGGACAATGACACAGTCTAGTAGTTGTATGCAGTGCAGTGTTTGGGACGGAGATATGGCCTGCAGCTGAATATGGAAGGACAATGTATACTATCCGTCAAAGGATTGGCCCATTGCTCATGAGGATGCAGAAAAGATATGGTTCGTTCCTTCTCCATTGAACCTTTCAATCTATTTAATGCTTATTGATTTCTACACCATTATGCGAGGAAAAGGTTCAGTGCCATTTCACCGTGGCTTGAATTGCACAAATTCGTGTACTTCTCAGGTAAACTGGAGGAAGCTGGTGAGCTAACAGAGAAGGAGATCATTAGAGCTGAGAGGAACTCTGGGGTAATAAGTAACAGAGTTAGGGAAATCCAAGTAAGTACAAGATGGTGTTCTTTTTAATCTTCCAGCATTGAATATTTTGTCAATAGTATTTCTTTTTACAAATTTAAAAGACTGGTGTATCAAAAATTTGGCTGTTCCAGATGCAAAATTACATGAAGAAAAAAGAACAGAAAGAGAGAAGAGAGAAGGACCTCCGTGAAGGGCTGCTGCTCTACAGGTAGTGTCATTTCTTTGTTTGGATACTTTCATGATGTACTATCTTTTCAATTTGGTTGCATTTGTTACTATGTCATCATCAATGGGTGGACCAATATCTGTATATGCTGGAAGCTATAATCTTTCATACAGATACAAGTGCGTCGCTGAGGGACTATAATATCGGACTCCATCTAAACTCTGGCTATGCGACTCTTAAATTTATGAATATCATTGCACAAGTTTTCTGCTGCTAAGTTGTTTCTATGGGTCGTGTAGCTGCCACTGAGCAGAGAATTGCCCTTGGTTATGTTATTAATTCTCTCTTTCCTGGGTCAATCGATTTGTAGGGATGGCAAATATGAGGATGCATTGGAGAAATTCGAGTCTGTATTGGGGTCTAAACCTGATGCTAATGAAACATCTGTCGCAAGTTACAATGTCGCTTGTTGTTATTCTAAGCTTGATCAGGTAGCTATTGGTTTTTTACTAAAACCGCAAATGCTTTTCTGGTTTAGGCTACATTTTTTTATTTTCATAGCAGCTACAAATCCAATTTTTTTAATGGTCACAAACAGGTACAAGCTGGGCTTTCTGCCCTGGAAGATGCTTTGGAAGCGGGGTTCGAAGACTTTAAGGTAATGAATCGAATGATAAGTGTCATAGTTTGCTGAGCTTGCGTTTCTCATGTTTTTGCTTATTGATGCAGAGAATTCGAACGGATCCTGATTTGGAAAATGTAAGGAAGTCCGAGGAATTTGATCCTCTTCTGAAAAGGTTCGACGAATCCTTTATCAATGAGAACGCCATTAATGCCATCAAATCTCTATTTGGCTTCAACAAAAAATAGAGCTGAAAATTGGCTGCGCAATTGAAGAACCTTGGTTCTCTACCGAGACAAGGCTTAAGACGAGGACCGGAGAAGCAACTGCTCATACTGATGGGAGCTTCGGGCAAATTTATTCATTCTCATTATGCCCATCACTTTGATCTTGGACTTCGAAACATGCCGAGTGGAAATTTTTCTGGTAGTTACATACTTTTTACCTTTCCCCAAAATGTGAAGTTCTGGCAGATGTAAAGTATATTAGTGAGAAATTGAAGAGGGATCAATTGTTCTCTCTCTCTCTCTCTCTCTCTCTCTCTCTCTCTCTCTCTCTCTCTCGGATTAAAGAGAGGACAGAAACCTTCTTCTAAAAGTGAAAATGGAGATATCAAGGTCGGTAATTCCTTGTTGGCAAGTCCAGCTGTCGAAGTAGTAAGGACAAAAACATGAGGCAAGTTGTGTTCACTTTGCGGACAACCTACTTTTGCATGATGATACATGTAATTAAGATTGCACATTAGTTGGATCCCTTGCAGCTTATGCACGCATGATTAGCTTGGACATGCATGAGTTTACTATAGAGAGGGTGATATGGTTCTGAATTTTTAGGAAGCCTCAGGCGTGGTTACTGAGGTAAATGGTAGAACGCATTTAGATATTATGGATTACAATGTGAGACCTGCCAACTTATCGCAAATCAGACAATATTCTGTCTGACATACATGATTGATAACACATTAGGTTCACCTAACAGCAATATCAGAAACGGTAGTCATTATAGTTCATATGCTGTTTTGTCAACTTCTCAGTCTTACACTTTGAACCAGCTCGAGGTCGAGTCCAGGCGTCCTTGTTGGGCAATTTTAAGGGATAAACCACCATGAGGAGGAGCAGGGCTCTGAGCGAAGACCAATAATGGCGGTGAGAGTAGGAAAACGATCAATTTGAAGAACATAAAGCTCTGCAAAAGGCAGAGAAAACATATGTATTTTAATCTTCGCGCCATATAAAAGGACAAACAATAATTAACCTTCTCTAGCTGACCAGAACTTATTCATTACACAGAGCTTGGAGATCATAACTCTGCACATGCCTTACCGGGAAGGGTAAAGAGCACAGTTTCTTGATATGAAATGATAGTATAGCATGAGTCAGTGTAATATTGACTCTTATCGATGCACATATTCAAGCTTATGGATGCGTTTGATTCAGTATCTTGAAAGCTCTTTGAGAAAATGCAAAAAGCAATTTAGCCTAAAAGACTTTAGGCAAATGCAAATGCAGTTTGGTAGACTATGATTTAGGAAGTAACTTTGAGATCAATGTCATTTAGTAGAGAACACATTTGAAAAGCCCTTTGCATGATTGATATTAGTTTTTTTTTTAATTTCATTTGTTTAAAATTGAAAAAAAAATAATTTGTACAACCTTTTAAATAAAAAATATGACAATAATACTAAAAAAATCAAATATATATATATTTTTTAAAAAATACCAAACCCTTCATCAGAATTTTTTTAATTTTTATTTGTTTAAAAATAAAAAAATAATGTATGCAACTTTTTAAATATAAATTTTGACAATAATGCTAAAAATTTTTGACAATAATTAAAAGAAAAGACCAAATCCTTCGTCGAGATTTTTAATTTTTTTTTTTAAATTAAAAAATAATGTATGCAACTTTTTAAATATAAATTTGAAAATAATACTAAAAAATAAATACATATATATAATTTTTTTAAAATAAGACCAAACTCTTTGTCGGAATTTTTTAATTTGTATTTGTTAAAATTGAAAAAAGATAATGTATGTAACTTTTTAAATATAAATTTTGACAATAATGCTAAAAAAATCAAATATATAAATAACTTTTTTAAAAAGACCAAAATATATATATTTTTTTTTAGTATGTATATAATTTTGATTTTTTAGTATTATTTCGGCATTTAAAAAAATAATAACGAGGGAAAAATTAGAAATTTGAAAAATAAGTGATGATAGTTTTGGGGAAAAAAAAAGTTTCAGCATTTGGCCAAATGTTGAACGCTCAAAGCTAGTCCTTACTACCATTGGGTTTTCAGCCTTCTAATACTGACTTTCACTTGAAAGTTATTTTAAAATGATTGTCAAACAGTCCAGCATTTCCCAAGGGGTTTTGAAGGCTGAAAGCCTCTTGAGAATGCTAAGCCAAATGCACCCTATATCAGTTCAAGAAGACGACCTACGTCTTAAAACTTCAGATGATATGTCTCGGAGTTAAGTAACTAGTTTAGAGGCTCACTAGCAGTTGAAGATGATAGACTCAGCATCTGTTTCAGTCTGCGTGGCAGAAGACGGAGTGGAAGCCCCTGTTGTGGTGAAAGCATGGGGTCATAACCAATTGCTTCATCCGGGATCGCCAGATTCCACTAGAATCTTGTCACCATATTGTGAAGAAATATAAGGATATGAATCCTGGCAAATTCATGCCCCAAGCACATCCTTGGCCCCCCTCCAAATGGGACGTACGAGAAAGGGTTCGACCCTGATCCTTCAAATCTCGATGCATCAAAATTTTCAGGATTCGGGTAAAGAACTGGATCTTTATGTGTGGAGCCGGTAGACCAATATAGCTAGCACACGCAGTGAAAGATGCACCAGTCAGTTAAACTGTAGTCTCATCATTTCAAAATATGAAGTTTTTTATGCTCGTTTGACCTGACAGAGTTGATCAGCTTATATCATCGGAAAAATTCATATAGCTCAGTTCTCTTCAAAATCTTTCTTCTATTACTGCTCCTACAAAGTTCCGAGAGGATGATTGCTAGAGTACCTTCCATCCTTCAGGAATTGTATAACCGGCGTATGTGAAATCGACCAGGGCCTCTCGGAACGCACCGGTCACTGGTGGCATCAGCCTCATAACTTCTGCAACCACATTCATGGAGTACCTCATCTTCTGCACATCCTTCCACTGCAACCACGCCAGTTCTTTCGATTTGGCAACATCTTCGTGCTCTGCTTGAACATGAAGGGACCAAAGATGACTCAGTGCTTAAAATCGCTTGCAACAGGTTAAAACGTTCTCAATAATTGTAATTTCACCCACAAAAGGCCTTGCAGATGTGTTTTAAAGCTTATAACCTTTGCAAATCTTTTCATAGACTTCGGGATAATCACTCAGATACTTCATGAGCAGCGTGATGGCGGATCTTGTAGTGTCATGGCCAGCGAATAATATTAGGAGTATGTTGTCAATGATCTCCATCTCGTTCAAGAACCGTCCGTTAGCATCTGCAGAAGTGAGCAAGAAGGACAAGAGATCTTGGTCAGGCGTCGCCTTTTCTTCCCACAGAGCTAATTTTCTCTCCATTGTAATCGACCGAATCTCTTCCCGGATTCGATTTGCAGCCCCGGTTGAACGGTGGAATGCGGTGCCGGGGAAACTTATAGGCAAATTCACGACTCCATTTATGAACACGTCGAATAAAGCGGCCAGGTTTGAAACTCGTGTAGGGTCATCGGTGCTGGTGAAGATGCGACAGGCTAATTCAAGAGTGTAGACCTTAAGCATCGGATAGAGTCGCACTTCGTCTCTTCCTTCCCAGTGCGTGTCAAGATGGTGTTGGGTGATCATGTCCATCCTCTCTACGTACCTCTTGAGCGCCTCAGGATGGAAAAAGTTCATGAGCATCCTCTTCAGGGACTTGGCATCCTCACCTGCCGTGTTGACCAGGCTTGACCGGAACAGCTTCTGCACCGTGCTCGGCCACCAGACCTTGACGGCTTTGTTCTCGTTGCCGAACAAGAACTTGTGCCCCTCTGTCCCACAGAAGACGGCCATCGGCTCCCTGAGCAGGGATGTCTTGAAGACCTTCGCATCATGCCTGTCCATCCTCTCCCTGATGAACCGTTCTGGCTCTCCCAGCCATCCCGCCCAGAGGAACTCCTGAGTCTCGCCGATGAGTGGCCATCCTAGGCTTCCTGGAGGGAGACGAGGATTCACGCGTGCGCTCAACTTGAAGAGTTTCTCGATCAAATAAAGGAAGAGGACAGAGAAGAATATGAAAGCCGCGGCAATGCAATGCTGAAGCATCACTACTTGTCTTGATGGCAAAGCTACCAAGTGGTGGTTTATATAATGCAATTCTCGATCAAAGAAGACTTTTCCAAGGAAGACCATGCTTTTCTTTGGACTGATTTTTCCAAGGTTGGCTACACATCAGTCCACATCACTAATGCATGTCAACCCTCGGGAAAATTACCAAAAAAATCCTAAATCTATTATAATTGTGCTAGTTCAATTCTAAACTTATTTTTGACTAAATGAATCTTAAACCTTTTACAATTACTCCCAATCAGTCCATTCAACCAAAATTAGCCAACTAACACTAAGTTGACAGCCGGCCAGTGCCGATGACCTTTTTTTAATAATATTTTATTTTTTGAAATATTTTATTAATTTTTTTTATATTTTTTTCCTTTTTTTTTTTTTTTTTTCCCTTCTCCCTCTTACTTTTCCTTCCTCCTCCTCCTCCTTCCTTTGACTTTGGCGACCGGCCAAGCTAGCGGTCGCCAGACTAAGGCAATCCAGCGGGCTCACCTTGCCAATCAACAAGCTCGCGCCTAACAATGGTGGGGAGAGCCCCCGCCAGATCTGGCAAGGGCTTGCCTCACCCCACCATCGCTGGGTGCAAACTCACCTCACAATCGCTGCACAAGGCGAACCCTCACTAGATTCGACGAGGAGGGCCTTGCCAAACGCAACGGCGAGCCACCCTCAGCAGGTCTAGGCTCACCCCACCGTCGTTGGGCGAGAGCCCATCGGATCGCCTCTCCAGATTTGGCGGGATTTCGCCCCACTATTGTTGGGCGCGAGCTCGCTGACTGGCAAGGGCTCACCCCCACCAATGGATGGGTGAGCTTGCCCTCACCTAGCGACGGCAAGGCGAGCTAGCTCGGCTGCCTCAATCCGACCAGCCCTCCCCTTTCAATAAAAGGAAGGGGATTGAGAGAGAGAGAGAGAGAGGGGGGGGTCGTCGCCGGCCCAGCCGGCTCACATTAATAATTGCGTCGGCTGGCCAATTTTGGAATAAGATGGACTAATTGGGAATAATTAAAAGATTTAAGACTTGTTTGATAATATTATATATATATATATATATATATATATATATATATAAATAAATACTATTTGAAAGCCTTGTCACTTGTTTTGGGCATTAAAGATTTTGCTCTGTTCAATTTCCAAGCTTTGACATGTCTGTAAATCCAGTCGAAAATCAGAAAATTCCTAAGAGAAGCACGATGATCTTCGTCATACCTTGCACGGCATCTTTCCTTATCAATGACACGTGGAGCGACAGTCCAAAGATATTAAATTTACTGTTCTAGGTCAATGACCGAGCTAAGCAACTTACTAATTGGGTCCTTTTTAAACTAGCCAGTGTTGAACTAGTGCCCAGCTGTCTATTTTTTTTATTTTCATATTTTTCATATTGTAGGATGTAATTATTTCACTAAAAAAATTTCATGAGAAGAGGTTAACATGACGCCTCAGGATATCACAGCTAATACTTTTATTAAAACATTTTCACTTTTTTAGCATGCAGAAGCGTGTACGATTGAAAAACACTCGGGATATATAAAAATTCAAATGAACACATGCGGAAATGCAAACCCAGCACTCTCATTTCACTTCTTTTACATATATATTTTAGGTGAAAGGATCAGGATATACTGGGGAGCGAGCAAAAGGTACCACTACTTCGTACCACACCCAAAAGCTCCAGTAGTTGTATCATCCTAACCTAGATGCTACATATGTACAGTGTCATATGTCCCCCACCCATAGTATGTCCAAAATCTTGGCCCGGTCTTCCCAAAATGCTACTGATTTGAGAAATAATGATCAACCACAAGTAAGCACAAAGCTTAACAAGTAAACTACTAGAGCACATGCAAGAGCTTAGCTATAAAATATAGAAATCGCTTTAAAATCAACTTACCTGAGAACCTTTTTCAAAATCAGCATGACAAGTGGAAAACATTTCCTCTAAAAATAGTAACCCAATAGAACTTAAATAAATTGCAATTGATCATCTTTACTGTGAATTGACTGCCACCATCTTTCAGGGAACCCTTTTACCCTTAGCATTTCGTACCCATCCAGTATCGCAAGGACATTTGGGGAACCATGTTACACCCCCCAAGTATCCAAAGAAACCTAGTTACCCTTTCAAGCATCTTTACTACAACCCAAGGCATCGTTGTCCCAATGACCGATACATTCCCAAATCACACATTCATTTCATAGTGCAGCAATTCCATAATTCAATTTAAATAAGACATCCACGGAGTAAATGCACAAGAATAGTTCAATATCCCCATCAACTATCTTTGGTAAACCAGAAAAGTGATACAAACATTTATTCGGCAATACCAGTTCAAAAAGGCGTGTTACGAAATGAAAGTTTATCTAAAATCTATAGAAAAAAGGCAGGTTGCCAATTGATAGAATGCAAGGGCATTCGCCAAGTAAATCAATTCGAAAAATTACTAACTTTAACACGACATGGACAAGAATTCGAGGAACATTTTTCATGAAGAACTCAAGGCCTGGTTTAGCTTGTACGGTCCCAATAGTTTTCTGAAATTTGGATCAAAACAAGGGACAAAGCCATATCGTGACAGGTTCAGGAAATTGCATTTTGGATGTCTAAATGAACTCAAAATATATGGAAAAATTCCACATTATATTGAGATGTGGTCTAAAACTTTCATGAAGGACACTAGTCCATATTGTTTATCAAAAATCCTGTAGAAATGGAAACCGAGCAAAGGTTAGGAACGGCTTATAAAAACAATTTCGGACCCGCATAGTTTTTTAAATATATTTTGCACATACAAAGTCTAAAAAATTTGAAATTTAGGTATGTCATAGAATAAGCCAAAATGCACAACTTTCATGAGAAAGCCCTATCAAATTGGTAACCTACACAAAATTAGCAAAATCTGATCTACAATGAATAGACCTGAAAATCAGCATGACCTTGGATTTGTCCATGACTCATGTCAATTAAGCTCAAACCAAGGTACTCTTCAATATCCAGCATTAATTATAGCAAAGGGTGCCAAAAATCCGACATGACTTATTTTAAACAATATTAATCGCCTTTGTGGCTCATTGGAAAACTAAGGTAGCAAAGAAGAGCCAAAATATTGTTATTTTGTCTATTATTTGAATTTTAATATAAATATTAATTAAATTAAATTTAAAACTAAATTTAAAAAAAAAAAAAAAAAGAGAGGAGAGATTGCATAATGGCGAGGGCTATGCAAGCCCTTGCTGCCGCCTCCCTACTGTCACTAGGAAGGGCCGACAATAATGGGAGGAGGATTGGTCGGGGTCATTAGGCCCTAACTAGGGGTTGAGGACCCTAGTCGACTAGTGGCAAGGGCTTGCAAGCCCTCGCCTAGATCTAGGGTGAGGGTCGCCATCCCTCGCCTAGTCGGGCCAAGGGCTGCCACTTGTTGGGCCCACTTTGCTGGTCGACCAAGGTTGCCGGCCTTTGGCCAAGGCGCCGCCCTAACCCCGGCCGACCCTCTCCCCCACCCTCTCACCGGCCCTTCCCAGTGATGTTGGGGAGGTGGGAGCAAGGATTTGCGCAGCCCTCGCCATTCTGCAATCTCCTCTCTTTTTTTAATTTAAATAATTTAGTTTAAAATTTAATTTAATTAATTTTTAGACTAAAATTAAAATGCGAGACAAAATGATGTCATTTTCAGCTTACTAACACATCAACGTACAAAACGAAATACCACGTCAGCATTTGGGCTAGAATTTCTCATCATTGACATTTAACCGATCAATTTTGCTTCAATTTTGGTATTTAAATGTACAATTCCGAATTCTTGGTATTTAAATCTTCCCCTAAGGCAAATTTTGCCACTACATATGTCCATACCTCCATAGATTCATATATGATAAGTTTGATTGTGCCATGGCAAAGGAAAACCTCAACTCTACTCTCACTAGCATCATGATGAAGAGACAGTAATGAACTTGCTAGGTAGTAGTTATGATTCCAAACCGAATATTTTTTTATTTTTTTTGCGAGTATAAAATTCTTATGATAATATCATAGGGCATCGTGGACCCGATTCACCCATTCCCACCAATTACCCATTTAAACATCCACATCGCATCGCCTCAGATTTTGTGCAAGCTTTGAAAGAAATCCTACAGCAACGAGCTTTTTTTGCATGAGTGAATTATTAGTAAAAAATCCTCTGAAAAAACCTTAATTAAAAAAGAACATAAAATTCAGTGATATTGTGATATCTTCTCATTAATTATTCATAAATTTTTTGTTGAGCCACTCTTTATTGTACTCAACATTAAATTAAGATTTCGATGATCGGTGTTCAAAACTTTAAGAGAAGAATATAGATTGAATACAGACTTTCAAATGGACTACTCATTGCCCCTGCTGAAGCTAATTTTATTGGTTACTAGTACAATCGACCGTCCCTAAAATGGTAAGTCTATCTGAAAATGCTTCGGAGTTTAAAGAGCCTTTCTAATGTGTTAATTGTTGTACCTCCCTACTTGCTCTGTAATGGATTTTCCTTAGGAAACATCCTACCACAATAAAACTACAAAATCCTGATAATGATGCATGCGTTTTATCTTAATTATTGAACTAGGATAACCTAAAAAAAAAAATTCTTTTTCAGTAAGGTATGATTCTACAAATAAAGTATTGTTGTCGTCGATGAAGGAAGAGATGAAGGACCCCAATTTGGAAGCGTCACTCAATTATTCAATACTAAAATACGTAGACTAAATTATAACATTAGTATAAGCTCCAATACATTCATCTGCCAATTAATAGCAAAAGTAGAACAAAGATTAACCAAGCAAATCAAATAAGCAGAAGTACAATCAAGGATCAATCTCAATAAGAGATCAAGTCCCAGGTGAGAGACAATCTCATAACCGCTAAAGCCAGCATCAGCAAACTGCTTTGCCCACTCCTTTTCATCCCTTTCTTTCGCATTGAAAGTCACCATCATCAACATATCAAAGAAGACTTGCATTTCGGTGGATCATGATCTTCTGTTTGACTGCCAACTACCATATCTATCATAATGACCTTCCCGACCTTGCCTTGTGTTGCAATATAATATGCAGAAATGACAGGATCTTGCAATTTACGTCAACGTGGAATTACCAGATAAATAAACAAGAAAAATAAGGACACCAGAAATTTACGTGATTTGATCCGAGTATTAATAATTACAAATAATCCACAATAAGAGATAATAGCAAATAATCCACTATAATCGGAGATTTAGATTTACAATCATCGTATAAGTGTTTTCACGCCTATATTTAACCCCAACTCAAAATATTTATAAATAAATAATTTATTTAGATATAAATTTATGATATAAGATTAGCGCGTGTTCAAGCTCAAGCAAAACAGTACGTAAATCTTCGCGTTCCTTTGAAACCGTTGCGTGGCTTGCGTGGACTTGCGGCTTCTTTCTCTTCTGCTTTGGTAGGGCTTCTTTTTTTAAATCGCTTCACGCCAAAGAAGGAAATCGTGTGCCCAAAGATCAAATCTTTGACCTGGGCCCATCCCTTTCTGTTTCGCGTGCTGATTTCTTTCTTTTGTTTGCATTGCCGAACAAGAAATCCAGGCATGAAATCGTGTGTGTGAGTGCCCAAAAGTCAAAAGGGAGAAATTCGCATCAACCTTTTATTTCCTTTTTTCTTTTTGTAATCCTTTGTCCAGTCCCACTATCAAATAATAAAAACTTTTATCCAAACAAATCGCATTTTATAAACGCTCAAACTCAAGATATAATTTAATACCTTGACCCGATACCTCTTCTTTGTATCAGATTCAGTATCTGGATGCATTTCTCGTTGCTCCAATCATGTAATATCCACAATATTCACGTGAGTTTTGGACAATCAGTTGGAGGTTAGGGTTCTTATTGGAATGATAATGTAAAAACAATATTACGTCCGTAGGAAGAGTTTCACTCTTTTGTGTAGGTTACCAAGATTTGCACTAAAATGGAGTACTGTCACGATTATAGTTTATGTAAGAGTTGCCCATACATAAATTCATGATATGGAAACATCTAACCAAATTTAGCTGTCTTCCTCTGTAATTTTGATTAAGCAAATTCAATGGCCACTTTAATCTCAAAATTTTGGATAAATATTCCGTGAAAGAAATGCACACGTGTTTGGACAACACATAACAATATAGACAAAATCTAATTCACAATGACAAGATGATTGACCAGTAATTAATAAATATTTTACTCTCTATATTTATATTCAAAGTGAATGTAAAACAATCCAAAGTCAAGATATGTATATTGTAAAAATCAAATTATCAACCATGGACAACCTATATCATTAGAGATACAACATAATAACCGCATCCGCTGGGGTATCTCAACAAACATGTCACCTCCGACAAAATTCAGCTTCTCACTTCCTACTAAACTGTTAAATTATGTCTAGAGTTTGAGCATTTATAAAATGCGGTTCGCTAAACTCTTGAAACCGCACAAAAGATGAAATAAAATAAAATAATAATTAAAAAAAGAGCAAGGGTTTTCTCTTTTTCTTTATGTGCAGGAGGAAACCGAATGAGGTTTGTCACGTGGGGTCCAAATACAAGTTTTGACTTTTGGGCACACACGCAACGTCTAGAGGAAAGGGCTGCCGAAACCCTTCTGCACGTGAAAGAGAAAGAGGTGGGCCCAGGTCAAACTTTGACCTGGGCACACGTATAATTCCCCCTACGTAAAAAAGAAGCCGCCGAAGCCCAACGAAAGCAGAACAGAAAGGAGCCGCACGTCCGCGCGAAGCTTTTCAAAGGAATGCGAAGATTTATGTAAGTGAACCAAAGACGAACGCCAGAATTTTTTATATCGTGAGTTTATATTTAATTAAGTTATTTATATAAATATTTTAGCTTTTGAGTTAAATTTAGAAATGGGAATTACTTAAACGTATGAGTGATTGTAGAACTCCTATCTCTACTTTTTTCTCTCTCGTAGATGTAGATACCGATATTCGGATCGAATCACGTAAATGTTTGGTGTCCTTATTTTTCTCATTTATTTTTTTAGCGATTTCGTGTTGACGTAAATTGTAAAATCTTATCGTTTTCGCATATTATATCCCAACAAACTATTCACCACGTGGGGCTGATCGAATACCTTATACTCCAAGTGTGGGAACACCTCCATGATGGCCTTACCCATCGTCCCAATCCCGCCTCCAACGTCGACCACCAAGCTCAGCCCCTCGAACACTCCTCCACATGTATCCACCACCACCCTCGCTATTGGACTCGAGTCGCTCGCCATCACCTCGTTGAACAAGCTGCTGGCCTCAGGACTGCGCCACGTGTCCCAAGCGGGCACACCGTATGCCATCTCATACGTTGTTGGATGGTCATCTTCTCCATCCCTCAGCCACGTGCTCAGATCCTGCCACTGGCCCTTGGGTAAAGGTCTCAACGCGAGCAGCGCAAAGGGTGCTGCACTCAAGGCATCGTCCTTTACGAGGAGCCAGGACACGCAGGTTAGCACATAACCCATTTGGCCATCTGTGACGGCCTTTTGTCTCACATCGCCTAGGAAGAGAGTCCTGAGCTAGTTTATAAAGCTTAGGTCCCTCTAACTGAACATACGCGTTTTCTTGGGATAGTATGAGCTACCCCAAAAAGAACAAAATCGTAAGGACTTAGTGTTCAAATCGGACAATATGTGTACAGAAAGAAACAAACAGTGAGCTTTGGTCGGTTGAACATGGAGCGCGGAGACGAGTTCTCAGAGGATTATGGGTCGGCCATGGTGATGGATTACGTCGGGTATGGCTAGTTCAATGGCCCACTTTAGGCACACTGATCTAATGAAGCTATATATGTGGTTCTATATGCGGGCTTCAGCTTGGAGGAGCTCACTAGCGGTCGCATCCCCGTCTCCATTACCCAAATTCATGTCGAAAATACCTTCCTCTGTAGTCGTCGAACCTCTCACAACGTGCATGCTTGCTACCCTTCATGTTATATACAGAAATAAACCCCGGAAACACCTGAACTTAGAAAGCGGGTGGGCCATAAAAGATTCAACGACATTATAAAACCACTCAAACAAGATTGATGACATATCATCTATCGTGGCATCGTACATGGCATTAAAAAATCCAACAATATTTTCCAAAATTTTGAGAATAAAATCTTAAAAAGAAGAGCAAAAAGCCAAAAAGAGATAAAGGTTTCAGCCAAAAAAAAAAAACCCGACAATTACAAGCATGCCTAATCTAATTGAAAGTCTTATTAAGACAAACGTCATCATATGCAAGTCTTTACAATCGATATGATATGGAGATGTTGATGATGCTATAATATGAATATTTCTTATGAACTTTGTCAAATAATTTATCTAAAAATAATAAGTTAAATCTGTGGTTAAATTATTTTAAAATCTTCTTTTTTTTCTAAAAGTAGTTCTAGATTCCTCTATGTTGATCTATATTGAAAACTTGGATGTAAGATTATTGCATATGACGGAATTAATTTTAATGAGGCCATCAACACTCGTAAATGTATAAATCACAATTAATAGTTGTTTCAGATTGACATTTTTATAAAAATTTCTGATCAAGATGGGACGAAAGAAATGAACTTACAATTTGATGACTAGATTTATAACTAAATAAAGTACCTGAACTAAAATGAACCATTCCATTCTTAAAAGTATGAGGACCAAAATTGTAACTTTATTAGAGACCTGTACAGGTAAGTGCCATGTGTTGACTTGTCGGTGCTAACTTAGAATATCCTATCCATATTCATAAATTCTATCCATATTCAATGTCAAAAATGAGCAAAATCACAACCTAGAGGTAAAGCAACATTAAACTCATATTGTAAGAGCGACTTCTCAGTTCAAATCAATCAGTTCAAATCACAAGCTTGATGCATGCGAACAAAAACACTGCAATTTCAGTATTATAATTCCAGAAAGGCCATCACATTTTCTCTTCCTACCACCTTTACAGCTCCAAGAGCCCAACGTGAACAAACATGGTGCAATTCCAATGTAATATAAAAGGAAAGAAAAGAAAAGAAAAGAAAAGAACAGCTCCTGACGGACAAACACCGTCGGTAGATGTCTCTTGAACTGTTGTTAAAGACTTTTTGGGCTTACGCCAACAAAACTTTGACTTATACCAACGCAAAGGTGAGACATGCGGAAAGGCTTCGTTATATATATATTAGTCTATGAGGCCTTATGTAGATAGACTGGGCTTATTCATCAATTTGAGATGACGGGGAGCCTTACCCATAGAAGTGCACACCTACATCTACTGGGTACCTTTACATCATATGAAAGGAACATCCGCTTTTATGCTCAAACTACAATCTACTTTTTCTTTTTCTTGGTCAAACTACAGTCTCCTTAATTCACGTGTTTCTTACTTAATAATTCATTGATGAGCAGCCAGCCCGCTTACAAAAGTAGTGGATCTTTCTAATGCATAAGAGAATCTTTTTCTTACTCAATAATTCATTGATGAGCAATTAGTGCGCTTATGGAAGTAGTGGATCTTTCCAATGCAAAAGAGAATCTTCGAATGTGTTTGTTTTATGGAAAATGAATGATTTGGGAAATAGTTCCTAAAAATGAATGAGCGAAAAATATTTTCATCATTAATAAAAATATTTCTTTGTAAATTATTATTGATAATGAAAATATTTGTCATTTACTAATTATTTCGTGAAACAAACAAAACCTTAAGAAAAAGCTCTAGGAAATTTCAATTCAAAACACGAGGAACGAAAACAACTTAAAAGTAGAACTAAAAGATAAGCGATGTTTTGGTGAATTTAAACGTGGAAAACTTCAGGGATGACGGAATGCTTATTTCTGTGGTTGTTGAATTATATGTCTTCCACGCATTGGTATGCCCGGAACGGGTGCTTGAGGGAACTTCCCGGTCCAATTGAACATGTTTATTCCCGGATCCGCCCGCCCGCCCACCCGGACACCGGTCTATTTATAATTAAAAAAAATAAAAAAAACAAAAGTCGCGAACGAAGCCCCCTGCCCCTAATTCACGAAGCCCTAATCGCGTTTCTTCTTCTTCAACCTCCGACTCTCTCTGTTCCTTTCCTTCTCTTCGTCTTCGATTCCACGGTTCCACGGTCCACCCCGAGTATCCACGCCGCCGCCGCTGCTCCTCCTCCGCCACCCATCCCGCCCCCGTCGCACCGGTCACCACTCGCCCGGCGGCCAACCGCTCTCCTCCGCCTCTCGAAATGCAAGAACTCTTGACCGAGCCGGCGAGCCCCTTTTCCGCCACTCAACAAGGTGAAGCCCTAATTTGCTTCTCATCTCTTGATTCTCTTCCGATTTCTTCCTCGGGATTATCTCTCTGTCTTCCAATCTCTTCTCCTCGTCTTCGAACCAAGCATTCACGCCGCCTCCGCTGCCCTCCTCCGGTTTGCGGTCCCACTCGCCACGGCCGTGAAGCCCACCCCCCCGCCATAAACCCCCGAGCATGGTTCGACGGTCCGGGAAACCAAAATTGTTTCGCTCTTGAAAACCAGAATTTTTGGCGTCAAAATCGGTTCCATGGATCCACCTAGGAACCGGACCGGTGGCCCGGCGGTCCGGTTCCGGGATCCACCCAACAAACGGGTGGATCCCGGTTCCGAGAAGATCCTTAGGTTCTCGGTTCTAGGTTGGGAACCGCCCGCCCGGACCATGCACACCCCTAAAATATAGCTGACCCGTAAAATACGGTGAGCTGTACCTTTCAAGTCCATAAAGAATTGAACATTTCTTTTGTTTAGTAGATATCAACTTATTAATTTAACCACCGGCCGTGGTGGCTCTGTTGGGTAGGCTCCTGCCTTTGGAGGGAAATGTTAGGTGTTCGAAGCCCTTGCAAGTTGCAAGGAGACTGGCAGACCATTAGGTGTATTACGCGTGGCGCCGTGGTGATGGATCATGGGCTAGCGTTACCTAGGGTTTACGTGGCGGCTGTCGGCCAAAGCGGTTTCTTTGGCACAAAAAAAAAAAAAAAAAAAAAAAACTTATTGATTTACCACGGTCACCATGGTCACCACAGTCACCATAGTCACATTTGCACAACTTAGGTGCGGCGCCGTGGGAGGTGTGTCTCCGCGCTAGCGTCGCCCTGAGTTTACATCGCTAGCTACCGGTTATACAGCAGTTCCTAGTCATAAAAAAAAAAAAGAAAAAACTTATTGATTTAATTTAGTCAAATTTATTGGCTTTATTGTTTCTTAATCAAGCCAAAGCCTAAGCAATGTGTCAACACGTATATCTTGAAACCATCGACAAACATAATTAAGCATGAAATCAATTGAGGTGATTAAAACTCGAGGAAATCAACCTCGTTGTACGGAAGTTAACCTACGTAACATAAACAGGCAGTAAATCAGTTGCTGGAGTCCTAAGCGATGTGATTGTGCGGCTCAGGAAGGTCTCGGAAAAGTCCCGAATTTGGTGATGTCCTCTGGCTGCCCGAGACGCTTTGAGGCAACAACATGGGCAACGGAGGGACTACGTGAGCTGCTGGCTGAGCTGAACGGCTTTGGCGCGGCGGAATGGTGGACATTCTAATGAAAAACGAAGAAGAAGACAATGATGTCGAGTTGGCAGTTGAATGCAACTTCAGTGAAGGGCCGATCTTTTTATACTAGGTCTTCAGTCTTCACCACCCTCTGTAATTTCTTGGTCAAATTTTCCATTTGATGGCAACATGAGGAGGGGACGCCTGGGGCAGAACGTGTCTTGGCCTGTGGTGATTCTTATTTGCCCTTTTTGACAGCGCAAGGAATGTGCTTTCCGTTTACGGGAGAAGCGGCTGTGACTTGGGCTGACTGTTTGGGGTCTTCATGGGCGTGGTCTCTCTCGGGGCCAAGTGATTCCAGTCTTGTGGTAAGCCCATGGGGGAGCGGCTGAAGTCCGGAGGGTGCTTGGTGGCCTGCGCGTTCGGTTTGAGGCGGTAGCGTAGTAGGTGGCACGGCGGTGTCATGGCGGACACGGTGGCCGTTGTTGGCGTTAAGAGGCGACATGACAAGGTGGCACGATAGTGGCGTAATACGATGACAAACTTAGTACTCAAATGTGCTTGGTTTTGTTAAGCGAGAACCTAAATGTCACAGTTAAAGTCGAATATAAAATTTAAACGTGTAAATCTACTATTTCTATCTTATCACCTACTAAAACATGAAGTGACTTTCTAGGAAGTAATGAAAAGAAATTAGTATCCAAGCGCTTAACGAATTTCAAATTAACAAACCAATCAATAGAGCGATTTCCTTCCCAAAAGTTATATTGCACTTTGAACTCACGGTGAGAACAAAAAAATTTCTTTGCTAGCATTATCAATCATAAGCTCTAGACTAACAAGTTTAATGATGGCTTTAGAGTCAATCTCAATAATAATCTTACTGAAAACCCACCAAGCTAGTCACCCTATCAACAAGTCATGGATTGCCCTCAAAAGCCTCATCAGTAATTAGTTTAATCCATGCAAAAAGTAAAGGATCTCATTCAATAAAACTTAGACAAGTGCATAGTCCAGTTAACATCGAGTTATTCAGAGATGAAGCTTTAATGATTTCCAGCACATACTGATAATCCTCTGGCAGGGAAAACTTTTCCATAAAAAAATCATTACCGAAACAAATCACAACTAGAGCTTCTCTTGGGGACCAAATCTGCGGAAGTTTCTTACAAAATAAATTGCATCAAACAATTCGACCTAGTAATTTGATAAATATTCACGCCAAGGTCGACGCAATATGTCCTTCTCCTCCTTGTCCTTCAGTGGCTTCATCATCTAAGACTTCAAACTCTGAAACCTCTTAACATTGCTTCGGATCAAGTTTGTGAAGCACCGAATCCCAAAAGGGATCCTCGATAAGGGGACCTTCGAGTTGGACCATGAGCGAAACTTGGGAATACTTGCTGCCTTTGTTGAAGAGGAGGATGAACCCTTCCATCACGATCATAGTGCGAAATAGGAAACGCAGGTAGGCTAGTGTCAGAACTCGTAGGGTTTTTTTTCTTTTTCTTTTTTCTGGAGTGAAACTAATCTTTGAATCATTGTATAAATATACTGTTAAATAGATATTAGATAAGTTTCACTAAAAATTCATATCTTTCTTACTAATAAGTAGGTCCGTCAAACGGATGAGTGGGTTCAAGTCGAAAATTTTCCGATCCAAAGTAACCAATTTAACTCATTACATACAATGTAATTTTAGTGACTCATAGACGACCAACCTAGATCAAACTCATACCCGTCCCAACTCATATCACTAAAAATTCATGTTTATCCTAACATTGGAAAGTATATACCCACTCATTTAATCCACTTTTAGCTCTTTATGTGATATGGACGACTCATCGTATCGGCCTAACGAGTGAGCGAGGGGACTTGGGGGTCAAAAGGTCAGGCGAAGGATAATGGATATCCATTGATCACGAGTTCAAGAATTCTAGTCATTCCCCAAACTCAAGAACTTAAGATTCATTGATATGTTAGTTTTGCTTGAGTTAGGCGTGAGATAATTCAGATTTTCCTCCAATTCACATCCAATGGTACGACCATGATAATTTTACATAGGTAAATCTACCATTTAGTAACAATTTTAGCAATTTTAGATTCCTACACTTTGGTTTCTCAATCCCCATATGGCTAGTTTACTCTGATAATGACTTTGAAATACTTGAAACGTGGAACCAATCAAGGGACGAGGACTTGAGAAAGGGCCAATTCATGTCCCACCAAGATCGCTATTCGGAGGTACCCGAAAATTGATCAGAAACCAAATAGGAAAAAAGAATATATGATTACTAATCAGCTATTGAGGCAAAAATAAAGAAGATACTTCCTGGAAAAAGATCCTAATTTTCCCAATAGTCATCAATCAAGCGCCAGATGGAAACTCGGATCTTCCACTTTCTTGTTCTTGTTCTTCTCTGTCAGAACAGGTTCATCGGAAGCAGAGGGTTCGCACTAGTGTTCGACGATGTATCAGAATGGTCCAAATATGACCATTTGTCTTCCAAGAAATGATTCCAAATTCTTTGAATTCACTAGAAATTATTCAGCATTGGATAGAAAAGAGGAACAAGATGAATTGGAAACACGAAGGATCTTACCCAAATGAGAGAGCATGAACGTTCATCAGTCTCATAAACATAAATATATACAGCAAGGAAGAGAAATCTAATTTACAAAGAAATGATCATTCTGAAATCATCATTAATGCAAGTAAAAATGTTCTAAAGTGATTATACTTCAATATGGAGATAAACAACGATAACCCCTACAAACAGCAAGCTGCACCACCAGCAGCCCTTGAGTAATAGCCCCCAACTTTTTTTTTTTTTTTGAACTATAATAGCCCACAACTTAGTCATCTCCAAATTCATCATCATCCATGTACATACACTTTGTCTGCAACCTATTCCTTTTTCTAAGGAAATTTTTTTGGTATCTCGAGATTATCCACAACAATAGCAATAAAAGTTGGAGAGAAGAGACTACCCTCCCCTCACTCAGTCTATCTCGTCCCTTCACCTGTTCCCTTATGTCTACTCCAACAAACGACCAATCTAAAATTTGAAAGGCGTTGGAAACTAAAGATTAATCTCCCTAAATTTCACAAGCCAAAACAACGACCAGAAATTTAAAAAGAGTAAAGTTCAATGATCAGAAATTTTCGGAGGGCCAGCAGAGATGGGCAGCGGAGACGCCGGAGATAGGTAGTGACACCGAGAAGGAAGAGAGCTCAACAAGGATGGAGACTGGCATGTCACCATCGCTAGAATTTAATAGGGAGCAAAGGCGAGAAGAGAGGAGCGAAGTGGGCGACTAAGCGAGAACGCTTCAAGACTCGAGAGGGGCAAAGTGCGTTTATTGTAGGTAGACACATTAAACGGGTGGGCCAAATTAGGTTTGCACTAAGTCGAAAGTAGTCCAACTCAAATAGACACATTTAACTCGTTTTGACTCATTTATATATAATGTAAATTTAATGACTCATGCCCAACCCAACTCATATAACTAAAACACTTTTATATTTAACCCAAATTTAGGAAAACTCCTATACAAACCGAGATGAAAGTGTGGAGCACGATATCAAGTGAGGGCCAAAGAAAATGAAAAGAAAGTCATAAATGTAGATTGAGTATGAGTTAGTTGCAAACCCATTTATGACCACTTAACACTCATATTATGTATAAACCCATTCATGACTCATTTACCGAATATAACCAACTCATATAATAACTTAACCCATCTTATATGGATTAAGACGTGAGTATATGACTCATTTTGACACGTGTAACTATGTATTGAAGATGGGTTTATAACAGATACATTAAAATCTTAGGGCTTTTAATTTTAAAGCCCACTTAGACGCAAATTTCACATTTAAGTTGACCCATTTTGACATGCTTACCAAAAGGGGAAGTTGTTTTTTTCCAACCTAAATTTGTTATTTTTAGTTCACATACACTATTTTTCGTAAATGATTTTTCCATCATCTAAACAACAGAATTTCAGATAACGATTCCCAAAAACAGTTTCCTTTCAACAAACGGATCCTTAGTTGAATATAAAATGTTATCTCAGGTTTGATGTGGCCATGTTACAAGGTAAATCAACCTTATGAATCTTCTTTGATGATGACAATCCACTGGTTGAATAGTTAAGGGTAACATTTAACGTGAACATGATTGGAGTCTCTTGCATAATTAGGTGAGCCTGAATTTGGATGTCCATTGAATTTCAACGATTTCTTCTCAAAGCTACTCAGAGAGAGAGAGAGAGAGAGAGAGAGAGAGGGAGAGAGACCATGCGAAAAAGACAAAAAAAAAAAAAAAGAGCAAGAAAAGAATATCTGACGCATTTTTATTTGAATAAAAATGGTATGGAATGAGTCTTGCATTGAGAACAGAGCAGCAATATCTATACATAGAGAGACCTAACGATTCTCCAGATACCAACTCCAGAAAGAAGAAACGTCTTCTAGAGTTCAAGAGAGACGTACGACGACGATCTACGAGCGTCCCATCATCAGAATGATTGCTTCATACAAGCGCCAGAGACAGAACAGGTCTCAAAGAATGACACAGAGATTGTGTCCATCACCTCCATAATATTCTTCCAATTCACTGTCAATACAAGGAAAAAGAAAGAAGCAGAGTCAGGCAAACTTCTAAACCGAACCAGAAGTGCAATACCCGTTTGAAAGATCCAACATTATCTCTCAACACGCGCACGCGCACAAATACACACAGCGCATGCACGCATTGCATACACAGAATATAGTCAACACGTTATTTTATTTTTGAAACCCTTCTCTCCAATTAAAAGGGTAAATGAAATCCTTGAAAAGCCAGCTCTTGAAGCCTACAAATGTTGTCAGTCACGTTGATGCACTTCAGCTCTCATCTAAAAATTATGGTTCTTATCCTCTCACTCAAGAGTTAATCATAAAAACTCATGGCAGATGGATTCATATGTTCCAAAACTACTCCAACATACATGTAACTGAAGGAAGCCACAATAAATGGCCAGCTCATTCTTGCACAGACAACTCGATATAATAGAAAATCCAGCTTAAGTTTTTAATCAACATGCACTCTTGCACACGGTATTTAAAAGACAAAACCAAATCAATATCTTAATGATTTTCTGAAAGTTAATCATGCCCCTTCTGATTTGAGACAATGTGTTATTTATCTATCTGCTTGCATCAACCAAATTATGGTATACTGGACCAAACTACCTCCTTCAGTGCTAGCATGATCAGCTAATTTATCCACACATAGTTTCATAGGTTTTAGACAAAATCAAAAGGTTTGACAAAAAAGATGCACTAAGTCTAATAGTAGAGTTGACTTTCTCTGCTATTAGTTTCTCTATTTCCTGATGCAAATCACACTAGCCATTCCTTTTCAACCATGAGGCTGGCTGTCTTATACACCTGCACAGTCCATTCAATTTCCAGCAGACAACTAGTGATACTTAGAGAAGTAACAATTGTGCTAAGCTGAACTGTTCTTTTCATTCTCAATCATGCCACTTTTTGCAGCATGTCCAAATTCTATTTAGCCTTAATTTTCTCACAATCATGAGCAATTTCCGTGCCTCCTATGTCAGACAGCAGAAAGGATTTTTCTCTGTTGCTATTGACTAACTCAATCATTCCTCTTTTTCTAACATCAAGTAGATTTTTAACAAAGGCACACCCACCCATTGGCACCCAAAATCACCACACTTTGCAGCTCTTGCTTCGCCATAGACAACTAAAAGCAAGGACATTGCAAGCTTCTAAAACGAATCCTAACATGAGAGCAGACACTCCCAATATGCATTCAAACAGGTCTTAATATCTACTGGTGATAGAGCGATTCAAGACCAGCGGGACGGTTCAGGGGAGACAAAGACTTCTTAGAACAAATTCTCCAAACACTCAAGCCCAATGATGAGCCTAAATAAGGAACCTTTTACTGTCCCATAGACTGTGATCCTATGTGGCTTTTCTCGTGGAAAGAGCATAAAGCAGAACATTAAATCTCAATGTCAACATTTCATTCACTTTTCCCCCAAATGTTCCTCAACCACTAGACCAAGCTGAGCATCAAATTAGCAAAACCATAGCTAAAATCAATAAAATTTCATGTCATCAGACTATAGTCAGGAATAGAACTCTATAGAAAATAAAATGCAAAGGAATCGAAAAGATCAAAGGAATCAATCAACAAGGAGGAAGCAGAAAGAGAAAAATTTATCCACCTAGATTCGAACTCCTTGACCTCAGCAAGCTCCTTCCCTAACAAGTCCACCCATTGCACTTGCTTCTTCTCAGCACAGTGTCCTTCGAAACCCGCCTTCTTCTTCTTCTTGAGGCAGCTCTTGGTGATGACTTTAACAGTCTCTCCGCCGTTCTCATCTAAAGCCGCATCATCTCCGGCCTCAGCGGTCGCGCCACACGACTGATCAGAGCCATCAGGGACCGAGACTGCCGGCGGAGGGACATGGGGGCCATCCTCCAATTTCAACGGCTCGGGAGCGTAGATGTGAGAAGAGGGCTTGCAGAAGCATATGAAAGGAGGGCAATGGAGTTTGCAAAACAAAAACCTCATCAAAAAACGTGTTTTGGGATGATGCGCTAAGACCCGACCCTCTTCATACCCATCGCTTCGAATCAGCACAGAGTCAAGAAACGTCAATCGCAGCAGAGGACGACGCTCGAGAAAGACGCCAATCCAGACATCCCGAGAAAAAGCCACCACCCGAAGCAAGAACGACACCCCGGGTTTTCTTGAATTCTCGATGACCGGTGAGGATGGCAAAGACCTTGCCTTTGAGGGAAGCAATCAAGACCCAGAAGCGAATTCGACCTCTTTCTTGCGGCTATCGAGCAGGAATCGACGACAGACCATGAGCCGAGGAAAACCCGAAGCTGCCGAGATTCCTGTCGGGCGGCTGCCCTGTTGGCACATCAATCAGTGGAGGAGGCGGCGAGGACTGCACGTGCATCCGGGGAAGAGCCTGCGAATCCACCGTCGACCCACTGAAGATCGCAGGTGGAGGGCGAAGACAGAGGAAGATGGAGGAAGATGGAAATGGCAAGCGGGGTCGGGCAAGTGGGGAGGACGGAGGACCCAACCCAATCTTCTTTACGCGACGCAAGTGAGAAGTGCTTCGACGTGGAATATATCAATTTGCCCGACATCATGGCTTTTACCAGGCTTTTTAACTCGTCCTCTGTTTTCGCTTTTCCTCTGCCGACTTCTTGCAAGGTCATCAAGTTTACCAGGATTAGAATATCTTATCTTGATTTCATGGTATGCCAACTTAATTGAGTGACCATGAGAAAAGGTCGATTTTGGTCACGTCATATTCGAGTTCTCTCTCTGTCTGACCCGCGTTTGGCACATCACGTTGCTGGCCCTGTACAGGGAAAGAAAAATTCTCTTATCGTGTTCTCGGCTGCCTGAGTTTATGCAACCCTTCGATGACAAAACTATGAATTCCAATAATTGATTGGCAAATCTTAGCTTTTTGGATGCCGCTTTACTTCATAGAGGAATCACGACATGAGAATGACTAAAGATTAAAGGGGGCTGAGTATGGAGATTGTGTGATTTTATTCCCACGCTCTATGAAGAATCAAGATAAAAGTCCAAGAATAAATCAACAATTATCGTCGCAAATGAGGGCAAATTTTCTCCCTGAAGAAAATGCCCCGGCAAGGCGTTAGGCGGCTCCAATGCCGGCCTCGCCCCGGCACACAAAGTGAGGAATATTAATGGCATCATTAAAAACGGATTTTGGAACCGATGCATCGAATCAAAAAGAGAAAAGAAGAGCCATGAATGTGATGCGGGTCCTCATGAAAGGGATGCCCCAGCGATTTTCACTTGCCCACGTTTCTTTTGCTCCTCTTTCTTGGAGACTTTCGATGCGTCGGGTGACGTAATTTTGCTCACCGATTGCTTAGGTCGTCATGTCATGTCGTCTTTATCTGTGGCTCTTGTGAACTCTGAGATTCGTTACAAAAGAACTTTGAAATTTGTGCCATCACAGGTGAGTGGTTATATGTAGAAGTTGCCAATCAAGGTCTATTTTTCCCAATGTGGGGATGAGACTTATGGTAGACGGAAGCTGTCTTATTCATTTGTAAGATTGTCGGTGTTTGATAGATTACCTACTTTTGAATAAAAAAAAAAAGATGGATTATCTACCAATTGTACATAGAGGCCAAAAGAAAGCTTTGTGTTCCCGATAGATCCAAACCACCAACAACTATGAGAAAGACTGATGAGTATAGGTTATATATGATCTTAGTCCTTTGATTATCGTGGTTTGTGTAATTTGGTCTTTAGGCATTTTTGTCATGGTACAATTAGGTGTGCTAACTTTCTCGAGCTTTAGCAACAGGTCCTTTAATCGATCACCATCAACGACACATAGGACTTTTGTCATGATATGGTGTCAAATGAACACCACATTAGCGAACACTAAACAAAGAAAAAAAAAAGAACGGAGAGGGGAGAGGAGGCGAAAGGCGACCACTGCTATAGCTCTCTGCCACTGCTATAGCTTGTGTAACTCCATATGAGCAACACACACCCATTCTACACCCCATTAACAATCCCACATCAACAGTCAAGAGCCTTCCTAATCACGATTCAAAGAATGACTTAATTAGATAAACCGAGCAAGTTAAGACAACTTATCCGCATAATCAAATAAAAATTCAGAGGTCCAAACCAAAACAAATTTAACCAAATAAAATGAAAACCATCGAATCTTATTCTTTCGTAAAGCTCAACACGCTATTTCTCCTGTTAAGTTGCATTGATATAATACTCAAATTGATCACCTCTTGTCCTAGACCACGGCCTAACTTTGGAAGACATTGCCTGTTTACGTTATCCGCTGATTTGAGTCTTGCACAAGGCCGATCCTCCGTGCGATGGACGCCACCCAAAGTTCGATTAAAATATTGTCAAACCGCGTCATCGCCAAACCCACTCTCATCGCAGCCGTCCATCGTGATGGAGAGGAATCCATCGAATGGAGGGTCGTGATGAGAGATTGAGAGATAGCGCTCGCCATTATCAAAGCAACAATAGCTGGTGCTACTGCTAGCGTTTCATCATGGCTTTGAATCTTTTGGAAAGTGCTCTCTTTTCGCCAACCCGAATGGGCGTGCGCTAATGGCAAGAGGGAATTTGAGCGTGCAAGAACGTTCCACGTGCTGCTAGACAACAATCTCTATGTGAGAGACATTAATCCTTTATGATTTTAAAAAAAAAAAAAAAAAGACCAGGGCGATAAGATGAGAAATTCAATTTGAAATATAACAACTTGTTGACACCCAAAAATACCCCGCTACCACATGCTGGTTATGAGAGATGAAAGCATTTGAAATCATTCTCATCGTCACGAGCGAGCTATGATTTACATCAACGCAGCCCATGTTAATCATGAAAATGAAGGATGGCTAAGGATTTCAAAAGCCCTTGAGCTAGATTTCGATAGACTTAAGCAATTTTACCACGTGTCCAAACCAAGAGACGCTCTTGAAAACATAGAATTTGGATGGAATCGATGGCAAAATTTGGGCAGGAACAGTTGATGCTTTAGAAAGGCACCAAAATCAAAGGAGCAGTTAGTGCATGCTGAATAAGTCATGCGAACATCAATGAATGAGTTAGAAGGCAATAAGATAAGGATAAAGTGACTTAGCAAAGAACATGGAACGACTTTTAAGGAGAAAGCAACAACAACCAACCACTAAGTACCAAATTGGCCTATAAATATCACAGGCAATCCAATAGAGAGCCCCCCAAACAACACACAAATCGCTTTATCTTACCCTTTTGTTATCTTAGCATAGTTTAGCTTAGCTATAGTTTCTAATTCTCGTCGTAGATTTAATTCCAGCAAGTATCTATATCCTGAGTAGTGTTGTTAATTAGATTCCAATGATGTATTATCATTTTACGCCATCGATTAAATTTTGATGTTATGTCCTCATATCCATCTAAGAGTAGTGTTTACTAGGTGTTATTTCTATTGTTCAACATCGTCAATTAGATTTCAATGTTATGTCCTCATATTCATTTAGGAGTAGTGTTTACTAGGTGTTATTTCCATTGTCCAATGTCATCAATTAGATTCCAACATTATGTCCTCATATTCAACTAGAAGCAATATCTACTAAGTGTTATTTCCACTATCCAATGTCATCAATTAGGTTCCAATATTGTATCCTTGAATTCAATTGAAAGCAATGCTTTCTAGGTACTGTTGTTAATATCTAGTATTGTCAAATCAGCTTTGATATTATACAAACCACTTTGATTTTAATGGGCTTTCATTAGTATGTCAAAATGAGTTTGGATCAAACTATTGATTAGACTTTGACATTGGTTATTATTGATTTTGATCTCGTATTAAGCAACTTCATAAGATTCGGAACCATTTAATATATATATTTCCATTAACATTTGACCTTCTCTATGCAATATTAGCATAGAACCTAAGTCTCCTCTAATAAAAACCGAAATACAGCACTTAGTGAAATATATTTTTATTGCAGGATCCAAAACCGGCGAAACACTACTTAATACCACTCAGATCCCTAAAGTTCGAAATTGGCACGCTATCCAACCGTTAGTTTAGCATATGGGGATCGGCCACGATGATATCATACCCTCCATGCACGTCATGCAATCGCACGTTCTCGATATATGGTGATGGATGCATTTATTATGTGTCCAAGTTGAATTAAAGAATCTAAGATTTGAGAGAGACAGGCCACACGGAAGTTATTAAGTCCATTTCTTCATCTAAAAGAAAAGATCTTCCACGTCATGAAGAAAAAGCGTGAGATGGAGAGAGGGGAGACAGGAGAGAGGGTCACCAAAATCAGCCTCCCAATTCTCTTTCCAATGTTGAGATGAAGAGGTCGTGTTATGAGATGGAATGGGTATCCCATCACTGGAAGGAATAATCATTCTTCTCACCTATTTTAAAATGCAATTAGTGATTAGTATAACAATTAATAGATTAAGTAAGTTTTTATGATTCGGTTATCACAAACATTATAAAATAATAGCCTAGATCATCTCGTAGTGGGTGAGAGATACTTATGATGAGACCTAGAATGAGTCCCTAGCACTAGTCGAGCCTCCCCGCCCTTTTACTCGGAACAAAACATTAATCGAGAATTAAATATGAATTAAAAGTATACGAAGGATATTGGTTGGTAATCATACATAAATTAATACTATTGATTATAATGCTTTTACATTATTAATCATGATTCATGATAATTTTGTTTATTGTGTTTATTATTTCAAAATTCAATCATATAATAAATGTAATACAATAATTGTAGAAAAACGGAAGCATATCCTATCTCCTATATGAAATTCATTGAATATCTCGTTTCATCACGGTCTCGCAATTTCTTTATGGCCAAACAAATGTAATGAAATTTTCATTGTCTTACACTCCATTTTGTTCCTTCATTCTAATCGTACGACTAAGCATAACGTGAAATATTCAAAACTTTCGACAAGAAGAATTCGTTAAATATCCTTAGAGCACTCGTTGAAATGAAAAAGGCGAATGTTAAGTATTGAATTTCCCGTAAAATATGGATATAATGCATTATTATAAACTCACTACGTACGGTAGATTGAATTACTATTATACACTCACACGACTTTTTGAAATTGGACTTGAATAAGTGAAGTTCTTTGAGATGGGCTTAGTGATTAAATAATGAAAATTACACGCGTCTGAAATAGACAAAATGACTTAGGTTCCTTCACTCATATCAGCAAGTAAAAACAATTCTAAGTTTAAACCGCCAACTCAAGTTTGGTTCCTATTTTCTATAGGGAAAAATAACATAGATGGCTCATAAACTTTCATACAATATGTAATGTCATCCCTAAAATTCTAATTGTCATTGCGGTCTTCAATTATTTGGTAAATGTTTAATTTAGTCCTTAGAATATGTGAAAATGACACAATTGAAAGGACTATATTGAATGTTCTCCAATAGTTTAGGGAAGGACAACTACCAAACAATTTCTAAACCTATCACAATTAAGTCAGTTCAATCATAAGCATTCCAACTATGTTAATTAAACCCTTAATCTTTTCATATATTACTAATTGAGTCTATCTAGTCAATTTTAGTTAATTGAGTCTATCTAGTCAATTTTAGTTGAAATCGCTAAAGTGAACACCAGTCATCTTACATGGGATGACTAGCTCTAATGTAGACATTTTTTTATTTTTATTTTTTTGGTAACCCAAGGAACCTCCATGTGCCGCTTCGCAGTTGGAGTAAACCCTGGAGGGAGTAGAGTCACCACCACCCTTGCTCCCTGGGTAAGTCATGGATTCCTTTCCAACAAGGCAAGCTCTAATGTAGACATTTTTTTATTATTATTATTTTTTTTTGGTAACCCCACCCTTGCTCCCTCCGGGTAAGTCATGGATTCCTTTCCAACAAGGCAAGCTCTAATGTAGACATTTTTTTATTATTATTTTTTTTTTGGTAACCCCCACCCTTGCTCCCTGGGTAAGTCATGGATTCCTTTCCAACAAGGCAAGCTCTAATGTAGACATTTTTTTTATTTTTATTTTTTTTTTTTTTTTTTGGTAACCCAAGGAACCTCCATGTGCCGCTTCGCAGGTAAGTCATGAATTCATTTCCAACAAGGCAAGCTCTAATGTAGACATTTTTTTTTTTTTTTTTTTTTTTTTTTGGTAACCCAAGGAACCTCCATGTGCCGCTTCGCAATTGGAGTAAACCCTGGAGGGAGTAGAGTCACCACCACCCTTGCTCCCCAGGTAGCTCCCCCGGGTAAGTCATGGATTCCTTTTCAACAAAGCAAACGACGCAGGATTCGAACACCGGACCTCTCACGAAAGGAACCAGCGCCCAACCACTACGCCGCCACCACGGGTGGTTTAATGTAGATACTTTTAATAAGAGAAAAAGCCACCAAAAATCTCAAACTTTACCTAAAGTGATAAATTTACCCCAAATTTTTTTTATAATACAAAAAATCTCAAATTTTGCCAACTGTAACATATTTACCTCAAACTTTTTTTTTGTAATACAAAAAAACCTAAACTTGCATCCACGTGTTATATTTACCCCAAACTAAAGAGCATTTTCATCTTTTTTTCTTTTTTTCTTTTTTTCTTTTTCATTTTCTTTTCTTTTCTTTTGTCTTCTTCTCTCTTCCTTCCGCCAAGTGGAGGGAAATCGAACTCTAGCGAGGGCTGCCCTCGCCGACATCAAGCAAGAGTCGCCTTCCCCTAGGTAGGTGAGGGCAACCCTCACTAGATTCGAGGAGGGCAACCCTCGCTTGACGTCAACGAGGGCCATCCAAGGAGAACATGGCTAGGGCGGGCCTCACTGATGTCAAGCGAGGGCATTGCTCCCAAGATCTAGCCTAGGCGAGGGCCACCCTCGCCGGATTTGGTGAGGGTTGTCCTTGACAAGATGACCCTTGCTCGACACCAACAAGGGTGGCCCTGACCTGAGTCCGGCTTCCCTCTACCATGGCCAATGGAGGGAAGAGAAAAGAAGAAAAAAGGAAAAAAAGAAAAAAGGACTATATTCAATGTTTTCCAATAGTTCATGGAAGGACAACTACCAAACAATTTCTAAACCTATTACCATTAAGTCAATTCAATCATAAGCATTCCAACTATGTTAATTAAGCCCTAAATCTTTTCATATATTGCTAATTGAGTCTATCCAGTCAGTTTTAGTTGAAATCGCTAAAGTAAACACTAGTCATCTTACATGGGATGACTAGCTCTAATGCAGATATTTTTAATAAGGAAAAAAGCTATCAAAAATCTCAAACTTTGCCTAGAATGACAAATTTATCTCAAACTTTTTTTTGTGACACAAAAAAATCTAAAATTTACCCCAAACTTTTTTGTAATACCAAAGAACCTCTTGCGTGTTACTTTTACTCCAAACTAAAGAACATTTTCGTCTTTTACTTTTAATTTTTTTCTTTTTTTCTTTTTTTTTTCTTTTGTCTTCTTCTCTCTTCCTTCCGCCAAGTGGAGGGAAGCCGGACTCGGGAGAGGGCTGCCCTCGCCGACGTCAAGCAAGAGTCGCCTTCCCCTAGGCGGATGGCGCCCTTGCCAAATTCGAGGAGGGCAACCCTCACCAAATTCGGGGAGGGCAATCCTTGCCCAACGTTGACAAGGGCCATCTGAGGAGAACATGGCAAGGGCAGGCCTCACCGATGTCGAGCGAGGGCATTCCTCGCAAGATCCAGCCCAAGCAAGGGCCACCCTTGCCAAATTTGGAGAGGGTTGTCCTCGACGAGGTGACCCTCACTCGACACCAACGAGGGCGGCCCTCACCTAAGTCCGGCTTCCCTCTACCATGGCCGGTGGAGGGAAGAGAGAAGAAGAAGAAAGGAATAAAAAAAATAAGAATAGAAAAAGGAAAAAAAATAAGAAAAATGCCATTGGCCAGAGAATTTAAGATAAATGTGTTATAGTTGGCAAAATTTGGGATTTTTTGTTTTATAATAAACAATTGGGATAAATTTGTCACTCTATGCAAGTTTTGGGCTTTTTGTGACTTTTTCCCTTTTAATAATTCTTTTTTAATTTATTTTTTTGGTTCTTTTCTTTTCTTTTTTTCATCTTAGGGTCAACAAGGGCCCACTAGATGAGGGCTCATGGGCCCTCATTGTGGCTAACTAGGGCATGGTGGCCCTCACCCACATCTAGTGAGGGCTGCAACGCCCTCCTTGTGGTCAATGAGAGCTCAAGTGAGAACCGCAATCCCTCACCACCCAAAGCAAGGGTGCATGGCCCCTTGCTCATATGGGTGAGGGCATTGCAGCCCTCATCCTAATCTAGTTACCCTTGCTGGTCCTCAATAAAAAAAAATAAAAAAAAACATAAATAAAAGAAAAGAAAAAAGTTTTAAAAAATTCAAAAATTTACTAAAAAATATCAATGTCAGTGCCGGTTATGCCACATAAGACAATACTTATTTACATCGGCAATTTCTAGTCAAAATTGATCGAATGATTTCAATTGACAAGATATTTAAGACTTAATTAGCACAATTGAAAAATTTATGACTAAATAGACATAGTATAATAGGTTTATGACTTTATTTGGTAATTTCTCTATTTAAAGATCACATTGAATAAAATAACAATCTATGGAAAACCTTGTACATTAGGCCAAAGTTCATAGACCATGTTGCACAACTTAAAATTTAGGAATGTTATTACTCATTGAACTAAGTTTATAAACTATTTATGTTATCACTTTCTATAGTTCATGAGACTAGTGGATCCTTGATATGTATACAACATCTTCAGTTGGTTAATCTTTTCTTTTTGTTATCTAGTATACATATATTCTAGGAAATATATATTAGATTAGATAAGACGCCGACTAATACCAAGATCTTCCACATTCATCTCTTTGGTTCGGGAGCTACCTTTTTCAAATTGTACCAAATGCCAATCTTTCGTCCTTTGTTTTACACTCTTCTTGCTCTGTCATGACAAAATGTAGGTCTGCAGCGTCCCATGCACACGAAGAGCATAATCCATCATGAGTCAACTATGACAACAATGCACGAGCATCGTCGTACCTTAACGGTCTCTCTCTCGCCCGACAAGCCCTCGAGTGCGAATAAAAAGGAATGACCCACATGAACGCATGCGCGCGCACGTGCAGTAAGGGGTGGCGCTTTCGAAATTGGCAGTGGTGCAGCGCATCAACGTCGTCATCTCGGAAGGCAAAGATTAGGAAGAAAAGCAAGAAACGGAAGAACAACACGTTCGCCAAATGATAATAAGGTGGGGAGAAACATTCGACTCCAGTTCAGATTATAGCTGAAGCAAGGCAAATTCGCCGTGCAGAAATCCGGTGATCGACATCGACAAAGTTTAGATCGAACGGCTGCACGGACAGCTGACAAAATATGCTTGCATCTTCCAATGGCTCACAAGGCCGTCGACAATTTTCCCGAGCACAAGCTCACGGAAGAGTAGATTCAGCCCACGATCTAACATTTCTATTTATGATTTTCTTCCCTCCCGAATTCGAAAATGAAAAGAACTAAGTTTAGAACAATGAAAAAGTAGTAGATAATTTTTCATAGTATACTAGTTTGTCTTGAACGGATTTCATGCGTTCCAAGTTTATTTCTGTAAAACCGCAACATCTGTGGAAAAAGTTTCCATACAGGCCGAAGGAATGCATCTTTGTGAAAACCCAATAGAGTTTAACTGGAAAAACCATATAGTGCATTGACTAAAATTGTAAGTTAGCTGAACAACAAGACATGCCAACATCTCTCGAGTCAATAGAATACATTACTCGAATTCAGTAAGGATGAGATTCACAGATTGCACAGCCTTCAAGATGAAATACATAAAAATCAAGAGGGCCAATACATACCTAAATCAGCCGAATTCCGGGCTCTATAAATGCATTATTCTAATATATATAGTATCATAAATGCAATGATTCCAAGTGCTAAATGGGTACTCCAGAATATAAACATCTCCAAAGAACTACCAAAATTTTCCACACGCAGCAACTGCTCAGTAAATGAGATTGAGGGCAATACACAAAAATCGGTAATCCACAAAACTAGTAACTTTCAAGACTCTGGGAATGAGTTGAAGAGCCCTTCATTCCCTTTGAAATGTGTAGGAGATATATTCCACATAGACACTCTCACTGTTTGCCTCATTGCTGAATCTTCAGGACGGGAAAAGCTATCACATCTCTTATGCTAGCAGAGTCCGTCAAGAGCATCACAAGCCTGTCGATCCCAAGGCCCTGAAACAGAACAAAGGAAACTGATGTTCTCATCCATGTGCAGAGTTGCTCTAAGACGTGGTATAGCACATGTAATAGTTGGCAAGCACGATATTTAATAGCCCATCACAGTTGCTGATTTCACAGTGTTACTTCTAATCAGCAGTATCTCTGGGCATATAACACTATGCATAATTCAAGCACATGGGTCTAGCAAACACTAACCATTCCTGAAGCTGGAGGCATCCCATATTCTAAAGCTGTTAGAAAGTCGTCATCAAGAGTCACTTCGTAAGATTCATCATCCTCCTCTTTTTTCTCTTCAGTAGCAACGCCTTTTAAGAGAGATTCTGCTCTCTTCTCATTATGCTGTCTCACTTGTTCTTCCAAGCGTCCTCTCTAGATTTTTATAGAAAAAGGGAAAAAAAGAAAAAGAAAAGGAAGAAGAAGAAGAAGTCACTCCCTTAGTTAAAGCAAAAGCATTGGTCTACTTGGGCCAAATTGTCACACAGTCGGATGGGAGAGAATGTGGGAGAAAATTTAAAAGGCTTCCTCTTAAGAATATCAATTTTTGACCCATTTTCACCTCCCGCCTCTCACTTACTCCTCTAGCAATCTGCCCAAACAAAGCTTAGGTGCAATTACAAAATGCCATGCTCCGCAGAGTCATGAGTGTGCCACAAAGGAAGACTTGTTTTAGCAGCAGAGTATGAACAAATGACTGAAGCAATTAGTAGACTGCAGTAATTAATCCCTCGGCACATTACTTTGTTTCTAACATTCCCATACATATAAACAAATATTTTATGCAAAACATTTCGTCTAATTCAGTCAAAAGATTTTACCTGATCCATTGGATCTGTTAATTCTGAAAAGGCATTGGCAAGTTCGCGACCACAAATAAAAAGCTCAAATCTCTCAGTCAAGCCTGCATGCCTAAACATGGGGAATTATAAAATGAGAGGTAACAAATAGAATTCCAATAAAGGAATGGATAAAACTTGGCATCTATCCATGTGACATTTTCATGGAATTGCTGGGCCACAGACCGGTGATATCAACAAGAGCTAAACTTGATGGAGAATTCAGAATCCTCCTACAAAATACTTGGTTGTTCTCTAGTTAAATAAACATGCCATTGGTAGAAATGATTTAACAGACAAATACTTCAAGAAAAAAGTTAGCATAAATTGGAATTGCTTCATGATTTAATTTTTATTACTTTCGATGAGGTTTGGCCAGGGGAGATATCTCAATAGGATAGTCCAAGACAAATGTGGGTTGCAGAAGCTTTGGTTCAACAACTACCTCAAAAACCTGCAAAACACGGAATCGTAAAAGAGCTATAAGTTCTTAATGAAAATAAAAGATGAAAAGATCCAACTAATATATTTCCCAGAAGCCTAAACAAGTGCTCAACTAAACTTTTACAGTCTGTGGCTTTGGATGCCAAGATGCCAAAGTTGAAATGGTCAATTAAATCACAAGCAGGTATGGACAGGGACATATGCTGAGCATAATTACTGAAAAAAGCTTTGTGGATGACCTCATTAACAAGGTGGCCAATGGATGAGCAAGATCCAATGGCTAATTTATCTTTATTATCAAGGCCATCTCCTAAGGTAGTCAGAGTAACTCTTTTAGCCATTTCAAGATCATCTCCAAAACCACTGAAATCAATCCTTGTGGCTTCTTTGACAAGATTGTGCATGGTTTCTCTCCTCCAAGGCCGTTCCAGATTTATCTCTGTCCCCTGTATGGAGAACTCATGCACTGTCATATCAGAGATAGGAAAGAGCTTGACAAGCATCTGAGATTGGACTCAAGAATCTGGTAAACATGAAAGGAGCCAACAGATTTACCTGGTAGTCGATTTTGAGCTTATTTTGAACTGCCAAAGCACAACGAGTTATGATCTCCTCTGCCATGTTCATCATGCTTTGATAGTCAGAGTATGCTTCATACATCTGAATCAAGCTAAAACAAGTATTAATATAAAATTCAATATACATAACGAGTGCAAATTGACAGCGGTAACCATTCAAATTGATGACTTCATAAGTCGAGAAAAAGTGGCATTACAGAAAGTACCTCTATGGTGGTAAATTCTGGATTATGGCGAGTTGAAATGCCTTCATTTCTAAAAATTCGACCAATTTCATATACCTTTTCAAATCCGCCAACCTGCATGAAAAATTCACATTCATTATCACCAAAGGTACAAAACAACGAGCACTACACAATACTACCTTCAAATGAAAAAAGCTTGTGCAAAGAAAGGAAAAAAACACCGATAAATGTAACATATCCAGTAGCAAAAAGGAAAATGAAACTGAGAAAGGGCTAGTGAAGGAAAGATCTAAGGAGATAAAAATCTATGTTGATACATCCAAAGGCATAACTTGGAAAAAAGAACAGATGGAAAAATGCAGAAACAGACTAGTTGCCTCATTAGAGACCAAGAGGCTGAATCATATGGCCAAGTTCACATTGAAATTTAAAAAAAAAAAAAAAAAAAAAAAAAAAGAATAAATGTATAAAATAGGCAAAATCAGGCAAGTCATTCCATTATGCAGCAGAAACCAACCATGGCCAATCCAATAACGGAGGTAAAATTGATACTCAAGCATTCTTTCTTCACCTACTGAAGGTAACTGTTAGCATTAGAGAATAACTTTCCAGACCCATAATGAAAAGCAAGGAGGAAAACCAACTTGCACACGTAACATACCAGCATTCTTTTTAAATGGAGCTCAGTTGCAATTCTCAAGTAGAGATCCCTTCCAAGAGAATTGTGGTATGTAACAAATGGCCTGGCCTCCGCTCCACCAGCTGCTCCCTAGTCCACAAAATCGATTAAAAAAACCACGTTGTGAAAATAAAGATACATAATCTGACACCCCCCCCCCAAAAAAAAAAAAAAAAAAAAAAGAAAACAAAGATGCATGCCAATACAAATGATGGCTGGTCAACTAACACATGGAGACACATATTCCATGCTCTCTCATTTCATTTTACAAAGGGCAGAGTAGATATGGAGACCAAATCCCTAATTTAGCTCCAGTTTAAAGATGAGTTGACTAGGCAGTACAAGGAGATTCTCGAGCTATTGCTTTGTGAACCAATTCGCAGTAAAAAATGGAACACCATCTAAAAATTAATGCTATGTGCAATAAAACTCACAGCATCTGGACATCCTATTTTCAATATGTTAGATCCTACCCATGCTGCTATACCAAAGTATTAAATATAGTGGTCAAAATAAACGAACCAAATATAACAAAAAGAAGAATTGCCACTACAATTTTGATCTTTCTTCAAAGTATTTGTCTTCGGCATAATATCAGGAAATTTTCTGCACATTACAGTAAAGAGGTATTCACCACAAGAAAAGGACTTTAACATAGGGACAAAAAACTTTTGAAACTCAAATTATACCTACAATTGGCCGGTAATGTTGTAAATTTATTCATTTCAAATGAAAAGCCATTAAAATTATTGAATGATTAACTAATATTCAAGATAAAAGTCAGATGTGCCAAAAATGAAAAACTAATCTAATTGAAGGCTTTTAGACAAAAATTTAAAGCATTTTTTGCTCATTAATTAAAGATCTAGCATCTTATAGATGAACCTGATGGAAATTCTTTATGCAGTTATTCGTCAGCTTGTAGATTTTGAGAAACTAAATTATTGGGAACATGCTGAATTTTCACAAGTACCAAGTAATCTGGCTAACCACCTACTACTACAATCTCCTGGCCCCCCAACCCCCGTCACAAGGCCCATTTCTCTTTTGCTTTGTCTCCCCAGAACAAAGCAAATGACATGTGCACACAAAACCAACAAAAAGAAGAACACAACCTACTATTAAAGCCACAATTACTAAATTCTGATAGAGTTACATGTCACGAAGAAACAAACAAACCTGTAAGACCGGCGTCTCAACTTCAACAAAACCCGCAGATTCAACTGTCTTGCGGATCTCTGACACAATCTACACAAGCAGGCAAAACAACCATATCAAAAAGGAGACTTTTGGCTTACTTCCCTTGCCATGGAAAATAGATATAAAAGGACTCCTAATATTATGTACAGGTTTAGAAGGCTGATGACAGACGCAATGAGCTACAGCCTCTTTGAAATGAATATATTACATTTGCTTCAACTTCTTCATAAATACTTTAACTTATTTAATACGATTAATCTCTGCACTTTCACATAGCCCTACCTTAGGGACCAGAAAAGGGTTCTAATTTAACTCTTATTTCAATCATAACCATCACAAAAACAAAAACAAGAAAGGAAAAAAACTGACTGGTACCATAAAAATTGGAAGATATATAGCAAAGCATGAAAAATAGTTAATCATTTCCCATTTCAACCCCCTGATTAGTATAATTTTTTTGGCCACCTAATTAGTATACCTCAACATAGTTATCATTCCCTGAGCAGAGATTAACATCTTGAGCAGAGAAATTGAAAAGCAATATTGTGCAATAAGATTTGAATATCTCTTTAGCTGTAAAAAGGCATGAAATTTTACCTTCGCTCTTTTACGAAAAATGTCAGCCACTTCCGGGTTTGCAATCATATCCACATACCTGAACAGAGATACATAAAGCAGAGACAGGTCAAGTAAACAAAACATCCACCATGCCATTTATAATCAAGCAAGTCCTTCTCACTTTGGGAAAGCCTGCTTTTGCTTATCATTCTTCCTACAGCCATCCTTAGTAATGACTATTTCCTACATATTCACAAAAGTTCTATGCTCAAAAATCAATGTTGTTTTCTCACCATACAACGCATTGGGTACTTAACAGGATGTCTCAAAAGTCTGATAAAGTAATAAAGTAATAGGTGGAAGACGGCAGCTCTATGATACATCCTCTGAGACCCCTTTGTTTAAAGAGGCTACTAGTACCAAAATTGGTGAATCAAGACTTTAGAGTAGATAGATGGCCAAGCTAACTGAATTTACAAAGATATCGTATGGACATGGATAAACAAGGCTGCGATTTTCCTATTGTCATGTCAAATCTATAACAAGCAATGATGATGCCGTTTCATTCTAGCATGCTTAGTGGTGTTGGAATGAATCTTTAAAGAGTCCTTTGCATTTCTGTTTCAATTGGGTCGGGAAAAGAAATCAATTGTTCTGATGCAGTTTCCCTGGACCAAAGATGTAGTTAAGACGTGGCATTCACAAGAAGGCAGCAAGTGGAACTAAAAGATTTTGTTAGATTATTTGAGCTCTTATTAGCTGAAGCCGCTAATAGCAGCATACTACAATGAAGGGGGGTAAGTATTCTGTCATGTAAAAACAGTAGAAATAAGCAGGAAAGCATTTTACCGCTGGCGATAGCGCTTATCCACATCTGTTAATCCGTGATATTTATCAGGAAGCGGAAGTAAGGATTTGGTAAGAATTGCAAAAGTGTTGACACACACGGAAAGCTCCCCTGAAGTATAAATCATTGATAAGAACATTCAGCAGCTAGACCTCATAACAAGACATCAGAGGACAACTAGAACTGCAGATTTACCTAACCCACAATAACAAAGAAAGAAAAGGGGAAATCTTAGCAGCTCATTCCATCTATAGAGACTGGTGTATATCAACTAAATGTAAACAAGAGGAATCATCATATACCTTTCTCTGTCCGCTTTATAGTTCCATTTGCACCCACTATGTCACCAATATCTACAAGGGTCTTTAATCGCTCAAACTGATCGTTTAACAGCCTCTCCTTCTCGCAGTAAAGCTAAAACAAATGGTTGGTACTTTCAATCAGTTTCTAGCCATTGTATCAAAAAGGTCTAGCAATGGTAATAAAAGTAGCTGCCTTACTTTTGCACTATTAAAGGTGATACAAATACTAACCAGCATATTCAAACAAAGTTTGGGGCCATCTAAGTATGAGACAAGTAATTGCAAACCATGCAAAGTAAAGAAGACTGATCTTATAAGTTTCAGTAGAAAAAGAAAAAGACATTTAGCATAAAAGAATGTTAAATTATTAAAGGGGGATCTAAACTAAACAGCAATTCATTTCATCCTAGATAAGTTCAACATAAAATTTCAGTGCACCTCTATAGTTCCATTTATCTCTAGCCAGCAGATGGAAGCAAGTGCAGCTAGCCATCTATTGTACGTAGAAAGTTCAGTGTAACAAGTCAAGAAAATTAAAACAACAATTGCATCGTGCATCTTCTAACACTTCAGATGGTTTGACTTTCTGGGTCAAAGTAAACTATAACTACATACAAAGGATTTAGCATGATCAATTCAAATAAGGCATAAAAGTTCTTAATGAGGATGATCATGAGCTTCCAGAATGAACGGCTAAACATTCCTCAACTAAAATCCATCCTGCTAGCCTCTAATAGATATATATGCCACACTAAATACATGACAAACTCTGTCAAATTTGCAAAACCAATCATTAATTTAAAACTTATGCATAGTGAATCTCCAATAAATAAATAAAAACTACAGTATAGCAAAACATATATAAGATGAAAAAATTTCAAGATCCACAATCACAGAAATCTAAAATGTAACAATCCTATAAGGAGAAATTAGGCATGTGATGGTGTTTGTTACTGGAAATGTCAAATCAAATTTAAATTCTTTAGGGGTTTAAAAAATTATATAGGTAACCTTAAGTATTTAGTAAATCTCAAAAACATCCCAACTCTAGTAGGATTAGAATAATTATGGAGTATATATGCCAATTTACCTAAAGACTGTAAAGGAATAAGTACTGAATTATACCTGCCCCAATTCCATCCCTATAGGAAACAAACTCAATGCACGGGTAGCTAAGGAAATAGTAGACAGGGTTGCCGAAGAACAAGAGCAAACCTGAATGGTTCCAGAATCATCTCGGAGGGTCAAAAAGGCGAGCTTCCCAAATGCTCGGCGTGCGGTGATTCTCCCAGCTACAGACACTTCGTCTTTCTCGCTGTTCGACTCTTCACCATTAGCTAAATGCTTATATATTTCTTGCAGCTGACTAGCTGAATGAGTCCTATCCCACTTATAGGCATAGGGCTCAAGACCTTTCTCCCTCAATTCTTCCACCTATAGAACAGACACACCATCAATGTAGGAGGTGTGAAGTCTCCCCGGCTTTAAATTGCATTTTTTCAGGTCAATAAGTACTTAACAATTGTCGAAAGAGAATGAAAGATTCCAACTTCTTGTTCACCGCATTCCTAATCAAACTGGTAACAGAAACCAGAATCTAAGACGTCCGAGTTCTTCACATTTTTTGCCCCGCATTTCCTCATAATTTCTAATGGCATTCTAGAAAGAGAAAACTACGAGAAGCAACAAAAACAAAACTCCGGTTAAAAATCCTAGATACACTCCCTCATCCCCTGCCACGATATGAATTCACAGATCTCCTTCCAAAATCATACCGACCCCAATTCCAAACGCAGACCCGCCGAGCCGATGAGCCGGACATCCCGAACGCGAGCCGAAGAAAAGGACCGACCTTTTTCAAGCGAATGGCGCGGACGGCTTCCCTGTCGGAGGTGGAAGAGGACGAGGACGCGGCCCGGCGGCCCCGGCCGGAGGCGGCGGCGGGGGGCGGCGGCGGCGGCGGGAGGGGGAGGAGGAGGAGGAGCAGCGGAGGAAGAAGAGGTTGGGGCGAATGGGGGGCGGGAGGAAGCGGCGAGGCGGATGAGGTGCCTGAGGGGCTGCGACGATAGGGTCAGCACCTTCATGTTCAGCGCCTCCATCGCCTCCTCTCTCTCTCTCTCTCTCTCTCTCTCTCTCTCTGGTTTTTTTTTGGTCTCAGCTTCGGAGGTTTAGCGCGGCGGACTGTGTAAACTGCGTCGACCGTCGACGTCGGAAGCGAGAACTTGCTGTCTGTCTGGTAGTCCAGGAGCGTGTTTACCTCGAAAGACTTCTCAAAGGATTATCTTCTTCTTTTTTCCCTTCTTTTCTTGTTGATTTTAATTTACCCCTCAAGTTTCAGTAAATATTTGAGCAAATAACATGAATGGTCCATCAATTTTGATCTAATGTGTAACATGCAATGTGAGCCTTAAACTTTAGCTCATGCATAATATTATCTCTAAACATTTGAATTTGTCCGATCTTATCACTGAACTTTTGATGTACGTTCAATTTAATCCATAATCTTTCAACATTTTCATATAATTTAATAATTGTGTTGAATATAAATCAAAATGTCGATGACACATTGAATAAATTAAAAATTAAAAAATTATATTACATATTGATCTAAAATTGAAAAATTATTTGCATCGTTATCCCTAAATATTTCTCAAACCTTAAGACTCATCTTTCTTTCGTTACAAAGATTCTCATATATGTTCGACTCATGTGAGCCTCATGTACATGGATCGTTGGATGGAGTGAATTTCACTTTGAATGTCATTTTGACGTATTCATTTCACGATAAACTAGCTTTGAAAGGTACTCTTTTTTCTTTTTTTTCTTTTTTGATAATTTTTCTAAAATGATCTTTCGAAATTCATTTCAATCCCCATAATGTCACGGACCGGCCAAACACCCAAGCCTGGCTTCATAAGGGATTATTGGAAGTGCCAACCTCCAACACCCGAGTGGCCAGCCACTGGACTTGAATAACCCACATCACTATACTCAAATATAAGATCTCAAAACTCAATACTCAAATTAGTAACTCATGTTATTTATTATTAACAATACGGGATATTCGAACTTTTGACTTGGATATTTTTTTACTTTTGACTTTGGGCGACTAATTTTTTTCTATTTTTTTCTGGATAATTTTTTTTTTTTTTATTTTTTCTTTTTTTTCAAATTTTTTTTTTTTCTTTTTCTTTTCAAATTTTTTTCCGTGCATCAATACCTATAAAAACCACCCATCTATCTGCATTAGTATAATGTTGTCTACAAGGTAGTGAAAAGCTATTCGAATGTAGGATCCACCATTCAAATCCAGGATCCGCCACACCTAAATCAAGCATTTAATCACCAATTTGGATCTTGGGGTTGAATTTTATCATTCATAATAACTAGTATTCATAGACCATTGAACAAAATCAATTCCGTTTTTTACATCTTTAGCATCACAAAAGCAAAATCAAGATTTAATCACCAATTTGGATCTTGGGGTGCATTTAATAACTAGTTTATGTTTCACTTTCCGTTTTTTACATCTTTAGCAATAAATTTTTAATTTTTTTTTCGGAATAAATTTTTTTTTTTAGAAATAATTATTTTTAATTTGCATTTCCTAAAACAGTTTCTGAATAAAACAACGTGTTTAGTAAATATACAAAATTTTTACTTTCGAAATAGAAAAATAACAGGAATGTGTTTAGTACGACCCATGAGTTTTTCTGTGATGTAAATCTTTTTTTTTTTTTGAGATTTTTCTTCTTCTTTTTTCCTTTTTCTTTTCCTCTCTTCTTCTTCTTCCCCCTTTAGCCAATCGCCGGGCAGTGGCGGCAAATGGCCGGTAGCAAGCGACGGCAAACAGCGGACGGTTGTGAGCAGTGGGTTGCAAGGGGTGACGACCAGTGGCATGCAAGGTGGCAAACAGTTGTGGGCAATGTGCAATAAAGAAGAAGAATAAAAGAAAAAAAAAAAGAAAGAAAATGACTTATTTAGATAAATTATTCTTGGAAATAATAAGTTACTTTTTTTATTTCTTATTTCTATTCCAAAATATCCCTTGGCCACTTTTTTATTTTGAGGAATAAAAAAATTAACTAATATCACTAGACGAATTTATATTCTTTTACTATTTCGGAAACAAAAGAACATAGAAAGAGAAATGTTACATTGCATATCCCTAGCTATGGGTCCAAACAAATTCGCAAAGATATGATGGGCCGCTGGGGTGCCTCTCTGCCAATGGACTAAGAAAGCCCATGATCAAACTAGAAAGCCCATCTTATGAGGCAACAAAGCCCAAACCTCTAAGATGATGAGACAATGCAATGGCCGTTGAGACGAGCCCAAGAGAGCTTCATATGGCCCATGGGATATCGCAACTCGCCAGGAGTTGGGAAATCAACATCATGAATCGATGTAGCTTTGGTAATATTCGTGAGACAAAGAGACTGTCACGACCGATTGAGATTTAATTGGGCACTTTGAAAAGTACACGTGAGATTGGGAAATCATATCTTATTTATTATCAAAACAAAAAGGATGTTGTCATTTGAGACCATTGCCAATCAATTGATTAACAAACCATGCCAGCCGAGTTTAACATGTTATAATCCTCTCCCTCTTCTCCCACCTTCAATTGAAGTGGTAACCCTATTGCTATCTTCTTCTTGTCATCTCTCACGTGGTTCGACCTAGTCCACACAGACATCAAAGCATATATGGATGCAAACTAGGTAGAGGACGGAGAAATTGGTTTAAAAAAATAAGAAAAAAGAAACGGCTTGGATCACGGGCCAATTCATAGGAGATGAAGACAAATGATCCATCTTTTTTTGTGTTGAAACTTTTCCAGCTTCCCTTTTGTCTTTTGACGCGGTTCATTCGGTGATGAGTAGGTAAGATCTAGATTGGGTTTGGCTTTTATTAATTAATTATTGGTTTGTTTTGTTACAGACTTAATGGTTTGAAACATGAAAGTAAAGAGGCTCTCTGTGCTTTGACCATTGACCCATAAAAGGGATCTTTGACTTGCCCTAAATTTTGGAAGAAATTTCAGGAAGTTGGGCTTGGCAATGTCGGGTCTCTTTTAGGCCCGGCCCAGATCGACAGGGCTCGATGTTAAGTGATTTGAGTGTGAATCTACTAACTTATTTATCTTCATGCTTGACCATGATTAATTAGCAATTGCAATAAGTTAGTAGATAAATGCTGGAGTATCAAAATCCATAATTGTTTATCTCTTTTGAAAGTAAAGATGAAAGCACATGTTGAATTTGGAAAAAAAAAAAAAAAAGCTCATTACTTCTCATGATGATATGTACAAATGCATGATACAACATTTGTCACTTATCGTGTTCAAATCCTCAAAGCTAAAATAATTTAATTAAGTATGCACATTTAATGACTAATATAAGTAAATTAGAAACGTGGATTTGGTTATGGCAATTTTTAACTTTCAATTTGATATAACTCTTCCAACCAACCAATTTCTTTGTTCAAATTTAATTTCTCTATCGTGAAAACATATCATAATTTGATAGGACAATTTTGCTTACAAATAAGAATTAGTGGGCACCGATGTAGTTACACATAATCTTATATTTGAATAAAAGTTTTCGCTGTTTACTAATATATGTAAGAGACTACATTGAAAACAAACCGTGTTCACGAATAGTATATTTAAAATACTATTTTTAGTTTATACTTTTTTAAAGTTTAAAATTAAATAAGTGATAAAATCTTGATGTACCCACTCTTTACCAATTTTTTGACATTATTCTTTTTTTTTTTTCAAACTTACAACTCAATAAGAGATAAATCTTCATATAATTTCTCTTTATTTATTTTCTGAGTCCGGTCAAAAATAGAAACTAGCAGATGACAAATTATTAAGGCTAAAAAGTTACTGATCGAATGTGCGCCACATGGTAAACACAAAAACAAAGGGAAGTGCTACGTTGGGAGCACTAGGGCTAACAATTTCTCGATTCCGATATTTTACTATATATAATTAGATGTGAAGGAAATTTCTTTTAGAGAATGACCCACCTCTACCTACTCTCACTGAAAACTCTAGAAAGATTTCAATTCATATAGGCATTAAAAGTAGGCAGTAGTTGTTATGAAACAAATTAAGGTTATGGAAATGTGAATCACCTAAAAGGTCAATGATGAACTAGATTGCTATTTCCTCAAATTATTAAATTACTACAAAGGTGACTTTTATAGTCTAGTGGAACAGAATCGAGGAGGCACATTCTGTTACTAGAACTCTACTCAACTTTCATAGATAAAGTTTGGTAACTACATGAGCCGAGTCAAGATCGATTTTTCAAGCTCAAGCTTGCTTCCCTTGAAACATTTATACAGTCAAGGACACCTGAACTAGATTAGGTTCAACTTGAAGATTAAAAAAAAAAAAAATGTATATTGTAATTGCGATTCAAACTTGAAGTCGCCTGTTTTTCCAAAAATTAGCATGGCTTATATTTTTCTTGCAAAACCATTATCAATTATCGACCACTCGATTAGGTTTGCAAGGACTCGACAAATTTTTGCAGCCAATATGCTCAATCACATAATTTTTTGAAACCCAAAAAAATCTAATCAAGCGCAAAATCTCTCTCTCTCGTTGCCCCATCACCAACTGGCACCATAGACCACGGCGGCACAACCCCTCCGCCACCACCAAGACCGACAGCTCTGCTGCCCGAGGCGACCTCCCCAAATGGAATGGCGTCCTTGTACTCTCCTAAAGTTGAGAACACATCGAAATCCATCTTTATATGCTACGTGTACAATGGAATTTCTTCACAGGTTTCATCATTGCCTATATTCGAGTGCAATGAGTAAAAGGTGGAGAAGAGCGTGAGTACGTTTTATTAATGAATTTTTTCCCCATACTTTAGTTTGACTGGTCTCTGATGACCAGCATGTGATGGCATCACCAGTCAAGATTGATACTCGGGGCCGGGAACGTAATCTGCGTCTAGATTGAGCCATCATGGCTCAACAGTCCATCCAAATTATCAACACATGCCTAGCTGGGAAAGTTCCATGATTCTGGTTTTCTCAGAGCACTATCTCATGCTCCTGTCAAGCCCTAATTCAAGGGTACTACTGTTCAAGATTCGCCTGTGGAACGGCTCGTAGCGAACTGGTGTGGTGTAGCAGTTGACAAGTCAATTTAATGCGGCACTAACATGCCAAAAAGCATATGTCGTTTGCTGCCAATGAGAGAACTTGGAGCCCGTGACTCTAAATTTGCGGTATCTATCCTATGTGGCATGGGAAAGTTACATAATCCGTCTCTCTCGACCTCTCAATCGTATATCTTTGACCTCTCTTGTAGTTCTATTGCACTCGCCACCGCAAAACTCTCCCTCTCCCTCCCTCCCTCTCTCTTTCTGTGACATTTTCTTCATTGTTTATGTTTGACCTTTCTTATTATGCTTTCTACGTTCTCAGGCAAACGCATGCATGAAAACAGAAGTCAAAATCACCATAGTTGTATCGCACACACCAGCAGAAGAAATGCAAAGAGCGGACAAAAAGGGATGCATGGGGTCATCTCTTTTTTTGCTGCAAGATTCATAATTTTTTTAGAAACCCTAAATCACCTGAATGAAAATCAGAGGTAACACTAGACGATGGTTCTTTGTATTTCTCCAAGACAAATGTGTTATGTTTTTTTTATCCATCACGAGCATGCAGTGGCCCCAAAAAAGGGGAAAGGGAAATTTTTTAAACAAAGGAAGAGAACAAGTCACTTTCACGGTGGACATGGGTCTGACTTTTAAAGTCATATCATAATTAGTATTTTAACTAATTATTCTTGGTAATGGTGTTGGGACAAGGAAAGGGTATGCGCAATTTGCTGGTATATACAGCGGTGGACGCCTTGTTTTTGGCAATTATTGAAAGAGAATGCGAATGGGTTCTTAGTCATTCATCCACCCACCAAAGAGAATAATATACATAGCCAAAGGGAACCCCGTTTAATTATTGAACCAAGGGCCATCTGAAATACCAATCACGGCCACATCCTCGATAGACATTTTGAGCGTGCCAGGTGTATATGAGTTCAATATATGTCAATCCTTTTATCACATCAGCAATACATGAGACTCACCAATATCAAGGATTCTAACACATTGAGTCACATCCACCGGGATCATTTAAGGACCATTTAGTGGGGTCTCTAATCTTTTTTCTTCATTATCATTTGGATTGCCATCAATCAAACCCTCAAGACCAAGAACCACAGTCCGACACATGGCTTTGGAGCGCAAAAGGGCAGAGAAATTGCGCTAGCCGATGTTTAGTCAATTCACTCCCATGTGGACAGGATCAATCTTAGGAAAAGCGCATTATGTTCATGTTTTTCCAAGACATGTTTATCAAGGTGTGGACCTCATATGGTGCTCATTATTTTTGCCAAAAATACAAAAGTATGTGGTCGGCTCAATATGTCATGATATTAGGCAATATCTTCTTCAAATATATATATCAATGCATGCAATAACCATAATCAAAAGGCAAAGTGACGACAATTTTCTTCCCTTTGATAGATTGACGATGGACCCCCTGGCTTTCCACCCCATACTTTTCCCAACTTTCCACTTGGTGGAGATGGAAGTTGTCCCATGGTACTTTTCAGCTTAGTTGATTTCTCTGTGTTTTGGTTTAACACAGGGTAAGTATCTTCTGGGTAGTGATCTTTTCCGGATCATGTGCCATGAGTCATGGCTTTATATATGACCACGAGTACCTCACATTGTTTCTAGAGTTTCAATGACTTCATACACAAATAGGTTCTCTTTTGTTATCGGCTTAAACTTTTGAACTAGACATCTTTACATGGTATCCAAGTCAAATTGTTTTGCATGTGCGACTCCTCGCTAGTCAATTCCACGTCTTGTTGTCTATCTAATTTGTACATAAGAGGAGGCATTAAATTATTGTATATTATCGTCATTCGACTCTTATATACATGTGGTTTCTCTTTACTAATAAATTTATAAATTTTTAATTATTGTTTCTTTTGAGTGTGGTATATAGATTTTTATCCCTCGCAAAAAAGTTGCATATCTAGAAAGTTCTCTTTTTCTTATTAATTAATTCAGAACATTACTAAAAGTCGAGAGAGAGAGAGAGAGAGAGAGAGAGAGAGAGAGGTGTTGACTGTGAAAAGCCGAAAGCTTTGGATTATTTATAATGAGAGGCATTTTGTGACAACACTAGCGTTGCCTTTGCTTTTATTTTTCTATTAGGGGGCATCCAAATCTTTCTATTTAATCCTCATTGATGTTCGCAAAATGTACCGTCCACGTATATCAAACAAGTCTCAAGGCACAAGATGTCTAACACAAGCAGGCCATAAAAATTACTTTAGGTGAGAGATATCATGAAATACGAGATTTTTCTGATCGCATATTAAGCACTTAACTAACCATTATATATAAATTCCCACCCGTATGTAGGGTTGACAAATTCAACATTGACTCGTTTAGGTACCATCTAACCAAGGAGAAAATTATCCAATCAGTTATAAACATATTCTGCGAACGTCAATTCAGTTCTAAACTTTTCAATTTTGTTAATTTAATGCTAAATCTTTGCATGAATTACCAATATAGCAATTCCAATCAATTTTCTCCAAAAATCACTAATGCCGCATCGATCAAGTAGGACAGCTGATGATGACTAGACTACCATAAATTAGTGATTTCAAGTGAAGATTGACTAGAATGACTATATTAGGATTCCGTGCATACATTTAGGACTAAGTTGGCAAAATTGAAAAATTTAGGATTGAATTAATATCCGTACAATATATTTAGGACTAATGGGACAATTTGCCCTCTAGCTAGGCATGTTTGAATTGCACTCAACTGTGTTTTCTCCATAAACAGTTTAATGAGACACAAATAATAAACATGATCTTTATAGGTTGACCCTTCAGCTCGTTTATATAATCCTAGCTAAGTTTAATTAAACAAACTTGTATATGTGATAGTTATTGTACTTATAGACATATTTTAACACGCTTGTTCAAGAGAGTTCACTTGTAAAAGTATTAAACGCGTCATACCATATAATTAAACAAACTCATATCGTTGATATGTTAATGTACTTATAGACATATTTTTGCACGCTTATTCAAGAGAGTTTACCTTGTAAAAGTATTAAATGTGTCATACCGTGTAACTTATTCAATAAAACATCATGTCTAAGATGTGTCATATTCAGATTGGACTTAAATTCGACATAACAATGTCTTTGGTTTCATTTAAATTCTGGTTCCAAGTTACTTTCAGAATAGCATTTGGATTTTATCCTTTGCCTTGCCAATACAAATAGAGAATCGGCAGGCCGTGGCCATGCGTCGCCGCCATGCGTCACAGGCTATTCGCAAGTGTCCGCGCATGCCATCATAAGATTATACAAATGGATCTCATTCCTTTTTGCTCTTCATCATCTGCCAATCATGGATGATTTTCTTTGCAAAAATCAATGGTCGGTGCATGAAGATAGGAGCGAACGACGGACGGATTAAAATAAATACATGAATATCTCGGCCGAATATGCGCCTGATCAAATTTCGTTGCATTCCAAGACACGTCCCTATCGAGAGCAATAAAATCAAAGTGTATGACCACAGACAAATTGTCTGTGCTTAACCCTGTTCCTATCAATCTTTATCGCTTGTTGTATGCCATCTGTCAATACTTACAATTTCGCCCCCACCAAGCCTTTGGCTTTGAGCTCGGGCCATTCACTAAGCCCTTTTGGCTAACTACGACACTTGTATCGACAAAACTTTGGAATTGTCATTTGGCTGGTCATTGAAAAATGAAAAAATAAAAAAGAAGAAGAAGAAGAAGAAAGTAATTTTCATGTTTGAATCCTTCCAAGGTTTCTATCAATTTTCTAGAAATATAAGAAGAGTTAAAATTTGTCATTGTATGAAGGGTAGTACCACAAAAATCTCAAACTAGCAAATGTAGACACCCTCGTAGCCACATCTTCCAAAAACGTCAATCCATTCGAGGGTTTTGTCGAGTAGGATAATTCCAAGGGAGGAGCGATGGGAAACTTCGTTCTGATCTCTGCAGCCGGAGACTGCAAATAAAACAAAGTCCTGAATGACATAATGCAAGAACAGCCCGACCATCACCACGTCCTTCTCGAGACATGACGACTCCTCATTTTAAGCCCTGGCTTGTGCATGTTGTTGGCGAAACTTGCGCACCAACAAGTCAACAACGGCCGTTAGGGTTTATCATAACAATGCTGAGTGATTTATCTATGCGTAATTTTATATTTGGCTAAGAGTTTTCGCTGTTTACAAGTACGGTAAGAAACTACATTGAAAATGAGTCGTGATGGTGTAGAGTATAATTTAAAATACTTTCTGTAGTTTATCCTCCTTTTCAGGTTATACCTAATAATAGATAAAATCTTAATATAAATTATGTTTGCATATTTTCTACAATAAATCTGATAAGAGATGGAAATTGATAGATGAAGAATCATTAAGTCAAAAGCTCATTGGTCGAATGTGTGTGACATGCAAAATTACACCACTTGTTATGTCACGAGGCAAATACAGAGATAAAGTCAAGCGCCACATTGTTAGCACTGGAGCGAACATTCTCTCGGCTCCGACTTTAACCATATATGTATTAGATGTGAAGGCACAATTCTTCATAGGATGACTTGCATGTAGCAACTCCTATTACAACTCTAATAAAATTTCAACTCTTTCGGCATTAAAAGAGGTACCCGCGAGTGCAAATCACACCCTTGATGTGCATTAGGTGTAGAATCCAAGCACACATACATATCTAGTGTCATTTTTCATTCAATTAATAATCTCTCTCTCTCTCTCTCTCTCTCTCTCTCTCTCTCTCTCTCTCTCAACACTAATCTTCAACATTGTTCATCATTGCGGCCTTAGGTTGTGTGGCCTATGTAGTGCCACGATAGCCTCTTATTACAAGTAGCCACAACAACGCACAACGACCTCATTAGCCTGTTATTGTGTCAACTACACATATTGACTGGTCTTCTTTTCAACACACCAAACCACTTAGATGATCCATTCAAACTTTTTTTGAATCTTTTCTCCAAACTTTCTAAATCACCTTGAGTTTGACGGAATGTTAGAGCTAATTATGCATAGCATTAATTGATTACAATTGATATTATATTTATTTTGTTACCTTAGATATTCATTTAATAAAGCCTATAAATAAACTCGTGCACTCTTCATTATAACACAAATATTGGCAAATTCTCTATTCTGCATTACTCTTATGTCTATTGATGATCATTTTCCCTGATTAAGTTCAACGGCCTTTGATTACCACCAACATTTGAAGTCATAAGTCAAAACTAATGCGCCGGAGCTGCGACAATGTGCGTGGCTCATCTACCTAACCAAGAAAGCATACTCCCTGAGAAGACGGAGGCCGAGAATATGAATAAATCGATCCATCATGGCTCAATATTCCATCTAAACTACACAACACATGCCCAGCTGAGGAAATGTCACAATCTAGGTGATCTCAAAGTACTATTTCATGCTCATGTCAAGCCCTAATTCAACACATTACAGTACTGCAAATGTATGGTAAAGGTGAGAAACAGCTCGGAGCCGCCAAGTGCAGCGGTTGACAAGTCAATTAATCCAGCACAAAAATGCCAAAAACATACGTCGTTGTTGTGGAATAAGAGAACTCGAAGCCCGTGACTCTACATTTGCAGTATCTATATGGCGCGAGAGTCACATGCTCTCTCTCTCTCTCTCTCTCTCTCTCTCTCTCTCTCTCTCTCTCTCTCTCTCTCATTTTCAATAGAGACCCCTAAATTCTATTGTGTTTGATCTTTCTTGTTGGTTTCCATGTTTTTCAGGTAAATACATCCATCAAAGCACAAGTCAATTATCAACATAGTTGGATTGCACACACCAGCAAAAGTCTCTCTCTCTCTCTCTCTCTCTCTCTCTCTCTCTCTCTCTCTCTCTCTCTCTGCGACATTTTCACTAGAGAATTCTCGATTGTATATGTCTGACCTTTCTTGTCATGCTTCTCTGTATACACGCATCGAAACATAAGTCAAATATCACCATAGCTGTGTTGCATCCACCAGCAAAAGACAATCAAAGAGCGGCGGTCTAAGGGGATACATGGGGTCATCTCTTGTATTGCTGCGATATTCTTAAGTCTCAAGAAAACCCTAAATCCTCTGATTGAGAATCTTGAGGTAATAGAGACGATGGCTCTTCTTATTTTTCTAAAAGAAATATGTTTTTTATACATCTCTCTCGTATTGTTTAAACAAAAGAAGAGAACAGATAACTTTAACGGTGGCCTTGGTTCTGACTTCAAAGTCTTTATATAAGATTAGTTTTGGTCCACACTGCAACGACATCGATATGAGGTAGTAGCTACTTTAGTGCTTAACTAATTGTTCAAATTATAATGGTGTTGGGCAACAAGAACGGTTAAGCCTGGTTTTTGGCACTTGTTAAAAGGAGAATGCAAATGGGCTCTTAATTATTCATCCGCCCCTCAAAGAAAATATACAAATAGTCAAAGGGAATCCCGGTTGATTATTCAATCAAGGGCCGTCTGAAATACCGTAATTGGCACCCCAATCACGGCGACATCCCCCTTCCTTCCAAGCCATTCTGAGTGCACCGTTTGTATACGATCCTAGTGCATCCTGTCCTTCGGTCATGGGGATAACCACCGACATCAAGATTCGGACGCATTGAGCTCGTCCCAACACCGGGACCGTTTAAGAATTTCTACCACCTTCGTAGTGGCGGGGTCTCAAATCTTTTTCTCCATTATCATTACGGTCTCCATCGATCGAACCCGCCGGACCAAGAGCCATCGTCCAACGCACAACTTTGGAGCGCAAAAGGGCAGAGAAACCGCTCTAGCCCACCTTTCGGCAAATTCGCCCCCGCCTGTACAGGATCAATCGTAGGAAAAGCACATTGCGTTCATGTTTTTTACAGAAATATTCTATCAAGGTGTGGGGATCAATATGTTATCAATTAGGCAATATATTCTAATTTATATCAAACACATGCAATAACCATAGATAAAAGGCAATGTGATAACACTTTTTCCCCCTTTGTCAAGTTGACAATGGACCCCACTAGCTTTCCAACCCATACTTTTCCCCACTTTCCATTTGGTGGAGATGGAAGCTGTGCCCTAGTACTTTTTTGATTGAATGATTTCCTTGTGTTTAGCTTAAAAAAGGCTAAGCATCTTTCTGTGTTAGGGATAATTTCTTGATCATGGGTCACGAGTCATTGCTTTCTATATGTAAAAACGTATCTCACATTATTTAAGTTTTTGAGCTAGACATTTTTACGTGTTTTTATAATCAAATTCCATTCCAATTTATTTTGCATGCGAGACCCTCCATTCTTCAATCTCACATGATGTCATCAGTTTGATATGTACATAAGAGAGGGTCTTTATGAATCTATCGAGGTTTGAATAATGCTTATATACATGTGATTTCTTTTAACTCATCAATTTATATTTTTAATGGACACTAATTGCTTTGATTACTATTTCTTGGCTTGATATATAGATTTTTCTCCATTAGAAAAGGTTTATATTCAAAAATTCTCCTTCCCTCGTTAAATAATTTAGAACGGTACTGGAAGCGTAGGGGAGAGAGTTTGACTATGAAAAGTGAAAAGCTATGGATTATATAATGAGAGAGGCATTTTGTGGCAATACCTACCATTGTTTTTCTATTTTAGGAGGGAAAATTCTAAATAAAGGCCTAAAGGGTTATCATTTTTTCAAATGAGGACATGGAGTAGACATTATGTTAAATAAGGGCTCGAAGTACCCTCATTTTCTTAAATGAAAGCTTAAATGAATATTGTTTCAAATAAGAGCATGAAATGGCCATATCAATTTTAAAGAATAATTTGAACTCACCATCTAGTGGAGGGCAATTTTGTCTTTTAAAATATTTAATTTTTTTTCCTTTCTTCTTTATTTTTTATGTTTTTTCTTTTGTTAAAAAACAAAAAAATTAAAAACTAAATAAATAAATAAAAGAAAACATGGGATCGCTTGTATTTTTTCTTTTTTAATAAAAAAATTAAAGCATTTAATTATTTTTAAATTAATTTAATTAAAATTTAAATTAAAAATATGTTTGGATGGAAATACCCATGATTAGTTGGAATATTTTGTCGGTTGGTGAGATTAGGTCATTATTTAAAACAACCATAATCACTTCAAACCCTTATTTGAAAAAAAAATGAGAGTACTTCATACTTTTAGTTGAAACAATATCAAATCCTAAAAAAAAAACTTTATCAAAGTTTTTAACTTTTAAGTATTCAATCAAATCCTAAAATTTGTCAAATTGAAACAGTCAAGTTCTTCCCTTGATTTCCTTAGTTTGGCTAATGAAAAATATTAGATAAAATTACCAAAAAAGTTTTAAACCTATTGCAATTACAATAATTTAGTCCTAATTTTTTTTTTTTTTTACTAATTGAGTATAAACCTTTTGCATCTATAACACTTCAACCTATTTGGTCATTTTTGGCCAATAATCGCTATATGAACATCAACCGTTCTACGTGATGTGATAATGTGAATATTTTATTAATTTTTCAAAATCTTCATTTTTTTTTCTTCTTCTCTCGTTTTTATTCTTCCCTTCTTCCTCTAGCCAACTGCTAGACTTCAGTGCTCACTTTGTTTAGGGATGATCAATTCTTGGGCAATCCGACCCTCACCTAAGAATTGGGAATCAATTAAGGGGGACCAATTCCTAGTTTTTGAAACCAAAAGCTAGGTTAGTGCCCCTTGGAACCAAACCAAATCAACTGATTGATCCGATTCTCGGGTGAGCTAATGGAACTAGTGGCATGTTCTTTTTTTTTTCTTTTTTTCTTTTTTGTTTCATCATGTTCTCTCATTTAATCACATTTTACCCCTCAACAAACATAAGGTCAACCAATTATTTGATTTTTGTTTAGGGGGTTGAGTGTAAGATCACAAATAGTTGAGGGGTAAAGTGCAAAAGTCTTTCCTTTTTCTTGATATTAACAGGCACCAAGTGTTTTTCTACTAGATTTTACTAGTTTGAGGAAGAGCACCTTCTTCGATTAACAAGAGCAATAAGAGCAGCTTCTTTCCTAATCTTCTTTAAATTTTACTTTTCCTTCCAAGCATAAACTTCCCATTAGTTTTTACGGTTATTAAAGAAATTTAAAAAAAAAAAAATCCAGCCCAGGTGGTTTGGATTAGCAATTCCACACGTGGAATATGAAACTGGACCAAAAATCACCGATTTCCATTTTTTGAAACCAAATCCACGCCTCTAGAAACCACCCAAAATTGGTCAATCAGGTCCGGACTAGGTGGTTTATTTTGCTCACCCTTTTCCAAAACTTTCAAATACATCTAAACACATTAATATAATTTTAGACATAATTTTACTCGCTTACTTAAGAAAGTTTACACTATAAATTTGTTAAAAGCATCGTCTCGGGTAATTTCTAAAAAAACATATCATGTTTGAGTTTTAAAGATATAACACGATAATTAATAAGCGTGCCTCTCTCATAATAATATTTTTGTTGGTTTTATTAAAACATTGGTTCCCAGTTGCTTTCAGAACGACATTTGGAGCTATCTTTTGCCTCGTCAATAGAGATGGAGATTATTGCATGCCTTTTCCCAAGTGTCGGTGCATGCCATAATGGAACTAAAAAAATGGACCTCGTGCCTTTTTGCTCTTCAGCACCTGTCAATCACAGAGGATTTTATCGTAAAGATCAAACGGTCGGTGCATTACGATAATAAACATACCCAATATAAATATTATAAAATAATTCTGACTTTTTCTTATTATAATATTAAAGTTTGCATCATGCCTATATTTTTAAATGTCCAATGAAGCCGAATTTTCGGAAAACTTATGTTTACCCAAGTTGGGGTCTCAGATATTACAGCAAATGAAGGATGCATTTGTGAGTTTTCTTTGTTTAGAACTCTATTCCAAAGAATAAGATTTTGCAATTGAATGTCAAGTACATATGTTGAAATTAAACAGCAAAAAAAAAAACGAATAAATAATTGAAGACAATATTTGTGATTGTCCCCGCAATATGTCGCTATGTTCTTTTTACGGTAATTTATAAGTCCATCTTAGATGAGTAATCCGGATCCTTGAAATTCCCCCACAGTGTGAGAATTAACATCAATCGACATCATATTTTCAATATATAACAAGTTATACTAGCCTCCTCTCATTCAATTCCGACAGCTATCTTCAATAAATCATGGATACCTCACTAATATCGAAAGGCCTTTGACCCAACACCAACTACTTCTGCCGTCTCTAACGAGGCTCGGGTGCGGGGCCTTCCGCCGTGGACCTAGATTGCGTAAAGACAACAATAGAAACTCAATGTCGCAACACGTAATAAGAACCAAGAACAGCAGAAATCAGCTCTCATCCTGCTTCCGAAGTAAGTCACAGTCTTTGCCAAAATGCGACTCAAAAATTCTAAACAATGACTCATGATTTCTCAAGATTATCTCTATCGCGAAAGGGTGGCTATTCATAACACTTTTCTGCTTCAATTAGTTTGTATTTGGCATGATGCTTGTTTTATGCTAGATAGAAACGGAAGACCGACAGATCATGTAAACGCATGGATATCTCAACCGAATATGCTGCTAATCAAATCTTGTTTTGTCCCAAGCTATGTCCCTAACGAGATTTGCGCATGTGCTCTATTCTCAATCCCTATCCCTAAAGATCACTCTCGCTCACCACATGTCGGCCGTCGGTACTCGCAGCCTCCGCCCCCACCAAGCCTTTTGGCCTCGAGCTCGGGGGGCATTAATTGTTCAAAAGCGCGGAGGAATCAACCGCGACACGGGGCGTGCCGACGAGAATGTACAGAGAACCGTCCGTGGCCCTTCTAATCGGCCAAAAACATGCGTCCAAACTTTGAAATCGATTGGAAAATGCATCTTTCGAACGTCGCAGAACGGAGGGTTTTTGTCGAGAATGATGAGTCCGAAGGAGAGTGATGGAGAGAGGTTCGTCCGTTCCGAGCTATCCCCAGTCCGAGACCGAAACAAAACGAAAGTCCCGAAACGCATGTTGCCTATTCGGCATGTGAAAAGGAATTAGTCACCGCGATGATGTCCCCACCAGGCCTTGGCCCGTGCATGTTCTTGGCGGAACTTGCTCCGCCAGCAAGGGGCGTTAGGGTTGTTTTTTCGTAATGTGTTTGGTTCGTTTGGAGATGGACAATGGTGAAGTCGAAAGCTCGTCGACGGGAGATCGGTCGGCGAGGATGTTGGGAAAGGCGGCGCGCGCCAGTTTCGGGAAAAGGGTCTGGCCCCAATAAGGAACCGCGTGGCTACAGCGGCGAGCGACTCGGTCCCGGTCTTCCTTTGATGCGGAAATTCCTTCCTCCTAAACTCGAGCATTGAAGTGCGTACGTTATTGGAGAAGTTTAGATGGGGCCAAGGGCACTGACCAAAAAAATTCCCTGAATTCTTAGCTACGGCATTGATGATTTCCCAACGAACTTTAACCGGCCAATCCAACGCGACGGGGTTACAGACCCGTGCCTGAGCCCCTGGGCCCAGACCTAAAGTCTCGAGTTTGTGATTTTTTTATTACGTAAATTACAATATAAATTTTTTTTTAACCCACCAGTCTAGTCTGAATTGTTGATTGAACTTTGAAGCACTTTATCGCAGGTCCCCAGGGTTGAAACTCCATAATTGTTAACACTCGGGAACTATGATGGTAGGGTCGCGTCTTTAGTCTCCGAGATATAGAGGCTTTCTTTTAGTCTTGCCGTCCGAGCATGGATGGCTCATGATGGAGTCATAGTTCACCAAAAATATATATAAATATTTTTTAAAAAAAAATTTTACACTTGCATTTTGGGAATGTTTTGAGTGCATCAATCACTTATTTCATCATTTTTGACTTCATTTATTTCATGGAAAATTTAATAATTTGAAAATTTTTTTAGGAAAATCATATTTTATATCATAAATAATAATTAATCAATTGAAAATGATTTAATTATTAATAATAATTTTAATTTAAATATTTTCATAGATCATAAAAAATTCCTCATTTTTTATCCATTTTTATAAGAAATATAACTTACTATTTTTAGAAAAATATTTTCACCCAACGGAGCCTTTATTGGGAGAGGGTTGAAAAGAGGAGATGATCAGTCACGCCCGGAACAAAGCAGGCCCCAGACGAAATCGCCCCGCGATTGATGTGTAAAATGACGATAATGACCTGCGGTCAAGCTAATGAATTTTTCGTTGCCTGCGTTTACTTTCTCGTGGACGATAATGACCTGCCGTCGTCCCCTGAAATTACCGATTCGCCCACCGGGTGGGGTAGGCGGGCCCCACCCCGCTCGGTCAGATCAGATTCCTGACCATCGCCTCCCCATGTGCCGGGGTGAAGGATTGGATGGGATGGAACGGGATCGCATGCGCTCGTCCACACGCCCCGTACAGTGCACACGAGGGTGGGAAAAAGAGAAAGAGAGAGAGAGAGAGAGAGAGAGAGATGGATTTGAACGGGAGGAGAGGACGACAGCTTTTCTGCCATTCCCATTGGATTCGATTCTTTCCCGCTTCTCTCTCTCCTCTCTTGATTGGTCTATTTCTGTTCTCATTGCCTTTTGTGTACGGATGAAAACAGCACTTTCTAGGGCCTGCCTATTCCTCCTCCCCGCCCTCTCTCTCTTTTATATGTAAATATTTTATCATATTCCACTTGAGAATTTACAAAAAAGGAAAAATTTGTTTTGGTTGTTAAAATTAGGATTAATTCTCTAAAAAATCTCAAACTAGTATGCTTATGACAAATTTACTCCAAACTATTTTTTTGACCACCAAAAACCCCAAACCGGTATATTTTTGACAAATTTACTCAAAACCAATATACTTATGACAAATTTACTCTTTATTAGTTTTCGTTAAATTTTACCGTCGAGTTATTAAGTGAAATGACACAGACAGTTGATTGGTATATCAATTTGAGATTTTACGCTCCGTTTGTCATAGTTTACAATTTTTTGTGATATTAATTCAATTTAGCAGAAGGTATATTTGTCACAAATTTATTAATTTGGGGTAAATTTATCATAAATGTATAAATTTAAAGTTTTTTATGGTCAGTCCGAGTAAATATGTCGCGGTGTGTCTAATTTTGGATTTTTTCATAGTCAAAAAAATAGTTGAGGGTAAATTTGTCGCGGGTGTCTTAGTTTAGCATTTTTCAAAATATTAACCCTTAAAATTATGATAATGGTATCATTATATATTTACAAAATTATAAAGAAATAGAGGTGCTTGTTGCTAAGTTAAAGTCGATATTAAATAAAATCACTCTTGAGCACATTCACGTTGTTCGCCATCTTACTTGGTTTGATGGCAAGACCACTTCACTATGTTTGTTTTGGGATGGTGTGACTTCATTTCCACAATGTCGATTTACTCGTGTAAAGTGCTTTCAATATAAATAACGCGATGGGTTGGCAAAATGCCAAATTATCTTATGCCATTCATTTTTAGATAATTGATGCTTTTTTTTATATATTATTCATAACTTTTTGAGTCATCACCTCATCATCCACATTCATTGCTATCTTTAAGAGTTTGAGATTTGCTTCTGCTTCTTCTTCTTCTTTTATTTTTTGGTTTAATGTCACTATGCATAGATATATTTGCTATTTTTTAATATCACAAGATGATCTATAATTTTTTAAAACTTTAAAAAATCAACTTTGGCGTGAAAAATCAATAGATAAAAAGAATTGGTGAAAAGAATGTAGATGAAATTGATCATATTGACATTTCTTGTTGACATGTTTGAATTTTCATCCGCCAATTTCGCAAAAATCAATAAAATGCATGTCATTGCTCGCAGGGGTTATAGTTTTTTTTCTGTTAAAAATACAAGGCGCTGTGGGGCCGCGCAAGGTGGCTGTGCGGACGGTCGTGATGTAACGCCCGCGAGCGGCGATGCGTGGTGGCTGTACGGACGGCCATGATGTAAAGCCCGCGAGCGACGACGCAAGCGTCACCGTCGGCTCCGTTGGCTCGCAGCTCGTCGGTCACCGGCGGCCGTGACCCGAGCCCGGAAGGATGACCCGCGGGTGAGGTTAGTAAAAAGCTCCCCAACGGCTATTTGGTGGGCCCCACCTCCCCCCCTTTCCCCTCCCTCTCTTTGGCCATTCCGAGGTGGTCGTCGACGCGCGCGCGTGAAGAACTTTATGCGTCTTGCTCTCTTTTTCACCCGAGGATGTGACCGAATTTACGGTCCTGCCACGCTGTCTTGCAATCGATGGCTTCTTGTCTGCTTTATTACTTCCTTTCTTCAGCGGTCCTTTGCAGGAGCGCGGAATTATATTTCGCCCTCTGAGTTTCTTGGATTGGAGCAAGTTGGTCCCTGACGTTTCGTTTTTTGCAATTTGCCCCCTGACTTTTTGAAATCGGCCGCAACGTGCTCCCTTTGGTTGGCTCCAGCCAATATTCTTCGCATATTTTATCACATGACTGCATGTGATTGGTTGTTTAATGCATACTGATCGTCTATCATCTATATATGTGAGAGAAAAAAAACAGAGACCACTTGAATAAATATTTCAGAAATACATATTAATATGCATTTGACCTAGGTCCAGTAAAATTCTCGCCGGAACTTTAGCATGTTCTCTTATGCAATATATTTTTGAATTATTCTTTCGAGTCTGCATATGCACGTACTTATGTCACAATTGACCTCGGTAGTCAGCCACGTAGTTAGATGCTTCGAACAAAAGTTGGTAGGAGGAAACGCAAGGAAGCGCACTGTTATTGATTTATAAAATTCGTGGGGCAAATTGTGTAGATTGAAATGACGGTGGACATGCAAAAGCCCTGAAAAGCTTTGGGGGCGACGTGTAATTTACAGTCCATCTCACGAGTGGTTCTTCATTTCACCAATAAAGTCATAGCCACTCCAGACATGAAGGTTAACTTTCTTTCTCTTCAGCTCCAAGGTCTCCATTAATTATATTTTAAAATTATCTTATAATATTTATAATGAAAAATGAGATAGTACCGCACAATACTAGATTTATGTATTTCCTTGGATCCAGGCTCCGTGGACTCAGTGGATGGTGATGGTCAATCTCATGAGATCTACATATAAGACTTGTGTGGGACTCATAATATCAATGATTGTGATTTATTGAGTCCACTTAATCCGGCTCAAAGCAAAAAAAGTAAAGACAAACGAGTTGAATGCGATATTCAATTTGAAATGAACTATGTAAAAAAGATATCATTTGTTGAACTATGTTAAGAAAGATATCATTTGACTTTCTGATAGCGGGAGCTAACCCATTTCAAGTTGCTGGGTGACAATTATTAGGGAGACATCCATACAGCGGGGGAGCAATAAAGAGAGCTTTATAGACCAATAATTGTTAATTGACCAATTAAATTGCGTTTTCAAAGAGCTTTATGCCAGCTAGGGCAATAACGAGCAAGTGTAACGTTGTTTTCGATGAATGAAAGACAAATTGCGTCTATCATCTTGACGGTGCAACTTGTTCCATGACCATGTTATTTTGTTAATAATTTCATAATTGAGCAAAAAAAAAAATTAAAGCGCCAATTTTAAGTCGAGTGCGGGTATTTTAAGTAAATTAAATATAGATAACTGTTAGAGAACTAAGAAGATGAACTTATCGGGTTGGCAATTCTTGCTATGCGAGTAAACAGTCACTTTCAAGAATGGCCCTCCAAATTTAATGCAATTGAGAGGTGGACACTATAATGGCACGAAAATAAAATATCTTTGGATCAAGAGATTAAAGTTTCAATATTTTTTTGCTTAAATTTAAGCATTTAAATAGTTGGCATGTGTAACTTTTTTACATTTATTGTTATAAATTTTTTATATTATGGACTCACATTAATTAATTAATTTTTTATTTGTTGAACCCTATAGTGATCTAATTAAATTGGGTATTGGCATCTATTGATAATAGATCTAGTTGAGTAACAAAGTGTAGGTAATTGTATTTAATTGAAACCCGGAATGAACTTAATTGATGCACTGTTAATTATGGTTTGCTAAGTCCCCTTTTTAGCCTTATAAAAATGTATGTTATACCTATCAGTTGTTTTAATCCATTGAAAACTGTTATATTGAAATAAGTCATAAATAAGAAGATTTGATATTCCAATAAATCTTTGATTATCATGGTGATATATTTTTTTTTAAGTAAATAAATGGTTCAAACAAGTACGCTTTAATTCCGTTTTATTTATTAATCTCGGTGTTTTACAATCATATATGAATTCGATTCTTTTTTATTGATTAGTTGTTTATGTGAATAATTTTCTACATTTATTTGATAGGAGTTATCAAGTTTCGTTTGGATTTAATTTGTTGTTCGAAAATTGAATCGTGTCAAAACTTCAAAAAATTAATGGAGTCAATTTCTCATGTAGGTCAAAATCTATTGCACGTACTACAAATTCAAACTCATGCGTAGCATATGATATATAAATATATATATATATATATATATATATATATATATTTTTTTTATAGTACCTATAATTTTTTTTTCATCATAATGTGTAGGGTGCTTCCCCGATTCAAGCCTTAAAAAGGATGTGTGAAGTTCAATGCCCATCCTCAAATTTGTACAAAAAAATGGATGTTCTTGTGAGAGATTGCAGTGTAATGATCTCAAGTTTAGTGAATAGGATTTCCAAGAGTCAAGTTGTTCAATATAAAATCATTTTTCAAGAAATCATTTTTAGACTTTCCATTATACGAATGACGGAAAACTACTCAATCGATAGATTGTGTTTCTTCTAGATCAAAAATAACGAGCTTAGATTAGGGGAAAAACTTTAATTTCTAACAAGAAGAAAATCATTTTCCCTAACTTTTTATTTCCTATTCTCTATTTCTCATCAATTCATTTTCTATAAGTCTCGTCTATTTTTTTCTTCGTAACCATTGTCTGCAATTTCTTGAATATACTTCGGTACTACTGATATTCTTCGTGTTCAAGGAAAATGCAATCGTTTATAGTATGTTACAAATATGGTTACATAATTTATTTTCTATCCTCTTCATTATTTTTGTGATTTTGATGGATTACAAAATGAACAAATAATATATTGATTCTAGTTTGTTAATGGTTACGTGTCATTTGTACTAGGGACAAGTGTGGATCCATGGTAAAATTGGGAACCAACCCATAGGCATAGTCTTTGATTCTTAAGAAAGGTGGAATCAACAGTGTGTAGATAATTTTTGTCTGGTGGGTAAATGAACCGGACTTGAAGTCGCGCGAGACTGCGTTTTTTAGCCAAGAAAGTGAAAAGCTAAAGCAAGAACGATGTCCTATACGACTGAAATTCTCCATAGAACACCAAATGTTTTGTTTTGAAATTGCCAAATGCTTGCTTCGGTTAATGTCCCCAAAAAGGAAGAGACCTGAGCTTCACAAATTGTCTACCCCAAATTTATTGTTTTGAAATTGCCAAATGCTTGTTTTGGTTAATGTCCTAGAAAAGGAAAAGACTTGAGCGTCACAAAATGTCTACTCACGTACTCTCACCGGGGGAACTGAGTTGAGTACTCTCACTGGAGGAACTAAGTTGACCTATGGTTGAGGAAGTGCTATTAAGGCATGTCAACTCAGCTGTGGACATTTAACCCACTCTTATTCACTTTATGCGTGTGAGGTTATTATATCTGCCTACCTAGTAGTAACTAGAACCGAATTTTAACATTGTGTCTATCTTCACCACCGTGAGGCTAATTTCATATCATCTTTTTTTCTTCCCGACAGAAAGAGAATAAAAGGATAGCGGGGGTCTCTTACCCCAGGACAGTTCTCCCACCTGTTTTTTTACGAGTGAGCCTTTTAAGGATCTACTCAAGTCTAGAGCTTCACAAACTATCTACCCCAAATTTATTGTTTTGAAATTGCCAAATGCTTGCTTTGGTTAATGTCCCCATAAAGGAAAAGACCTGAGCTTCACAAAATGTCTATTCACGTACTCTCTTCAAACTTTTCTATGCTAACAATGAGTCATATTTGGAGCGATCATCATTCAACTCAAATCTGGAAACGAAGAGGGTACAAAGATTTACCTTAACCGTTAATGAATTTTTCAAAAATATATTTCAGCGACAAGTTTTCAATGCAATAAAGCAGACTCGAAGATATGCTCCGAATAGGAGAGATCTTCAATGTAAGGTAGGAAAAAAAAGTGCCCTTTTTCCAAATGGGATCACGGATTTTTTTATAATTAGTTCCTTTCTCAATGTGGTCAATAATAGAACGCTGAACCAAAAATTATTTAATTATTTGCACATTACATGTGGTGCATATGAATGCTGTGCGCTCTGCTGTGAAGCCCTCAGTTGTGCCCCTGCTGCCGGTTGGCAGCAATATGATGGGATCCACCCTCGCCAAAAATAAAACTGAGAAAAAAAGAAAAAAAACATAATTGATAAAAAAGATTCACTAGTTTTATTAAAATTATTAAATGATGTAGTAAGCCAATCGAATTATTTAATCAGCTTGGGAAATTGTGACCTTCCAGAGTCCCCCCCGGCTGTAGAAAAATGCGAATTTTTGACCGTTGTCTTTTCGACTTTTTAATAATGCTTCAATATTATAATGGTAAGATTCTGAAATTTGTCAGCCCGACTCGCCATCCTTTTTTAAAAATTGAAAAATGCCAGAAAACCCAGAACCCAAAAAACAAAAAACAAAAAAAATGGTGCTTAGAAAACTGCATAATGCGATCAAAACAGAAGAATCTTTGTCTAGGGCGACATGAAAAAAAACATTATCGTGGAAGAGACTCCACGTTGCCCGAATGGTCTAAGCGATTCTCCCAGTTTCATTGATTACTCTGCTGAAAAATATGAAATTGGTTATTGTTTATTTTATTTTTTTATTTATTTTTACTTCGTTTGGTTGATGGGAAAATTTTTACATGGGATTCCTTCATTTGATGGGGAGAAACGGGAGGTAATTATACATAAATAGAATAAGAAGCCCCACCAAACTCTGCATGGAGATCAACTATTTAATGATGAGTTGCCCCTCTGGGTCAGTCACTTTCAATTTTTTCTTCAACTGCCACCCCAAAATAAAAAAATTGCAAATACAATTGTAATCGAAGAACTTCTCTGTTTGCTCGAACTTTCGATCTGAATTGATTTGCCAGTAATTAACTCACTTTTTTTTTTTTGTCTCGTTTTAAGATCTGAAAAGAAGAAATGTTTGTGGAGATTCACAAATGCCCATTACAATAACAAAAGAGAGAGAGATTACAGGCAAGATTGATTTCATTTTGTTAATTAAAAAAAGTTACATTATAATTTTGCCTTTGAATCTCTAAAGATTTAAGATGTTTCATATTGAAGAAGGCTCAAATTTGAAAGTGATTTGGAGCGATTATTATTTGCTTCGTTCATTTTTAAGAACTTGGCGACTCATACACTTTGAGTTTTTTAATATATGTTTATATTGACAAGTGAATTTACTTTAGATTATTCATAACTTTATTGAAGTTAAATAATTTTTCAATGTTTTCACGAAAAAGTAAGAAAGTTTGTTGAAGTTTTCAAAGCTAAAATTGCTGCACCCTTTTAAGCGTCAAAAGATGAAAAGTTTTCAATCAGGAAAAAAAAAAAAAAAAGCTGAAAAGTTAAAAAAGTAAAGGGAAATATCATAAAAAAATCCAAGCTATGTTATAAATATCCCAATTTTTTTTCATATTAAAAAAAAAGGGTAAATTTTCCCAACATAACACAAATACCCTCAACTTTTTTATACCACAAAAATACCCAAACTTATACATGTACTATTTCAATCCCATTTTAGGTATATTAAGTTCAAGGTTTTTTATGGCATAAAAAAGTTCAAGGTATCTGCTTTAATGATGGATATAATTAGAGATTTTCAATAACACCGAAAAAGTTTATGGTATTTGTATCATATTGGGCATAATTTGGGGGTCATTTGTGCAATTAAATCAATAGTAAAGGGGGTGCAAATTAGACTAAACTAGAGAGCAGCGGAAAAACTGAGGTCAATTTTTTGAACTCGAGGAGGGAGGGGCAGAATGGGAAAAGCAGGGAGAGTCATCTGGGGTTTCTCGAAAGGGAGGAGGACACTGGAGACCCCTCTCCCTAAACGACAAGGGCCGATGCTGTGTCTCTGTCTGCCTGAATCTCTCCGCACGACGCCCGACGAGCGACGAACGAGCAGCAGAGTCACCGAGCGAGTCGCTTTCCCACCCACCCACGTCGGCCGCTGTACCGAAAAACGCACTCCGTCCGAAGCCCACGTCCGCCATTTCCCCCTCCTCCCCTCTTTTCCGTTTCTACCCCTTCCCGGGTCACGTAACAGTGTGGATAAAAAAAGAGGAACTTCAACGCCCCCCGCCCGGAATGGCAGAGAGGGAGTGGGGGTGGTGGGCAGATTTATTAATTAATGAAAAGGCAAGGGGGAGAGAGAGAGGGCGAGAACATGACAAGAAAAAAGTGAGCTTTTCCACATAGAAAGAGAGAGAGAGAGAGAGAGAGAGAGAGAGAGAGCGTTTTTGTGGGCAAAAATATTTATTGGATTTTTGTGGAGGCAGGGCCTTCCCCACTGAGAGAAACTCTTGGCTTAAGGCCCCGTGGTGAGGGGGGTGCGCAGGATAAGCACAGAGAGAGAGAGAGAGAGAGAGAGAGAGAGGGAGGGAGCTGGGAGGGAGAGAGGGAGAGTAGCCAAGTTCATTGTTTCTTGGCTGGTGATGGGGTGCGAGCTTGAGCTGCTCTGAGCTACGCTGAGCTCGTTGGTGTAGTGTCTTTGGTGATTCCAGGGTGCTTCTCTTTCTGGGTTTTTTCTTCTTTTCGAGGAGAGGTTTGGTTCAAGAAAAAATGGGCGAGAGAAGAAGAGCTCTGGCAGTGATTGTGTGCTTGTGGAGCTTGATCTCTCTGTCCGGAGCTGCCCGGTTGGGTTCTGGTCCGAAGCGGACGCTCGATGTTCAGAAGCACTTGAGGCGCTTGAACAAGCCTGCTGTGAAAAGCATTCAGGTTTTGGCCGTGCTCTATCTTTTCTTTTTCTTTTTTTGTTTTCCCCCATTTGTAAAGTCTCTTTCAGGTCTTGCTTTAACTGCTTTTGAGTGTTTGGTCGCTGCGGGAAAAAATGGGGGACAGTTAGAAAAAGGGAGGGGAAATCGCAAGCTCTCTGTTTTTGGTTGCACAAATTCAGCGGCTTCATATTTTTTCAGAAATGAAATTTGAGTGATTGGAATAAGAAATGCTTTTCCTTGGATTTGAAAGAGGTTTTGAGTGAGTATGAACGCTCACCTCCTATTTCTTGGGTCTGACAAAATCATGACATCCTCATTTAAAAGAGATTGTCTTTTTCTTTTCGGTTACCTAATTAAAATTGACTGCAGACTAAAGAATGAAGCAAATGGGTGCCTTCTTCATCGTATAGCTAAAAAGCTTTTCTGGGTCAGTTGGGATCTTGGTGCTGGAGCTCCAATAATATACTGACTCCTGAGTCTTCTGAATGTGAAAGCACAGTCTGGAAATGATGTCTGTCTGGCCCTCTTAGAAGCTTGGATGAGCATGATGAAATAATAATGTACTTGGTTTCTCTAGATAGGACTGAACTGCAAAAATTTAACTCACTTGTACCACCTTTTAAAGCTGTGATAAATGCTTCTTTTCTACAACTGTTTTCTAATGGACATGGGTTTTCATGTTTTTGATCTTATGTATTTTGTAATGTGCTTCAGAGTCCAGATGGGGATGTTATAGACTGTGTCCACATATCTGATCAACCGGCCTTTGATCACCCTTTCCTCAAAGACCACAAAATCCAGGTGCATTTACATTTTCTCGCAGATTTCTCTCTGTTTTTTTTTTTTTTTTTTTTTGCGTCTTTTCTTTTATTTTTTTACTTCTCTCTTTCCTAATTTTTACCATCACCCCTTTTTGATCTGTCTTTCTGGGTTCTGTTTGCTTCACCAGATGAGACCTAACTATCACCCTGAAGGCCTGTTTGATGAGAACAAAGTGGCCACAAGCACCAAAGAAAGGGCAAACCCCATTAATCAGTCGTGGCACGTGAATGGGAAATGCCCTGAGAACACCATCCCCATAAGGAGGACCAAGGAAGATGATGTCCTGAGAGCAAGCTCTGTTAAGAGATATGGAAGGAAGAAGCGCAGAAGTATCCCAAAACCCAGGTCCGCTGACCCTAATCTCATCAATCAGAGCGGTCATCAGGTAAAGCATTTGTTCCTGTCTCTCTCTCTCTCTGTGGAAAAGAAAATGAAGTAGCTTTTCAACCTTTTTCCTTTTCTTGCCTTTTGATGTGGATTATTTGTCATTGATCTTGTTAATTAATCTTTTTTGGTTTGTTTCTCCTTGGAGCATTCAGCATGCGATAGCTTATGTTGAGGGAGACAAATACTATGGAGCAAAAGCAACCATAAATGTTTGGGAACCAAAAATTCAACAGTCCAATGAGTTCAGCTTATCTCAGCTCTGGCTATTGGGAGGTTCATTCGGTGAAGATCTGAATAGCATCGAGGCCGGGTGGCAGGTAATGTCAAAATTCATAGATTTTCCATTGATGCTTGTTGGAACTGAAATTTTTGGTTATGCAGTTGCTTAAAACCTTGACTAATGTGTACAGGTCAGTCCAGATCTATATGGTGATAACAACACGAGATTATTCACCTACTGGACGGTAAACCTTTGCAGACATCGGTCCATTTGCTGCATCTGGTGTTTTTATTACCTTCGGCTTACTCAACTCCAATTGTTTTACAGAGCGATGCATATCAAGCCACGGGTTGCTATAACCTCCTCTGCTCTGGTTTCATTCAAATCAACAATCAAATAGCAATGGGAGCGAGCATCTCCCCTGTTTCTGCTTTCCGGAGTTCTCAATATGACATCAGTATACTCATCTGGAAGGTAAAGTCAAAAATGGCAACGATTTTGACCTATTAAATAGCTGCAACTGACTGTAGGTCAATTTCTCGGAAATTTCATAAAAGAAAATGGAGGTAGTACCACCAAATGTGATCTCCAGTCGGAGTTGTCTTTTGTGGAGTCCTCATGCCGGGTGTGTTGTTTATTTACCTATGGGGAGTATTCTAGTTTTTTGCAAGGACTATAATAAAGATAGTACAGGATTATGAGTCATATCAACATATTCTAGTTGCTGTATGAAACTTTACCTACACTTTCTTCATGTTTATCTAGCCTCTGTTAGTAATTGAAGTTACATGAAATTTCCAATAGGATCCAAAAGAAGGCCACTGGTGGATGCAGTTTGGGAATGACTACGTCCTCGGTTACTGGCCATCTTTCCTCTTCTCATACTTGGCGGAAAGCGCTTCAATGATCGAGTGGGGAGGTGAGGTCGTGAACTCGGAACCTGACGGTGAACACACATCAACTCAAATGGGAAGCGGCCGTTTTCCTGAAGAAGGGTTCGGGAAGGCCAGCTATTTCAGGAACATTCAAGTCGTTGACAGCTCCAACAACCTCAAGGCTCCTAAGGGGATTGGCACCTTCACTGAGCAATCGAACTGTTACGACGTCCAAACCGGCGATAACGGCGATTGGGGCCACTACTTTTACTACGGGGGTCCTGGCAAAAACCCTAATTGTCCATGACCATTAGAAGTCCCCAAAATCCTCCTTTTTCTATTTGCCCATGTATCATTCGACCCTTAGTGTCAATGTCCCTCCTCTCTCTCTCTCTCTCTCTCTCCTGTATACCCCTTTCTTGGTCCTTTTTTAGGGTGGGTCTCCTAGGAACATGTCTTCACCTTTCTGTAGTGGGAAAGTTTTGACTCTACTGTATTTTCACTTAGAATATTTTCTCTCCATGTAAGTGGGTCTTTAGAGGGGTTGGCCAAAAGTGTCTGAAAGCCTTAAGAGAAATAGGCCCTTGAATACTCCTTGTATTCTATTTGTTTGTTTGCTCCTTCCCCTCGAGTGGTTTGTCAATGAATGAATGGAATGAACCATCCTCTCTCATTTGGCTCCATGATCCAGCCTTTCCCATTTTGTGAATTTTCAAGGATGCTATGTTCCTCTCGCAATTTGCCAAATCTCCTAAAAGGCTATCAAATCTGTGATGTCTTCTTTTGTTTTCTTTTGAAGGTTCGTATTCTTCTCAAGGAAAGTGTGTGGAGGAAAGCTGGACGTGAGTGGATGACAGATCTTATCCCCATTGCATCTCCTTTTCAAAAGCACAGCACTCACACGGTCGCAAACAACAAAAACTACCAACTTAGACATCAACCCAGCACCCAAAGATCTCTTTTTTAGCTATTTCTTTATTGCTAAACAGCACCCCATGGATTTCAAAATGCTCAAAGCTAAAATGCCACTATTCCGGTTGATGTTCTGGAGGCGCCCAACTCCAAGATTCCTTGGCCCCAAAGTGTCCTAAAGTTGAATGGATTTGTACGAAGACTTTTTATGAATTTGTCCACTTCACGTCACTCTCAGCCACCTGCCTATACTAGGGTCTGCGGGATATGGTTGTGAAGATGGTAGCAATTGACCTTTAGTTGGCCTCCATTTTGCCTTAATAATGTAGTCCCTTGATTGAGCCTTCACTAATTTGGTTCAATGCATCTAGCAGGTAGCACCAGTGCTCATGATTGTATGAGCCTTGATTTGCTAGAGCATGAATAATCTTAACTGTCCGAGGGATTGATGAAGATCTTCGATTTGATTACTTATCCAATGTATTTTCTAGGATTTGATAAAAAAAATGTATGTACTACACTCACAACACGAGCGCGGTAAAGCTTGACTCGAGATAATGAATTAAAAAATTTAGAAAATAAAGAGGTAGTGTGGATGTGATAGGCTCTCAGCTTCTGTCTCTAGAAGAGCTTCTCAGTGCCATGCATAGCACGTTGAGCAAAGATCAACACACGTGGGAATTTCAGTGCGGATGCTGATGATGGGTAGCGTCAGAAGAGGGTCGATGTTATTGAGGGCGAGGAGCTAAATAATGCTCTGTACCTCTTTAGACATTATGAACTGTCCTCGTGCTTTAAGCATGAATCTGAATGCTCAGAAAACTTGTCAAAATATGTACCCGATTCCGATATTTAGCGAGATAATCGGTTCGCTCTGCTGGTCTGCCGGAATAAACCAGACGGCATACATATTAATCCCTAAAGTTTAATCTTGTTCCTTGATGAAAGGAAGTGAAGAATGGACGAAAGAGTTCTGGAATTTCTTGTATATTTCGTATATCTTCTGATGTACAATTCTCTTGTAATTATAGTACAGAGATGAAGTAATACAAGGCAAACAAATATTTATGAAATCGTATCTAATCTCAATCTAAGATCCTAACTAAATTGTGTACAATTAAGATCAATTTGAGATTCCGAGCATATCTTCTAGAATCGGATTAGAGCATATCTTCCAACACTCCCCCTCAAGCTGGTGGCTGATAGATATCCAAGACGCCTAGCTTGCTTAATAGATATGCATGCTGTCTTTGACACAAGGGCTTGGTGAAGATGTCAGCTGGTTGCTCTGCCTTTCCAATTCCTCTAGTCTCAATTATCCCCTCTTGAATTTTTTCTCGAGTGAAGTGACAGTCCACTTCTATATGCTTCGTTCTTTCATGAACTATGGGATTCGCTGCAAGTTTGAGTGCCGCATCGTTGTCACAAAACAACCTAGTCGGATTCTTCAATTTTATTCCAAGATCCCCAAGTAGTCCTCGTATCCATACTATCTCACAGGTAGTTTTTGCCATAGCCCGATATTCCGCCGGTGAAGACAATGATACGGTTGCTTGTTTCTTGGTTTTCCACGAAAGAAGAGAATCTCCAAGTTTAATGCAAAAACCCGTAATGGATCGTCGACTCATGGGACAAGTTGCATAATCTGCATCACAATATGCCGACATTTTCATGTTGCATTCCCTGGATAAAAGAATCCCTAGTCCGGGCACTTCTTCAAGTACTTCACGACTTTTAAGGCGGCATTCAAGTGAGATAACTTGGGACCGTGCATGAATTGGCCGAGAGTTTGCACTGCATATGATATATCGAGTCGGTCATAGTTAAATATATGAGCTTCCCAACAAGTTTCGATAACCCGAAGGATCATTGAGGATAGGATCATGATTCTCGATGTCCCAAGATCATAATCCTTGGTGGTCAACTTTATGTTCTCGCTCAATTGGAATAACGATGGTTTACATCCGGATAGACACCGCCTCGATATAATCTCCAGCACAAACTTCCGTTGACTAAGAGAAATCCCATGATCAGATCGAGCAATCTCGATTCCAAGAAAGTATTTGGGTGCTCCCAAATCTTTAATGTGAAAAGTAAGATGCAAATGCTTCTTGAATCTCTCTATTGCAGTCTTATTATTTCCCATGATGAGAATATCGTCAACATATATCATTAGATAAATAGATGACGTACCTTGAGTCCATGTGAATAAAGCGTAATCATATCCGGACCGTTTGAAACCGCGAAATAAGGGCATCAAGCAAATTTGGCATACCATTGCCTGGAGGCTTGCTTGAGACCATAAAGAGATTTACTGAGACGACATACTCTATTCTCCCCCGTCTCCGTAATCCTTGAGGAATATCCATGTAGATTTCCTCATCTAAGTCTCCATGCAGAAAAGCATTATGTACGTCCATTTGGTGTAAAGACCAATCATTAATGGCTGCAACAGATAAGAAGGATCTTACGGTTACATCTTTGGCGACGGGAGAAAAAGTTTCATGGTAGTCGAAACCTTCTCGTTGAGTAAATCCTTTGGCCACCAACCGAGCTTTGTAACGCTCAATAGACCCATCTGCACGGTATTTAATCTTGTATACCCATTTGCATCCAATAGGTTTCCTATTTGGTGGTAGAGGAACCAAATCCCATGTCTTATTTGCAGTTAGTGCTTGCAATTCAGCCCCCATAGCTTCCTGCCATCTTGGAGCTTTAGCTGCTTCTTCATAAGTGGAGGGCTCGATGTCTTCTGATATTCGACTCACACAACATCTATGTTCCGGGGAAAGTCTATGGAACGAAACATAAGATGATATTGGGTAGTTAATACCTGGTGAGTTGAGTGACGCACAAACATAGTCTGTTGTCCAAGCCGGCGGTTGTGTAGATCGACCAGAACGTCGAGGAAGAGTCTCTGGAACTAGAGTTGAAGATTCTTCCGTATTGCCAATTTCATCAGAAGATTCTTCCGCCATTGAAGTTGCTGGAGCATCAGGAGCATCATTTCCGACAATTGCTGGTTCGAATTTTCAGAAATGTTTGGATTCATCATAAGCGTTCCTGGAGTTCCTGTCACGAAATATTTTGTGGCTGAAACATCCTCCACAGATATTGGCTTACCGAAATATTTGAAGTCTCTGTTGAAGAATCCTTTTCTTGGAAGGGAAAAATGTCTTCATGAAAGATAACATCTCTGCTGATGAAGAAATCCAATGTTGTTTGATCTAGGACTCGATACCCCTTTTGCAAATTCGGATAGCCCATGAAGATGCAACGTCGAGCACGAGGCCCCATTTTGTCTCGAGGGCCCAAAACAGTAGCGAAGCACTGGCATCCGAATACCCTTAAATGGCCCAATTCTGGTTTCTTCAGGAAAAGCAATTCAAACGGAGTTTTTCCATTGAGTATTCGAGTTGGCATACGGTTAATGAGATATGCTGCAGTAATGATACATTCACCCCAATAATTATCTGGAATTGATGCCTGAAATTTTAATGCACGTGCAACCTCCAATAGGTGACGATGCTTGCGCTCTACTACTCCATTCTGTTGTGGTGTATAGACACAAGAACTTTCATGGAGAATCCCATGAGATGACAGAAGAGAATTGCAGTCATTGTTGAAGAACTCCTTGCCATTGTCTGTCCTAACCCGTTGGATAGATCTTCCAAACTGGTTCTTGGATAGAGCAATAAATGTCTTCAAATGTGAGAAAACTTGTCCCTTCGACTGCATCAGAAACACCCAGGTGGCGCGAGAATAATCGTCCACAATTGTCAAGAAATAGCGCGATCCATCATGATGTTGGGTATGATAAGGACCCCAAACATCCATGTGGATTAAAGAAAAGATATGCGTTGCACGATTTTTACTTAGGACAAAAGGAATGCGTGATTGCTTTGCAAGGGGACATATGTGACACTTAGAATAAGGAAATGAAGCACTATGACCCAATCGTGAATGTGAAAGGTAGTCTTTATCATTGGCAGTCGTGTTACACAATGATATTTTATTTGAAGGAAATAAAGATAAATCAAAATTACTTGGATAATTTTTCCACAGAAACAATCCTTCAGAAAGACTACCCAAGCCCATCACTCTGCCAGTCGAAAGGGCCTGAAAGGAGCAGGTGTCAGAATTAAACAATACACGACAGGAATTTTCTCTGCAGACTTTGGACACAGAAATAAGATTGAATTGAAATTCTGGAATATAAAGGACATTTTTGAGTATGATCTCTGGGCTAAGTTTGACTGATCCAGTGATTTTGACATGAGTAACGTTCCCATTTGGTAATTGAACAGTTGTAGGAAATTCTAGGTTCTCATGTAAATCAGAAAATAGTGCTCTTTCACAGGCAATGTGATCACTTGCCCCGAGAATCAATTATCCAGGATTTCCTGGAAATATTATTAATCGAGCGGGGAAATACCCGAAAAATTTCCTCCCTTGCTTGAGATGTCCAATTTCTGTATGGCCTGCATCAATTGTTGATATTGATCATTTGTAATGGGTCGATCAACATTAGAACCACCAACCTGGTAGGCCGCAGAAATCCTTTTTCCTTTATCTCCGGGTTTACCGTGTAATTTCCAGCAATTTTCCACTGTATGATGTGGCCTTCTGCAAAAATCACAATATAATTTACCCCTTTTTTGATTAAAATTCCTTGCGGTTGCCGAAAAAATTCCTCCGCCGTCAGATCCAGACGAAAAAGGACCACCGTCGGATGTCTTGCCACTCGCTCCATCTCCACCGTTGGATCCGGTCGAATATATGGGTCCTTTTGGACCGTCCGATCTGCGGGTCAAATGATCTGAGCCGTCCAGCGCTCCCTTTTTAAGGGAATAGGGATCCTCAGATCCGCCCGAACGAAACCCTAGCCCGAGCTCTCCTCCTCCGTGCGCCCCTTTTTCGAGCGATGGATTTAGGGTTTTCGATCCCCAATTTCTTCGCTCGCCGCGACTGGCCAGGGCAAAAACCTCGCCTCCCTTTGCCGATTCTGAAGAAGCAAGTCTCTGGCTTTCTTCTTGGACGGCTAATTGGTAGATCCGGCCAAGAGGAGGCACTGGTTCCATGGCCAAGATCTGCGAGCGAAATGTCAGGTAAGAATCATTTAAGATTAAAAGGAATCGGGTCGCCTTTTCCCTTTCTTTGATCGATCGGTATTGTGCGATTGTCTCTTCTGGACCCACGAGTTTCTCCTCTGCTGCTTCGAGATCGTTCCACAGGGACGAAAGTTTGTTGTAACAGACCGTGATGGTCATGTTTCCCTGTTTTAATTCACTGAGCTCCTGCAAAAGTGAAAAAATTCGTGCCCGATCTAACTTGCCATACATCTGTTTGATGTTTTCCCACATGGTTTTCGAGTCCTCTTGTTGGTGGGAGACCGGCCCGCGACCTGCGGGAGATGCGATTCTTGCCGAGCCATGTCCTCACGAGTTGATTGCACTTCCTCCAGAATCGGGCTAGTCGCTCATCGGCAGGAATCGGAACCGCCCCGTCGAGGAATCCATCCTTGTCCTTCGTCACAAGGGCGCGCCGGAAGTCTCGGGACCATCTGGCGTAATTCTCGGGCCGGTTAGGCGAAGGTTGATCAACTTCAGCTCGGGGCCATCGGACGTTGAGACGTGCGAGAGGATCACCCGAGGCTCCGGCGCCCGGTGACGGCGAGACGGGGAATGGCATGAATCCGGCGCAAGGTTCGGGTAAGAATTTGTCCCTTGGCCCGATTCGTTTGTCCCGAATTGATACCCCGCATTTGAAAGCCCCGGATAGGGATTCGTTCCTATACCGGGTTGTCCAGATCCGCTTACCTGCTCCAATCCTGGGGTCGAGCTTGCCCCGTTTACGGCTGGTGAGCTTGCCTCGTAGGTTCCTTGGTGTCCTACATAAACGGGCGATGATGTATTCGGGTTTGTCCCGACATAAAATGGGTAAGGTACCCACTGGAATGGATGACCCGCAAAGGGTTGCCCCAGACCGAACTGAGCCTGAGTAGGTCCCCATTGAACTGGGTGAGTCTGGATTGTTTGTTGTTGTGTTGTTGCAGGTACATTTTGAATCGGCACTGGTGATGAGGCTTCTGCGGTGGTTTGTTCATCAGCCATTGGGATGAAGAAAACCAGTAGCTCTTGTATTCTTCTTCGAGGGTGATTCCTATACCAAGATGGCAGATCTGTTATGTGACTCAGATCTCCTTTGGTGGCAATCTGAAGCGGAAGCGAAGGATGGACATAAGCCGAAGTTCTGATACCATGAAAGGAAGTGAAGAATGGACGAAAGAGTTCTGGAATTTCTTGTATATTTCGTATATCTTCTGATGTACAATTCTCTTGTAATTATAGTACAGAGATGAAGTAATACAAGGCAAACAAATATTTATGAAATCGTATCTAATCTCAATCTAAGATCCTAACTAAATTGTGTACAATTAAGATCAATTTGAGATTCCGAGCATATCTTCTAGAATCGGATTAGAGCATATCTTCCAACACTTGATTAACTCTAAGAATATAAATAATTCTAGTTTTGGCCAATTTGGTTGGCTTTTTTTTTTACTATGAAAGTGTTCTGGTGTTATCTTGCTTCAGTAGTGGCTGCTGCTGGGAGAAAGCAAGTGGTTTTCTTTGCTTTTGGTTTTCACTGTTTTCCATAATAAATTGAGACAATAGATTCGACTATTCTCATTATGGTTTTCAAATTTTGAATGTCTCCATTATTGTATATAGATGCCTTTCGACTGAAATTGACATCACAAGTGAAAAACAAATCTATTTTCAATAATTTTTTAGAATAATCATAGCTGGAACCCTAAAACTTATCGCAGGAATGCATTCGAATCTCGAAACTCTCATTTCACTGATCACAAAATTTGTCACTATCTCCTGCTTTAGTCCTTCCTCAAATCCATCAGCTTTTCTACGATGGATAATCGACGTGACCTTCTTTTTTGGTTGATTTTCCGTTTATCTTTTCCACGTATAGTGTTGATGTAGCGACAGCCGGGTGTAGCACAAAGAAATGCCAAAATCTTTATAAAAAAATTAAGATAAAATAGAAAAGAAAAAGGGGATAAACGCAGAGATGAAGGGGTGAGGGGCAAAAGAGGTAGTGGCGGAGAGGGAGGCAAACCCTTTCCCGACAGCGATGAGTAGCAGCAAGCAAATGAATGGATCGAATCAGTTTCGACTTGCCTATGAATACAAGTAATTCCGGCTTCCAGAAATATCGATGTCTAGTCAGGTTGGATTCCGAACATCCGGGTTCTGCTTGTTTGCCTACTTTTCAAATGTGGTTCGACAGTTATAAAAAAGTGGTTTGGGTTCCGTTTGGACCATTAATTGTTTTGGGTTCTCACTTACTAGTTTTGAATAGATCAGACATAAGTATATCTAAATTTATGTTTCAGTAAAGCTGGCAAGTGGATGAGAAGGACTAATTTCAATTCGATTAAATGCGATTTCAGATCAGATTCACTTACAAGTCATTTGAACTAATACAACCTAGATTTAAATTTGGGTTTGCATGAGTTCAGCCAACATTGGGTTGGAACCATTTAATATTCGATTTTCTTAGTTTTTGAGTCAGGCTAGGTTTAGATGACCGAATGATTAATATTTCGAGATCGGGCTATTTCGGGCACGGGCCGATTTGAATATGGATTATTGAATTTTCTTGTCAATGCACCTCAATTTTTTTATATAATTTAAGTTTCGAATGAATTAAAAACTGAGCCCCAAATGATTAGGGATGTGCACCAAGAATCACTTGAATTGGACCGGAACGGCTAGTTTTGGGCGATTCCCAAAGAGAGTGGTCTGGTTCTTAGTTCCCGCTTTTGGAGCCAATGGTTGGTCGGTCCGGTTCTTGATTACAAGGTGGGAACTTGACCGACTGGATTGGACTAGTTAATTATATATATATATATATATATATATATATATATAATATTTTTAAATTTCTTAAGAAAAAATCATAATTCCTCCAAAATTTTCCCATTTTTCATTTTATTTTTGGTCAAAACAGTAAATTTACTGGTTCCACCGAATTGGACCAAACCGGTCGGTCGGGTTCTTGATCCCGAAATTTGGAAAGTGGTCCTCCCGGTTGGGTTCTTGGTTCCACCTTCAAATCGGACTGGATTGGGAATTGATCAGTCTTACAAATGATGTATACAATTTTTTGTTATTGTGCATAATGGAAATCCCAAGTACAAAAAACACACCCAAACTTTTGTTGCGCATGTTGATCCAGTCGCTAAAGAGATTTTGGGAAATGCTAATCTAAATTCTGAACTCGATCGATGTGTTAAATATTTTTGGACAAGCCTAACCTTAATAAGTGAGAAACCGAAGTCTAAAGTAAGATATATACTCCCCACTTGACCTGAGAGCACAATAATACCGTACCAATCATCGAGTAATATCACATATTCATGTCGATAGGGAGATCCATATATTATCTGAATTCATCTAAATTAACGTGATTTTTTGGTTGTATATAAATAACCATGATCTTGTTGCAATAGTAAATGCCATGAGCTGATATTTAGTTTGATAGTCAAATGCACACAAATAAACGTGCTAATCTCATGATGTGCAAATACTACATAGTAACTCACCAATCTAAACAAGCGAGCATTTATCTTCTACTTGTCACTAGTCTAGACTGATTCGACTAATCGTCACTACTAACTCATGGGAGACAAAATCATAAACATATCTTTACCACGTCTCAGCTCTTCCATCACAAGTGTCCCCTACATCAGTAATGAAAAAATCTCTTCAAGCCATATCATAATGGGTATTACGTACTCGTTCTCACAACAATTTACTCAAGCCGTATTTGGCTACACAAAGCCATATTATCTCATGTAGGAATCATAGGAGTTCATGTCCTTTCAACTTTGTAGATACTCGTCTTAAACAGTAAAACATCTCTATTTTCCTAGAGTTTTATACACATACTTATATAATCCTTTTTTAGCAAATTCGTTGTGGCAAAGGTACCCATCACATGGCATCATTTATATGCAAATCATTATAACTTAACAATTGTCATGTAAAATTATAGAATAATAGTACAAATAATATCACACTAATATTTTGGCATTTCCCATATTAACAATGGAAACTTAACACAAACTCTTATGTTGGGTAGAAATTAAATGCAGGATCAGATTTCTTGTATATATGGTATAAATGTTATTCTTCTTGAATAACAAACTTCTTAAATTTAAAATTAAAATAATTAATTAAATATAAATAAATTTGGATTCTAACATAAGAACTAAAATTCAAAATAAGGAACAAAAAAAATGGATGATTTTTGTTGTTACTTATTCCTATTTTTATTTATACATTTTCTTTCTATTCTATAATACACATCCCGTTTATACATGTATATTTATTGTACAATTTATTTTATAATAAATTTTCATTAAGAATAATGGAAGGGAATAAAAAGAAATATATTAGAGAGTGGAAAAATAGTTAAAAAATAAGTAAATAAAAATGAAATGGAAGAACCTTAATTTTAAATGAGCAAATTCAACTTGAAACGCACTTTTCTAATTCCCTTTGTCTCCTTCTCCTTCTACATCTCTAGTTCATGTTGAAACTTCACAACTTCTCTGTAGTTTTTTATTTACATCAAAACTCCACGAAAATGGCGGAAAAGTCATTCTCCTCCTAGCTCCCTGGTTCAAGTAAAAATTCCATGAAGGTAGTAAAACACCTCCTTTTCTGTAATTCTTGTATGAAAGTGGTGAGAGAGTCAAAATATTATACTTTTCATAATCGTGAACGTGAATAATCATCTTTTCTCTCTTTTATTAGATTTAAGGTTCAACGACTGATCTACCTCATCGATGTTGTTGAAGTGCATTTATATTTCTTGTCATAATCAAACTCGCAATTCTAGAATGCCGCAATGAGCTCCTTTTCTAATTAATATGTAAATTTATGTTCATTTATATCAACGTGCTGTTCAAACCAAATAATGGATATGATAGAACATGAAAATAATTGATTTTATTATTTCATATTTTATTTTATCCATTCAAATCCTAGTTAAAAGTCTAGATGATCAAACACAGCCTTAATGTAAAGATAAAATTAGAAAATGATATTCATAACCAAATATTGGAGCTTCTTCCATACTAGAAGATATCAAGGGTGTTTGGCAAATCTTTTTGGGACCTCTTTAGCCAAAAACTGGCCTTGGCAAAACCTTGGTTTGGGCTTTTAACATTTTTAGAATGTTGTTATGGGGTTTGATGACTTCTTTTTTTTCCTTTTCAATATTACCCATACTAATAATAGTATGTTCCACTTTTGCCCTAAAATAATACTGTTCATCTTCTTTGATCATTTTTATTCACTTCTTTAACCCACCATCTTTGTGCTCGCTAATTGTTGAGTAGTTGAAGTCAAGTTGTTGATCACCAAGGTCGAAATTTTTGGTCACCCAAGTCAAGATTTCACAGGTCAAGGATCAACATCGAATTCACATAGGTTCAATTGCAACATCATCTGTCTTCTACAACCTTTCGATGGGAGTCGCTGAGGTTGCATGACCTTGGTGTTGCCTCGCTTAGTGTCACGCATCCTTTGCGGCTCTTGCTTGGATGGAGCCGATTGTCAAAGGGTCAGATCTAGGTCGCCTTGAGGACACAAAACCTTGGTGGCCCATTGTCTAGTGTGGCATGATCAATCTCATGTATTGCACGGTAGCTAACGTGGGAGAGTTAGGGTTTTGATGGATCGGGGCTTTCAGATTGAGGATTTGCAGAGAAATAATGGATGGGAGAGAGATGCTGCAAACCTAGCCCTCTCTTCAATGAAGGAGATGAAAAATGCCTTTTGTTTTTTTTTTTTTCTCTTTTTTAAATTTCAAACTACTATGCAAAAAATTACATCAAAAGTCACTAACCAAACACTCTTCTTTTGAGCAGAATGCACTTGAGCCTAAGAGCTCTGGGGAAATGACTTTGCATTTCTTCTAAGCCGAACCAAACACAACCATCATCATGCCAAAAGATAGTACTTTTGAATTAATTCCAATTTCTATTCCACAAAAAAAAAATCCCAATTTCACATATATAACCTGAGAACACTCTCCCCTTACTCGTTATGCAGTTCGATCTATTCCCATTCCCTTCAGTCTCCTTAAAGCTTGTTAAGAGCTACACCTTTTTTGAGTCCCCTTGCCCTAAATATCATTCCTTGCTCTCGTCAGAGTCGGTTATAGGTCCACAAGCTACTATGTGGTTGGTTCTTGAAGAATCCACCTACTAGAGGGGTTCTGCTCTTATATATCTAGGTTAATTCACTCAAGCTATTGTTATCTTAGCATGTTTCGTACCAAGTGAAGGTTTTGTCCTTTGCCATACACACACGCACCAAAAAAGGGGGTTACTCATCTTAATAGTGTTCTCACTTGATAACGCTCAACATTTGGAGTTAAAATGTGTTTTATTAGTTAGTTTCATTTTCACATATATATAATTCAAGGCATTCTTTCCCATGTTCAGGGTGTAATTCAGTTCAAATCTATTCTTTTGCTATCTTGAAATTCTATAAGGAGCCACGTCTTGTTTGAAACCTCTTATCTTGTTGATGCTCCACTCTAGTCAATTTAGGTCGTTACAAAACATACTTTTCGTAACATCTCAACGATATTTACCCCTTACCTTTTTTTTAGTAATTTACAAAAGGGATTGAGATAGAATAGACCCTTCATGTGATGAATGCCGGAGAGAACTTCATCATATTTGGGTGATTACCCCTCTCCATAACTAGAGAAGGGGAGGGGAATTCCACTATGAAATGGGGTTTTTGGTGAGTGTTTGGTTGAGGAAGAAGATATAGCCGTTGTTCTCAAAAATCATTTTGGAATACTAGCATAATCATTTTATTGAGCAGAATAATTTTGAACCCTTATCCTATTTGAGAAAGTGAGTGTTGAAATGAGAATTAACTATTGAGAAGGAATCTATTTGATTGAATAATAATCTAACAAAAGATACAAATCTAATTCTTCTTGATATATCTTTTCATAACTCATGATGTCAACTAGGACCCCTTTTGAAAGCACCTCAGCCTTATTGACTTGATGCTAAATTTTTTCCAAGTCCACCCAAGATGTATAATTTGGCCCTTCCATGTGCAATATCACAATATATAGTTTCCACTTCTTTAAAAAAAATAAAAAATTAATCCCTAACTTGGATGTTGGTTGCAATGCCCTCTCTAAAGCCCTGGGACTGGAGAATCTTAATCTATATGGACTCATCAAATTAGTGCAACATTATAGGGCGATAGTCAAAATCCCGATATATCAATTGCATCTTTTCCTCTCTTCTCTTTTCTCTCTTTTCTTTTGTCTTGTTGACCTGCACTGACATTGGTATCTCTCTCGCTCCCTCCTTCCAACTCACCATCGGAATTATTGTCCCACAAATTCAACCAATTTCAAACAGAAAAAAACACAGTTCCAGCAGTACCTTGATTCCCATGCTGCAACATCACATCTTCCTCAGTTTTGCCATGAGTGACAGTGGACTATATAACCCCTGCAGCCCGTTTTCTTTTGGCCCCCATGCATTTGGTACTATAGTCCCTGACTCCCTGATTAGTCAAGCTTGCATAATAGGACACCATTTTCTCTGCAGCCTGCCATCATGCCATGCTCCCCACCTCACCCAAAAAAAAAAAAAAGGAAAAGGGAATTACTAGTCTTGTGACAAATTCTTCCTGATTAGAAGTCCTTTTCTAATCAGGAAATACAGATAGAGAAATAAAAAAAATAAACGAAAAGAAATTGACCCATTTTTCAAAATTCTCTCAAGCCAAAGTCAAGAAACTGCCCCCTTTCCAAAGGCAAAAGACAATTTGACCACCCCATGAAACATTAAAAAAAGAAAGGGAAAGAGAAAAAGACAACTTGACCCATAATTGAATTTGAATTTAAATGAAAAGGAAAATGTGTTTGGGCATTGATTTGGGTCATGTTCTTCCCTCCAGCCGGATCCGGATCTGGATAAAGTACTTTAACCCCATTTCAATTATTGAGTTTAAATGCGTTGCAATTAATTACGTCGTGCACAGAATGTCTTCCTCTCTAGAGCTATGAAGGTTTAAATGCACATAAGCCATCAAAATTTATCTGGGGTCGGTCCTCACGGTGGTTAGATCAATGGGATGGTGAAATAGTGTCGGATTTTTTTATTTGACTTTGCTTTCATACTTTTTGGAGGTAAAGACCATTGAAAATCCTAAATAAATATCTCATGACATATTTATCCAAAATTCAATTTTCTTATTACTGAAATTCCCAATTTGGCAACTCATAATGAATTACCAAAAAATTAATTTGTCTTTTAAAGATATTTAAGATTAGTTATCCGACTCAAAGCACGTGGGGTTTTCACATTGGACCTGTCATTCTTCAGTCAAATCAGTCTCGCGATCGTCTTTGACATGTATTGTTAACGAAGAGCATATAATACGGGGCGAGAAAATAACTAAATATATATTAGTGTGCATGAAAAACGTCAATCCCTTACCATAAACAACACTCTATTTTAACTCTAATTTCAAGGATCAGTAAATTAGTTTAAAGAAAGACTCATTCAATTTCAGGTAAAAAAAAAAGCAAGAAAAGAAGAAGCTTTATCCACTCAAACCGCGGGTAAACAACAATTTACACATCATTTTCACTGACACTCCTCCAGTCCTGCCCCCCTGGAAGCTACTGATTGATCCCGGGGGACGCCGATTGGCCCGTGCGTCCCACGCGCGCCACCCGCGACTGGGCTGGGGAGGCTCGAATCCCTTACCGGACGTCCAGAAATGGCTTTATAATTTTTTTTAATTACTTTTTCCATGGTCGTCTTCTAACCCCTCTTTTCTTAATTTTTTAATATTTTATTATTATTATTATCATCATCATTTTTTTTTTTTTTCATTTTCCTCCTCCTCCTTGGCAAAGACATTCTCTCTCTGAAAGAAAAAAAAAGCTTGTCTTTTTTACTTTGCACAGTTCACACAGAGAGAGTAGGGTTTTGATCTTCTTCTCTCTCTCTCTCTCTCTCTCTACCTTCTCTCCTCCTCTCCTGCTTTAGCTGAACCGCACCATCGGAGAAGGAAGCCATTGTTGACGAAGGGCCCCCGCCTCGCTCAATCCCCAAACCCTAGCTCGCCGCCCCCCCCCCCCTCCTCCCTCGTCGGCGTCGGGGACTCGTAGGCTTTCCCGGAGAAACCTCGCGCTCCCCCCGGGCACCGCCACCGCCGGGACTTTCCCCCGCATCTTTCGTGCCCGGATTCGGGTCGGGTTAGTCGGGTTCCGCTTCCAGAATCCGGGCGCGCGGGGACCCGGGCCGGGATGTCGCCGTGATGGTATGCTCGCATTCCTCCTCTCCGCTTCGCTTGAGCTGCTGGTAAAGTGAAACCCGAGCAAAGAGAATCCGGCTTGTTTCGAGCGTGGCGGGCCGGGTCGGGGGTTTGCTTCGCTAGGGTTTGGAGCTTGGATTTTCGTTTTGAGAGTTTCGTCGATTGCGATGGTGCTTCCGCGTTTCTGATGGAGGTGGGTTTTTTTTTGCCGGCCTTTTTTTTGGAGCAGTTGAGGTAGTGAAGCCATGGAGGGGGACGAGCGGGAGTTGCTGTTGCCCTGCGTGATTTGCGGAACCCTTTTCGCGGTTTTGGGTTCGGGTTCTTTTTCGATACTATGGTCTGTCAATTGGCGGCCCTGGCGGATATACAGGTGAGCTCGATCGTTTTTCATGGTCTTTTTCTTTGGTGGATTGATGATTTTGGTAATCTTTGAGTATGCCATTGGTGCCTGCTTTTCTTGGAAATGAGCCTAGTCCTGCATCGTTGTTCTTCTTATGTGTCAGTTAATGAGCCTGCTTTTCTTGGAAATGAGCCTAGTCCTGCCATCATTGTCCTTGTTATGTTAGTCTAATGTTTATAATCATGTTCCGTAGCATAATCGATTGAGAATTCTGAGGCTTTAAATCGCTGCCTTTGATTCTGATTTAGTTAGCATCTGGCCATTTCGATGACCGAATCTGATATGTATCGACTTTTGATGGCTATGAGTGAACCTGAGAAGGCAGGTTCTTCCTTTTCATGTTGCATGTGCAGATATGTACTCCCCGTTGTGCATTTGCGTACACTTGTGTTTGTGTCTGTGACTTACCATGGAGGTTTGCATTTACATTCACTAGATAGGTGGGGATCTAATGACTGGGTAACATCTTAAACTTTGTTATTCAAACCCAGATCACACAAAAAATCTGCTGGCCACTTGAAAATGACACTTGTGAAAGAATTGAGATTCAAGGAGAAAAACAAGCAAGAAGGTGCAGAATGTTTATAGGAGATCTAAACTATTTTGATTGTGCCTACTCCTAATCCTTATGGAATGTAATGAAGGCGACTTGCCCTGGGCTTTGGTTTCTGTTGGATTACAACGTGATTTGAGGACAAGTTTTACCAAAATTTTTCTGAAGACTCGATATCGTTGTCCCATTTCCTATGAGACTATTTTTTTTCCCTCTCATTTGCTGACTTATTGGCTGGACAGTGCATGCCATGTTGCCTGCATTTCCTTGGCATATCTTCATCTCTTCCCCCATGGATGGGAGTTGGAAGACTTGGTGTAGGAAAGTTTTTTTTTTTTTTTTTTGGGGGGGGGCATTTCAAGGAAAATTTGGAAATAGATTGTTGGTCAGGTTTTGCATTTGCCATTTTTCCCAAAAAAAGCATTGTATTTGGTGTTATTTATATTGAACGAGCAAATGATGGAATGTATGCAGTCGAACAAGAGGCAGCCTGACACTCTGTATCGTATCCTTTTGGATGCTGCTCCCTGTTTTTGGATCATTAAGTACCTTACTGGAAAATATCAGCAAATGAGCGCACTGGGAGGATTATAATGGTGGTCACGTCATACATTATGGGTTGGGAAACTTAATCTTTTGACTGAGTGTAGTTAAAAAAAAAAAAAAGAAGAAGTGATACTTTGTGCTTTAGGGCAGAAAGAATGAGACTTGTCTGTGCGATAATCTTCTGTTTTTCCCATGAGTATTCTGCAAGATACTGAGAGGAGTAGATTTTCAATCTTTAATGGACTTGAGGTCTTTCATACATGTTCTAACAAATAGAATACCGCTCAGTCTGGGATATTATCTAGGAGACGTGCATTGAAGAGATGAATTTAATGCTTAGACAATTTAAGATGCATCAAATGCAGAAGCAACTGAAGAACTCAATTTGTTCTCCTCTACTTGTTACGGAGCATAGTCGTCCTATTTATTTGCTTCTGGAGAAATGTTTGCAAGCTTTGATCGGTTGTACCCCTCATATGTGAATGTCATGTTGTTCACTATTTTAGGAGCACCAAATATACTTTGGGTAGGATTGATTTTGGGTAGGATTGGTTTTTGCATGTAACTCTTTACATTATTTGTCAAACTCTTTAAGAGAAATGGTACATATTGGTGTTTTATTGTACTTATTGGTCTTCTATAAGTAAACGAGTTAATATTGCAAAATGGCACCAACAGGGCGCGGACTGATTTAACCAACCAATAGGTAAAACTTGTATCGTCAATAAGGTTCATCAGATACTGTCCCCTAGCAATGATATTTCTGCGCCACCAAGTTTAGCGTGGAAAGCCATCTTTATTTAATTACTAAAAGGTGTTCCCGTGTTTTCAAAGGCTCTCCTATATTATCTTTGTGTTTGCACTTACATCAGTCGATTTGGCCCCTTTTTCAGCTGGATATTTGCCAGGAAATGGCCTGCTGTTCTACAAGGACCTCAGCTGGGCAGGCTATGCGATTTTCTTTCCATCTCTGCTTGGGTGATTGTCATTTCTCCGGTGGCTGTGCTTATCACATGGGGATGCTGGTTGATTTGGATACTGGGACAAGATTTGATTGGTCTTGCCATAATTATGGCTGGCACTGCCCTCCTGTTGGCATTTTATTCGATCATGCTTTGGTGGAGAACGCAGTGGCAAAGTTCGAGTATGTTCCCTCACTTTGTATTGCTTTCTCAAATTATACCACTGATAAAGTTAGGCCTTCTAGGGATTGGTGTTTTAAAATTTCAACTGTCTACTGCGTTTGTATCATATACTTGGTTCTTTGGTGGGTTGGTTTCCTAAGCTTTTGTAAGGGTCTTGATGCTCTTTTTGTGCCAAGAGAAGGCCTCATTATGCGAGATTATTTGATAAGTGGTAGATATGTGATGAGTCCAATTCAAGAATCTCTACTAGATTGGAGACTGCTATCCTGTTAGGACTTTTCGCATCTATAATTTTTCATTAAATGTTTGAAGTATAGTTCAGGACTTGAATCCTATGTTTGGGAGATGGAGGGGAAAAAAAATATATATATATATATATATTTTTTTTTCTTTTTTTGGGGGGGGGGGGACATAATTTAAATTTTTCCTCCATTTCTTCTCACAAATTTTAAAATGTTCCTCATCTTTCACCCAGATTTTTATTTCCCCCATGTTCCTCCTCCTTTTTCCAAACATAGTGCAATTCCAAAAATTACCATGCTTGTTAGTTGTTTGATGTATAGTCTATCATGACACAATCATTTTAGGTTTTGAAACAGGTAAACCTTGGAATAATTGAACTTGACAATGAGCGCAGAGAGAGAGAGAATCGACTGATTTCAATTAACAGAATGTTGCAACATAATTGAATGTTCTTTGATGCTGCTATGATAAAGGAGGATTTAGCAAGGGGAATTAGTGTGGTGTGGGGAAAGGGTAAGAAGGTAGATGGTATGTTGATTTTTCAAAGCTGATCTAAAATAGGGCTTGTTCTTTTTCTAGTTTGATGGGAGTCATCTGATTGGTGAAAGAGAGGATTTCTCTTTTTTTGGAGAAAGGTAGTGGACAACTCTTTTTCTGGATAATTCGTGAAGACACGTCTTTATAGGGAATCTTTTTGATGAGCTTTGACAATTATTGTTGACTTGTGTTGGAAGTAAGACTCCCTCGAGTTTCCTTGCTAAGTTAAAAAAAGGGATGGTACAGGGAAGATTTAAACCTTTCTACAACAACTGTAATTTGACAAGAAGTAGATGTTTTATTTAGCAATAACAAATGCATGATTTTTGTGATCTGTGAATAGCAGCCAATAGACTAGAAACTGTTGATTCTTAATCTTTGAAGCTGCTCTTATTTCCTCTACCCATAAATTCTACAGATCACTTGGAGGAAGGGTACCCCATAACTCTCCTAATATCGATATTTCTGTTGCCACTTAATCTATAAAGTAGGGGTCTTTGCAATTTGTTGGTATAGCACTGCATAGGCCATCTTTAAAAGGAAAAAAAGTAGACCGACTTCTCTATGAAGCAGCTCCAGGATCCCATGGTGAATTTTGAAGAATCAGGTTTTCATTCACAGGATTCTTGCCCAAGCATGTTGTCTAGGTTAAGAAGGAAATGTTAATTGCCGGCTTACCCCAAAGTTGTCTCCACTTTGCAATCTGTACGTTAGAAAAATTGCACGTTGAAGTTTTTAGAAACGTCCATGACATAGTATCTCATTCTTTTCACTTCCAGAAGAAACTATTCAAATAGATAAAACTTACCACAGACCTCCCAATTGTTCAAATCTGAGTTAATGACAGGGCCCTGAGTGTGTTGATGCCTATCTCTAAACTATTTGAACAACTACCTTCTCTTTTTTTCAGCTATTTGCATGCAGATCATGTATAGATTCAGGATACATATATTTCTTTTTCTTCTTGCACGAAGAAAGAGGATAGGATTCTCATATCCTGCTAAGTTGCTCTGGGATGTCACAGATTATACTACGCCATATGCTTCTAGAGTGCTGAATTGAGCTAGGAGATTTGGGTGTGGCATGAAATAAGATTCCTCTTAGCAAGAGTGGATTTGTTTGCTGTTTTCCATATTTCCCTCGTCTTGAAGCAGTAGAGCACAAAGGGGTTTTGATGAGAGACTCCTTTATTAATACGATTACAGATGGATGGTTTGGCTTAAACTCTATGCTTTGGTGTAGTAGTTTTTGGCCAGCCATATAACACAGAGCGGGACTTTGTGAACTGCCATTCGGCTATGCTCTGTCGACTGAAATGTTTTACTGGCTTAGGATACCATTCATATAAAGTTCAAAAAATGTTGCATTGGGAGAGATATATGTGGTAATTGTGTGAAAGTAGCCTAAATTAACAATATGATTGAAAGAAAACTGGGATTGTTGGGGGCATTTGTAAAGCCATCGAACTGATTTGCTGTTTAGAAGAAAATCTTTGAAGTTAGAAGAAAATGTTTGAAGTTTATGAAATATCAAGACGAGGAAGATACATAGGGATAGAAACAAGGATAGAAAGAAATGCTGTTGCAATCGGAAGGAGATACCGAAATGTAGACATATAATTGATGATGCAAAGGATTAATTTTTTCTTCTTCCAAGTACACAACCGATTAGTATGTTGAATATTTCTTAATTGTTTATGGCCTGATCTTTTAAATAGCTGAATGAAGTTTCCATGAAGGTAGCGTCCATCACATTCAAGGGAAAGCGCTAGGATTTTCTGTTAGAAATAGGACCTTAAAAGATTGGAATTGGAGGATGCCCTACTGATTGATTGGAGATGATTAAAACTTTTGCTCTGTGTTTATGATTGCGTGCTCTTTGGAATTATAGTTTCTGTTTATTAATTTTAGCATTAAGACATTGCGTATTAATAAACTGAAGTGAAAAAATGGTAGAAATGATTAATGATAAATTTTGATGCCATATTGATGTTCTTATTTCTCTAATTACAGGGGCTGTTGCTATTCTTCTCCTTTTGGCGGTTTCCCTACTTTGCGCATATGAGCTTTGTGCTGTCTATGTTACAGCTAGTTTAAGGGCATCGGAGCAGTATTCACCATCGGGTTTCTTTTTTGGTGTATCAGCAGTTGCCTTGGCAATCAACATGCTTTTTGTATGCCGAATAGTGTTTAATGGTGAGCTTTGCAAATTCTTTTTTGCTAAAATAGTTAAGAATCTGGAGTTGTTAACTCACTGATAGTGTAATGTCATCAAATGAGGCAGTTGTTTGCAATATATGTTTTATATTGTAACGTTCTGGCAATCATTACCTGCAGGAAATGGCTTAAATGTGGATGAGTATGTACGTAAAGCTTATAGATTTGCGTATTCAGATTGCATTGAAGTGGGCCCTGTTACATGTTTACCAGACCCACCTGATCCTAATGAGTTGTACTTTCGGCAGTCTAGGAGGCAAGTTAATGATATCTTACACTGTTATTTGTGTTTCATTTCACACCTTTATAGGTTTTTTCAAGATTCAACTAAAAACTATATAGCATTTTCCCTGCATGGTGAAGAACTATGCTCACTATCTCCTTGCCATCCTTTGTGGGAATATCTGCTCACTTCATTGTGAGCACTAAGGCACATTTTTCATGAACTTGGGTTTCAATATGATGATTTGGATATTTATTTTGGAGTGATTGTCAATATTATCGTTTTTCAAAGAGCTTGTTAAACTTGCTCTCCCTCTTTTCTGTATAGAGGATTCGGTTGCTTTCGGGGTTCCTTCTGTTTTTAAATCAGATGCACTTTCTTATCAGGTGGTGAAACGATTGATACTAACCTGATCTTTTGCCTTATTCTAACTTGTTTCCAATTGTTTTCTTATGTTGCTGCATTCTTGTAGGGCTTCACATCTTGGATTTCTTTATGTTGGCTCTATAATCGTATTGATTGTGTACTCTGTCCTGTATGGTTTGACTGCAAAAGATGCGCGTTGGCTTGGAGTAATTACATCAGCAGCTGTAATAATCCTTGGTATTCTGTCTGACTCTTCTTTTTTGTAGCTGAGTGCAGTCCAGTTACTCTCACTTGCTTGATTGTCTATTCGGCAAATTCAGTCTTATGTACATCTTTATTTTTTTCAGATTGGAACATTGGGGCTTGCTTGTATGTGTTTCAGCTTCTGGAGAGCCGTGTTTTGGTTCTTTTAATTGCCGGCGCATCTCGAGTTTTCCTTATTTGTTTTGGAGTTCATTTCTGGTTAGTTTGAGTAATGGGATTAAGCAATTCTTATTAGTCCTTTAGTTTGTGGGTGACATGTTTTTCTTATAGCTGTCAATGATTCCTCATTTCAGGTACATAGGACACTGTATCAGTTATGCTGTCGTAGCTTCTATGCTGTTAGGTGCTTTTGTTTCTCGACATCTATCAGTAGCAAATCCATCAGCAGCACGCAGAGATGCATTGCAGAGCACGGTAATTCGCTTGAGGGAGGGCTTTCGAAGGAAGGAGCAGAACAGTTCATCCAGTTCGTCAGAAGGATGTGGTTCCAGCATCAAACGTAGTAGTAGCGCCGAAGCAGGACATCTTGAACCCAATTCCAGGGTTTTAGGTCAAAGTACCATTGATGCAAGCAGCTGGAATAACCCCTTCTTGTGTCGCACTGCTAGCTCTCGGGAGGGTATTGTGAGTGACAAGAGCATGGATAGTGGAAGACCTAGTGTTGCGTTGAGGAGTAGCTCTTGCCGCTCAGTCATTCAAGAGCCAGAGACAGTAACTTGTTTTGCTGATAAGCATCTTGACCATAACAGCTCCCTGATGGTTTGTTCAAGTGGTGGTCTTGACAGCCAAGGTTGTGAATCCAGCACCTCTTCTGCAAATCAACGAACTCTGGATATGAATATAGCTTTTGCACTCCAGGAAAGATTAAATGACCCTAGGATCACCTCAATGTTAAAAAAGTGTGGACGACAGGGTGATATAGAATTAACGAGCTTATTGCAGGATAAAGGATTGGATCCTAATTTTGCAGTGATGTTAAAAGAAAAGTTGGATCCAACAATCTTGGCATTATTACAGAGGAGTAGTCTGGATGCAGATAGAGATCACCGTGATAATACAGACGTCGTTGACTCAAATAGTGTTGACAATGTTTTGCCAAATCGCGTTTCTTTGTCAGAAGAACTAAGGCTTCGTGGGCTTGAAAAATGGCTTCAGCTTTCTCGCTTACTTTTGCATCATGTAGCTGGCACTCCTCAGAGGGCATGGCTCATATTTAGTTTTATCTTCATCCTTGAGACTATTGTGGTTGCAGTTTTTCGTCCAAAGACTATCACGATGATAGATACCTCGCACCAGCAGGTAGGAAGGGGAAGGACTTATATTCGTTCAAAATATATGCTGTCCATGCTGATCTATATGCACACATGTGTCTAACTCAAAATACTAATTAATGATTCTGATTCTGGTTAATAACTCAAAAAGTCTGACATTCTATCTCTGCATTACTCTAAATCATGATTATCTAATCTTGCTTCTGCTTTGCAGTTCGAATTTGGGATTGCTGTTTTGCTTTTGTCTCTCGTTGTCTGTTCTATAATGGCTTTCCTTCGCTCCCTTAAAGCAGAAGATATGGCTATGACATCTAAACCTCGGAAGGTACATGTCCAAGAAGTTGAATTATTACTGAATCATGTTTGGTTGAATTTGGGCATGTGGACTATTGTGAATGACTTTTGCTTTATCTCTGACTGGTTGTGACTTGATTATTGCTATAGTGCTTTTTATCTACTGCATATTGTCTCTAGAATTTTCTGTATCCATGTACTTTAGCTTGTTATTGAGTGCTGAACTAGAGATTGGTTCTGTTGACTGGCATACTTACAGTGTTTTGCGCTATTTTTATGTTAATGTCGGTTGTTGGTCTATGAATTTTCTGTATGTATCTCTTCAATACTTTACAATAATTGCTGGTTTTTTCTCATGGACATTTGTTTTTCCCCAGTATGGTTTTATTGCCTGGCTCCTCAGTACTTGCGTTGGGTTGTTGCTTTCATTTCTGAGGTATGCACCTGGTACTACAACAGTCATCTTCGTGTTTGACTTTCTACACACTGTCAATATTTGCAAGCTAGAAATGATAGTTCACCTTTCTTTCATGGAAATGAATGTTTCGTTCAAGAAGTGATGTATTGGTCTCTGTTGTTTGCCATGTATGTATCATGGTTATGGACAGGTTGCGGTTATGGACAGGGTGCTGTTATTTTTAATTTGTAATCTAGATTCTACAACAGTTATCTGATTCAAGCTTCTTAATTGGGAATAATCTGAACTTATTTTAGGAAGTATATAATGGCCTGTTTGTGTAGGATTTTTGACTTACTAGTATGTGTGATACATTAATGCTAAAAGTGAGATCATATGGAAAGGTCACACAAGTTATAGAGTGCTTGCCAAATAACTAGACATGAATCAGATGACTATCGACCATGTTTCCTTATCCATGTGTGTATTTCCTAATGTTGTTATTACTTCTTGCTAGTTTTCAGTGACTGAGTGATCTTAATGGCTGCTAATGCATTTTAGACGTTTTGTATGGTTGCAGCAAGTCGTCAGTTCTTCTTGGATTGTCCTTGACCGTACCTCTTATGGTAGCATGCCTTTCTGTTGGAATTCCCTTATGGATACTTAACGGCTACCAGTTTTGTGTACCACGAGTCCACTCTGCAGATCACCCTGAAAGCAACATTACTCGAGGGAAGAAGGAGGTGTGTACTTGGGCTTGGTTTCTATATCTCTACTTATAGTTGAATTATCTGTCTAGAAGTTGTTAATTTTACCATGTTATAGTATCCTTTTAACTCTTTCGTAATACATGTCCAATCCAATCTCATACCTGTCAGTGCTTGTATCACTGAGCTTGAAATGGTTAAAGTATGGCAAGATTAGCATATTCATATTATGTTGAATTTGTTGGGTGGGGGTGGTATTGTTTTGTTCAGTTACTTTATATTCCTACAATTTCTAGTTTCTGCTCTTTGTTATCAGCTATGTGAAGTTGCTATTCTGAATTTCTGCTCTCTGTTTGCTGCTATATTAAGTTGCTAGCTACCTTTCAAGGACAAGTAATTCACTTCTGTCTCAATTTTTATTTTTTTGCTGGAGACCAGATGCTAATCTGTTTTGGATTAAATGTATATACATGCTTTTACATTATTTATATCTGGATTTTAGTGGTAAAATTCTCAATCTAAGTTCCTCAGCTGTTGCCATTCACAGGGAGTGGTTCTTGTTATTTGTGCATCATTGTTTTCACTGGCTGTGGTCGCTCTTGGTGCAATTGTGTCTGCAAAGCCATTGGAGGATTTAGGGTACAAGAGTTTGACTCATGATGAGAAAAGCTTCAGTTCTCCTTATGCCTCATCTTATTACCTTGGATGGGCCATGGCATCTGCAATTGCTTTAGTTGTTACTGGTGTGCTGCCCATTGTTTCATGGTTTGCTACATATCGTTTCACCCTTTTCTCTGCTATATGTGTTGGGATATTCAAAGGTATTTCCCCCCTTCCTTTAACTTTGTGCTTAGCATGCAGCCACAGGTGCATTTATGGTGGCTTTATAGTCAGGGATGCTCTAAACTTGATTATTGCTTTTGTCCTCTCAAACTTGCAGCTGTCCTGGTGGCCTTCTGTGGTGTCTCCTACTTTGAGGTAATTAAATCCAGAGGCGACCAAGTTCCAAGGAAGGGGGATTTTCTTGCTGCTTTACTTCCTTTGGTGTGCTTTCCTGCTCTGCTATCGCTTTCTTCAGGATTGTACAAATGGTGAGTTAGCTTTGTGGTCTTCTATCTGGTAGCTAACTCAATTCAAAATTTTAAATCGCTTGTAACCATTGGCAATACTAGATTTTATGATGGGGTGCTGCAGTATGCTCAACTAGATTTGTACAATTTCCAGGAAAGATGATGGCTGGAAGCTTTCTCGTGGTGTATATGTGTTTGTTAGTATTGGACTCCTCCTCCTGCTTGGTGCAATATCAGCTGTCATAATTGTAATCACACCTTGGATGGTAAGTTCATCTCCTTTTGCTTTTACTCTTTTGGGTGTAAGATTGATTTATCATCCTGTATTTTTGTGGAATTGGACAGATTGGGGTGGCATTTCTGTTAGTTCTCCTTCTTGTTGTACTGGCCATTGGTGTTATCCATCACTGGGCTTCGAACAACTTCTACTTGACTAGGATGCAGATGTTAATTGTGTGTTTCCTCGCTTTCCTTTTGGCTTTGGCTGCTTTCCTCGTTGGCTGGTTTAATGGTGAGCACAGAACTGATTTATCTTGTCCCCATAATACTTGGTTTTGGTTAAGAGGTTTCTTCTTATTGTCAAATCTGGACGTGTATAATGATGCTAGTGAAATTTCTATGTATTATCAGATAAACCATTTGTTGGAGCATCTGTGGGTTACTTCTCGTTTCTCTTTCTTCTTGGTGGAAGAGCACTCACGGTGAGTTAGTCTTGTAATCTTATGCTTATTTACATTTCACCATATCCCAATCCAGACCTTTAGTATCTTGGATTCCCTTTCTGCTTAAATACAAAATGAGCTTTTTGGCAGGTTCTTCTTTCACCGCCCATTGTAGTGTACTCCCCTAGAGTGCTGCCAGTGTATGTTTATGACGCTCATGCAGACTGTGGAAAGAATGTCAGGTTTGTCTGTCATTTAACGGTTCACAGTTTACTTCTGTATCCCATGTTCCTAACATGTATTAATTGGTTTCTCAATGTCTATTTTGATGTACAAAATATTGCAGTGCTGCATTTCTTGTGCTTTATGGGGTTGCATTGGCAATTGAAGGATGGGGTGTTGTTGCTAGTTTGAAAATTTATCCTCCATTTGCTGGTGCTGCTGTTTCTGCAATTACCCTCGTAATTGCCTTTGGTTTTGCTGTTTCTCGTCCATGCTTAACTCTCGAGGTTTGTCCATTTGTCTTGTCTGGTAATAGCTGTACTACAATTTATTTCTGACTATAACTTGCATGCTATAATTCAATTACTTTTCCTTATCGTCATTTTGCATTAGGACTTTGGATGTCATTGGTACTGAGCAAGGTCTTTCGTTTGTCAATAATGTGTATTATTGCTTCCGCTGCCTTCTACAAATCTTTGATTGATCATCCACTTTTTTACTTCCATGTTCAGATGATGGAAGATGCAGTGCACTTCCTGAGTAAGGAAACAGTTGTTCAAGCAATTGCTAGATCTGCTACTAAGGTATGTAAGGATGGGATCTTCGATTCACAGGTTTTCAGTTATGTCTCTGGTTAAAATTCAAGTTCTTTTGCTTGTCACGCATGTGCACCATATTTGCAGACAAAAATTTAACAATTTGCTTCCTTTTCTTTTTCACCCTAAAAGTTGATCTTGTAATTTATTTTTGTTGATTGCTTGCTTTTGCAGTGTGTCTGATGAGTTCTTTCTCTGTAACTCTGCAATTAACTAGAGGGCAGTGTCCCCACTGCAGTCATGTGCTGCAGTTTGTGTGTTCAGGATGATGCATCACCATAATTGTATATAACATGTATTTGACGATTTTCTAGTGCACATAGACTGTGTGCTTTCATGAATGATGTTTCTTTGCCGGGGGATGGAATGACATCCTGATTCTAGATAATAGATAAATTTTAGCTGTCTCATAGTTGCAGTGTCTGCATTCATGTATACAATGGAGACACCTGCATAGCATGGGTGGGCAGTGGGATATGTACTTGTGCATGTCTCAGTGGTGATATGCCTGTACGTGAACATGTTTGCCTGGTTGCAAATGTTCTCAAACTAGACTAGTGTGTGGACCAGCTGTGTTGTTCTGTTACTCACATGCGACGAGTTAGGAATGGCTTGTTGGTGTGTGATGGCCTGGGATTTCAAAGTTCCTTATTCTTACTCTTTGCTGCATGCTGTTTTTTCCTAATTGGGGTAATTGCTTCTTTTGTCTGATTCGAAGACTGGTTTTGCATGTCTGTCTCGCTGGGTCTTTTATTTATTTTTTATTTTTTTGTTGGTGTGAAGAGGGGGTTATTGGGGGGGGGGGGTGGGGTGGGAAGAGAGATGTCATCTTATCCTTTTCAATTGGTGGGTTAGTTAATTCCTCATTTTCATCTTGTAATTCTGTTGTGATTTTGGGAACTTTTGTGAAGTGGTGCTTTGTCTCAAGTGTAGTTTTGTCTTTGAGTGTCTTGTTTACTTTGAGTATTTTGCAGACTCGAAATGCTCTATCTGGAACATACTCAGCTCCACAAAGATCTGCCAGTTCTGCCGCACTTTTAGTTGGTGATCCAACAGTTATGCGCGATAGGGCTGGAAATTTTGTGCTTCCCAGAGCTGATGTTATGAAGTTGCGCGATCGTCTAAGAAATGAGGAGCAAGTTGTTGGGTCATTCTTCTATAGGATGAGATATAGGACTTGTTGCCATGACATGGCTGGTGATGTTGATCACAGAAGAGAAATGTGTGCTCATGCACGAATTTTGGCTTTGGAAGAGGCTATTGATACTGAATGGGTGTACATGTGGGACAAATTTGGTGGTTATTTACTTCTTTTGCTTGGTTTGACTGCAAAGGCAGAACGAGTGCAGGTAATTGAAAATTTAACTTACTTTCTGCGTTTCTTACATGTATTTTCTCTCTCTTAAGGAATGGAGAAATTATTTTTTGTATTTGTGGTGTAGGATGAGGTTCGTTTAAGGCTCTTCCTGGACAGCATTGGGTTTTCTGACCTCAGTGCGAAGAAAATTAAGAAATGGATGCCAGAAGACCGTCGGCAGTTTGAAATTATTCAAGAGAGGTAGCTTAGATGCTTGTTGTTTTTAGTTTTTTTCTGCTTTCTTTTGGTGCATGTACCACATTTCCTTATCATATTTTTGTGGATTTAGTTATATTCGGGAAAAGGAAATGGAAGAGGAAATCTTGATGCAGAGACGCGAAGAGGAGGGGAGGGGTAAGGAAAGAAGAAAGGCTCTCTTGGAAAAGGAAGAACGCAAGTGGAAGGAGATAGAAGCTTCTCTCATATCTTCTATTCCTAATGCTGGTAGCAGGGAGGCAGCAGCAATGGCTGCAGCCGTGCGTGCTGTTGGTGGTGATTCTGTTCTTGATGATTCTTTTGCACGAGAAAGGGTTGCAAGCATTGCACGTAGGATACACAATGCTCAGTTGGCTAAACGAGCACTCCAGGTTGTAATGATTTCTTTTATTTGCCTTTTTTGACATGCTGTAGTTTCCGCATCATCTTCTATTTTACAGTAGAGATGCTCAAAATTGAAGCTTTTGAAGAGAATGTCATTACATAGTTGGCATTTAGGGACAAAATGGTCAGATGAAGACACCGGCTGCATATATTATATTCATAGTCGAGGAACAGTTAGTAACACGGGAAACCAATCCATGGAATTGAAGGTGTCTCATGCATATTTTGATTATCAGTTACTCGTTTTTCTTGATTTGTTTGTTTTCTTATTGTTACTTGGACATTTCACTCAGTAATAGAACTGTTCGAGGTGTATGCAAAGAATTGAAGGTGTCTCATGCTGTGTTGTTACTTATGTAGGAATCACCCGATCTAGTCTTTGCCTTTGGTGTGGCTCATCAGTTTCCTGATTCATATTTCCCACCTTTCTAGTCCATTATATTCATTCCATGTGGTGATTACTATGATGCAGTAATATCTTAGATAGCCTGTTGCCTGTGGGTTCATATTACTTAGACACTAAAAATAAAAGAAGGTGTACCATTAATCTATGCTGGCTCCAATTCCATCTATTTCATTTACCATCAGTTCATCTATTTAGTTGATTGCTTAGAACACCAGCATCCTTTGAAGATATTGTGGACTATTCAATTCCTTGCATTTTTGCAGCATTACTTATTCATTGTCTGTGGTTTATTTGTCCCCTACAAATACTTCTCTTCAATTTTTTTATGCATACTAAAGGTACTAGCATCTTGTTTTGTATCAGTCACTTATGGCAGCTTTCCATTCTTCTTAAGGAAGCAATAATATTAAAATTCATCTGAATCGTGATCGAGATTTATGGGCAGCCTATAAAGTAGTAAATATGGTTTTCTATATATTTCCTGTCTAACAGAAGTCGATTGCCACTTAAAAAGAAAATTTAGCTGCCCAGAGATGTTCATTTTCACACATACTCAAGGCTGTCTTCATATTGACATTTAATTTATAGCTGGGATAAGTGTTTGTTTTTTCTGACACAATCATGTTTCATCACCTCCCCCATGCCCATTTAATTGAAAATGCATTTTGCCGTGCCTCTCTGTTGACAAAATATAGCTTATTCTGTTGAAAATAATCAATTGGATCGTAAACAAAGATGTCTACAGAGAGTGAAATAGATGCTCTGTGTTGTGTCCTTTCCATGATTGTTATCTTACGTAAATCTTTAAATTTTGAGCATTATTATGTGTTGAGCACGACTAGTCTCACTCATATTCCACTCTTGGGGCTGACAGACAGGGATTGCTGGTGCCATATGTGTACTTGACGACGAACCAACATCCAGTGGAAGACACTGTGGTCCTATTGACAGTAGTGTCTGTCAAAGTTGTAAAGTTAGCTTTTCTGTTGCTGCCATGGTTCAACCTGAGTCTGGCCCAGTTTGTCTTCTGGGAACTGAGTTTCAGAAGAAGGTTTGTTGGGAAATCCTAGTGGCTGGATCTGAACAAGGTATTGAAGCTGGACAAGTCGGACTAAGATTGATAACCAAAGGTGATAGACATACAGCGGTGAAGGAGTGGAGTATCGGTGCAACGAGTATTACCGATGGAAGGTTGTTTGTCATTAAATACTGAAATTTCTTTTAATCGTTTCCACCCTTCTGGATTTAGGACTTTGAATTATTTTTATTTCATTATTGGACTAGTTCTGCATTTCCTGCTTCCTAGGCTGCTTCTCATAACTGCTTTTCAGGTGGCATATTGTAACTGTGACAATTGATGCTGAAATTGGTGAGGCAACTTGCTATTTGGATGGTGGCTATGATGGTTACGAGACTGGTTTGCCATTGCCTGTGGGAAACGGTATATGGGAGCAAGGGACTGAGGTTTGGATTGGGGTTAAACCACCCATAGGTTTGGATGCAATTGGGAGGTCAGACAGTGAGGGAGCTGAATCTAAGATGCATATCATGGACATTTTTCTTTGGGGAAGGTGCTTGACTGAAGATGAGGTGGCATCTCTTCATACTGCCATTGTCTCTACTGAACTGAGCACAATTGATTTTATCGAAGATAATTGGCATTGGGCAGATTCACCCTCCAGAGTAAGTTCTACTTGCATTGGCGTGTTATCTTATTTTAGTAAATAAGTAAGTCTTAACTTCCCCTTATGATCTACGTAGATTGATGGATGGGAAAGCGACCCGGCCGATGTTGATTTGTATGATAGGGATGATGTAGACTGGGATGGACAGTATTCAAGTGGCAGGAGAAGACGACCAGAACGTGATGGGGTGGTGGTCGATGTTGATTCTTTTACTAGGAGGTTCAGGAAACCTAGGATGGAAACTCAAGAAGAAATTAATCAACGGATGTTGTCAGTTGAGTTGGCTGTCAAAGAAGCCCTTGCTGCAAGAGGTGAAACTCATTTTACTGATCAGGAGTTTCCTCCAAATGATAATTCTCTATTTGTTGATCCAGGAAATCCCCCTCCAAAGTTGCAGGTATCTTTTCCATTTAACAGGTTCCTTTGACATTGCATCATTAGCTACTGTTCAGTTATGGTTCTGTTACTGTCAGATAGTACACTAATTTTGACTTCTAAATAGGTTGTTTCTGAGTGGATGAGACCCACTGAAATGTTGAGAGAGACCTGCTTGGATTCTCATCCATGCTTGTTTTGTGGCACTGCTAATCCATCTGATGTTTGTCAGGTATTTCGTTTTTGCAAATAACACGCAAAGTTTAGAATACTCGGTTCCTTGAAATTTTTGTCCTGTTTACTTTCTTGAAAGTTGTTTCTCTTTGATGAACTATGACTTTATAGTTTCCTCCTTAACCATGTTGGTTGATACTCAACAGGGCCGGTTGGGAGACTGTTGGTTCTTGAGTGCTGTTGCGGTCCTAACCGAAGTTTCACGTATATCAGAAGTTATTATTACTCCAGAATATAATGAAGAAGGAATCTACACTGTTCGCTTCTGTATACAGGTACTGAGTTTTTTATTATCATAACGATATTGCTTTTGCTGCTGGCTGTGCTGAAACATTCTATCGGTCGATATCTTTATGGGACCGACAGTGCTACCGGTTTTATGTTTGATGCTTACTTGTCATATGAGACGGTCTATTTGGGGGTAAAAGAAATATTATTTTCATGTTTTTGGTTGACTGTAGCACTGTGTGGCTAGAGGGAAGTAGGCTTTGACCTAGTTATGTAGGGCTGCTTGTTGTCATGATACTAGAAGGTGCCCTTTAAACTGTTAAAGAAGCATTACTCACTTAAATGTTTGCACCTTGGAGACAGTGCTTGCGCAGGAGTGATCATTCCCCGTTCTATCTTTCTGATGTATAATATTTTGGTCTGGTTTTATCTTTTTCAATGTTTATATCTGTTAATGTAGGGTTTACCCTTTTGAAATCCTCCATGGGCCGTTTCACTATTTATTTATTTATTTATTTATTTTTTTGGGGGAGAAGGGGGGGGGTGGTGTTACTGAATGAAGTTCTAGTGGGTATAACTCTTTATTTTCTTATTGTCATTTAGGGTGAGTGGGTCCCAGTTGTTGTTGATGATTGGATTCCTTGTGAATCTCCGGGTAAACCTGCATTTGCCACCAGTAAGAAGGGCAATGAGCTATGGGTATCTATACTAGAGAAGGCATATGCAAAATTGCATGGTTCCTATGAGGCACTTGAAGGTGGGCTTGTTCAAGATGCGCTGGTAGACCTTACAGGCGGAGCTGGTGAGGAGATCGACATGAGAAGTGCTCAGGCTCAGATTGATCTTGCAAGTGGTAGGCTGTGGTCTCAGCTGCTGCGGTTTAAACAAGAAGGATTTTTGCTTGGTGCTGGCAGTCCTTCAGGTTCCGATGTTCATATTTCTTCCAGTGGCATTGTGCAAGGGCATGCTTACTCATTGTTGCAGGTATCTTCAGTTACTTGGTTGGCATTGCTGTGATGTCTAAGAGTTGTTTTTTAAGTTAATAGCCTGCTTGTACTGCTGTCCAGGTAAGAGAGGTGGATGGTCATAAGCTTGTTCAAATTCGTAATCCATGGGCCAATGAAGTTGAATGGAATGGACCTTGGTCTGATTCGTCACCTGAGTGGACTGATAGGATGAGACACAAGCTGAAACATGTTCCGCAGGTTAAACTTTCACTGGAGTCCCTCTTACCTTTGTCTCTATCTGCTTATCAACTCCAAAACTGCATGACATGATCGATTGATGAGTGCTTTTCATTGTTTGGCATCTCACAGTTGTTTCTTTTCTGTAACTCTCATGCCGTCTCTGATTATTGTATTTGAGCAGTCAAAAGAAGGAATTTTCTGGATGTCTTGGCAAGATTTTCAAATACACTTCCGATCCATCTATGTCTGTCGCGTCTATCCTCCGGAGATGCGCTACTCAGTCCATGGCCAGTGGCATGGTTTCAGTGCTGGTGGATGCCAGGATTATGACACTTGGCATCAAAATCCTCAGTTCCGCTTGAGGGCGAATGGTCCAGATGCATCATCGCCAATGCATGTGTTCATTACCTTGACTCAGGTATCCCTGCTGATTATTGTGAGACTAGCTTCCATCTCTTAACTATTTGTGTCTTTCACCTGACTTTTAGATGTCATGGACTTGTAGGGTGTGAGTTTCTCGAGGACTACTGCTGGTTTCAGAAATTATCAATCTAGTCATGATTCATTGATGTTTTATATTGGGATGAGGATACTCAAAACTCGTGGTCGTCGTGCTGCTTATAACATATACCTACATGAATCAGTCGGGGGACAGATTATGTAAATTCACGAGAGATTTCATGTGAGATGGTACTGGATCCTGATCCCAAGGGTTACACGATTGTGCCTACAACTATACATCCTGGTGAAGAAGCGCCATTTGTTCTATCCGTTTTCACCAAAGCATCAATAACCCTGGAGGCTTTGTAATTTGCATCAGTGGCTTTTCCATAGCCGCTTCATCCCTGAGCTGAGGACAAGCCCCTGCAAGCATGCGTGCTTGGCTTGAACGCCTGCACCTGCAAGTAGATTTTGGGACCACGAGCCGTGCTCGAATTTTCAGGTTTATCTTATTTTTTTGACTACCTTTCTTGTTCAAACTCTCTGCTCTTTTAGACTAATCTCTTTGCTTCTTAATACATCGATTTCAATTTCACCATTATTAGAAAATACAAAGCTTGACTACCAAAAGAATATGCGAGATGGTTGTTTTAGCCCACCTTAACTTGTTCTCTACTTTGACAAGGCGGCCTCTGAAATTATGGTCTTTAGTGCCAGCAGGTCTAGCGGATACCTTGAGAAAGCTTAATGGCTTTGAAGATCACCCACGGGCTTCTCGAACCTCAGATGATATACTATTTTGGAGGATTGCAGCCATGGAAGGTGTCATTCGTGTAGAGCTCGAGTTCCATTGTGAAGAGATGTCGACTTGATCTTGTGCAGCTGGAATCCAGAGGCCATCTCAGCCTGATCTCGCTTGAGTTTTTTGGCTCCATGCCAGCATCAACGAGGGTTCTCGTGGTCCCCCTGTAAATGAGTACTTTTCAAGATGAGAATATGATTATTTATTTTGTAAAGGGCGGAAATATCGAAAAGCATATGACAAATAGTTCACACAAATCGCTTCCCTCACAAGGGGAAAAGATTGAGAAAATGCTGTAGCTAGAAAAATGTAAAGATGTGCTGCAGTTTGTTTTGTACTCGTAGGAGAGAGGTGGATATTGTATAGTGCTCAGTTTGCAATATAATGCAGGAATTCTATCGTTTTCCTACTTCACATCGTCTGTGTTCAATTACCTACTTCTTTTTCCACCATCCAGGACGCCGTCTATAAATAATCTGCTTCTTCCTTCCAGGATTGATACTTCGAATCTTGAATCAAAGAGAGTGTCCTGAGATTCTTACAAACTCCGCCGAGCCGGATTTTTTTAAAATCGGTCCCCCGATGCTTCCTCATCTGGAGTTCTTCCAACTAGCGAAGATGGTAACCCTATTTTAGGAAACTGTTTCATACTGTTATCATTTGATGATGATAACAATCAAGTGCGCGATCCTAACTCTGGGAAAGTAATCGGATCGACGCTGTCCCACGATTTCCGGTTTTGCAATCTCTATTTTTGGCCGCGTCTCCTCGACAACGAGGGCAAGAAAGGGTGTTCATCATGCAATGACAATCACTTGGGTCTTATTTCTAGTCTTCTTGGTGCTCAAAACTGCAATCAGAAGCACAATCGAAGATTTATCCACTCCGGTCCCCTTGGATATTTGCCCTCCTTCTCCGTCTCTCCCCACTTTCAGATGCCGCTCAGGCAAAGATGACACAGAGTCACGTGACCTAAGCCCGCATCACGTGCCCTTGGGTCCTCTCCCCTTCCTGCCCAAATTCCAAGAAAGAACCCACGGAGAGAGAGAGAGAGAGAGAGAGAGAAGAGAGAGGGGGCCTCCCCCACCTTCGATCAATTGGAGGGAAACGAATCGGGCCGTCCATCCCTCATCGGACGGCCCGGACCTGGTTTCAGTTCAGGTATCTACCGGGCGAATAGCAAAAACAATGCGAATTAAAGAGGTATAACAATAATAATGAACAGTCGCCAAGGGGAAAAAAAAAGCGCAATGGGGCCGCGAAACCATAAAAAAACCACAGCGAGCAAGCAAGGGAGAGAAAGAGAAAGAGAGAGAGAGAGAAACAGGAGGGAGTGTGAAAGATTTATAGATAATACAAAGGAGAGAACCGCTGAAGCGCTGATCTCTCTCCCCCCACAAAAAACCATCCCCCCACCCAGTAAACCTACTCGCATTGATCTCTGCTCTTTCCCCTGCCGCCCCCCCTCTCTCTCTCTCTCTCTCTTTCTTTTTGCTGGAAAAGTCTTGAATTTTTCACCCATTGGAGCCGGGCAACGAAAGCTTCTAGCTTTTCCTTGTTCTGCTTCTCCTTCTTCTTCCTGGTCCGTGTTATTTTCCCTTCCAGAGGGTATACTCTCTTGGGTTCGTGAGGAAAATCAGTGGGGTTCGGCCAGCAATTTCGCTACTTTGACTCGCGCGCCAGTTGGGACTCTTGGAGTGACATTTTCTTGCCCACTGCATTCCTGATCCTCCCGCGGTCCCGCTCCAGCTTCTGGTGAATGTTCAGGAGATCTCATTGATGGGTCCTGGACTGTAGATCTTGAGGTTGGTGGTTGCTGCTGCAATTTCCTCTCTTTTTTTTTTTTTTGGGCTTCCGATGGAGATATTCCGAAGCCTGAGTGTATTGGATCTCTCTAAATCTCTTTTCTTTCTTTCTGTTGTTCAGATGATGGAGAAGGAAGCGAAGAATCAGAGAGCCAAGGAGCCGGATTTTGTGTTGCAGTGGGGGAATAGGAAGAGGCACAGATGTGTGAAGGTCAAGAACAAAGACCACAATTTCTCCTCCACCAACAACGGCCCCAACAATAACAGCAGCACCAGCAAATTGTCTTCTGATTCCTTTGGGAAGAAGAAGATCATGAACGGCGTCGTCAATACCAAGAGGGATTCGTCCCACCACTCACCTCACCGAGGTCTCAGCAGGTAGGGCCAAAATAAATCCTGGGAAAACGGAAAAAACATTAAAAGAAAAAAAAACAATGAACAGAACAAGGGGAAAAAAATCCAAAATCTGGGTGTGTTGGTGTTGCTTTATTGGAATTTGTTAAAGTTTTTCCCTTTGCATTGTTTCTCCTTGCCGTTCTGTTGTCTTTCTTCTGTAAAGATTGTGAGGGATATCTCCATTTTCCTTTTTTCTCCTTTTTTTATTTATTTGGTTTTTGATATGAGTATTTATGGGGAATAGTATTAGGGCGTGGTGTTAGGTTATTAATTAATGGTGAGAAGATGCAGAAGTTTATGAATCACTTGGCAGATGCCTTTGATCTACCACTGTTTGTCATACATTGGCAGTTACACACTGTTTGACCCTGAATTTACTCCATCAGTCCAAATCTCTTTAACTTTCAAGTAAAGATTTGATTAAAAAGCAAGAGAGCAAAATTCAACGCACTGGTGATTTTTTCGGGGTATACTTTGATTGATCAGTAGGAACTCGGAGGCGCACATGAATAAACGCAAGGCGTCGCCGGAGAAGGAAGACCGGTTCTACACAACGAGGGGATCGTTGGGTGCAGATGAGAATGGGAAGGTGTTGTTGGATCACAATATGAAGAACGACAAAGGGGTGGTTGTCTGGCCCAAATTGTTCCTCTCCTTATCCAACAAAGAGAAGGAAGAGGATTTCATGGCGATGAAAGGGTGTAAGCTTCCTCAGAGGCCTAAGAAAAGGGCTAAATTGATCCAAAGGAGTGTGCTTGTAAGTTGTTTTATCATAGGAATGTAGAAGATCCTATCTTTCTCAAATGAGTTGTTGATTGAATCTGTATTCGACTCTCTGTTTTGTATGCAGCTGGTGAGTCCTGGTGTTTGGCTCTCTGACTTGTCCCAGGAGAGATACGAGGTTCGAGAGAAGAAGGCTTCAAAGAAGGTACACTTGCGTTCTGTCTTCTGTCTTTCGTTTACCTGAATATCAGATGGTATTGTCTCACTGCCTCAAAATCCAATTTCTGTCATCAATCAAGGAAAGTGAGTGAAAATTGAGTAATGACTGGGATTTCTCTAAAGAGCGATAAAAAGATTATGCAAACAGAAAATATGTAATCAAAATGTACCCTTTTAAGAGATCTTTTCCCTCTCCCTCGTTGGGGGAGGAGAGGGAGGAGGAGGGTCGTTCATGGTGATTAGAATTTGATTGGATCTTGATCTATTGAATGTGAAAATGTATGGTGGTTTTTGTCGATGCAGAAGCCCAGAGGGTTGAAGGCAATGGGAAGCATGGAGAGTGATTCAGAATGAGAGATGGAGAAGATGATTACCCAGAAAGGTGGAGCATGAATATGAATGTATGATTTTGTTTCTTCACTAGTGCGATAGCTTCAAGAGATAGAAACAACAGAGAGAGAGAGAGAGAGAGAGAGGGGGGAGGGAGATAGATGTCCTTTTGGTTTGTTTGTTTGTTCTCTTGTAGAGGATTCATTGGAAATTTAAGTTGATTTTGAGTTTTTCTCTTTCCATTGTAGTTTCGTGTTCTAAGGTCTTTGTTGCACTTTGTCGTTATTGTCACTCATGATTTCCCACCAGAAGTTTTGACTTTTTTTTTTTCCATTTCCAAAAATTGGTGAAATATTCATGTTCATCTCTATATTAATATCTGCATATTTTTTATTAGTTTTATGGTGTTGTGTATCAAAGAAAAGTCAAAGTTATTAAAACCACAAGATTTGAAAAAAAAAAAATGCATATATTTTAAAAGCAAAACTCAAAAGAGCCTCATATCTTTGCTTGCCTTTTCAATTCAATTTTTGAATCCGCGTGTCCTGGGCGACGGGATCGTCTCAATCATTGCATGGAATCAGGATGCATCCAAAATTAGCACGAATTAGCGGTAAAAAAGAAATCTTTCGTTCTCTCTTTTTCCCCCTTAACGAGGCACAAATTTTTTCACGTGGGTCATTTTCTTTTTCCTGCCCTTTTCTTGAATCAAGACGGCTGCTCCACTTTTCATCATCCCTCCTGCCCTTCCAGAAACAGGGAAAATAGCAGAGGAAAGATCGCTGAGCGGTCCCAATCTAAACATTTGCTCCACCGTAAACAGACACAAAACATGTGTTTGGAATGGCACAGTATTAGAAATCATGTGTCTGCCCCGTCTCAGAGAGCAAAAAGATTTAACAAAAGATTGGTTTGGTGCCAGAAGCAGGGAATAAGAAATACCCAGAAAAGAGGAGTGGGGGTCGGTATCTGGTGCACGCTCCTCGGTCCATCTCTTTCTATTTTGTCCCTGTCCAGTTTGAAATTATCGCTGAAAACCCAGTAAAATGCAAAGGCCTCAAAAGGAGTGGCTTTCATCTCTTTTCCTGTCTTCCCACTGTTGGGGTATCTGAAGTCATGCCACTCTCGTTGTGATTCCAAAGGAGTTGCATAAATCAGTAATGCAAGTGGTGTGGTTTTCCTTTCTCTCTCTCTCTCTTTTAAGGAAAAAAGGGTGGGTGAGGCTTTCTTTTTCTTTTTGCCTTGAATTTTTGGGTGGAATTTATTCTTCAATTGGCCATACATGTAGATAGTCAAAACGGCTCTTATCTGCATGTGTCATCAGGATTTTGAATGATGAGGGGGGATGCTCTGAATTATAAGAATCTACCACTTTTGAGTCGATAGGACTAGAGAAATCCCCAAAGTTTCATGTAATCTAAAGAACCCTAATCCTTTAGAAACACCCTTAACCTAGCCCCACATGCGCGTGCGTGCACACACTGTGTCTAAGATCATTGACGTTAACGGGTGGTCGATGGGGTTTGTGTCCATTGATGACGTCAAGCACCGAATTTTGGGGAACTAAAACCTTGGCCTTCGTGGAAGACCCGTGGTCAATGGTGGGAACCGGAGATTTTGGGTTTGTTGAATTGGCGACACTAGTTTTTCCTAACGCCTGTAACAGGTGTCTTTTCTTTTTGGTAAATTCTTTATTTCGTGCGATCTTTTCTGAGTTTCTATTCCTAAACAAGCAAATCTCTATGGCCATGCATCGGGGTCGCACGCAATAAATATCACTCAATAGCAATAAACACGTAATTGAAGCAAATATCAAAATAACACGAGGCGTATCAGGCAAAATGAATACGAGGTCTCATTGCTATTCCACGGGATAGGCCCTGTGGGTAATATATATTGATGAACATGCTTAAGTCTGAGGAGATGCAAAATCGACGTTTATTCAATCTTGACTTCTTTAATAACCCGCCCCAAATCAGAAGTTAGGACGAGTCCAAGTACGAATGAACAGAGCTAAGAATGCGACCGACGATGACAAGATGAGCGACCGTCGGAAAGTCGATCCCAAATGGTCGGATCAGCTCCAACACGAGAGTGCTCGAGCAGCGAGTCGACATTATTAGGATGGTCTTTGCCATGGCATTTGAGGAGGAGAGTCGATTGCCCCCAGCTTATCATGACGAGTTGCAACAATTCTTCTCGGGAAATCGAGGGCGGTTTCTTTTGGGTCAAATTTCTTTCGATTGGCTGGTGCTTTTGTCTCTAGTGTGCCCAGTATGTCGAATTAACCACTAATTTTGCTATTTTATTGTCACGTAATTTGTCTCGTAGAAGTAAATTTGAGTTATGTACTCAATGTTTCTGTACATTACAAAAGTAATCAAATCGTAAAGCGCCATTTGACCTTTTGATATTGACCTAGCAGCAGCAAACTATTTATGCTAAGCCCCTTCCACACTAAATCTCGAGTCCGCACCTGCTTGCTTGCTTCCACGAAATGTTCCGAATTCTTCAACGCTGACGAGATTGAGTGCAACTTTGATTAGTACAAGATCTATGTTGAATAAAGCAAAAGAAGTTCAGGACTATTATGTTGAATAAAGCAAAAGAAGTTCAGGACTACAAATGTCGAGCACTTATAATTTATGGTACAACAATTAAGACGGGTTCACAAATTAAGAAAAATCAATTCCATCCAAATAACTACAAGAAATTAATCAAAGGCAAATCTCAAAACGTGAATTACGTTGATCATTTTCTTGCTAGAAATTTCGTACTTTTTATGGTAAACTTTTGCAGAGATTAGGGCTGATATGATGTACATGAACGAAATACTGAGCTTATATGTAGGAGCTTCAACAGATCTAGGTATTAGAATTTACTTTCAAACACTCTCATTTACTAGTAGGGGTGAGTAGTTTTAAATTCCATATAAGTTCCAGTTAAAACCTGACACCTACTTGTTGGAATAGATTCTTTAATTTTTTGAATTTAGGACGTATCCTACATACCATAGAACCTAAAACTTACCTCGTCACAAATTCCAAAAACAATTCTAAGGTCTACTTAAGTTTCACCTATATTATTAATTAAACAATTATAGTGACCACCACTTGATATTACAATTTTCTAACCATAAAGCACATGAAAAATATGAAAATTAAAAAGGTAAATTTCTTAGTCATAAAATGGAAGTTTTTTCAGATTATATACTCATCATCGAACAATATAAAATATTGCTAAATTGCATGATGACATGAATCAAGAAAACATTAAAACTTATTACTGATTTAAGGTTTAAGGTTTCAGATTCCAGGTTCTTTTAGCTAAACACCTAAATCCTACTTGTAAAAATAGGTTTATTCATTTTTTGGAACTTGGAATTACCTTGCATACCTTGAAACCTAGATCATTCAGGTTCTCATTGGTTCGGTTTTTAGGTTCGAGGTTCTACCTTAGAACCATGCTCATCCCTACTTACTAGCTTTGTATGCAAAAGAGAAATGGAAAAGATAGATACCAAATAAATAAGAACAATGTAAGGTTTGAATTACCTCAAAAAAAAAATATTGCGTGATTATAAAGATTTAATTTATATATTTAGATCTTATAAGAGATTTTTGGGATTTAAATGAAAGTTATTTCAAACTTTTTTTCAGGATTATATTTTAAACCTTTTATATGGGCATCGTTATAGTAATTACTAATTTTCCTTTCGTAGTACCCTACCCCAAGGGGAAGTTGAATCTCTTGCCTTAGTTATACAGACATAATTCACCCTATGACATACATTTGCTTTTGCTGAAGTTCTCGGACAAAGTTTGAGGTTGAAATTATGCTTTGGGGCACAGCTTGTACTATGGAGAGGTCTGTAGTATATACTCCGAATGAACAAGGGGGTGTTGGCTTCTATGGCAATGAAGTTGCTCATCTTCTTATAATCTTGAGTTCAAGCCTCGTCGTGAACACTCCAAGAGCAAAATTCCGAACACGCTAGGTCGATACGGGGGAGTGAGCTTTTAAGATTGCTCAGGGAGGTGGACCATTCGAGATGGGCGAAAACCGATCCATACACCATCCAGCTGCTCTACCAAAACATATGAAAGAAAATAGTGCGTATGGTATGTTCGACCAAAAAACCAGCATTTGTATATGCCCACTTACATATTCAATAAAATCAGCAGCGGACCAAGCCAAAGTTGGGATTTAATAAAATTATTTGAGGAGCGAAGACAAAGGGGAAACCTTCTTCGAGGAACCTTACAAGGTGACTTGCATGTTCGGAAAAGATCCCAAGTTCTGTCATCCTGAAGCGTCCAGCAGCAACCCTGCAAACATCAAAGTCAATTTGTCTGGACGTTGGGGCCACGATGACCATCCGTTCACGAGGGGTTTCGGTTTGAAATGGTGAGGAAATTTGAACCGGGGGCGTGGCTCTTGGATTCGTGGCAGATGAACAACCGCCGTTGATTCTTGGTCATCATTTCTCCAGCCCGTCCTGCTCATCAACCCATCTTTCTTTAATCATTTCACACGTTAACGAGAGACGAGAAACCAGGCACTGTTCAAAGCGGAAAAGAGAGGAAAAGCAAAATGATTTCTTGCGGTTCGAAATTTCGCCAACGGCCCATCGGGTGGTTCGGAAAAAAGGTTTCTTGGCCGCCCTTTCACATGCGAAAGGGCTTGTCCCCACTCGCAGGTTCTCGAGGATGTCGAGAATGCTCGTGGGTCATAAGCTCTTTTGCTGTCGGAAAGTTTGAAAAAAATTTTGAGTACACATTTGAAATTTTTCGAACCTCTAATCTCTGGCTGAACTGGCCCTTTTGGATACGTTCACTGGTCGTTCGGATCGCCCCTCCTTGCTAAGCTTACCAGAATTTGCAATTGTGACAAGCGATCTTTCTTGCAGAATGTTGGGATTTTACGTGTCAAAGGAATTCGATATTTGATATGGGATTCTAATTTAGAGTAGGCTCTTCTGATTAAATCGAGTATTTTTTTGTGTGTATCTTTTGTGCATGACTTTCATCTTAATTGGGCTCGGGGATAAATAGCAAAATATAGAGACCCTACAACAAACTCGAAGTCCCGTGTGAACTCGGGTACTTTTGCTCCATACAAATTCATTCACAAGCACCTACCAATCTGTTGGGATTTCCCTTTCATGTAGGCTTTTAGGTTTCCATATTGCTCACGTCAGATGTCTCCAATCTTATCATTGCTCCTACAGTGATCTCCCATTTCAAACAGGGCTTTAAATTTATGCAATGCAATAAGGTACATTCTAACAAGATTTATTTATATTCACACGGGATATTAAATTTAATTCGTACCTTACTATTCGTGAATCGTACCAAGATGATTTATAGCAGCTATAAACATTCAAAGTGCACGACTGCAGGGTTCTGGTGATGGGTCAATTTCATAGGCTAATGGAATTGTTTTAGAAAAAAATTTATACCACATTAAAGCGGTGATTGAATGCAAGGACCTAACTGTTATCTTAAGTTCATGAGATTATTCTGTGATTTTTCTAGATTTTCATCACCCAGAAAAGTTCAAAAATTTATTCAGTAGGCTGTAACGTCATTATTTAATGCATTATTTGTCATTTTCTATTGACATTTTACCAATGACTGATTCTCTGAAATCTCATTTGTTTTATTCAATTTTATTTTTCCTTTTGGCTTCACCAAAATATGAAATTGAGCAACATCTCTCGATGGAAATTTCTATCATATATCAATGCATCGTATCCACGTTTTCTTTCCAATTATCTTCCATTTGATTGTGGTTATACATCGAAATATTATATAAAACACATGAGATATCGTAGATGTACATGCCCAACAAATGAATCCGCGATTGGAAAGGGATAGATTTTCCTGTATACATATTGCACTCAATAGACAAGACTTTTCTTTGAAAACTACATTTGGTGTAATTTCTTTCACAGCTTACCTAATCCTCAAAATGGAATAACGCGTCCATTCCTTCAAAACAAACTCCCAATGGAAGAATTTCATTCACTCACGCCTCATTCATTCACACCTGACGCATGTGAAACCCTCACAAGGGAAATAGAAAAGAAGAAAAAACAGAGACATCTAAACAAAAACTAACTGAAAATAACCATAATCTTCCAAAACAGTGGTTAAGAAGACAGCAAAAGGTGGGGACCCTCACATTGGCATAGAGCCAGCTGTCTGGCAACACCACCAGGATCCACCCTGTCAATCTCTCTCTCCCCTCTTTTGCTGACTATATAAACTGATCTTGTCACCCAGCACCAATGCCATTGGATCACCTTGCCTCTATCTCTCTCTGCGTCCATAGTAGAGAGACTCTCAATTCTTGAATTCACTCTCTCTCTCTCCGTGTTTGTTCAACAAGCAATAATCAAGAAAAGAAATGGAGGCAATGAAGATGAAGCTCTTCGTGGCAATGATGGTGGTGCTGATGGCCGCTGCCACCGTGCAGAAGGCAGCCGCCGCTGAGGCCCCGGCGCCAAGCCCCGCCTCTGACGCGACCGTCTTTGTCCCCACCCTCTTTGCATCCATTGCCGCTCTTGCTTTTGGGTTGCTTCTTTGAAGTGTCTCCAATTCATGCACTGATCCGACCGAGCAGAAAAAGCAATGGCCACTTAGACCATAGAATGGTTGCACATTTCACCCTGCACCCTCATTTTTATTTATTTTGATTTATGATATGTATTCTCCCTGAGCTCACATCTCTTTCTCATTTATTCTTTTGTATCCACGCATAAGAGTCTTGGGGTTGTCACAGGTTTCTGATGATTTGGTCTTCATGGTGTGATTGCTGAGATCTGCTTTTAGTTTGGTGTGTTTGGAGGGGACTTTGTATTATACTAAGCATTGATGAGTATAAGAATTCTATTGTGATCTTTGTGCATAGGGAATGTGAGTATATTTGTCTTTAGATTAATAAGGAGATCATGGAGAGACATGTGATGTGAGGGTGTCTGTAGACACAATCCCATTCTCGTCTTTCTTCTTGTAATATGTTCCTCATGTTCTTCTCATTTGTGTATCTTGGGGAATTCATTTGTCGTTGTAATAAAATTCTTTCACTTTGTATTTATTCTTTTTTCTAGCAATTTGGATGTCCTCCCTTTATAATTTCACCAGCACATGTATAATTGCCGGGGGCTCGTACGGTTGGGCTCCTCTTTCAAAGAAAGTATCGGGCAGTTTAATATATATATATATATATATTCATTTTCCATCCAAATTACTCCCTCATTTCGCTCTATCATATCTAAGGGAAATCCTTTATAGAAATAAATTGAATTATTCTTTAAGATAGGACTGTTGCAAATGGAGTCCCGGGCTGGCAATCAAGCCAATTTGAACATTGTGCAAAATTTGCTAAAAATTGCCAATATGCAAAGATCCAGTTACTGTGCATACTTCACTTTATATATATGAATATTATCAAATAGTAGTGAACTTTAGAGAATTGATGGTGCCGCTGATGAGGGAATGTGAAACTGGGAAATACTTTTCATGTAAGGAATCATTCAAAGAGGAAAGAGGGGGTGTGAAACTTGACATGTGGTTATGTTTGATTATGTGGGAAGGTTGGAAGGCAATGAGTGGTTGGAGAAAGAAGACTCAGCCCAGACACAATGATTGACCATTCTTTCTGGCTTAAATTTCCATCAGGAACACATGTAACTTGGCCAACCTATCATCAAGCGCATGAATGAAGCATTGTGCCAGATGAAAAGATTCTATTTTGCTCCATTTCTGATCTAGTGAGAGTAACTCCAGAGACATCCATAAAAATCACAGAATCTGCAAGAGGAGAGAGCTTTGACAGTAATCTTTGTTCTTATCAGTGAGCTCTGTTGTTTTTTTTTTTATGCTAAAAAAGTTGACGCATGTTGCTCTTGACGTCAAAGGGATTTAATTATGTTTGCAAGGAGGTCTTCCGAAGGAAGGTCATGTGTCATTGCGAATAATTATGGACATTACATCCAAAAATGGAAAGAATAAAAAAATAGATAACGGGGCTTTATTAAATCAATATCATCTCATTTATGAGTTGGCCTAATGGGAAAAGAGTTGGGTTGACACCTATTAGGGGGCTTGAAAATGGTAAGGAGATGGGAAAAAAAAAAATCAATCCCACCTCTGCTCGTTTGATTTGATTCCCATTTTTTCACAGACAAGGCGGCTCAATTTCGTTGATCTCCGTGAAATTAATTTGAGAGTTTAATCAAGATCGGCATATATGATTTTTGCCTAATTTAAATGTCCATAGGCTTTGCTTAGTGATTGAGGATCAAGGTTATTTTGGGCGCAACATAATGGAATAGAATTAAAATAGAATGTATGGAATGGAAAGGGGATCTTAATTCTTTTGTTTGGTTTAAGTAAAAATGGAGTGCAATAAGCATCAATTTGGTTTGTTGTAAGGGAAGAAAATGATGGAATTGAATGCAATGAAAGTTTCAAAGACATTTAATGTAGTCAAATTACTTTATACCATAAATTATTCTGGAACATAAGAATAATTAAAAACCCTATTAATACCATTAAATATTTTTTATTTGATTTTCCAAAAATTATTAATAACATTAAATAATCTAATAAATTTCACAAAGGAATAAACAAAATATGCACAAACATAAGCCCACATTATTAAATAAATCTGTTATTTTCTTTAATACGTCAAATAATAATTAATAATAAATTTCTGCTTGTTATTAATTGAAATACAATAAATTAGTTATTTGGAATGAGAGCTCCTTTTTCACCCAAACATGCCACAAGAGTATTTTTCGAAACTGTAATTTCTCGTGAAAAAATAAAAATAAATTGGTGTCATACCACAGTTGTATATTAGTAAAAGTTGGCATGATACAATATTTTCTATATTTTTATGAAATAAAAATCAGAATTTTATGGGAGAGGGGCCTAGTCTTCTCCAACGGCCACATGTATCAATCAAGAGGAGGGAAGAAAAAGATCTTTTTGTTGCCCATCCCAAAATTTTCCCTTTATTTCTCTCATTTTGTATAATGGAAACCTGCTAAGAAGACAACAGGGATTTTTTTGGTATGGAAATTGTAGAAGAAAATGACGTGTGGCATGCCCTATCATTTTGGGAAGCACATGGGAGTCGGCAAAAAAGGAAGAAGACAGGAACCACAAAGGGGCCTTTGGTTGGTGCAAGCAAGCTTTGGATGTAAGCTAAGATTAGTGGGGCCCCCCAAAAAATGAGTGGCACCCATGTTACTTTACCTTCTTACTCTTTCTTTTAATAATTCTCGACGAATGAGATTTCTTTTTTATTTTTATTTCACAATGATATGTGCAAAGATTCTTCCTTTATGGGATTCCCATCCCCAAGACATGGTCAAGACAATTTGAATTAAGTCTAATTGTATAAAATTCGAAGGAAAAAAGACTACATATCGCTGGTATTTGAAATTTAGAAGATAAGTAACCCATTCAATAATATTATTCTCAGTAACTTCTAGTCTTCCTTTACCAAATGCAATGCGCTGAAAAATGTTCCAATTTGCCAATTTAAATAAGTTTATCCCATAAAAGGCATGAATCTATTAAGGTTCATAAGCAAGTACGGGAAAATAACTGAGGAACAATAAGGAACTGTTCCCAAGAACTTTTCAGAACTAGTTGTTACATCCTATTATGCTAATGAAAAGGTTGGTAGCATAAATTAACTTTATCTAATCCTCTACGATAGTCTAATTAGAACGCCGTGGTCGATATTCTTAAGTAGAATCAGGCGATGATTATGTTAGTAAACCAATGCTCGAGCTCACGTTCAACCGACTTCTTGGTTGATTGAAAATCTCTCTTGGTTGGTCATGTTTCGAAGGTATTTCTATAAGCAACCATCATCCCATAAGAAGAAAAAGAAACACAATCTCCCGTGATATTGTTTTCCTATGTAAAAATGTTCAGAAAATGGTTAGACGGGTCATGGTGCTCTCTTGGAGTAGACCTAGAATAGTTCAATCAGTCTCAACATGATTTCCTGCTTCAACGACTCCATAAAGTCGCTCAAGCCTGGAATTTCGACGGTATCCCGTCACTGCGTAATGAGCGGATTTATTACAGCCACAACGTAAGTCGAGATAAGCCTCTGACAACCGAGCATCAGCAAAGTAATGATGAGGACGAAAGAGAATTTTTCCAAAACCGGGGAATACCCAACGGAGAAAAACTGATATTTCAACAAGCCGGTGGCAGTTTTTCTTAAAGCTCAAAAAGGGAAAACCAGGAATCAGAATAAAGGGATTGACAATGGACGAAGCGTCCGGGCTACATTATCAAACAAAACTGTCAATTATACATGCTTTTAGTTAGATGAGCTGTTCTAAAGGGTACACAATTTCTACAACTTCAGTTGAAACTACACCTGTCCATCCCACCTTGCACGTACCAAGAAAATTTACTAGGGGAAGGTGAAACGGACGGAAGAAGATGACTCCAGATGAGCTGCGATGCCACATGTACAATCGGATTTTCCATTATCTACTCTACACTATACAGACTCATTAGAGATCCTACTGGTTTGCCAATCCCAACAAATATGTTAGTAAGAAAGTGATATCAAATGTTTTCTTTCTCCAACTGCACCCTATAATTTTTCTGGTTGCCGAGATAGCTCCTTCTCCGCAAAATGAAGAAGCCTTCTCAATCTTAACACCATGTCACAGTGAAAAGGCAATGCGGTCCTTCGATCTATATATGCAGGACTCACCGTCATCCATGACAGGGCCTGAAGCTCTGCTGCAATAGACTCGAGAACTATATGCATCTCGACCTCAAGATCCTTGGCTTCTGAACTCAAAGTTCTTCCTCCCTGCTTCGGGATGCCTCGGCTGACTTTGTCTTGGTTAACATTAGTGCCTCCATAATAATCAATGAGCCCAACTGACAGAACGCTAGGCCATTCTTCCTTTAGGTTGCCCCTGAAATCCTTCCTCATGGTAGGAACAGCTTTTGAGGCCACAAAAGCAGTAGAAAGAGGGAGCGCTGCGCCCTTGCTGTGAAGGAGGTGGGCCAGTGGCGGGGACTCAGCAGTGAGACATGTAGGAAGCTGAAGAGGTGTCGGAGGGAGGAAGCGCATGCTGGGTGATGGGATTAGCAGAAAAGATGCGGATGTAGAACCAAGAGACTTCACAGGTGTGAAACCTTCCAGATAACCGGATGGACCCATAGTGCTCCCACTTTGAGCTCCTCCTGCACAGAATATCTTCTTTTTAGGGTAGCCAACTACCAAAGCACATAACATTGGCATGCATCATATCCACCAATAAACGAAACAATAAAAAGCACACACAAAAAGAATATTTAACAAGTGTCCCCCAAACACGGCATCAGAAGTGACAATCTTGTATCACTTAGTTTAACCTCTTTTGGTTTTCCTTCTTAGTCCAGCCATTTTCTTATCCTGGGAAAAAGAATGAACTACCTAGTGCAAACAACTCCTTGCTGCACAAAGAAGGTGTCTTTATGAAACACAACCTTTATAAAACCAAAAGCATTCCATTTAACTTTATAAACCTAAAGAATTCCATTTAACTTGACCAAGATGACTACCCCCCCCCAACCAAAAGAAAAAAAAGAAACACTTGACCAAGAGGGATGAATAAAGATGCTGGATAACACATGGACTCCTTATATTCTTTCCTTTTAGATGATGGTGCCTAGATGTATAGTAAACTACAAACTTCAAGGGGGAAAGGCTGAAAGGGAGGTTGGAACAAATTCCCAACTTGGAGTTCACTCCTGCCTACGGCAATGAAAAGATGGGTAATCATTATGAAAGATTGACAACCAAATAGGCATCCACCACGTATCTGCACCTTCCCTCAAAATGATCCCAAATTGGTCATTGAACATGGCTTTGAGAAGGCCAAAAAATGGATCAGATCACAACCAAAAAATTATCTGAAATGTACTCACAGCCACCAGCACAGCCACCAGCACTAGAATTGATGCAACACTAGACAAGAATTTGTGAATGGTTGGACCTCTCGCTCCATCCAGATTTAAGTGGAGACAAATAAATAAGCACATCCATAACAAACACGTTGGTCAAGGAGTCAACCAGCAATGTTCTTAAAGTATTTAATAGGGGCTCCAGCAAGAGTTTTTTTTTTCTTTTTAATATCATTATCTTTCAACCATAAAGAAAAGAAGAGGAGGAGGAGGAGGAGGAGGAGGAGGGGGGGGGGGGGGGGGGTGGATTTGAAAAGTAGACAGGAGGCTTACCGGGAGATGGAACATCCACAGGATAAACCAAATTCAAGGAATGATCGACAGAAACAGTAACAAAGCTGATGGTCTGAACCCACTGAAGCAGACCCCTTGGGCTTTCAACCCCTGCATGTCCACCCATGACCTGCTTTCTAGCAGTTGAAGGTCCTAAACCACCCTTCATATAGCCTGAGGTTTTGGAGTGAGGACTGTACAATGGACTGGGTGAGGAAGGCAGGGGTCTCTCTTGAATCAAATTCATCTCCTGTTGTTGCAAGGAAGCCCCATTGGCTCCCACAGACATCCCCTCACTCAATGATCGCCGTAGTTGCAGTGTCCAACTCTTCATCTCAGCTCCTCCAACTGAATAAATGGCTTTTTGCCACTCTAACCACCACGAAGGGACAATGGAATTCCAAAGTCAACAAAGGAAAACATGGAAGAGCTAAAAGAGTCTTTCATCTAGATATATTTCTGTCATTTCTTCCCAATGTCCTTTACAATTAAGAGCTAAAGAGCAAAAGAGATGACCTTCAGATATCTATATATCATTGAAAAACTATTCCCCAGTATTGATTATTTCAAATATCTAAGCTGTTGTGGGACCAAAAATTCTAAGGCAATAGATTTAGACTCAAAATCAATAAATGAGGGGAAGTAACTTAAGTGACAATGAGATAATAAACTTGAAAGACAACTGAAATATGAAACGAGGAAAAAGCTCGCATACCTAGGTATTCAAGTTCATAGAAACTTCCAATGCGGGTAATCACAAAATCTCTGGGCTTGACAGCAGCATTATCTGAACAGATCTGAAGAATTTGACAGCCCTGGTGTAGAACTTGTGCAAATAGACACTGCAACCCCTTTGTGTCCTGCCGACTACTAATTCCACCAAAGGGAAATATATGGCTGTCAAGTAATTCCCCCCGAGCATCTGTCCATATGCATACCAACCAACGCCAATCCTCTGTCCATCCATAGCAACAATGTATGGTTGGTAATTTTTTATGGCCAGACCCATAGCTGTCTGACTCAGATCCGTCGACTGGTGAGCTAGATGCAGAATCTGCACTTCGCACTGAGCTCGCACTTTGCATGAAGCCTCCACCACCATCATCTGATTGTCCTTTTGATGATTCGTTAACTAAACTAGCAGAAAACGTAGGTGAAATACCATGTTCTAGAGAACCAGGTTCGGCCAATATAAAAAGAGGTTCAAACATACAACGTGCTTCCTCTTGCGAGAGAAAATCCCCAGCTCTACTAGTATCGCTACTTAGTCCTGCAGTCCTCGTTTGCCATGAATTATCCCATGCAGCAGTCCTCAAGCTGGCATCCATTTCACCCTCTCTGGTAAGGGATGGCCCTGAAATTCGAGGACCAACACACTCTTTCCACAGAGGAGACATGGAAGAGGTCATTTGGGTCATGGCCAACTGGGATCTACCTGAAAGTGATGAGGACTGAACATCACAAGACCCTCGTGAAATCCGTCGAGCTTTGTTATAGACAGTAAAAGCAGTCTCCTTAAGGATGGTAAGCTCACTGAGAGTTGGACTGGTTACCCTAAATATGGCATCAACTGTCACAATGTGCAGCACTATTTTTGAAATACTAAATCCTGAAAGCACCAAGATATTCGTTGTTGATGCTTCATCGACAGCTGCTGAGCAGCTCATTGCCTTTCCAACCTGATTGCTCAATGTCCCTCGTCTCTCTGCTGGGAGAATGACTGATCCCATTGCGACAGAAGACTCAATCACTGTTTTTAGAACAGCATTTGGCTCAGGGAAGGGGCAAACTACATAGATCACCTACAGAATGACCAACAAAAGGTGAAGAAGCTTGCAGAAATAGCCAAAAAACGGAGAAATAACAGACAATACGAAAAAGATAAGTGACGATTATTCTACAGTTATTATCAAGTTCAAACATATGAAGGCGGCAAATTTTCAGCTGCTCCAATCAATGCAAGAGACACATTGAAGGACATTTCACATTCTTGCTTACCAAACAAGAACTGCTATTTCCTTCTTTAGGGTTTGTAGTTGAACATGGAACATATTTCAATCCTTTGAGAGCCTTTGACAGAGACTTGAGATAGCTTGTCAAGTCCCAGCCATTGGATAGGGACAGAAAGAAATCGCTCATTGATCCCACAAGAGATGCATTACTGCCGACCATCTTCATTGACTGAGGGCAATCCAGAAGGACAAAACCAGAAGTTGATGCTTTTCCAGAATCAATCTCCATTTGGTTTCCCATAGTCTGGGGTAGATGAGTCCCCAGTTTGCAAGTCTCATAAACTGAGGAAGAAAACAAGGAAAATGAGGGACAATTCCTCTTAGTGGCAAATAGAAAAGATTATCTTCAAGCAAACCACCCTATCCTGTATATAGGGCTCTTACGTGGGTCATTGGAACTAAGACACATTTGATTCCAAAGGATCAAACTAACGTTGATAATCAAAAAGGCATGAATACCCTTTGATCATGAAGATCCAGGATTCAACGTCCCCACACAAAATGCACCTATGTACACAAGTGTTCCAATCACCAACAAACCAGTGGTCAAGCAACTATTGCAACAAAATATGCAACAATCATGAGAAAAGAGCCTCTAAGTTTCCTCAAACAATGACACAGGAATGTTACCGCATGGCAATTCTTGTCCAGAGGAAGACTATTTCCCCTTTCAGCTAAAAATCAACGGCAGGAACCCTCACTTTTCCATAACCACCGCCTTGGTCAAGGCTTGAGTTTAGAGACTTAAACAGCATATAGATAGTTTTCCTCACTGAAAAGTAGTTAATTATGGTTACAGATTTTTCAAGGGAGTTAAGCTACAAAACAGTGGATACAAACAGCAAAAAGGAGGATCTTTCCATGCAAAAAAACCATCATGTTCATGCATTCTGGAAAAACAAGGCTGCCCATACCCAGTGATGCCTATCCCTTCAATTCTCAAAGACACTCTAAAGGAGTGAGATCTTGACAAATAGGTCATCCTTACCAGCAGTTGCAGAGCATACACAAAATAAGGAAAATGTTCATTGGAAGGCCAACTTAAATCCACAACACTGTGTATAAGAAATACGATCTATGAAGTACAAACTCACCAGTACCAAGTTGTTGGAAAAAATCAGAAGCAGCAGAAGTTAAGGGATCAATGTTTGGGCATAGAACATAGTAACTGACCTGCATTAGTCATGACAATAAAATAAGACTAAAGAATGCTGCTAGTAAAGTTTCATTAGGGCCTTTTTGTTTCAGTTAAGCAAAAGCGCTTATTTGCTTTCCCACCAAAATTTAAAATATTATTCAAATTTTAGAAACATACAAAAAGTTATATGTGAAAGTGTCAATGTTTGCATTTTGTGAAAGTTTCAACTGTTTCAGATTTTAAAACAACAAAAGGCAGTGAGTGGGCCACAAGAGTTGACTAAGCAAAAAAGTAAAATGTAAAAGTCAATCTGGACAGCCCCTATGTCAAAAAATGGGTGGGTTAGACAATGCTCACAGGTTTTGAGAGTGCATAAGGTTCAAGAGGAGAGTGGGCCACAAGAGTTGACTAAGCAAAAAAGTAAAATGTAAAAGTCAATCTGGACAGCCCCTATGTCAGAAAAATGGGTGGGTTAGACAATGCTCACAGGTTTTGAGAGTGCATAAGGTTCAAGAGGAGCCTTCTCCCATACTTGTAGAGAGCCAGCTGATATTTTAAGCCAATCGTCCTGATACCTGCGAAAATCATTTCCTATTTAAACTTCTAAACAAATCCCTGGTGAAAGATTGTACTACTTATGGGAGTACTATGTTTAATCAAAAGAGCCACAGCGAATACCCTAGAATCCTAAGCATGATGGCCAGAGCTTCCACAATCATATAAAAATACAGATAAATGTTAGCTGGGTATACTACAGGTATTAGAGATGATTAGCACATGTTAAAAACTCCGGATCAGTCCTCTATGTCTGTATGTCCATATTTCACATGGTCAAGGATCAGCCTCACTACCGAAAACCAGTAAAAAAAAAAGTGGCTGATCATAAACTGCTACATACCTAAACAAATGACAGGCACAATATGTAGACGATATGCTCTCCACAATCCTTACAAGAATCAGTCAATTTATTATACATCTAACTTTTTGTTATTTCATTCCGTAACCATCAAGACATCTATTGATGAGGAAGACAAATGGGTGCAGATAACTGAACCTCTGATAAGCACTTGGATGAGTCATCACATGAGGATGCAAATACTCAAGAGCACATTGTTACAAAACGTTGAACAAGTACTGCATTAATAGACTAGACTAGAGGCATTTCAGCTCATCAGGAGATTCAAAGCAAATATATGGATTATTTTCTTCTCTTTCTTCCTTTTTTTTTTTTTTTTGGTTTTCCTATTGGGCAACCTGATGCTATTCATACTTACTTCTTACCAAAAAAACAAACCTGATGCTATTCAGTCCTTGAATACATGACAAAAGCAAAGAAAACATTAAACTTAAATAGAGAAGTACCCAACAAGTATTGCAGGTAAAGGAAGGACATAAAGTGTGGGCCTTAGCCGGGAGGAGAACTGCTGTCCAGACTCTGAACTGTTATCTTGGCTTAATCTCCTTTGGAACGGCTCATCCAGTTTAGATCCATCCAGGCCACTAGTAACTGTCCATAGCAAAACCATGTAATATAAATACCAAAAACTTTTAGCATAATTTGACAACAAAATGAGCACCTCTTTGGGGATATTACAAAGTTAAAACAATTGAGGCATTGCTGAAATTCCTGTTATGATACTGGCAGAAAATAAATAACCTCTTGATATATCTCCAAAATAATACCTAATCGAATTGCAACTTCTGTCTTGTCTAGCTTTCCATTACCTCTTATATTGGATGAACCAACTGCAGTGGATTGGGATGGGCTTGATGCTTCTCCACCTGAAAATGTTGGAGTATTTGAAGGATCTCTACACTCACCTACAGTGGACTCTGCCGAAAATCCATCTGCCATGTTTCCAACGTCACCCAGCTGGTTGCGTCCCTTGCACCACTCAGTGACGGATAAAGGACCATCCAAATTACCAAATGCAGCTTTTAAGGCTGATTTTATATCTGACTGTAGCAAGCTAATCATAGATGCCACTTGGACCTGGGATGCAATTGCCACGTAAGGATCTAGGTGCTCACAATGCATGCAATGTCAATATTTAAGATTATGACACTTCCAAAGTATGTCTCCAATAGAAAGAATTACAGAGAACAGGCAATTTAGGAACAAAAAGTCTGGATGAAAACTTCATATGGGGAAATTGATTCTATTTGGTGGCAAATAGTTAGGTTATTTTACCTACCAAAAGGTTCTTTCACATATTAGTCAGATGATGATACTTCCTCTCATGTCTGCAAGCTACTCCGAGATATTAGTTCAACTTTGCATCTTTGGTGTCCGTGACAGCATATACAATCCATTGTCATACGACCAAAGTCAGGGCTCTCCCCATATGGACAATATTGTCTCAATGGTCTCGTTATGTTGCCAACATATTGACGATAAGTTTATGCCATTACTAGAAAGTGGCGATATCTTTACATTGTTCCAAAAACCATTAATAGATTGCATCCAGATGAGTCATAATGAAAACTGCAGGATTCTCAGATTGAATAGGTGTATAGACCAGAAGAAAACATGTTTCACGGCCCCATAAACAATCTCATGAGGAAAGACATTGTTACTGCAAAGTATAATATCACTCACATCTCAACCCTGTCATACCACAGCTTGAAAGGCCACATATCTATTCACAAGACTAGTAAGAACATAGATATTAGCCACTTAACAATCTGATATTGGTACTAAAGCAATTTTACTATATATGTATGAAGACACAATTCTAGTGGTTAAGTTGAGAAAAGAAACACGAAAAAATAATCCACATGAGGAAATTCAGGCACCAAAATGGTGCCACACAAACATCAGAAACTGTGCATAATTAACTACAACCATCAGCAGCAAGTTATTGGATGGAAATTAATTACTTGTCAGCTCACGATAAACAAATTTATTGTAGGACAGAAATCAATGTCATTAAAAGGTAGCCTGCAATTCTCACCTCAAGAACAAAAAATAAAAGGATCAGCAAACAGTATGAGATAAAGAAAGAAAATCCTTACATCTGCAGAAAGTGGATCTACTAACTCCACACCAGCAACGTCCAGGGCATGACAGGAGGCTAAAGTCCCTCCACAACCTGCATGAACCATAGAAGGGCCACAAGAAAATCCACGCCGCCATTGCTCTTCCAATGCAAGCCAACCATAAGGCCCATCACCGCAGTCTGCATCCAAAGTCACATCAACAAAGGAAGTAGCTTGCTGGACAAGAAATTGCATTCCATCTAGAAGCTCCTGAAGTGGTTGCCTTTGCCCATAAGAGAGCCCACCTTCCTCACTAAATGAGTTAAGTGGGGATGGACATACTTCAATACCGGGTGAACTACTGGCTTTTGGAACTTTAGGTACTCCAACAGTGCGCCAAACACGTACAGAAGCATTAAGGTTTCCATCTAATAGTCCTCCATCAACATCACCAGCTATTCTGACAGGTATAGTTTCTTTCTTTTTCACCTCGAACATGCTAGATATGTTATCTGTCATTGTGCTTTGATCACCAGGCAGATGATTTAAAATAGCACTCCCACTTAACCTGCTTGAAGTAACTGGGGCCTGGGCACTAGAAGATAATAATGTATGACGTATCTTGCACATGGATGCTTGGAATGCAAGGCACTCCACTTCTGTTGCAAGCACAGTCTTCATAGAAAGAACTAAATGGTCCATGGCACCTTCAATCACTTTCTTCTGACCAGGCTTTACAACATTTGCAGGACCTACATTAGAGAATGAGACTGAAGATGGAGCAGCCTCCATAGAAATAGCACTACTATCGCTACATTTAGACAATGTCCCATCTTTTACTTTACCAGCCTCCACATGAGTATAATAATTCTTTAACCGAGCATCATTCCCCTGATATGTTTTTGAGGTCAAAGCCACACCATTCTTCTCATCTGATTCATCCAGACAAGGAGAAGATGGAGGCGTAGCACCATACTTATAATTATTAGTGCTAGAGTTTGCACTCTCCACATTACAAGATTTTGGCAAATATGGGTTTTTGAAAATTGACAAAGAGAAGTCACTAGTAGGTGCCTCAACTGCTCCATATTCCTGGGCAAATGTCATCAAGGCTTCAGCTTTGATAATATGATCAAACTCGCCAATATTAGATGCTGGAGTGTCAACAATTGGCCCAGATGGCAGGGGAATCTCTTGACTTTTGCTGAGCAATTCTTCTGACACCGCTGGAGGGTTAAAGCCCTCTAAAGATGGAAAACCAACAGGCAAAAGCATACTTTCGGAAACATCCATCATGCCAACAGGACTGCTGCCAACTACCAAATCTGAACCAGAAAACATAAGAGTCTGCGACTCTGCAGTTCCCGGGGGCTTCACAACAAAAATTCAAAGATACTTAATCAAATTGACGTGATGATTCAGTGAGTATACAAAGACAAAGGGCGACACATCTAGCCGCTGCTACCTAGAAACTAACACGAAAATGGCATTGAACAGTAATACTCTTTTCTCCTACTCTTTTCTCCTATCAGAGTTGAAAAGATATACTCATAATACTTGTAAGACTATAAATATATTCATTCAGAAAAGCACAAAATCTACCTTCATTTTCACAACATTGATTGAAAATAGACTGCATATCAAGTAAAAGCAAAAAAAAAAAAAAAATTACTTAATTGTAAAGGTAATGGGATAGCAACCGTGACAGTGATTTTTTTTTTCTCTTGAAAATGCAGAAAATTTACATACTCACTAAAGACATAAATAGACTCCAGAGAACGAGACCTTCTAGAATACTCAAGCATATGAGAATAAGCAACTCTTAACTACTCCATGAATATGACAAAGTTGAAAAGGAATTTACAGAAATTAATATGTACCTCTCCAAAAGGCAAAGCATCAGTTTCGAAGAAGTCCCCAAAGTCACCAAACTCAGATAACAGAGCTTGAATATCCATGTCCACACCTCTCTCATCGTCATCCCAATCCCAGTGAGATCCTATCTGCTCATTTGCAACTCCAGTAATTGCTGAAGTGTTAACTTCTGAAGATCCAAAATCGGATTTGTATGCTTCCTGCATAGGAACGGCAGTGTCCACTTGACCATACATATCTGTCATTACCGATCGAGGACGCTTTGTGGCCTAGTTTAAAATAAATGATAATTACTTGGCTGTCATCCAAAATATCAATAACGGAATAGACAAGAATAGACAAGAGCATTACTTTAAGGATCACTGACATCCTATCATTTCCCTTACTTGGACAACCAAAAAACCTCCTCTCCAAATAAGAAAAATAAACATGCACTAAAATCTTAGCAAAAGTTTACAATCTATTTCATCCTTTAATATTGTGCTATCATGAACAAGTTGCAGTAGCAAACTTATATCTGTCCCGTCACTGCCACAGTATCAACATCTCTCTCTCCCTTCCCTCTTCCCTCTCCCTCCCTCTCAATGTGAAAGCCTGCTTTTCCTCTGCAAGTGCACATAATTCCAATAACAAGATAAACTGGGTTTCGTCTTTATTTTATGTCCTCTGACAGAATGTACAATTGGACAGATAAGCAGCAAAATAAGTTGGATGCAAAAATCTTAAAGTTCTAGAGCAAGCCAAACCCACTCCACACCTCAAATTAAAAGAGATGTGCGCATACACATCCACACCCATAACGTCAGGCCAAAAAGAAGGAAGCGAAATAAACACATGCAAATGTACATATGGTCCACAAATGGCCCCACAGATATGAATGTAGAGAAAATGCTAGATGGCTCAACATATTAGGATAAGCGGTCGCATGTCCATGCTTAGACAATTTGAGATGACAGGATTCAGGTCTCAAGCCATAAATGACAATCTGAAAAGTAAGGACACAGAATTTATACCATTTTCAGGCAGTCATTCTGCAATTCAGCAGAAGATATCAACGAGTCTGCATCAGCTTCAAGATCCCCAGCTGCAGAAGTCATATTGTAGTCGCTTTCACTTGAGCTACTGCTTAGGCTGCTTAAGCTGCTAGAATTGCTATTGCTACTACTATAATAACTTTTCTGAGTGCATAATCCATTGCTATCCTCGAGAGTGTCCATTTGTGGTCCACTGCAAAAGACATGACAGTGATGAGAGAGGTAAATCACATTTGTTATCTGCATCTAAGCTTCTTTCTATAAGATGAACCGACTTTGACTAAGATACTAATACAGGATAAAGATGCTAAAAGAAATAAACCTATGTTTTACTGATGGTTTGGCACCCCTTAGGTGCCTGAATTCATGAAATGTCCTTTGTGATACGATAAAATGAATAAATCACAGTCTAAAGCAATATATTTACATACAGATATTGCAATAAGTTGTGTCCTTATCTTAACTAGAAAAACTTAGCAGAGCTAATAGTGAACAAGTTCAAGTTTGTGTTTGGTGATGTATTGAAGCTCAAACTCAATATACGAATTATAGACTCACCAATGCATAAAGTAAGATGAACCCATCAGTGATGGCCCTAACCAATTCTGCAGCCAAAATCTGCAACATCAAAAAATCACAGAGACATAAAGTGACTCAATCGATGCAAAGACAATGACCAACATGGGTTCAAGCTAGCAGATATCTTCATTTATCTCACAGGCCATTCTAAGGCCATCTAACACATGCAAGGAAAGCTGTGCACTAAGCAATTGGTGCAGGAGAGCAAACTCCACACATGGTGAAATTCCAGGTCGTCAGAAAGAGATACAAATGGATATATAGCCATACAAATGATTGGACCAGTCCAACTAAAACTGATTGCTAGATCATATATATTTAGCTATTTAAAATTAGAAACATTAAAAAAAATTAATAATAATAAACCTAGGAGGCTAGGAACATTTAGGCAAATGATTGTGCACCTTCTCAATGAAGATCTGGTAAGAGATGCGTTCAGGACTGGGACAAGCACTGCCTCATTTGGGTATATAAATGTCTTCTCGTAAGTTGATGAATGATCCTGAGAGACCTTCTGATCGCATCTTCCTGCAGAAAGGCATTCACTTCTAAGAGTATTTGAGCGTTGAGCTAATGCCTTGTCAGTTTCAGTAATTGGGCAGCCAACAGTTACTTCAGCATAACAAGCTTGTCCCCTCAGTTGGCAGACAAAACCTTGAGAAACATGAGACGGCAAACCTATTAACCCACTTGAGGCCTTCCACTTGCCAGAGCTGTCCAAAAGTAACAGAAGATGTTGAGAACTGGCGCCAAGAACTATTGTCATCAAATCAAAGAAACAAGAATGTGAACTAGATGCAACTCCAATTAGTCTACCCGAGGTATACTTCCTTGACAAGATCACTTGGACATCCACCAATTAGCCTTCCGCGCATGCCATTAGGAGATACAATCACTGCAAAAATGATCTTACGGGTAAAATGCATTGCGACAGTTATTGCAGAAGCCTACTTGGATATTTCTCAAGTATCACTCAACCAAAGTCTATGATGATCATTTCCCATTTTGTCATTTTAAGGAATTATAATTTTTGTTTAGCTTTTCAATAACCGTCCATCCTACAAGACATCACCAATAAACATCACAGTAACACAATCAATATTATTCTTGCTTGATGTCTCACTAATTAAACAGGGGCCTTACGATGATACTTGCACTTAACATAGATTATCACATAAGCCATCAAATCATTGTGCCTACTTTTGAAGTGAGGAACAAACGTTGTCAAACTTAAAATCATGTCAAAAGCACAATTACGGATGATTGTTTAAACATCCAGCCCAAAAAAACTTATGCTGATAGGTGGACGGATAGCGTCCTTTGAAGACGCATAGACAAATAATGCCGGATATTTAGCACCTCCGCCTACGTACAAACCATTAATTGCACGTGGAATTGACCAACAAGCCTAGTATAAAAAATAAATTCAGGATAAAACCTGACTTGGATACCATATTAGAACATCCAACCCAATAGTTTAAGGTGATAGGTGGAGGGAGTTACATAGACAAGGGCCATTGAAATCCCACAGACAAGCAACAAGGGATGTCTTAACAAAGATGAACCTTCTCAAGAAAACATAGTTTCCACACCTTCACAGGAACTCCGAATGATCATGCTAATCTAACTTTTGAACAGAAGGAAAAGAAAGAAATTCTCATGATTGAAGCTTATATGAAAGATTAATTAACAGGGTAAAAATGCAGTGAAGATTTTAAAAATGCTGCCGGTTTAAGCAAGAAGATTGCAAATAAATGTACATCATTAACCAGCAGCACGTTCTCTTATGTCTCGTCTAACATATGTTTACATGATCCTGCATTATCACAAGGCAACTAACGCTGATTTAATTCACCATATCACTGCTTATAGGACTGGATCAGCACAAAACCAATGATAGAGATGGATGGCAATCAATTGGTCCAACCACCAATTCTACTTGTTGACGTCATAAATCAAAGTATAGATACAAGGGATTTTGATAATCAGTGCCTTAGAAAATTGCTTAAGCTGTACAGGAAAAGCAACAGGATGTGTACATCCACTTACTTTACTCTTCTCCAATGACTTCCCTATTATTCATATCAACTCATTGTCTACGGCTGATTTAACAAGTTTCCTTAGGAAACTTGTTAACAATGTCCTAATGCAGATATTTCTAACTAACAAGCAAACGCTATGCACTATGCATGAGAATTTATATACAACATTCCATCAAAAGAAAGGGTATATTAAATTATCTCTCAGATAATAACACAATAAAAAGATTTAAACACTAGTGCTTGAAGGGAAGGCCTCAAATCCCTTTTCACCAATTGCTAATTCTTTCTCCTGGCATGCAAACGAATTTTGCCTTGTCCGCAGTTCATTATGATGGGAAGTACAATATTCAGGTCCGCGGAATGCTAGTTTCCTCAGTTTACGAAACACAGAGGTATTGCTTAGACAGTCTACTAGTTGGGATTACAGTAAGTTCAAGGCGTGTTGCTCATAAAATCATTGTGCATTTTCTTTTATATAGTACCCTTCCCCTTATTAAGTTTCATGTACTGAGTATGAATGGGCTGAACTAAATTTTAATGCAGACTCGATTTTTATGCCCTCTCTTTCTATTTGATTTCACACTTCAATTGCTGCTTTGGGCTTGAGGACTTTTTATATTAATGAAAGAACTTAAATAAAGAGAAATGAGGAGCCCACGAGCCCTTCTGTTGTTACATTTGTCTCATCAATAGAAAAGGATTAAATGTCTAATCTAAAAGTGCTGCAGATGGCTCAAGGCCAGGAGGAGCAGAGCTCTCTCTCTCTCTCTCTCTCTCTCCCCCCCCCCCCCCCCCCAACCCACCACCCCCTGGCATCTTCCTGCTCACCACCTCAAGACTGGTTGGCTTGCTATATCTGGCACTGGGTGTATTGGGATTTTAAAATGTTTTCTGATGAGCATAGGGAAAGAAGACCAAAACATGCTACTGAAAGACTACTGAGACAAAGTTTGGCTGTCAAGAACGTAGAAGAGGTAGGATGGGCAGGTGGTTGGGTCTAGTATGGATCGTACATGGATGATAGTTGAAGCCGGCAACTCTCTTAGGGTTCCCTCATCTAGGATCCCTGGGGAAGAGAGCTACCATTGAGCTGATAGCTCGTCATGCAGTCCTCCTGCTGGGGCTTGCAATGTCAAAAGCGGGAGAAACCCCTCCCCCCTCTTTCCCTTTTTAGCCCCCATGTCGCCATGCTGGAGGGGCATGGAGATGTTATGATTTTGTTTCCAAGAGTCCAAAGTTTTGCTGCTTGCAATAGAATTTCCAAAGGTAGAGACTAAATGCGAATGCACCACATTTGGGGTCTCTAATACCAGATTGTTGTTTTCTTTTTGTGGGTGGGTGTTTTGTTGTGTGGTTTGGAAGAAAAAGAGAGGGGGGGGGGGGGGGGGGGCAATGATCCTAGTAACGCTGGCGCAAACCAGAAAAAAACTGGGTAGCGACCGTGACTAGTTTGACAAGGTCAAACTTGATTAAGTCTGGTTTTCTACAAAGATGAATCTATGAGCAAAACAAGACATAAGTGCAGACAATTTCCTGTACAGCAGCTCATCCAATTGGTTCTGTCTGATTCTAAAAGCATAGCTTTTTATATCACCATCAATTTATCTGTTAAATCCTTGGATCCTGGTGGTTGATCATCAAGCTTAATAAATTCCATCTGTTAATGCTTGTGCTCATCAATAAGTAGCGAGGGCCAGCAAACTATTAAAAACAGACAGTGCATTAAATATCTGGTGCAAGCATCACTTCATAAATGGGCTCTTGATTAATTACAAATAAAAAGATCTCTAGATGCTATTATTTCTCATTCTTATCAGTACTGGAACACATATTTTATGTAACTAAGACCAGGCAGATGCAAGGAATTGAAATATATGCCAGAGAAAGATCCAAAATCATAAGAGATATTCAAATCCCATAAGTTCCAACCTGGATGTCTATGGCTAGAATTGCGAGAAGCATGCCTTAATGCTCTCTCCAAGTCATCACTTGAAAGGGCACGTATATGCCTGTTACAAATAAAAACAATCACACATACATGTGTATTTAAAGAGCAATGAGAAATGAAAATCAAGGCATGAGAGTACATACTTTGCTGAAACTATTGCATGTATAAATATCGCCTCTTCCGTGGCAGCAAAGACAAATTCTACGGTTGGTTGACCTCTCCTGCAATAACCAACCGATGGTTCAATGATAGATCAAGTTCCAGTGGTCCTACCAAAAACATAGCAGAAAAGGAGCAGAAAGAGCAGAAGAACGGGATGGAATGGGAGTACAATGAAAAGGGGAAGCAAAGGCTCACTGGGGAAGAAAGTAGAATACCTGAAAATTCCTTCACTCTGAAATGGATTGTACTTTGAAAACACATCTCCATATCTCATGTAAGAAAGTCCACTTAGTGCCCTGCCAAATTCAACCACGTAAGTGTCAAGTTCTAACCCTCACAAGTAAATGTAGGTGCATGCATCCACACACACGTGCGTGAACATACATAGGTACACATTTAAATTGTTACAGTTAACTAGAAAGAGAGTAACCTCTCTATACAATTCCGTAAAGCTTGAGACAGAGCTGCTGCAACCTCTTCCGAGTCCCCAGGAGCCAACCATAGTCCAGATGCAACAACTTCCATCAACAAACAAAAGAAACTTTAAAATCCTTCATACAAAAAAATTAAGAAATACTATATCTGCCAACATCCTAATTCCTAGAAACAAATATATAAACAGATAGAACAGGCAAGTACATGAGTAAAGTTAAAGTGTAAACACAAACATCACAAAATGAATCTGAAGTTATGCAGGTCAAAGAAAAGAAAGTCATACAGCTAAAACCAACATATAAATGTTTATGGAGAACTCAAGTTACCTCTTAGTCCAGATACCGCTGCTTGTGCAGTCTCAACAACAGATAAGTGGCGCCCAGGAAGGAAAAGCCAGAGCTTGATTTTTTCATCTATGCATTTTTTTAAGCTGTTAGAGCAATTACAAAACTGCAAGAACAAAGGAGGAATGGAGTTCGACCGAAAAGAAAAAGGAGGAATGGAGGGTTGGACCACTCCCCCCACCCCCTGCCGCCCCCAAGTGGGGTGGGGGGGGGTGAGGGTTGAGATGATTTTCTGGCTAAAATCCTTTTAGTATTTAATTTGCAACTTTTTTCAACCTCGAGCAAAATATGTATAGTTGTGCGATAAACTATACCAAGTGATCAAACAGTAACAAACAATGCCTACTACCTATAGACTGCCCATGAGAAAAAAATCAATCCTTCCTGTGAGAAGAGAAGGTGCTACAAATGAGGCAAATGCCTTCACTCTAAAAGCATATTGGGAAGGTTGCACCTCAAGAACTTCAAACTAAAACCAGGTCAACCTGAAAACTGCCATCTCAAATCACAGCCGACTAATCTAGGATTACTTTTCCATATTTCTCAAGTTGGGCATCATTTTTTAAGGCTCAAGATACTTCATAGAGAAAATTCCAGATTTAATAAGCACAAGAGAATTGCCCAAAGAAAGAGTTTGCCTTTGTTTTTCAGAGAGTCCCTCTGAAGAAAAGAAATTACGTAAGCAAGATGACAGCCTTCTCTGTACTCTTTGAGAAGCAACAGAGCAAAAAGTACATTCCCCATTTTCATTTATATAACCAGGAATAAGTTGAAAACCACCATCTCAAAGCATCTGCATTCTCACCTGGATTGTGCAAACCCTGAGATGGGTCCCAGGGTCCCACAAATGAATTAGTCCATGTGCTAAGAAAGTTTTTCTTCTGCAACTGAAGATGAGATGAAAGAACCAAGAAAGTAGCAGAATCCTTTGTCTCTGACTTGACACTATCCAATATAAAGAAAATTGTATATTAGAAATATCAGAAAAGCTTTTAGTAAAGCACTTGCACATCTAGATTAACATCATTCTATTGGCATTTTGAAAGAGTGCGTGAGACAGCCTGAGTCTAACCTTCTGTCAGGTAAAGGGTTTAAATCTGATTCAAGAGGCAGAAACTGGAACCAGGATATTTGATGGAGACCAACCTGTATTAATCAATGTGAAAATGAAATCTATGTACGGAAGGGACACATTATGAAGAAGTAACATGAAGCCAGGCAGAAACAAAGACACATGCACTAGCATCATATGTTGAGACTAAATGAACTACTCAAACCATTTATGGAGTGGCTATTGATTACAAGAAGCGTTTTGACTCCCAGTATCTATTAGTAGGCTATGCTGTAAAAAACAAAAAAAATAGATTCCTAGAAGATGTGATAGATCCTTTGATGCCCTCTTCATGGAGAAGGAAATTGACTTATCCTCTACACAAAAGGAATCACAAGTCAAGTCAATTTTTCACCATGTCATGTTGCAAGAAAAATGTTAAAATGCTGAGGTAATAATACCTATAGAAAAAGGTTCTAAAAATAACTACTCAGGTAATAGCACAATTCAGTACCACTAGGGCTAATGGTTTTTTTTTTTTTTTGGTAACTGAGGACTCCACCGCGGACCCCCCATGCTCAAACGGCTCCTGAGGGCCGGGCCCCTATACCTCAGAGGAGACTAGCCTAGCAACCCACCGCCAGGGCCCCCCACTTAAATCGCTAGCAACTGCGGTTTCGAACTCTCAACTTCTGCAATGCGGGAGGGACTCTCAACCAACGCAGCTCCACTAGGGCTAATGGTTCATCTCGTCTAAACAAGAAAAGACCTATTTGAGAATCAACAATAACTCATCATAAAAATGCATTGCATTATGCAACTACATTTCTTGAGATATCTTCCCAAGCAAATTAATGGAGATAAAGGCATAAGAGACAGGCAACCAAAGAAGCCAGCCAGGATGGAAGGAAGAGTACTAGCAGCACTGGCCACTTCCTGAAAGAATTTCTATTCTTGCCAGGAGATCAAATATGAGAAAGCATTCTCAGGTAGCAGCAAACTTATTCAAGGTAAGTAACTGGAGAAGATGAAGAAAAGAAGCTTGATAATTTTCAAACTTATTTCTTATTGCACAGGCAAGTGGATGGGTTGCTGGTGGAATACATGACAATGAGCGTTAGGCTGCAAGTGTTGACAATTTTGACAAATTAGCAAGTGTTACCAGAGAGAAGTAAGAGAGAGCCGGCAATTAAAATCTCCAAACTGAATCTGCGAAATTACTGTATGTTCTACACATCTAGGACCTAAAAGTAGGAATCTTCTTTCCTCATAATCCTTTATGTGTTCCCATTCATCCGCAAAAGATTGAAGGCAAATTTACTGAGAAACCTCTCCATGTTGCCTAATTTTTTAACTTCACACTCTTTTTGACTTAGTATACATCATAGACATCATAAAGATGAAACGAAAAGGGATAGGGGGGTGTAAGCATCAGAGGCATGGCATGGGTGACTAAATTTCTCGAATTCCTTCAAGTAAAGAAGCTGTGAACCCTGTTTAGATTCAACTATTAACTGGAAGTAAATACGCGGACTTAATATGTAGAAAGTAATTGCCAAATTCTTAGCTTTTGGCATCTCAGAACCCAACAATCAAGTTTTACATTGTACACGTATTAATCAGTGTGGTGCAGAACAAGTTTCGAGGGCTCTCCCCCACCCCCAACATCAAAACGGAAGAAATAAAACGGAGTAAGGTCCAACCCAACAAAACCCAAAAAGGAAAGCTTTTTGCACTATCATACGTAGACAGGGCGTTGCTGAATTCTGTCAGTAATCATGCAGAGTTAGTTATATCTATACCAGAAGTAGCAAACTAAGCTTCGGAGCTTCCCACTGCACTGGCTAAGAAATGACTTCAAAACTAGACATATATAACAACACAGACTCTTCATTCTGGTCAGCAACTTGATAAAAATCGAATCGCGCCCGAAATTCTAAACAACGGAGTGAAAATTTGCCCGCGGCCGAATCCCAGCCCAACATCACTAAAACCATAAGAAACGAACGCGAAGAATCGATTTTCACGAAGGCTCCGGCATTGAAACAACGACGAAAACCGAAGCAATCGGAGTATCAGAGGTACAAACCAGTTTGAAGACGTTGGTCCACATCACTCCACTCCAGCTAACAACGAAGCTCCTCCGGCAACGCTAGGCCCCCAAGCTCCGGCGACACCACCAGAAAAAAAAAAACGGACTACTAAGGCGCGCGCATCGCGGGGAGCTCCGAGCAATGCTCCGGGACTGCAGCTCACGAAGAATTGAGGCCCCGCGGCGAGCACGAAATCAGCTTCCCGACGGAACTCGAGGAAGCGAGCGTCGGGGAGAGGCCTCAAGCTATAGGACGAGGAGCGCGGTGGCCGCTGAACCCTAACAGCCGGCCCCGTCCGCCGCGGGGGAAGGAGGAGGACGGCGACGGCGAGAATTCGAGTGGAATTGCCGCCGAGAGAACTCGATTCCGGGCAAAATTTTTTTTGGGGCGTCGCTCGGTGGGATGCGGAATCGCAGAAGTGCCTGCGAAGACACAAAAATAATCGGAGGGAAACGGGCGGTGGAGTTAAGGCCCAATTGGGGACGTTCGAGATGTGGACCGGGTCCGGTTCGTCCCCGATCCAATACGGGTCGGATCTTCTACAGGCATTCGGCCCCGTCCCTCCCCGTTGATAGCGTGTGTATAAATATGTTCTCGAATTCGAACCTCGGGAATTTGCACTTCCGGCTCAGTCACATGTTCAGCAGTGAGAAGCTGGTTTTTCTTCTGTCAGTTGAAGCCCAAGTACCTGAGCAGCAGCCGCTTCAACCGGACAACCAAAGCTGGTTTTATTGGAAACCGACTGGCGAAGGGACCAGCTGGGTGATGCAAGAATATCACCTAAACCCCAAGTGTTTGGGCGATGATCGTGACGAAACTGAGGTAACATTCCTTACGTGGTATGTTGGATAAAGAACAATAAGGACAAAAAGCCGATGATGGGTCACGCTCCGACTTCTGTCAACCAACAAGGGGACAACTTGAACTTCGGTGCCAACCAGCACGATGAAGTTGCTACTGCTCATTCCGAGGTGAGGGACACCCAATTCTATTTTGTAGAACTTATTTAGGTTTGGATCTACCCCCCAAGTCCTATAGAGCATATCAAAGTCCTAGAGACTCATTGGTTTCCCATGGCCAAAATACTAGTGATTGCATTAGCATATGAGCAGCATCTGTGGGACTATTTTCATTTCATACTTCAAGATTGTCTCAGCAACAAAAAATTGCAGAGTACTCAAGATGGGCTGTTTCATATGATCTTACATTGTTTTGAATGCAGTTGGGAGAGTCAATTGATCCGTGACGACATCAGGATGGCATTTTATTAGACCACAGCACCATTCCAGCCAATCGGAGCCAGGCAAGAGCATAGGCGTTTTCCTTCTTATGAAGGAGTATTAGCCCTGGCCTAACCCCATTAGCTCGAAAATGATCGCGAAATTGGTTTTTCCCGCACAAATTTGGACACCAAATTAAGTTCAATAGAGCCACCGAGGTGATCAACCTTAGTGATAAGGGGATTAGTTCTCTTTCATGAGATCACGAAAATCACTGCACATTGTGAGCTATTGGTGATGCCCTACCACTCGGAGACGAGATGGTAGGACCCTTGCTAGACTCAAGCAACGGAGCCCTAACAAAGTAACAAGGGCTTCATCGCCCCTCGCCTATGGTTTTGAGGTGACATTGCCGTCCTCTATTTGTGCAACAATTATTTTCTCTTCTTAAATTTCTTTGCAAATAATGTTAATGTGATTGTCGTTCAACTTTTTAAGCCACGTAAGCACCATGGCTCACGAAATAAAAAATGGATTTTGCTTGCATAATAGTTTTTTTGGAGTATCTTTAGAATAATATCGTGCGAGTTACAAATTTTTTCAGGAGTGGACCTCATGACGATTTCTAATTATTTGTTATTTATTTTTTTGTGATAAAAAACAAACTATTATGTTATTTTACAGTATATTATGGATAGTCACATAAGTATTTCTCTATAAAAATTCGCTGTTGTACTTAACTGCCACATTAGTATTTCATCAATGTTTTCAACCATAGGATCAATACAATAATAAAAAAAGAAAATAATATATTTTTTTGTATATTGTTGCGCAATAACAAAAAGAGGGAGTTTTTTTTTTTTGGGGTCAAAGAGAGAAGGAGAGAGTTTTTTTTTTTTTTTTTTGGTCAGAGAGAGAGAGAGAGAGAGAGAGAGAGAGAGAGAGAGGGAGTTTTAGTGCGACACGTTGGTCACATTATTTCGGTAAAATACAACGGTTCCCACAAGGACCCCCGGGCATCGAGAGAGTGTCTCTGCTGTGAGCGCGCTCCATGAACGCATCGTTCGCGAGCAAGAGGCTCTCTCGAGCTCTGCTCGCCGCCGCCTCCTCCTCCGCTCCCCGCTCGTCGGCGGCGGCGACTCCCGCGCCGTCGCTCTCGCACCCGCTGCCTTCGTCATCTTCCGAGATCGACGGCACAGCCAGGTCTCTCTTTCGCTCCCCATGGTCCGTCCTCCAGCAACGCGGTGTCAAGGTCCGCGGATCCGACGTAAGTTCCCCTTTTTCTCCCACGCGCATTGCGCACGCTAGCGAGAACACTCGTTCAGCAGATGACTTGACGCGCTATCTCGGCTTGCGTAGTTCCCGTCCTGCTGGGTCGGCGTCGGAATTCGCGATAGTTTCGGTTCATTCGATGCACGAAAAGTTTCGCGCAATGGTTTTTTTTTTTTTTGGTTACGTGAAAGCCTAGTTGAGCGTCTTGTAATGCTCGGAATATGCGGCCGTGAGTTGTGGAGATAAGCGGGTGGGAGAGCGCATGATGTGTTTGATTTTATGCTCCATCCAGTGGAGATGCGGATAGGGGTTCCTGGGTAGTTACGTGTACGGCCTTGCTGTTTGGATAATTCTTCTGTGGATAAATTGTTCTTGTTCTCAAGGATTTCTCTGTGCTGGCTGCACTGTGGTCATTGGTCAAATTTCGTGCTCTGGACATGCTTACTAACAATATTAGTGAGATGACAGTCTATTTAAAGGGGTTCGTAGGTTATGCGTAAGAGGGTGAGTCTCTGGTTGCTGAACTTGATATTTCACGACTCGAAATTTGAGATAATTAGATTCGAGATACAGCAGGATAAGTTTGGTGTGACTGTAAGAGATTCTGCCAAATATTAGGATACGGATATCCAACAAACATCAAAAGGCATACAGGGCAGCCAGTTTGATGAGTATCAGCTGTCTCATAATTGGACCTGACTATAAAGTAGTAAATGAGGATTGCACATTGAGTGTGTTTATCAGGTTGTTCAGTTTGGTATTTTTCATACAGTCATATATTTATTAATTTCTCGCATCTTAAATATTGCAGGTAAGACCTGGCAATGTTGTTGACAGAAAAGGTTGCATCGTGATTGTCTGGACTATTCTAGCTTCACTTTTTGTTTAGCTTTTACTTACTGATGGACCTCACTCATCTCTGTACATTGATGTGTATTTCAGGTCGTCTCTATGAGGTTGGTTCAGGTTATTCATTTTATATTGCCCACTAAACATGTCTAAACATGATAACTTCTCTAAAATTGTTCCATGAATTTTTTTAGGTTGTGAAAGCTGATCATAACCAACAGGGCCGAGGATCTGCCATGATACAGGTATTATAACAAATGTCTATGCTTCTGCAACATGCTTTGACAATTGATTTGGACTATTGTGGCGTTTTTCTGGCATCAATTGTTTTAAGTTAGGGTGTGTTTATTTCACGTTGAATCAACAATTTGGAAAATACTTTTCTAATATTGATCACTTGTATCACTTACAAAAATTAATGAATAATATCTTCATCATCAACAAAAATTTTTAGGCATAACTTTGTTGTTTATAATGAATGTTTTTTCCTTTGAATAGTATTTCTAAATGATATAGAAAATCGTTTTTAGGAAATATATTAACAAATATGAAACAAACGCACTGTTTACATTTTACATCTGTTCTTCCATGGCCATCTTAACCCCTTATGATTTAATTTGTCTTAGTCAACCAATTATTTTATTTCGTCCAAGTTTGGTCGAAAATTCTAACTCTGGCTTCTAATCTGACATTCTGAGGAATGTGGGTTTACAACATCTTATCTCTACAACATAAAGTTCAAAAGTGAAGTACATGTCTCCTCTTCGTCTAACTTAAAGTGATAGAAAAATAGCATGTGATTTTTGAGTGCCAGAAGCGAGAGAAAAGGAGTATGCAAAGTATCCTAGCCTTACCCATGAGTCAATTTGCTCGTTATATGCCACGGGCTTTGAGTGGGATGGGAACTATGACTCTGAGCCAAATTGAGGAAAAAATACAACTTCAGGAGGTTGACTGTGACCTTTTAAAATGTAGAGGTTGACTAAAGCACTCCATAACAAAGGGCAATACTTGATTAGCTCAGTTGCTTATTAAGGTTGCTCTACAAGAGGGAAAAATTACTGTTAGTGAAATGTTTGAGATTTTGTTCTGAGATTTATCCAAAATTAGTTTAAAATTTTTTGCCATTAATGACTTGGGGTACGTGGAACATTTGATCAAGTGGCATAGAACTTATAGGTCAGATTGATGTTATTTGGTGCTTGCTAGTGATGCAGGACCATTGGGTTATTGGTTTTGCAATCCTAAAACCCTGACTTTCATTTAAAGTTGCTTAAGCAAATGAACAAACACGTGTGTATCTTGAGTGGATTTTGGTGGGGAAGGAGAAATTAGCATGGCTACATCTTCACCATTGAGCTAGGACAGATCTAGGTTGCAACAAAGAACTTTGTTGTCACATGGACACTGAGAATCAGCTGGAAGAGGACTTGTACTGGATTATTCTGTTTTGCAAAGAAAGTTGACATCATTTGACAGTATGTGCCAAAAATGCTGCTGTTGTTTGGTGCAAGTTGATTAACCCAAGGGAAAATTAGACAAGGATTATTATAGCTAGCTTCAAGTTGGAGAACTATTAGGCGGATGTATATTCTTGTATGTAACTTTGAGAAGACTCTGTCTTTTCCCCTCGTGTTTAGTTTAAAACCTTATTTCCCTTCTCTCTGGTGCCCAAGGCTTTCTACTTTTCAGTCTTAAACTCTTTCTGGTAGATATTATACTGATCAACCAATTTTGCAATAATCATTGTTGTTTCTGCAATATCTTTAACTGCTTGAATGAAAGTAGTGTACTCTTTTTTGTTGCTATTTTGAAGATCCTGAATGCCTGGTTTACAGTATAATATCTTTATGTTCATTCTCTATAAGTCAGTTTATGTCATTTTCTTCTTTGTTGTTTTTGAGTTTGCACTATATCGATTGCTTGTCCTAGGTGGAGCTCCGTGATGTTGAGAGTGGAAATAAAGTGAATGCACGGTTTAATACAGATGAATCTGTTGAAAGTACGCATCCATCTTCCCTTTCCTTTCATACACCTATGAGCCTAACTTTGAGAGATTACAGAAGTTTTTAACGTACAAATGTTTGGGTTTTGATGTGGATCACATCAATCTATTGTTTTAGCTTCAGTTTTGTGGTCTTGTGGAGTCTTGAGTGAATTTGGCAGTGCTTTTATAAGGATGTTCTACTGTAGAAGTTCTGATTAAGAAGCGACCTTTGGGTGCTTTTGCAGCCTATACTCACTTCTCTTCTTCATATATGAAAGTTTCTTCAGACCTCAGTTTTTTTTTACCTTAAAAGCCTATTAATAAAAAAATTGTTTTTAGTATTGGAGAAACAAATTTAGTCTTGAAAAAATTATATTGTGTTCTAATGTACTCCTAAAAGATAAGCACCTAATGGCATTACTTTTCAAACACTTTATTGAACACCTTCAGTGCAGCATCTTTAGGATTTTCTAACAAAATGCCCTTTGCACTATGACTACCTCACGAGTACACAACACTGTGAAAGCCCAATAACTCCAATGCTAAATGTTAGAGCAAACCCAAGAAAGCTTTAAATCTACTTAATCACCTACGTTATTCATCAGCCTCGACTCTGATCTTGCATTTGAAGATGGATTTGTTCCCCCGGAGTTGTTCCATTGTTGAACAGATTGAGCTATGGGAGGATTCTTTTTCATAGTTAAAACCACGAAATCAAATCTATTAGAGTATGATGCCATCACATTTGTCCTAGTTGGGCTGATCACAAATCATTTTAGTCTTGCCTTGTCAGATCACTTCAAATAGGAGAAATGATCAAATTATCAATCACCTAAGCTGTTCGTCAGCCGTAACTCTGATCTTACATTTGAACATGCATTTGGAACCCTGGAGTTGTTTCATTGTTGAACAGTTTGACCTATATGACGATTCTTTTCCATAGTTAATCATGTGACTGAATCTCTTTAGAGTACTTTGCCATCAAAGAGTAGACGAGATCACCAAGATTAGTCTTAATCAGGCTGATTGCAAGCCGTTTTAATTATACCTTCTCAGAAAACTCTAAATATACAAAAGGAGAAGAATGAACTCTTATTGTTGAATGCACTTATAATAATATGAAGTAATTTTCTCTCTATCTTTCATCCGACCCAGAGGTATTTGTCGAGGAGAAGTCCTTTACATGCATGTGCACAATGGGGGATGAAGTCGCCTTAATAGAGTAAGCAACACAACCCCCAACAACCACCCCTCCTCCCTCTCCTTTCTTTCCAGTAAAAGGCTTGGTTTTCACCTTGTATATGCCGCATGTAATTTCATTTATTATCAGCCCTCAGACATTTGAGCAAGTGGATGTGAAAAGGGATTTGTTTGGAAAAGCTGGTGTTTACCTGAAAGGTATGTAGAATATTACCTTCTGTGTTTGCTTTGAGAATATTGGAAGGAATCAAATTAATGATAACATAGGGAATTTTTTCCCTTGCTTTCTCAATAAAGTTGGTGGGAAAGAGGAAAAATGGGGGATAACCAATTCCCCTTGGGCCCTTGGTCTCCCAAAATAGGAGGAAATGGAAGGAAAATTCTGCCAACTACCTCTTATGTTGTCTACACATATGAATTGGTAGAGCCTTGTTTAGTCCATTTTCTTACTTTATTTCCCTCCATGTCTTCAAATATACTCAAACAAGATGGGGAAATTACATTTTCTATTCACTTCTTTTTAGTCCATGCTACTTAATTTATAACTGATGTTGGCGTGATATGTTTCACTGACAGAGGAAATGAAGGTCATGTTGCGGTTCTTTGACGATACACCATTATCGGGATCAGTTCCCAAGCGTGTGATATGCACTGTTGTGGATACTCCACCTCCTTTGAAAGGGGTTTCAGCTACACCTGCGTACGTTTGGTTTGACAGCTCTCTCCTTTACATTTTGTTCCTTGTTGTCTTGTATATGCTATATTAACTATGTAACTTGTTTCAGTCTTGGACAAGATTTTTCTCATGCATATCCTGGAAACACTACTACATGCATGGATATGCTGCTAGCGGCTTTGAGATTGTGATCTTTTTATGTTAATTACAAAAAAGAAAAACCCTGACTAGGTTATATTTAAGAAAGATGACCAGTGGAAAAGAACAGTGCAATGAGTGTGTCAAGAACTGAGGGAAATAGAATGATTATGTTTAAATGTTACATCCATTTATGAAATCTGAGGAAAATTAACAAATCTTGCCTTTCAGCAACAATGTCTTCCAAGGTTATCCTTTTCTATTATGCAGATGTCGAGTTTTAGGTCAGTGTTACTTTGATTGGGTTGCGTGGCTTGTGTGCCATGCATCTCACTGCAAGTTACAATCTTCTCTTCAGAATATCCTATAAAATTACATTCATGCTGTTGACTATTCATTTCTTCATTTCGTAATGGTGACTCTTGCTAGCTTTGCTTATGACACATGGTAGTGCTGAATTGTCAATTTTTCCTTCATGAGAACTAAAAAGAATTCTGGCAAGTGCCACCTGACCAGCATGCTTCAGTTTTTTTAATTCCAACACTCATTGGGTGCTTGGTGACTTGGATTTTGTAGAGTTTATGCCGATCCATTCTTTCAAGACTTTTTAATGGCATATATTCTTTCTATCATTGGTTTTTTGCCCTGTTGATAATGGATCTGGCTGAGTATAAAAATGCTTTCATATTCAGGGAGAAAAGGGCTTTACTGGACAATGGTCTGACGGTGAAAGTGAGTGAGATAACCTTCTTCTTGTATTCTTATCAACAAATGAGCTACACAAGATGGTTCTATTTTTAATTTCCTGTAGTACATTCATGATGTAAAGTATTCTGTTTTGATGCTTTTAAATTGATAAATATCCTATCCAATGTGGTAATTATTGCTTGCATGGCAACAAGTTTGTGTGAGCAGTAAATAGTGCTCACTGCACATGCACCTGGAAATTTTGACAAACTCTAGATAAGCAATTACCTAAACCGAACTATTACACTGCAGTGCCAAGAGAATAAAATACTGATTCTATGAAAGGAAGATGATAGTTACAGTCATCGGGGATGGCTTGACAATTTCATCAAAGTAGGAAATACATGTCTAAACTTCAAAAGAAATTGTTCTGGCATCCAAAGGAACAGGGAGCAACCAAAGCAGGGAAATTCCTGGCATGCAGCTGGTGAAAGGTGTCATTGATTGCAAGTATCCTGTTATGCTCATTGATCAAACCAAACATAATTGGTTCTGTAGGCTCCCTGAATATTTCCAAAGCCTTCATTTTTCATGAAATTGAGTTTCTGAGCTTTCCAGCATCAATTCTTGAGTTAGCCATCATCTGTTCAAGCTATTGTCTGTTATCTTCCTGGGAATTTGTATGAATGCTGCTGAGGTACTTTAAGAATGCAGAGACTGATTGCTGTGTACTGGGACAATTTTGTGCACATTTGCAGGTACCACCTTTCATTGAAAGTGGTGAAGCTATACTTGTCAATACAGAGGAGGACGCTTATATGAGCAGGTAAGTCTAGATATTCGTTGTTGTAATCTGAAACTTGAAATTACTTTCACCACTTATGTTTTGCTTTTATTAGAAACAACCTCCTGGTTCAAATATATACAACCACACAGTCGCTAGAAATGTTGACGTGTGGTTTATTTACAGGGCAAAGGAATGAGTGGAGGATATTGGAGGTTACGTTCTTGGCTGTCTCCAAATAAAGTTTAAAGCAAGCAAACTCTTTTTGAGATTTTGAAAGTTAGAAGGCCGACAAATATATTCTGAGGATGAACTTCTCTATCGACATGGCGATGGTTCAGAGTTCATGACGCAGTCTTATGGATTTAAATTGTTCGTTGAATTAACCTTTCGTCTTGAATGTATCCAGAGTTTTCAAGTTGAGGAATGCTGCTTTTCTGAACAATAACTTATGCTCGAAACATTTACCTGAAGAGCGCGAAACATGATCTTTATGAGATCCAAATAGTGAAAAGGTGTGCTACTACATTACATGAAGTGATCTTTACTGTTTATTATTACTAGTATTTAACACTCAGTGCTTTGCGCAGCAAAACTGATTTGTTATGAACATGAATAATCAATACAAAGCATCAAAGTTGTATAGTCCTAGTCGGGAATTAAGAAGATATTCTTTCTTTTCTAGGGAGTTTTAATCTTTATGGTCACATTCACAAATATAGTTTTGATTACTTATCGTTAGTAATCGAAGTTTTGAGATCATTAGTAATCTTAATAATATGAGATGCAATAAAAATAAAAGAGAAGGTAATATCTATTGAATGATAATATTTACAACTTAGGGAGTTTCAATCTTTTTTTGTTCACGGGAACAAAAAGCGATGGTCACATTCACAAATGTAGTTTTTTTTTTTTTCTTTTTTCTCTTATTTTCTTGATTACTTATAGTTAGTAATCGAAGTTTTGAGATCATTAGTAACGTTAATAATATGAGATGCAATGAAAATAAAAAGAAAAAGAAAAATAAGAAAAAAATAGAAAAAATAAAAGAAATAAAAAAATTATCCAAATTTACCAAACATGCTAATATCTATTGAATGATAATATTTACAACTTAGTTAAACAATTACAATTTTGGGAGACGTACGGTTAACATGGGCAGAAAATAAGCCATATTAGTATGCTTTATATGCGGGTGAAATCATGTTTCTAGTGTAGATAATTGTTAGGTCCATTGCCAATGCCAATGTAGCGAAGTTTTTACATGTGAACCATTGAATGTTTGACATGTGTACTTGAAAATAATAATACAACCGAATTCTTTCACACGTCAATCATCCAATAGTGAATGTGTAAATCAATTATTATACCGATGGTTAACCTAATAAAAATCTGTTTAGTATGGGTTATATTCACCTTGGTAAAATGCAAGAAAATTAATGATATAATAAATTCACCTAATTTTCTTTATGATTAACTTCAATTTCTTCTCCAAAAGGTTTCAAATCTATTGAAATCCTTAATGCTACATAGAGGGAGCATGTTAGGCATAATTTTTCCATCCTTGGTTAGATTGAAGTATTTATGACTGAGTTAAAGCTTGTAAAAATGTCCATATCAAGTATTTAAATATATATCCTTAGCCTAATAATTGGATTTATTTTTGCATGCTTTGAACTTAATTACATTAATTCATTTAACTAAATAATCTTTTTCACCGAAATAATATTGTCAAATGAAGTTAAGTGCAATTCTTTTCATCTAAAAGTTTTCATTTAAGGGGACTTGTAAATCACTTCGTAGTTGCCTGAAAATTCACAAGCAATTGGATTGCTTTCATCATGGATTTTTGAGCAAAGTCAGCATGTTTTGGTAAGTTTCTTCTTGTCATTGGTTGTGTAACATGTTGAGATGAATAGAACAATTCCCACACACGATCATATCTCTAATTAGGTTATTAGACTGCCGCCACAACGCGGGTCGTTCGTTCACCAGCAGAGTCCTCCCTTGCAAGAACACTTAACACTGTTATAAAACATACAGAAAGAGATGGGACTGAGAGTTGTTGTGGGTCTAGCCTTCTATACAGATAGCCGGAAAAAGGATTAATACCATAAAAAAAAAAATCCAAAATCGATACACTTATGATAAATTTACCATAATCTAAATTTTTTATCACAAAAAATCTCAAAATTGATATACTTGTGATAAATTTACCTTATATTAATTTTTGTTAAATTTTATTGTTAGATTGCTGAATTAAATAACATATGACAATTGATGAGTATATTAATTTAAGATTTTACCCTTTATTTGTTATAAGTGTACCAATTTGTGGTTTTTTGTAATATTAATTTAATTTAATGGAAACTAATGGAAGGTAATTTTATTACAAATGTAATAGTTTGGGTTTTTTAGTGGTAAAAAAATTAGTTATGGGTAAATTTATTATAAATGTATCAGTTGGGGTTTTTGATGATCAAAAAATTAATTTAAAGTAAATTTGTCATAAATATATAAGTCTAGGATTTTTCATGATATTAACCTGATAAAAAATGATCTTTTTAGTTCCTTTTCTTAATTCAAGATAGAATATGTTTGTTTAATTGGTAATATCTACATCGGCAGAGTTGCTTCTGGGAAAGATCAAAACAAAAGGTGAATATGAGTTAGGGTGAGATCTTGTTATTTGCACGTACAATATTAGAATTACTAAGCTGACATTATGCTATTGTTATTGAGGTTGTCCAACTTGTTCAACTTTGGCTACTTGACGGCCAGCTAAAAGCAATGTAGTTCGAAGAGATCGCCTGGTTACGTTTACTTCAATTGACAAACACCATCAGTCAAACCAAAATCAAATCCACATTTGCCCATCGATCTTGTGCTTCATTGTTGTCAAAACCTGAAAGATTCTAACTTTCCAACGGCCATATGTTTGCGACATCGAGATTAATCATCGATTTCACCATTCTTAAAAGGCTTATCTCGGTAACTCTTCCAAAATATTTGCTTAATTAACCAATTAACAGCAAAGGCAAGTACATTAGTCTAAAAAACCAGAAGGAAAGCCAATTCCACATTCCAGCCGAAACAGAGTACACATTATTTGCCTTTGACAATCCTTCAGCAACTTCTTAATATCTCGACATCGCTATTACAAAATCAAGTTCCTCCTGTTTCTATCGCACCCTAAGATTACTAGTATAATCAATATGAAAGAGAATAAACGACCAAAACTCGGGTCGAGCTGCAAATGTTTCAGAACAAGCCGGTTGACATGATCCTCCACGTATGAAATCCATCAAAAGTTCCATCCCCACAACCCAGACAACACTGCTACAGGCTACAGCCCTACCTTCTTTTCCAGCTTTTGAATCTGATTTAGGAATATCCATGTCATCTGCAGTAAGGAAAATTCAGTCGTCACATTTCGCTAAAATTTAAGTCTCTCATTATAGTATCACTCGTAACCATTCCTTTGCTCTTATTGTCTCTATCTTGATATTTTATTTTTTGTCGGGCAAAAGAGGGAGGAAGGGCATACCATGACATGAGGTGCAATTCTGACACAGTAAATGGGAAATCCAGTGTAAAATTTCAGTGGTCCACCCAATTTCAGGGTTTTCAGAGCGCAATCGAGAGAGCCAGTATATGGATACTTCCCTTCAGCATCAGGTTGCATTTTCTGAATTTGAGTTTTTACATAATCGAAAGGTAAACTACAAGCTGAGGCAAAGAACCCTGAAACAGTACTCGCCCCTGCAACCACATTCAAGGAGACCAAATCATACACCAAAGGAAGCAGTAACACAAATAATAGTAGAAAAAGTAACCAGTGATAATCACACATGACTTGAGAAACTCAGCATTCAGCCAAATAGGTCAACCATTCTACAGTATCAATTCAGAGATAGAACACAGAAGTGTCATAAATCATGTCCAAGAAATGCAGAGCAAATACTTATGTTTTCGAGACTATGGACTCCAACAAACTCACATCTCCACATAATTCATGTCCAACAGAGATTGACATTAAATGCATTTGGCATTGAGCAAAAAAATGTATGTCACAAATTGATCTCACCTAACACAGTTGCAGCTTCACCGAAACCAAGAGAATCCCTGAAAAGCTCAACACTTTGGTCATAAGACGCAAGCATTCCCATGTTCAATGCCATTGCTCTTACAACAGTGGGGCCAGCACCTTTCCAGAGTGCCAGGACTCCCTCGTCAGCAATTATTCTGTAGAGGGCATGGAAAGCGTTTTTGTAATTTCGGCGCTGAGCAGGTGGCAAAGTTGCGTCGGCTTGCATGCGGATAAGAGCTAAATCTGCAGGGTTGCCAACACAAGCTCCAATAGCACCAGCAGTTAACCCACACAAGGCCTTCTGATATAGGGGCAGGGGCTTCCCGTCATTAGCTTCAATTGCTTTGGCCGTCAAAATTCTGTAGAAAATTTTAAAGTATAAAATTTTCATCCTGAAGGACACATTTTCAAAGTATTTCATGCATAAGCCTAAAATATGCATTTCACTTAACCACATGTTCATGTAAAAAGAAAAGCTGAAAGTCTGTAATTTAATTTTCTAAACAAGCAAGGGGCAGCTAAAGAACAAGCCATATAAAACAAAGAATTCTTAAAAGCACCTCAACCAAAAATGCATTTCACTTAACCACTCAACATGTCAAAGACACTCACTTGAATGATCCAAGTCGAGCTGTGGTGTATGTTGCTTGCCTGAGCAGCCCTGCAGACAGTCCCTGATCAAATTCAGATATTAGACATTTGACAAACCCAAATTCCGTCCAGTGGAGGATTCCCAACTGCATCTTTAGCTGAATATATCATTGCAAAAGTTAAGCTGCATTATGATCATGCTCAACATGGGCTGACTCTCATGGCAACAACCAACAATATACTCACTGGTTATCTTAACCGGTCATTCCTCGAAGCTAACCAACGGATTTAGTATTTCTTTGACATCTCCACTTATTAATCTAGCCCATTTTTTTTCTTTCCTGGAAGAAAGAAAACCCCGTGAAGATTGCATGAAGTTCGATCACGGAAGCATTGATTTCTCATAAAGATCCATCATTTAAAAACGGCATGTTGAAGCTTCAAAAAGTAAGGAGAAACGTTACCTTATAGAAAGCACCAAGACCCTCCTCCTTAAGCATGTTTTTGGTCACCTGAGTAGCTGATCCCTGACCCAACTGTATCCTTACCTACACTCCACGACGCAATGAGCCATCACAGTCTCGAACACGCACAATGACAACCAGAACCACGAATCCCGATTCTCGACCATCAAAACCCAGAACCCAATGTCGGCCGAACAAGGAAAAAGTCTTGCACGAAATCAAAAGGGACCGAAGAGGGACGAAAATGAAGCGACCGGTCGGAGCCGAACGCAGCTCGAGCTAACTGAGGAGCGACCCAGAAACAGAGAGAGAGAGCTATAACGAATTTTACCTTGACCATGTCGATGGGCTGGACGACGCAGGTGGCGAGCATGCCGGAGGCGCCTCCGTTGACGAAAGGCTTGACGGCGGACCACGCGCCGGCTGGTTTGGGCTTCTTCTGGTCTCCCATTTGTCCTGTCCCCGGTAGTGAAGAAGGCCCCGCGCACGACACACAGAGAGAGAGAGAGAGAGAGAGCTGTGCTGGCGGAGTGGCAGAGAGAGGGAGAAGAATGGCAAAACTTCAAGTACGGAACAGAATCTCCCGCGAGCAAAAGCCCTTCTCCTTCGGCTCGTGGGGGTGTGTGGCGGAGGAATCTCTCTGCCGCCGTCACCTTGTTGAACATGGAGAGAGTTATGGACACGTCGCTTGAGTTGCAGGGACACGCTAGCAAATCCATGGACTTTTATTACTATTTTTGCTTGTAAAGTGGCGCTGTTTTAACATGTATCTTTATAATATTCTATCGACAAAATAACATGCGTGAGCTTCCTTTATTGAAAGTACGTACAAATGGTCGGTTCAAGATTTTTTTGAGATTGGCTTGATTGAAAATCTTTATTTTTGAATCTCCTCGAACTCAGGGTTATCTTGATATTTTCTTATCGAAATTGTAGCACGGATGGTCGCGACTTTACTCTTTTAGGTGAATGACCTTGTGGCAATGTGGACACCATAGTTCCAAGGCCATCACAATCTTTTCCCTTGAAAGGATGATTCTTAAGTAGTTTTCTTTCGGCTTCTTTATCTCTGAGAAATCTTTTTCTTTCTGATATGAAAATGGTTTAGATGGATGGGAGGTTACCCATGCCAAGACCAGAGATGCTGCAGGCCTAAAAGGTTTTATAGTGACTTTGCATATTCTCTATCAAAAAGGACTATTAGCAACGGGAATTGAACCGATGCATCATGCGAAACATCTGATCATTTCCAACTGAGCCAATCTATTTTGGAACAAATGAGAAACCTTAATTTCATAACTGCTTTTAGGGGCGTTTGGTTTCAGGGTAAGGGGATCTGGAACCTAAAATATATCCTATTAGAACTAGTTCATAGTTTATAGACTTCGAAACTTATCTTGTTTGCCTTGGAAGCTACACTTTTTTTCAAGTTCGATTCTAGGGTCTACTTAGATATTGGTTTCTTATTTTTTTTGCTTCATTTAAAAAAAAAATCAAAACAAATAGTAGTTTCAGCAAAATAGTATGAAGAACGAAGGGCTCAAAGTAAAATATTAACGAAAAAATAAAGAGAAGTTAAGTTCATTTAAAAAAGATAAATTATCTTCTTCCAACTTCATAAATAGGTCCTAATTGTCAATTTTCGAGTGGGTGGGTTCAGTAAGTAGAACCTAGAACCTACTTGCACTCTACCAATCCGAACGTATTTTCTTTGAAATCGGAAACGGGACCCGTTTCTACAACCAATTTAATCCAATTTTTGGGTAGAACCGGAATTGTTGCATAGTCCTAGCCATTATGGCTATGAACTCGAATGGCATGATTGTATCAAGTTCCTTCCGCTAAGAACCGAACCTATTGCATAACCCTATTTGTGGTGGCTATGAACTTGAACGGCATGATTGCTTAGGAAAGAATCCTCCCTTCCACTCTTATCACATCCAGCAAAATAAATGTCTCATAGATATTTTGACTGTGGTAAAACTTTAATTTTCAATTCGATTTTAATCTTTTTCTATACTAATGATCATTGTGACATTATCAATATATAATTGTCCGATTCAAGTTTAATGACTTTTGCAACAAAACGATGCTATGACAAGATTTTTCTGTTCGCCGCCATAAGTAATGATCACACTTCCAGATGTCTTTAGAGTTTGGTCTAGAACTCAGAAAGACAAAAAATTAGGCCATGCATGTTTTCATTTCTGAAATCTGTTCCTGGAACAGATTTTTTGTTTTTTTGTTCCCGGGAACAAAAAAAGAACAGAAACGCATTTGATTGCGTTTATGTTCTTTTTTTATTTTTTTGTTCCTGGAGCACAAAAAGAACAGAAATGAGAAACAAAAAAAAAGTTATTTCTTGTTCCGAAACAATTTTGAAGAAACGCTTCTTCTTCTTCTCTCTCTTCTCTTCTCTTCTTTTTTTTCTTCTTTTTTCTTTGGCCGGTCGCCGGCCTCGGTCATGGCCGGCAATCGGCCGTCGAGGGCCGACGACCTCGCCGGAGCGTCACCGGCCCCCGGCAAGGCCGAGCCTCGCCATGGCTGGGCGAGGTTGCCGACCCTGTTGGTCGATCGCCGAAGGTCACCGAAAGAAGAGAAAATAAAAAAGAAAGGAAAAAATGAAAAATAAAATAAAAATATTGAAAAAATTAAAAGAAACAAAAAAAGAATAAAATTTACTAAACGTGTTTCTATTCATTTTTTAGTCCCGGAACAAATTTACCAAACGCATCTTTTTGGTCAAAAATTGTTTTCCGGAACAGAAACACTTTTTTCTATTTCTGTTTCCTGGAATAATTTTTGAACAGAAACATTACCAAACGTGTTCTTATTGTCTCCTGCTACACATTTTTTCCACGAGTAATATAAATTTTGCATAAGCAACTTTATCCACGTTAATCCTCAAATTCAACAGCAGATGAAGTCTCTTGTAAAGCTTCCTCTATATTGACAGTGTACGGATTGTTTTTCGTTACCTTTGTTGCGGGATTAAGATAAATCGTTTAGATGCTCTTGCTATCTAATTCTCTATTCATGACGCTTGTTCATCTACATGGTAATTGCATATACCTTAAGAGAATCTTTAATCTCCTCTCGCACACCCCTAAACCCATTACAATCTCGCCCTACCACCAAAAATACTTGCATTCCCCCCCCCCCCACACATCATCGCAAAAAAGTACTAGAAAAATCATAAACTTATTGCAATGGTACCAATTTAGTCATAAATTTTTCAATTTGACTAATTTAATCCTAAATCTTTTCATATTGGTATCAATTCAGTTCATTAAGCTAATTTTGGCTAGTTAGCGCTAATGTGGACACCGATCAATGGTTGGACACTAATGTGGCAATTTTTAAATATTTTTTAAATATTTTTTTCCTTTTTCTTTTCTTTTTTCCTTCCCTTTTCTCTTTTCTTCCTCCTTGAATTGTCCTTGCGGTGGTTGACGAGCCTTCAAGCAAGGCTCGTTGGCCACTGGCCAAGGGCTGCGGATAAGATGACTTCGCCTAGATCTAGGCAAGGCCTATCTCACCCTAGCCTTGCCACAAGCCAAGGTGGCCTTGCTCGCTGCTAGCGAGGCCGGGTGAGGACCGCAACCCCCGTTGACAATCAAGCAAAGGCCATGAGGACAATCAAAGGAGGAAAAAGAGAGAAAAGAAAAAGGAAAAAAAAAAGAAAAATTAATTCAAAATTCAAAAAATTAAGAATTATTAAAAAAAAAAATACCACATCAACATCCGACCATTTGCCAGCATCCACGTCAGTGTCCCACCACCGACCAACGTCCATGTTAATGCTAATTGGCCAAAATAGACCAAATGAACTATGGTACTAATGTAAAAAGATTTAGATTGAATTAATCTAACTTAAAAGTTTAAAACTGAATCAATACCAATGCAATAGGTTTAATGCATTTTTGTACTTTTCCCACCACCATCGTCACCGAGAACAAGCTATGAAGCGTCTCTCCAAGAAACCACCACTCCAAGAAACCATCAGGATCGCCTCTCTCCCCTCCCAGGCCAGTCGAGTTTGCCAAGCTCGCATTGACTCCATTGGCCCCCGTGACTAATATAGCACCCAGTTTTAACAATTGTCAATTGCAAGAGCCAAATTTGAAACTCACTGAAGATAGCCGCAACTCTTCACACCACACAAGCATTAAAGGATGCCCTCGGCCATCACATCGCGCTCGGTCACAATCGAAGGGGTCGTCCATTTTTATCCCTTTCATCATAATTATGCTGCCTTGGAATTAACAGAGATATTCGGAAGTGCAATTGACTTATTTTGTCCAGCACATTCCCTCGCCAAGCTTACAGACATGCATCAGGATTCACAACCGCTAGTTGGCACCTTACTGCTATTAGGTGTTGTTTTCACACGAATCAAGGCCAAAAAGTATGAGACAAAGAGGGCTCAACGGCAAACGGTGAAGCTGATGAGTTTGGAGCAAGACCGTAGTTTCGATCCCCACGTGCTCAAACCAATCTACAATAAGGCACTTAAGGTGTATCCATAATTGCGTTTCAGGGGTATCAATCTATCTGTCTATACAAAAACAAAGTTAAAGGTATGAGGCTTGAAATAATTTTGATTGAAGCAATGCAGAAGAGGACCTCAGGTCTTCGACGCAATTAACTAATTGACTGCCGAAATTTCACAAAGTCCCTACTGCTTAGAGCATTGGCAACGAAATGGACAACTGCGAGAACATTTTAGTGGAACTCCACATTGTATACCAAAACTCAAAAACCTTAAGAATATAATTTAATTCTTCACAAAATTTCAAGAAGCAAGACCAGCCCCACCAGCCCAGTTCAAATACAAGGTGCAGACCCAATGAAAGAATTACAATGCATGATTTCAGTCGATACATTATGCCAGCAAGTATGAGCCGAAACAAAAAACGGACAAGGACACAAAGATGGGACCAAAACTGCCACAAGAATTGCCTGCCAGACAATCCTCAAACCGCATGCACCGAAGGGATGTTGATCCTTCTCCTGGCACAGTAGGGGACTCAAAACTGAAGTATAGACTTAATGCCTGCACTATACACATGCTACAGAAAAAAAGTCCACTCGTAGATGTGACTCCTACACTCATCACGCAGGAATGGCAACCATTTATGGAAAAGAATGGGTAACAAATGCATATATTCGACACACCAACTGGACAGCAATCCTTGAGAAGAGCAACTTGTCAACCTCTTTTTGCCGGATCTACGAGGAGAGGATTGATTGCAAAGCAAGCTGTTGTTGGGGCTGCAAAGATGACCATGTCGAGGCCAAAGCAGATGGTGGCAAAGTTTGTTGTAGTTGCCTCAACAGACTGATCATCCGGTTTAAAGTTTGTTCAGTAGCTAGATCCTTACCACACAAAACCTAACAAAAAGATGCATCATTCTCAGTTCATAAAAATGTGGCCACTTTTTTTCGCATATGCAATTCTCAGAGAGACATAACTACATGTTCAGCAGATATAAGGTGATGATTACAAGCAGAAAAGCACATCACTAGCGAGACAACTGCAGGGGAGCGGACAAAAACGCATCAACATAAAGTCTTGCCAATGATTTAGACAGGAACAATATAATTAATTCATATTTCTGCCTTTTTTGGTTTTGTTGGGGGTGGGGGAGTTTGGGGGTTGTTAAGAACAGAATAAGTTCATTGCCAGCATTCCCATATGATAGAACACCCAACAAAACAGAAGCCCACCCAATGATGTTACATATATATATATATTTTCCAGAAACTACTTTTAAGCATTATTTAAAAACCATCCAGGAAATTTATTTACTCTAGTTAAACATCAGTTGAGCCACTATAAAACCTCATGGCGTTATGGACAAGACAGCTGGGGATACATGACACTAGAGAACCAAATCAATTCCCTTATACATTGAAAAGTAAAAGAATAAATAAGCAAAAGAAACTTTAGATACTGACCTCCACAAACACTGTAACAATCTTAGGAAGATACTGATTGTTAGGGCCCAATAGTTCTCTATCAGATCTGTAAACAGATTTTATTAGTATGATTGTTATAAGGACAAAAATTATCAACTACGATTGAGATGTCATTACCTTTCCACCATTGAACAAAGCATATCATGGACAACTTTGGCCTCTATTACATCGCCTTTTATGGGCAAGCAATTTAACCATGCTGGAATAACCTATAGAAATGATAGTAAAATATTAGTGAAGGGATCTGCAGACTTGGCTACTAGCAAATCTGAATGACTGTTCTAATCAACCAAATCGAAGACCCAAATTCTCAATCTCAGGACCACAATTTCAGAGACAAACTTCACACGTCAATGATCCTTTTTTTTTGGTTTCTTTTTTGTTCTTAACTTTGCAGTACTCACTCTCTTGTTTCTTTTTATTCAGTCCTTCCAGCAAACCACAAATTAACAGATAATTAAATGAACGCAACATCAAGCTCCAAGTTTAAGTCTTTTTCTTTATATTGGTGCATCCCAGCAAATATCATGCATTGTCAAGATACAAAAGAAATCAATGTAGATACCTGAGAAGAATCTATGCTATCACGGTGAAATTGGCATATTTTTCCCAGAGCAGAGACAGCATTATCATATGCCATTACATTATCAGGTTGCAGAGCGTTGGGATCGCGTATCACAACATTCAGCCTTGAAAGAGCCTCTGAAGATAGCCACTCATGAGTATTAGTAAAATAAATGGTAGATAGACTACAGCCATAAAGAGCACCGACATATAATCACCTCCAACAAGTGGTTTGAAAACGGAACCGCCAAACTCTGCACAAACCCCCAATCCATAGACAGCAGCCTGAAAAGAAAACACTCCTGAACTCAATTGCATGAACGCAACCAAGAACATAAACAACCACAATCACCGAGTACAGACCTGTCGGACATCTGGATTTTCATCATTGCAAGCCTCCAAAAGGAAAGGGAGATAGGTATCGTAATATCTGTTCCACCCAAGTTTTAACAACCATTAAGTCCGGAAATCATAAAATTAAGTCACTCAAAAAGCATTCTAAAACGAGCTTACTTAAGAGCTGTTTCGCGACACTGTTCAGCAACGTCATCAAAAATGCAAATAGCAATTCTCCTCTCTTCAGAAGTCTTATCTTTGCCCTACAAGCAAAAACAAATTCCTATCAACCAACAGAACATGAAACTGTATAGAAGCTGAAAAACATAGAGAAGTTGTTGAACTTACCCACATGGGCGTTAGGTAAGATGACAGCTCATCGAAGAAAGGCAAGAAAGATGCTTTAAATGTTTTAACCATAGTGCCCAAAATCTCACCGACCTAAAACAAGAAAAATTCAACCACAAAGGATAAGTTAAATCCCCCTCGAAGCTATTATGCAATTTTTTTTCTTGAAATGTAGTTTTTCAGAAGACAGACTTGCTCAAAAACTTCCTCCTCCGCTTCATTCTCCTCTTTAAGCAGCTCGCCTTCTTCTGCATCAAAATCTTCGGCTTTAGCACGCTCTGCTCTCTCTCTTTTTCTACTTGAGCTAGCAGTAATCACTTGTTTGATCTCATCAACAATCGATCTGACTTGGTTTTCATCCAAGAGTGGGCCTGAAATCTGAAATCAACTATTGCATCTTATAAGCCGTTCACCAATGCCTACTTAAAACTGTTCAGAATAATAGACAATATACTGACTGAGGACAAAGTTAAATAATGACTGCTCAATCATCAAAAGCGCTGTCGCGTTTTTGGTAACATGTTCCCTCTGAATTTCCGATTATTGGCAAATAAATTAAGTAGGATCATAGAAAACGTAAGTAGTTTGTATGGGAAGGGGGGGGGGGGGAACAAAAGTTTGGCACATAAGATGTGATGGCTATATATTTCCCAAAGAACAGGCAAGTCAGCCTGGAATAAAATTAATATTGATAATGTCATAATGAAAGTAAGTCATTTATAAATTCTGGCAAGTAGCTCCTCCGTTTGCAGAAAGATATTGTGTAACCTGAGCCTGTGAACGCCAGGTCACAAGGAAGAAGCTTATTTGTTATAACTCCAAAATAGAATCACGAACCTGTAAACACTCATTTAGTGCATCCAACATACTAGCACAGATCTCTGTGTCGGGTTCCTGAAAGTGAAATGCAGTTTAGCAATCTTAGATACCAAAAATCCATCACAATTACTTGAAAAAGCAAATAATAGTCCAGAAAGTTAACTTTTTATCATCAACAATTACCTTCGGTATAGCTTCCACCAAAGCTGGAATGATGTAATCAGTTAGTTGCTTCACATAGGTTTCATTATGACCTTGTGATAACCCTTTCTCAACAGCTAATTTTGCAGAACGAAGTAACTCCGGCATTGCTACAAAGTGGGAGATTCACTTATGTGAGAAATTCCATCAAGAATCGATCAGACAAGAAGGATTGAAGGATCAAGAGAAGCTTATTACCAGAAACAGCTGCTTTCCTGACATCTTCGTGAAAATAAAATTTGAGAAGTGGAACTAAAGTTGGAGCAACCTGCAACAGTTATGAGGCCTCATCAAAATGGCGCACAACATATGTCAAAAGAACAACATAAGTTTCAAATAAACCAACCTGCTCGATCCATGGAAAAAACCCTTCCTTTAACTCATCCGCATAGCAACACAACATGTTGCAAGCTGTTGCCTTCTCTTCCAAGACACTGGTTTTTATTCCTATTCTTTTATCTCCAAGTGTTATGGTCTCCATTCTGCATCATTACACAATCTGATCAGATGCCAAATAAATTAACACAATCCAGACAAACTGTTGACACTAATAATTGTTCCATTTGGTCATCATAAAGCACAAAAAAACGAGTGAATTAGAAAACTGCTATCACCACCCCCACCAGCCCACCAATTCCCACATGAACAAAGGCAGATTTCATGAAATCTTAATTCAATTTCTATGAAAACTATCCCCATACACAGAGAAATAAGACTGCCAAATGACATATTATAAGACAGGCACAAAAGCATTACCCCTCATCATCAGATTCATCAATATCATTATCAGAATCTGCGGACGTGATTGTCACATCAGGCTTGAGTTGAGCAGACTGAAGCAAAGGGGGCATGACGACTTTCATGTAAGGAAGAAAATCTTGCCCCAAGCATTTGCAAAGCCTAGCCCAAGCCTACAAAAAAAGGATAACATGAGACAGTTATAAAAAAATATAAAATAAAAAAGAAAAATAAAAGGAACAGTCTCCAGTAACAACCATCCATTAAAGTCAATGATAAAACTTACTTGCAGCATATAGCTTGTCGTCGGATCATCTGTTTCCATCTGTGATCTTTGCAATGCCATAAGCACATCCATAACCTTAAAATAAAAGCAAGATAAATCAAACTCATTCAAAAGGCTGAGTGGAATTCAAAAATTCCACAATAAAACGGACATGCCCCCATGCCCCCCCCCCCTCAAAAAAAAAAAAAAAAAAAAAAAAAAAAAAAAAAAAAAAAAAAAAATGGTTGGAAGTAATATAATGTCTCACTGCCTACCCTGGTACTGTGGAAACAGATACATACTATGATGGAGCACAAGAACTCTTCATTACCAAATAATTGCCAGAACTTTCTAAATTCTATAGACCAATCCATCTCCAAGTCATACACTATGGCTAAAAATTTACCATTCTCACTAATTTTTACATTTGTCAACTAATGAAATGATCCAGGAAAATATAGGATGCATGCAAGCATACAATTGAGAGAAAGTTATGATAGTTGAAATTGCAAAATTCTAACTGCAAAAATTTTACTTGTCAGGCAACAAAAATTGAACTGTTCGGTAAGCATTTGTAATATATACATATCCAAATAAAAAAGATAGAACATGAGAAAATGTTCATCTACAACTGACAGCTTTTGTGAACAAGACAACTCACAATCTCACCAATGTTATACAATTTCTAAGGCTTATTAAAATTCACTTGTATGATCTCAATAATCACATAGCATGGGGAAAAACTAGTTTCTTTAGATCTGCTTCAAATTTTGAGAGTTGACAATTACCTGTATAGCGTCATCCCTGAATTTCTCTTTTCCAACAGCCATCCCAACCAAACTAATGCATTCCATTGCTTTGGCACGAAGCATTCGGTTAGACTTGTCAGTTGCATTGACCAAGATATTTTTCAAATAAGGCATGACCGCATCATAGTACTTTTGGAATTGCTCCTACAGTGCATAGACAAGTAAGCAATCGCGTGCATAAAGATGAAGAGAACAATAAAGATTTGAATGTTCATACCTGAGAGGAATCAGCAACAGAAGCCAATGCGGTCAATGCACCCTCTTGCACCATTTGTTTCCCATTCTAGATCACGAACATCAAATAGTCAGCAGAAATGAGTGTAAGTCATAAACTAAGGAAAGCCAAGGTGTTACTTTTTATCATGAAGTACCTGTAGAAGCACAAGCAGTTTGCTCACAATTCCGTCCAAGTAGGGCATCAATATAACAGCTGTACAGTTCTCGCTGAAGTTAAGAATAGCAGACGCAGCATGAGCCTGTAAAGGACACATCACACGTGAGAAGGTGATAATCAAAACAGATGTTCAAATATAAAACAACGCTATTAGCCCTTGATAAGACTTACGGAGGAACTTTTCCTACTATATAACAATTCAGACAACTTGGAGAGGCTACATAGTGTCCTCTAAACCAAGCACAACATATATGTGGCTGTTTCAATGACAAAATTTTTAATAATGTGCACACAATCGATGATGGCATCCAATTGCCAGAAACTAAAATATAACATAAACTGAAAAGAGCAAATAAGAGAAGATTCACATTGTTATATTAAAGGCTCTGCAAGTAGTAGCGACTCCATTTTGAAGTGCATCCATCGATAGATCCAGTGCTTTTAGTTCTATAAAAGATTCCAGGCTTAACAAATATCATATCTACTCTATTCATATATTCAACTCCCTCTGCCATCTGAAGTGATTTGAAATCATCTGATCTGTAAACTAACTGAAGTTCCAGTTTCTGCAGGTATTGTGCACTTCGGTATTACATATAGAGCTAAGACTACCTAGAAAAGACTCTGAGAACAAATGATCCTAGAGAAAAATTTCTTGCTTTGAACTGTCCCACAAAGTGACCATTTCCTCAATTTAAAGATAAAAATTTCTTGCTTTGAACTGTCCCACAAAGTGGCCATTTCCTCGATTTAAAGATATGTTTTCCTCAAAGTGACCAACATCCCTTCTGACATTCTTCTATGCCAAATTAGTAAGACTACCACACATAAAGTGGCCTCTCATACAAAGTCCTTTCCTAAACCATATGTGCTGACCTACTGAACTTAAAATTTCTTTTTTGTAGTTGAAATGAACTTAAGTTCAAATCTCATAAACACCAATGCAAGACAGTTGTGTGCACCTACTCAAAACAATGATACCCAATAAAAATAAAATTATCCATAACTGCAACGAACCTGTACACGAGGATTTGGAAAGTCGTCCATAGCACCAGCAAGTGCTGGCAGGACCTGTTGATGGTATTGCTCCTGCAGGTCTGGGCCTAGATCGGTGGACAACTGCCCAATCGCATTGATCGCCGCCCATCTTACACGAGGGTGTGGATCTTGAAATGAAGTTAAAACCATTGAAACAACTCTCTCCAAATTCTTTACCATTACCTAAAACAAGACCAAGGAGGTTAACGAATTAAAAATTATCAGGCCAAGCAGAAGGAATATCGTGATATTCTGACAATAGAAAAGCTAAAAACTTCTGCAGCATGCTTCATGCCAAGTTACCAACACTATCACGTCATTGTGGAAGGGGGGAAAAAACCATCAAACAAAATAGCTTTGAGCTACTTGAGGTGACAATGCCTCAAAGAGTAGTGAACATGAAGCCCCAAGGATTCTAAGGCATTCACCTAAGCATTTGAGGAATCACCAATGAAAGAAGGACAGTAACCGGCCAGGTGGCAAATTCTGTCGAAGGATTGAAAACCAACACCGCTAGTTCAGGTTTGAAATCCCTAATAATTCTTTCGACTACTCTAAAAAGGTACTCAAAGAAACAAGCCTTAAAGCTGTCAAGGTGGGCTGATATATAATAAACACTGAGAAATCTGCCAGACAGACAAAATAATATCAGGATATCTATGTTGAATTTAAAAAAATAAAAAAGAAAAACTTATGCCCTATAGTCTCCAAACAGCCGGTGCTTGCCCATGACATGAGTGGTCTGATTGACTTTTTGATTTCGCAGATGAAAGTATCATAAAGCACAGCATCAGAAACTCACAGGACACATGTAATTTATGGCACCCACCCACCTTTACAATATCGCTTAGATTTAGTACTCGACCTTCAATTGAGCAAGAGCACTCTTAAATGGACTATTGATATAAGTTAGACATTTATACCAAAAGGTATATGCAGACAATAGTTCTGCATGGAATCACAATCTTAACACCATATCTGGATGGATAATCAAAATTTGAGGCCAAAAAAAAAAGGTCTGAACAGAAGGTGATCCAACAATTTGTCAAGCAATACCTTTGCACAACCCTCTGCAATCTGGGCAATTGCTATCAAAGCAGCGTGATGCTTCTCCCACTCAGGAGCGGCCAAGTATGCAGGCAACTGTTCAGAAGCAACGGGAATAATGGTGTTTCCACCAAGTGAGATGGACAGTCGATCCAAGCATTCCTGCCCCACACTATAATTGCTGCTCTCCCCTGCATCCTCGTCTTCAGTCTCTGCGCTATGCCAAACCGGGTCATCTTCAATATCCAAAAGCATCTTCATCAGGATTGCAAAAAGTCTACTTATGAATTGCGGCAATTTCCTCATCATTCCAGGTGCCCGCTCCCTAGCCTCCGCAAGGGTAATCACAAACTCAATTGCCAAGTGTCTTGTGCCTTCTTCTAATGATTCAGCCTCTGCAATCTGCAGCATAGAACCAACCACTTCCACTAATTGCCTCCTCAAGAAGCGGGGCTCTGTTCCAGCTAATTCAATTAGCAGTTCAAGCGCTTCTTGTGCGGTTGGCTCGTTCCCATTATTTAGTGCCTCAGTCAAGGTGTGCATCATCACCGGCAACAAATCCTGAAATCTGCCCAAATTTCCTTTGAACATCAAGAAAAGGTGTATAACCATAACACTTTCTAATGTTTTTGACAGTCTATGATTGATGTACACATAGATTAAATTGTTTTCCCCCATATCCAACACTGAATGCAAATGCTGACTAAAAAGTTAATTGCATCGTCCAAACAGATGTCGTGACTTCAAAGAGCCATTTTCAGCAATGATAGTATATGAAAGAAAAACACAAACTAATACTTCAAGTTGACCGAAGAGTGCTGCCGACAGCTGATCAATACCATGTCTAAACAGTGGACATTACTCTCTTCAGGCAGTGACTACCAAAATACAATTTGTGTCAGTAGGTCTAACCAAAGAGATATTACGACAATGAGATGAATAAAATCAAAATGATTACAGTAAAGCACACCTAATTGAATTAAACATACAATCGGACGATGTTTAAATAAAGCAAACGCTGCTCTCTTCAGGCAGTAACGACGAAAATACAATTTGTGTTGATAGGTCTAACAAATTAGATATTGCGATAACGAGATGAACAAAATCGAACTGATTACAGTAAAGCAGGACGAAATTGAATTGAACATATCCAATCGGACAATATATAAAGCAAAGCAAAGCAAAACGAAGCAAACCTGTCGCGATCGGAGGAATTGGACAGACACTGGATAAAATTGATGACGGCGTTGAGGGCGGCGATCTTGACGTCGGGGTTCTTGGAGGAACTGAGGCACTGGAGGAAGACGCCGTGGAGCTCCTTGATGTAGGGGGTCAACGAGTCGCCGATGTACTGGGCGAGCTGGGCGAAGATGAGGAAGGCGGCCTCCTGGAGCTTGGGGGCGTCGGAGGAGACGCACTGGAACATGAAGGGGAGGAGCTCGGGCCAGCCATTGTCGGGGAGGATCCCGGAGGCGAGCTCGGAGACGGTGTCGCAGAGCTTCTTGGTGATGGTCTTGGCCTCCTCGCGCTGAATCGAGGTGAGGAGGACGGACTTGAGGGAGGCCTGGGTCTGCAGGGTGAGGCGGGGGTAGATGTAGGAGTCGTCGCGGGTGAGGAGCTTGCGGAGGAGGATGGCGGACATGGCGCGGAGCTCCAGGTGGGGGCAGCTGTGGAGGATGTGGGCCAGCTTCAGGGAGAGGGAGTTGGGATCCGTCTGCTTCGCCAGGTTGAACAGCGACTCCGCCTGGGATCGGAGCTCGTTGGAGGAGGACATGAGGTGCGTGATTAGGGTTTCGAAGTGGGACGGGTCGGGCCCCAGCGCCATCGCGAGCTGCGCCTGCTGGAGCTGCGCCGATTGGGGATCCATGGCGGACGGCGGGGAGCGGCGGCGACGGCGGCGACGGCGGGGGGCGGCGGCGGCGGGGGATTAGGGTTTTCGCTTCCCTCTCTCGGCTGCGGTGGCGGGACGAGGAGGACGAGGGAGACGAGAGGGAGAAGGAGGAGGGAGGCGAAGGGGAGTGAGGGTTATAGAGAGAGAAACTATTGAGATTGGAGGCTCTCTCTCGCTCTCTCTCTAACTCTCTCTCTCTCTCTCTCTCTCTCCTAATCGTGCTAACAACACGATCGCCAAAAGGGGTTGGAATTATAGAAAGAGAGAGAGAGAGGTGGGGTTTTGATTTTTAGTGGAGTTTTTTCTTTTGGGTTTTGATTTTTAGTGGGATTTTTTCTTTTGGGTTTTGATCTTATTTTATTTTATTGGGGTTTTGAATTTTTAGCAATATCTTTCGAGTTTTATTTTTAGGATTAGTACTATAAAAAAAACCATAAATGGGTACTCAAAAATTCTCTCCATTAATTCTTATTAGATTTTACCTTTAAGTTATTAAATTGGTTGAGATGTGATGGTTAATGAATGTATTGATTTTGGTATACCGATCTGTGATTTTTCATGATATTTATCTATTTTGATAATAATTTAGGATGTTTGGTGGTTAGAAAATTAATTTGAGGTAATTTTTTTTAGATTTATTATTTTAAAATTTTTTATGGTATTAATCATTTATTTTATTTTCAGATGAAAAGATAGTTTTTATTTCATTTTGTATTTTTTTAGGGGATAAGAAAACAAAAGGGGGTAATTAGGGCAAATCAAGGGGATAATCGGGTGTTGCTCAAAAAAAAAAAAGGGGGGGGATAATTGGGTGCTTAGCTGTGAAATGCGAGTCATGATTGGTGGCGTCCTTTGGCTTCTTTTTGCGCATTAATAATTAATTTGTTTTTTTTTTTTGGGAGGGAAATGGAATTTGCCATTGCAGCAAGGTGCCGGAGGACGATGCCCTACCCCCATTCAAAAATCCACGCTCGTCAGCCGCCACCTTTCCTTTCTTAATTTCAGGTCTGAAAAGATATTATTATTATTATTATTATTATTCTTTTATAGGAGTCGTTAGCCCTCTCTTTTGTTCCTTAAATTACGGTCACACGTTGTTGTTTATGCCCACGCCCTAAAGACGCGTTTTTTTTTTTTTTAATTTCCAATTTCCACCGAAAAGGAAATTGAAAGAGGCTTATTAACAAACCGGATAGCTCCTAAATGTTATTTTGGAGGCCGATATTGATTTTTGGGTTACCAAGATTTTTCTTTTTTCTTTCACAAGCCTTTTGCATCATTATCAAATTATATTTTGTTCAGAGTTGGTCTCAAACTCTAGCAAAGCAAATTTTTTGATTCGAGCATATTTTTTAATTCGAGTTATTTCCCAGTTTGAATAGATTATCTTGAAAAGGAATTTCCTTTCTCAATCCAAATATAATCTACATAAGAGGTATGTTTTAGTTTTTACCCTTTAGAGAGTAGAAGAGCTTTCGATCCCAACAATCAATTGTGTGCACGTGATTGAGAGTTACATCTAAGGAAATTGTAAGTGTTTTGAAACCAATAAATCTTGTGGTAAAATCGTGAATTTATTTATAGAATCGAGAAATTATTTCGTAAGTAATTGCAAATGTTAAACATCAAAATTCTTTTAATAGTCCTAAAGTTTAATTTATTGTGCAATTAAGTCCAAAATCTTTTTTTGAATACTTTAGTGACCACACGCGGAACATAACATCGGAAAACCTGGGACACCTTAAGGACAATCCACGTGCGTCGCGGCCGAAACGCAATTGTAAAAGTCGGTGGCACGTTCTTCAACGGGAAGGGGACTCGATTGACCAAATTCAATGTCTAATGCATTGCTGGTCAATATCTGAGCGCCTCTAGATGTACTATGTTCTTATCCCTCGAAAGAACAATTCGTGCACGACAGCAACATCGTCCACAATCTTAGTTAGCATGATACTTTCTATCAAATGACCTTTTTTCCCTACATGTCTTTCCGTTTTCACATTATCCCATGTGATATTTTCGATTGACTTGTGCATGTACACAAAATGAAATTAATTTTCGATCGGATGAAAAGATAAACCACCTACACCAAGACCGAAGATTCATAAGAAATTACCTAATGGGGTCCAGGAGTTTGCAATTATTTGCTTTATTGACTCGCCGATCCTCTCATGGCAACGATATGCCCATTTTGACATACCGAGAATCGGTCCACCATTGACGGAAAGTCCATGATTATCACACCCCGTCCTATTTTCGAACTTGATATGTAATTTAATAACCCCTGATTTTTGTAGTTCTCAATGGAGGCAATCTTGGCCCAAGACAGCTCATGATGATAGTTGAATCGCCTTTAATCCCCAACTAATTCCGCAAAAGCGAACTAAAAAATTAGAAATTAAAGGAAAGAGTTCGAGATTTGGCCCATATAGGGACACGATGAGGAAAGTTGAGCCCAACATTCATCACTTTCCCTCTAAGCCCCTGCCCACCAGGGGCAATGCCGGGAATTACACGGCACATGCGCGTGCCTGTAAAGTTTAATAAGAAATAGGGATAAATAGGTCATTTGGACGGGCCCAATTTGCTATCTAATCAGAACATTTTAAACAAGGATGTTATTGGCACCGAAAAATGTCCAAGGGTTGTAACTCGGTTTGGTTGACAGAAATTTGTTTAAAGGTCGATACGTGACCATTGATATAATCGTTAAGTAGCGGAGTCCATGTAACCATCAAGTAATTCAGTTATGGAACTGTAATGAAGTCATTACATCATTGAGTAGTGGAGATGATGTAACTGTTGAGTAGTGTAGTCATATAACCATTGATGTAATTGTTAAGTAGTGAAGTCATATCATCATCAACGTAACGGTCGAGTAGTAGAGTCTTAGTTTATAACCATCGATGATCAAGACTACCAACTAATCAATAAATATCGGAGGTTCAATTTTACTTCAAGTTTGCCTCTATAAATCAATACCCTTTTCCATGACTGGCCATGATAGTCTCCCGTCTCCATGCTTTTAATTTTCTAATGATTGCTTTATTTGTTGGAAAATAAACAGAGGACCCCTCACATCACTTGTTAATAGGTTCATTGATCCATCTTTGGAAAGGTATTTCGTTGACACCTTTTTGACAAATCGAAATGGAAAATAAAATTGATAATTAAAGAATTTAAAGTTATGATGGGGTTACTCTCAAAATAATGTGAATAACACAACTATTTATTAGGAAAATATTGCAAAGAGAATGAGTTTGCCATAGTAAAATCAATAATTGCGATGAATGGGAATTGAATTGGTTTATAAGTTACCCATTTGGCCAAATAGTAATAAGAAACAAAACATTAAGCCTTATGTGGTCCGATCTTGCTAGCATATTTGTTGCCTAATTAATCGCTGCTAATGAATTTGCCACGATAAACGTGGAGGTAAAAACGCCAACCGGATGCTACAACGAATTTCGTAATTTATAAGTTACTAACTAGTCTTAGAAACTTCATTGAATGAATCTGCAAAATAGTCTTACCCATTCGACAACTCGACAAATTTTAAATAGCAATCGGGACATGATGTAAGAAGTTGAGTGTTCATTACCAATCACACACCATTTCTCATCCCTAATTTTCTAATATGGATCTATATTCTAAATATATGAATTTAAATATTTAAAGATGTCACATGCATTATTTGCATCACTATATTAGAAATGAATTTTCTCTCATTTGTGGGAATTACAGCAAAAAAAAAATCCGTTGCTGAAATTGAAGGAGAGTGTATCAGGCAAAGTCTACATTACTACTAAATGGGCCATAAAAAAGCATAACGAGAAACCTCCCCACTCGGCCCAGCTTTTGATTTCCTCCCAAATGATTATCAGGCTTTGTGTGCTATTACCGAATGTTCCCAAAACACCTCCATACGTCATGAGGTTCAAGAGCTCGTAAACAAAAAATCAAGCCCGGTATTGCACACTTTTCGAAACACATAGATCTTAATTGATCTATAGACTCGCCAATCCTTTCATGGCTACTATAGACTTTTTACAAGACACCGGTATATACTTACTGACGATAGGTCCATCTTTTTATGCGAAATCTATGATCATGATGCTCGATTTTATTTTCAAGCTCAATATGTGATGTAATATCCTGTGATTTTAACGAAAAATTGTATAGTATGAGAACATCTATGTTCGAAATAGACTACATTAGAAATTTAGATCCAATTTCTCAATCCATAAGGTTTTTTTCTCTCTTTCTCAATGGAGACATTCTTGGCCCAAGACAGATCACGATACTAGTTGAATTGCTTATTTTTTATTTTTATTTTTTTTTTATTTTTTGTCGAACTAGTTGAATTACCCAGATCCCCAACTAATTCCACAAAAAATTAATTAAAAGAAAAGGTTCTTCAAGATTTGGCCCGTGCAGGGGGACACAACAAGCAAGTAGAGCCCATATTCATCACTTTCCTCTAAACCTCTCTCACCAGGGGCAGTATCATAAATATCTCATATTAGCATTCCTTAAATCTTAATCCCCAAGCATATGATAAGGCAGTTTAGTAAATTAGGAATATTTTCTTCCCGATGGCAAAGCGCGTTTTTAGCGTAGAGTTAATAAGAATAAAATGGATCATTTAGTTGGGCCGATTAATTTTCCAATCAGAACATTCATAATAAGGATACAGAGTATACGCCTCACAAATCCAAGAATTTAAAGTTAAAACGGGATTGCTCTTAAAAAAGTGGATAACATAACTATTTATTGGAAAAAATTGCGATGACAATAGTGAATTTTGCTACATTAAAATCGATAATCGTGATGAATAGATGATTATTATATTGGTCTATAAGTTATCCATTTAGCCAAATAGTAGCAAGAAATTGAACATTAAGCCTTCTATGGTTCGGGAATATTTTGCTAGCACATGGTTGCCTAACAGATGATAGATCCATGCTGATGAATCCGCCGCAATGAATGCGGAGGTAGAAATGCCAACTAAAATGTTACTATCATCATATAGATATCATTAACTAGAATTGGAATGTCAATTTTTTAGTTTGAAAACTAGTTTTACCAAAGTAGTTTACCCATTTGAAAACTGGACACATTTTATGTAACAATCACAGCATGATATAGGAAGTCAAATGGTAATCACTAATTAGGCTCTTTCATTCCTAAGTTTACTAAGTGCATACACTTAATCTTCAAAGATGTTACTAGCATTGTTTTCCATCATGCTATTAGCAGTAAAATTTCTCTCGTTTGTGGGCGTGGATATTTCTTAGAGAAAAATGATATTTTAAAAAAAATTAGAAGGAAAGTGTATTAGGGAAAAGCCGGCCTCACTCTCTAAAAGGCCTGGAGACCGCGTACAACTGCTTAAAAGGACCACCAAGAATATAATGAGAAACCCTTCCCACTTGGCCCAACTTTTAATTACCTCCCACATGGTAATTAGTCAATGTGATTTATTACCTAATATAACCAAGGTACCTCAGTATAAAGTGAAAAATATCAAGGAAAATAGTAGATAAGTAAATACTCGTTTATTAGTATTAAACTTGCAGTGGTTAGTTTTTCTATTTTATGGTCTAGTAGTGGTCACTTGAATTCATCAAAATCTTTATTTAAAGCATTAAGGTTGACGGTAGAATTTTTTTTTTTTTTTAAAGGATCAATGAATTACAACGGATGTAAATAGATTGCCAATGCCGACAAGAATTCCGTAATTTAGAAATCATTAACTCACCTTGGCAAACTTTCTAGACGTCCACGTATCAAATTCGTAATGTATTTTCACTATCTATTTGTATCTAGCTTGCTAATCCCGTCACTAGCAAGTTTCCTCTCGTCTGCGCCCGCCATGCCGCCGCGCAAAGCCAAAAGCAATGACTGCTCCAAGAAAGTATGAGAAAAAGTGTTTGTAGCGCCATATTCGAAACCATTTTTATTTGGTTCATTTCAATGATCAATTCAAGTTAAATCGAAGTAAGATTAAGTTAGAAATATTCGACACCATTTTTATTTGGTTCATTTCTATAATCGATACAAATCAAATAAAAGTAAGATTAAGATAGAAAATAAGAGGCAAGGATATCTTAAACAGGGTTCTAGATTATGACTACGCCAGAAATGCACAAGAAAATCAAAGCCGGATTTTCTTTCCACAATCACATTTTCATTGCAACCCTCGGAGAAAACCCGCCCTGTATAAATACAGCACGTGCTCCCAGATCGTAATTCACCAAAAACTTCCCACCAGGGCCACCACTTTCTCGCCTCAGTTTCCCAGAAAAGAATAGAAAAGAAAAGCAGAAGCGAAAATTCTTTCGTTCTCATTTTTCTTCGATGGCAGCGATGCTGACCGCCCCGGAGCTAGAATCCATCTCCAAGTCCTTTCACGAGTCCCTGGACTCTCGCCTCTGGGGCCTGAGCCCCGCCTCTATCAGCTTGCGCTGGTTCTCCTCCGCCGTCAAGGCGATCGCCTTTGCCCACTCCGCGGCGAGGTCCTTGATCTACCAGGTGGGACTGGACGACGGCAACAGCCTTTCGTCGTGGTACTCGGGCGACAGCCTGAAGGTCCTGGACATCTGCAGCTGCATCTCCGCCGAGGTCGAGCGGCTGTGTCTTCGCCGCCCGAACCTGAGGAACGCCATCAAGCTCCTCCTCCGCCTGGACGGTAATCCTTCGGAGGAGGAGATTCACCAAGCGAGGGATTTGCTTGCAGGTTGGGCGGGCGAGGGTGGTGATGGGCGTGCGACGTCTGCGGGCGACGTCGAGGGGCTGATCAGAGACTTGGCTGCGACCACGGGAGTGTCGGAGCCACAGGGGAAGATCTCGCCGGTTGCGAGAGTTGTTGGCCGTGCGATCCACGCTGTCAGCTTCGTGACGGCATTCCTCGGCGGAGTCATAACTTCGGCCCTGCGCTCTTCGTCAAGGGAAATCGTCAACATGCCTGTCCCAGAGGACTTTCCCTGGAGCGACGCTGTCCTCGCGATCCAGGCAGCAGTGGCCGTGGATTCGGATTTCAGCTACGGAACAGGCATGCAGGCACAGATCCTTAAGGAGATCCACGACTTGGAGGGAAGAGTGAGGGAGCTTTACGACGTGGAGGTGAGGGTGTGGAGCGCGCTCGAGACCATCGAAGATGTGGCGGCGTTCGGAGGCGGCAGAGAGACTGCGGGGAGCCTGAGGGAGGCTGCGATCGAGCTGGATAAGGCGACCGAGGTGATGTCCGGGTGGTTGTACCGGCTAACGGAGGAGGTAAACGAGCTGGTCCTGACAGTGACGAGGATGAGGAAGGAGGTGATAGACGAGTTCACAGCGAGCGCTCGGACACGACCGTCCACGTCAACCAAGAGCGACTGAGTGAGAAGGTGACGATGAAATGGAGGACGACGAAGTCACCTTTAGTTGCAGAGTAGGGAGTAGAGATGATGATGGTGTTGTTGAGCAATCTGGTTTCATGGTTTCGTAACAGCCTTATCAATTTGTAACGGTTTTTGTGGTCGTGTTTTGTAAGTTTCATAGCGATTTAGTAATTGTTTGTCGACGGTCTCGACCGTAATCGGTTTGCAACAGATTTGTAAAGTCTTTCAGTTGAATGCAAGAAATGATGATGGAAAACGGCTCTCTTTCTTTTAGCTACAAACTGAGATATACCATAAGACTAATAAGTTATAGTCGCTGGAGCCTAGTATTGAGTGTACTCTAAGGGGCAGAATTAATTTGAAGGACGGTGCTTGCACATGGACAATTAATCTTCTTTTCTCATCTTTTTAAAGAGATTTTCAACAATTCTTATTTTCATATTATCCCGATATATTTCCAACAATTTTAACTGTAATTTTTCTACCGTGCATTACAACATGAGCTCCAACATTATTTGGTGTTGTCGCAATGGGAAAAGCGATGCGATAAGCTTGAACATCAATATGTGTGAGGTGAAGGTCAGGCGGAACAATAGTGTGCGTGAGCGGTAGATTTTGAGGACTTGCTGAATGATGTTCGAGGTAGCTACTATGATTCTCCTATTGAGGACTGTAAGAACGCGCTCATCTCGATTAGAGGATTCCAATTCCAACGAATAAGCTAAGTCCAACATTTCATTCTTTTGATTTTTGGTAACCTTACGTGTTTGTATTTCTAGTTTTTTTTTTTGATCGAATTTTGTATTTCTAGTTTACACATGTACAATTTCAATTCGCAGAGGTGTTTGAAAACCAGTAGGAAGCACCTTACACCTTCCTCATATTTGGTCCTTGCTTATGGTCTTTAGCATGTAGACTAAGGGCGTGTTTGGTAACGATTCTGTTCCCAGGAGCTAATTCTGACTAGAAATGATTATTTTTGATTCTGTTCCCGGGAACTGATTCTGAGTAAAAAAACGCGTTTAGTAACTATCCAAAATTTTTGATTCTAGAATAGAATTGCGTTTGATACCGTGTTAATTGATTATGTTCCAAATTAATTTCTTTTGATTTTTAAATAAATTTTAAATAATTTTTTTACTTTTTATTTTTTTCTTTTATTTTTTCCTTTTTTACTTTTTTTTCCTTTTTTTTTTCCCTTTTTTTCCTATTCCTCTTCTTCTTCTTCTTCTTCTTCATGCGGCGGTGACGCTCACCGGAGCGTCGCCGGCCCTCGGCGAGGTCGGCCTTCGTCGGCTGAGCCTCGCCGGTGGCCAAGCCGGCCTCAACCGGCCTCGGCAAGGCTAGCTTGGCCATCGGCGGGGCTAGGCGAGCCTTACGATGGCCGGCGAGCCTCACCGGCTCGGGCGAGGCTCGCCCGGCCACCGGCGAGGCTCGCCCGGCCACCGGCGAGGCTTGACCTCGCTCGATCCGGCGAGGCCGAGCCTCGCCTAACCGGGCTGGCGAGGCTTGCCCGGCCCCGCCGATGGCTAGGCCGACCTCGCCGGTGGGCGGGGTTGCCTTCGGCGAGCTCACCGGATCTCGCCCTAGCCTGGCGAGCCTCCGGCGACCTTGCCGGATTGGCGGCAGGCGGCGGCGGACGACCGCAGGCGGTGGCGGACGGCAACCGGGATGACGAAGGGGAAAAGCGAGGGTTCCACCGTTTTGATTCTTTTTCTAATTCTCGGACAGAGAATCAATTTTTTTTTTATTCTCAAATCTTGTCCAAAATTGTTCCCAGGAGCAAAAATTTTACCAAACGTGATTCTCGTCCCAAACTGATTCTGGAAACAAAAAAATCAAAATCTGGCACTGTTTGGCACGTTGCCAAACAGGCCCTAAGTTGTACCATTGCTGTCGACATTTCATCCCAACCCACAATTAGTTCTTGCATCGAGCACAAAGGCTTTCTCGAGTCGTTCTCATCAACTATGGCAAAGAGTACAACAAGCTCCCATTGACGAACCGGGTATGTGCTCCTCCTCCTTTGCTGGCAAGCTTGAAATAAACCCTTTTTCTATGGCTGTGAAGTATTTTAATTTGTGAGAAAATATGTTGCCTTCTTTGAGAAAATAGATCATAAGAAAATTATTGTATTGTGAGATTCACTGTAATTTGATTAGTTGATGATTGAGAAGTGCTTGTTTGGGGTAGTTCAAGTACTATTCCTGGGGAAATTGTGTGGATGTGATGGTATGTTGATAGATTGTTTACTAAGAAATGCTTGTTCTTGAGTCATGCGAGTTTTTGCAGTACGAACTAGTTTTTAAGTCTTTTTTTACATTATTAGTAGACTGATACACAAAACGTGGTTAACTAGAAGTAATAGTGACATAATACATACTCAAGAGCATTATATGAAGATGTTACTTGAGAAAAAACACATTTCAGATAGTGGATATGTGCTCATTCTTGGTGAAGGTGTTGTAATTTGGAATTAGTGAGACAAAAATTGTGAAGGAAATGATAGTCCTGCCAAAATGATTATGATGATGCAATTGTTGAGGTAATTTCCCAAGCCATATTGAGCCAATGTGAAAGAATGGGTGGTAGGCTTTGGTGTCACCGGGTATATATGTAAAAATAGAATGCCTTATCTTCCTGGACTCTAGTAGGGGAAGGAGAAGAAATTACTTATCTTGGTGATCTGAGGACTGCTCAAGCTCTTGAAAAAGAGAAAATTCTTCTCTAATTCACATTTGAAAGGGAAGCTGAGTGGTTGAGGAACTTCTACTTCTTAGTAGATGTTCTTTACGGAAGAACGACACCTTCTATGTCTAAACATTGTGATTGTCAAGAGGCACCATTGCAAAGAATGAAGTGTTTAATGGTAAAATGGACAAATCCGATTTAGACATGATGTAGTAAATCAATTGCTTAAAGATGGAACTATGTTCACCTATTATGTAAATTCAGTAGTGAATTTGATCGATCCTAGAACTATACATTGAGGGGAACATGACTTAATTTAGTTGAAGAAAATCAACAGTGATGGTAACCCAACCTTTGTAATTGGGAATCCCATGAATTATGTTTGCATGGGTAATGACAAGTTACTTGTTGATCTAATAATGCACTATAATTTTTTTTTTTTGTCCCTACTAAGGTGAGAATAGCAAAAGATTGCAATGAAAAAGAGGCTTAATGAATTTCATAGCCATTATATGTGATAATTAATTGTAGAATACATTTGATGGGATCACTTAAATAAGCGTGGAGTGGGAGGTTGCTCCTATGAGAATTATCGGCAATAGTCTCTAGAGTACTTATGAATAAACCAAGTACACATGGCCTATTAACATAGAATTGCGTTGAAGAATAAAATATGTGGGACTGTAATGTGGGTGGTGAAAATTATCATTCACAAAAAGAGATTCTTGATTCATTGAAGTTTCAAATTTCACAAATAATTTTAGAATTATATTTCATTCTTTCTAGGTCTAGTTCATAGCCTAACAAACACTAGTTCTGAACTTTCCATGCATTATACTCCAATAACCCGTCATTATTCTTTCATTTCTTTTTAAAACCTTTTGGAGTATGTGGGGGATTTTTATATATTTCAATAAGTTTTGCAATATATATATTTTTTTACTGTCATTAATTTGTAACGGGTTTTGTTTGCCATTATCTGTAGTGTTTTATAACGGTTTAGTAACAGTCTTGTAATGGTTTTGACTTCTATCAATTTGCAATGGATTTGTAATATTTTTCTAATAAATGCAAGGATTGAAGATGGAAAATGGTTATCTCTTTCTTTTACCTACAAATTGTAACTTCAAATTTAATTAAAAAGGTAATATAAATATATCAAAATAAAAATATTCTTTCTCCTCTTTACTTATCTTTCCTTTCTTTATTTGGTTATACACAAAACATTGTTCTTGTGCCTTCTATTATTTTGTGTGGAATAAAGATGGTATAATGTATCTTGGAAGTATAGCTATTAGAACTTATCGCACTGAGTTTTGTACTTCAAAGAGTGGAATTATTATTAAGATTGGTGTTTGCACACCTTATATAATCAATCTTACAATATCACAAAAGTTCAAGGGCTCAATTGAATCAACAGTAAAATCCAGCACCGACATTGACCATTGATAAAGGTTTATTCATTACTGCTTCTTTTCTCCTTCTTCTTTTCTTCTTTCTTTTGCTACCCATTCTGTTCTTCTATTTCATTAATTCATGGAATAATTAGATTAAAAATCTTAAAACTTATCAGGAAAGTACATTTAAATTTTAAAACTTATTAAGTTGGTATAACCCGAGCTACATGAAAGATAGCTAAGTAAATGGAAGTATTTTTTTCTCAATGGCAGAGTGCGTCTTTGAAGTTAATAGGAATTAAAACTATGTGGATCATTTTAAAGTTAATTATTTAAACCTGACTATATCATAGATAGCTAATTATTTATCCAATCAGAACATTAAAAACAAGGATATGAAAGATACGCCTGATAGGAAAGAATTTAAAGTTAGCATGGGGGGTTTGCTCTAGAGAAAATGTGAATAACGTAACTAGTAACTGGGAAAAACCTAAGGACGAGAGTGGGTTTTGCCACTCAATTAAATCGATAATTGTGGTGAATGGAAGATTTCATTGGTTTCTAAGTTATCCAATCAACCAAATAGCTGCAATCAAATTAAACATTAAGGCTTTGATGCTCCGAGAATAGCCCGCTTGCATATGGTTGCCTAATAAATCCGTGCAAATGAATCCGCCACGCTGGATGCGCAGATCGAAATGCCAATTAAGATTCTACAGAGAATTTTGTAATTTAGATGTCATCAAATAATCTTAGAAAAGTTTATATATTAGTTTGATATTTACTCTTTTATATTTGACAACTTGACAAATTTTAAGTAGCAACCGAGTCATGATGTGCAAACCCAAGTGGTAATTACTCATTAGACACTATCTTTCATTCCTAAGTTTATAAAATACATTCACCTATAATCTAATTATATAAATTTAATTGTTAATAATGTTAGTAGCATTTTTTCATCATCTATTGGCAATAAATTATCTCTCATTCGTTGCAACGCGTGGATATTTCTTATTATGGCAAAAATATTATTTAAAAATCAAAGGAAAGTGTATTGGAGAAAGCTTACGTTACTACTGAAAGGGTTGCGAGATCGTGTGCCACAAGGACAAAAGGGCACAAAGAAGTATAAGGAGAATCCTTCCCGCTTAGCTCCGCTTTTAATTACCTTCCAAGGGGTGACTAGCCATTGGGATTTTTATTACCCAATTTTACCAACCAAAATGTCCCGATATAAAGTAAGAATATCAATGTCAAGTTTAAGACTGCATTTGAATCGGGCATTGGGAAAAGCCTTAAGGGAAACGTAAAGAATTTGGGATTAAATGGTTCTTTTTGCCCATTACGGGAACCCGTGGACATTTATCACTAGAACAAGAATATCTTATTAGAATAAAAGGAAAGTGTATTGGGGAAAGTTAAGTCACTACGAAAAGGCTTGTGAAACTGCGGACGACAATTATGAAAGGGCCAGAAAGGGTATATGAAGAAATCTTCCTACTTGACCCATCTTTTAATTACCTCCCAAATGGAAATTAGCCAATGTGATTTATTATTTAATATGACCGAATCATCTCACAAAAAGTAAAAATGTCCATGAAAATAATAGAAAAACAAATACTTATGTTTGTTGCTATAAGTACTAATTACATCGATATGTTAATCTTTAAACATGTCGCTAGTATCTAATTACCTAGTTACATCCTCAATAAATTCGCTCTCATTTGCGCCACTGGCCGCCATGCAAGCCGCCATGCAAAGCGAAAGGAGATAACTGTTCCAAAAATATAATGAAAGCTGGTAGCACCATATTCAACAACTACATTCGATCACATTCATCTACATATAACTCATTTGGATCATTTGAATTATCAAAACTTTTTGTTATATGTGGCAACGCTATTGCTGTTTTATTTTTAGTGCTGCAAATCAGACAATAGGAAAGGTTAGTTAGGAAATAAAAGGTAAGTGTGTCTTGAATTGCGTCCAATGATTTGAGGAGGTCAAAATATGAAGATGGACACTTTTTTTACCATGTCTTTTAATAGCTTTCCAATAAATCTCTTATCAATTAAAGATTCTCTTGGTTTTTTTTTTTTTTTCACATTCCAAGAAATCCCTTGTGGCATCCAGAAATTTTGCCAGACCTCGAGTATGTATCAGAGCATCACGGATCGACGGAAGTGTCATTGGACCGCATCATTGACACCATTTGCGGACACTATTTCGTCATCATCATCGTTGGCACCACATTCGACCATTGTTTCATTGCCACCCACCGTTCCGAAACATCAACTTTCGGAGAAAAATTTCCCATGCACGGCTATGCACACATCTGATGTTAATCCCGAGCGGCCTCGCCAATTGACCGAGTTGAAGGCCCGTAGCCCGCAATGGCCATGCATACGTGAAAGTTTATGACGGAAATTGTCGAAGACCTCCCCCGTTCCCTCACGCCAACTCTCAACCGTTTACCCCGCAAAGGACCGTGGACCAACACAGCTTCATGCACGATTTTTCTCCTTGGATGGCCATGCGAACGGCCTCACCATCGGCCACATTTTTTTCGGCCATGCATCCACGTAAAAGTCCCTCCACCATGCGGCCACGTCCATTACTCAGCCATGTGAAGACAAGAAGACATTGAATTTTTCAGCCATGTGCGCGTACAAGTAATAGTCAACCAAGAAGAAGAAGAGGATCACCATGCAGCCCGTGCACACATCCCTCCTCTTCATGGGTCAACAATTGGAAGGCGTCTTGACCGAGCAGCTACGTAGCCCCTTCTTCGGTGGGCAGCAAATGGAAGAATTGTGGCCATCAACCCACAGCCACGTTGCCTCTTTATTCCGCGGGTCAACTAAGAAGAGAAGTTGACCATTGCCGCCTTCGTGCATGGATGGCCAGCGAAGAAGAAGCCCATGAAGACACGTATCGATGGCAACCGAGACCTGGCTTAGTTGACCATGCAGTCAACAAACCGAGAGAAGAAGCCACGTCTTGCATGGGAGTCCGGTTGTCTCGGCGAGAGAGAGGGAATGAGAGAGCCAGCATGCGAAGCCACGTCCCTCCACCCGTCCTCGCCTCCTTCTGCCGCCGAAGCCTTCACTTTGTTGACCTGGGAAAAATCAACGTGTGGAGTTTCAAAGGGAACGGAACACAGCAGCAAACCGAGAGAGAGAGAAACCGAGAGAGAATAGTGGGCGAGAGAGTGAGCAGCGAGAAAAGGAAGAGGAGGATTGTTTCCTCTTGCCGTGCACGCACGTTGCCGATGCCACCGCTCACGCTTGCTATTGCCGAGCCACGTCCATGACCCGCGAGCTCCCCGATTCCTTGCTGTCAACGCCTTGGGACCTAAGGCAAGTTGAAGTCTACTAACCCATATAGTGTAGTATTGTTGTTGTTTGAGGAAATGCTGCTAGATTGCAATGGTTTGAATTCTGATGTTGGATAGTGACATCTAGAATGACTGAATCGATTTGAGGCTAGAAAATTGAGAAGTTTTCGTGAGTACCTTGGTTTAGGCCTTTGATTTTTACACCAAATGTTGAGGTGGTAGCACCTTGGGACTTTTACTCGCAAATTGTTTTAGAAAATCTCTTGATTTGCATCAAAATTTATGGGTACTGTGGCACCATACCCGAATGTTTTAAGAAATGTTTTATATTTTAAAGACTCATGACCTTTTTATAGTAAACATTCCAAACCATTGGAGTGGGATTGAGGTTTGAATTTATCGACGTGCCAATTTCAAATGTATTTATAGATTTCGATAAATTATTTTTTCCAAGCTGGGTAGGGTAATTTCCATTCAAGTTTATACAGATTTGAAAATGATTGGAAAAGTATTTGTGAAAGTGGGACTTTCAGGGAAAACTCCAAGGGATTTCCATATTCGAAATCGTTTTGGCATTAGAAATGATTTAATTATTACACCATGGTTGGTGTGTTATTGCTGCCGTTGGACCCTCGGGTCAATGATTCCCCGGGAGTCGGGTTGCTTGGAGATGAGACATGACACGCTCTGGATGCCTAGGGACCGGTGAGCCCCAGAGGTTCCTTGGGAGAGTCGGGATGCCCGGATTTATGACGATACACATTCCGGAGGGTAGGGACAGTCATTGATATGGCAAGCCCTGGCGATTCCTCGTGATGCTAGGTGAGGGTGTGAGATGTTTGGAAGTGTGATGTAACACGCTCTGAATGCCCAGTGACTAAAATATGGAATCAGAGGCTTTCGTGACGCCAGGTTGGGTGCGAATGCCCGGAGGGATACAAACATTGGTCCTCCGGTAGAAAAATCTCTTGAATTTTAAAGATTGATTATTTTGCTGAGTTACACCATTTTGATAGTTGCGCTTGATTATAGGATAAAATTGTGTGGCCCGGTATGAGATGTGTCATAACAGTTTGGCTTTATAATCGGGACCCATGTGATAGAAATAATGTGTTTCGGTTTTTAAATTGCACTTGCCATTTCGTTGGAAAAACTCTATTGATTTAATGCCTATCTATTCCTCTAGTTAGGTGTTTTGTCTATGTTGCTCGAAATCAGATGATGACGGTTCTATATAATATAGTTTAGTAGATTTTTAGCTGCTAAATGGTTGTACTCACCCCTTGTGTGGACTAACATATTTAAGAGAAATCAAGATGCCACTACTGCCCGCACCTCCCGATACATTCTACGGGATCCCGACCGACTTGCAGTGGGAGTAGTTGGAACACCAGGATCCTGATTGGCAAGGACTGATTTTTGTACGCATGAGGGTGAAAATGATGATCGACACTAGTCTTCCCTCAGGTCCTGTATGACAAAATTACGTTGTCCTATTTGTTCGTAGGAATGGGTGAGTTTTGGGGCCATTGACACCACCACTAGAGGACAACGACGACGGGGGATCGAGTGGTGTGGAGTGACCGTGATGGTGAGGACAAAGGGCAAATTTTTAGACGCACCGGCATTGAAGGATGGACTCTATGTAAATGGCTGCTAAATATGTCGGTTAACTTTTGGAAGTTTCGTCGAGTATAGGAATCTACGGCTTTTTGGATGTACCAGCAAACAATGTCCATCTAGTAGATATGTGTAAATAAAAGTGTCCGGCTATTATCTATAAACGTGTTTAGTGTGTGTATCATTTTTGTGTGTAGGGAAATGGAGTTGTTGGATATGCTTCCGCCATATATATATATATTGCGCGGGACCAATCATGTATATGATAGAACCCCCACATGACTTCCCTGAAGTCCATTGTGTAAGAGTTTTCCTAATGTAGACTACATTAATTGATATTATAATTTATTATTTTTACAGTTACTATAAAACATAGTTGGTCTAAGGTGAGATAGAATATTTCTTAATTAGTCTAATATGAGACTATTTAGTGTGGGCCGAGTTGAGCCTAGCCCGTAATGAGAGGGTTTGGTTGGAAACTCTATAAATAGTGCTAAAGTCTCTTCTCTAACCCTAATTCTTACATGTATCTTCACCTAAGGAGCGTTTACCAAACGTTAAATGTGAGGGGGCCGCCTCATTGAGCCAGTGATATGGAGGGCAATAGAGGAGAAGGACTTGCACGTGGAACATTGTGTTTTCGCTTCCGTTTCAAGAACGATGGATCCCAAAATAGGTGTGTTAATCTTTCTACTCAATTATGCATGTTCTTGTTTTAATTATGGAGATCTTGGGGTTGAGTAATTTGCATCCTACACATTGATCATGAAAAAGGAGGACATCCAGGACAAGGAAAGAAGTGTGGCAACCCTAACGGATCGGGGGCGTTGGGGGCGCCACATCCCTTATTAATAAATGATTTCATGAACTAACTCTCCAAATGATAATTACCCGCTTTTTTCATAGCCTAAACTTACTAGGAACGTTACCGACCAAAAAAATAAAATTGCTAGGGACGTTAATATAAATAATAAGCACGTTGACATATTACCTTTTCAAGCATATTGCTAGTGTTTATATTCCTAATTCTGTCTGCCACACGGCCATGCAAAATGAAAGTATATATATGTTCTCAAAGTATAAGGAAAGTGTTTGTAGCGCCACATTCGACTACATTCATCCATACATAACTTATTTGGATCATTCCAATCACCGATGCTTTTTTATTATCTGTGGCAGCATTGCGCTGCTTTGGTATTGCAAATTGAATAGAAAGAAAGTTTAAATAGGAAATAAAATGCAAGCATGTCGATGAGGATGCTCCAAAAAAACACCTAGCATCCAAAAATTATGAATTTTCTTTCCACATTATATTTTCTTGTATTCCTAGCATCTAGAAAAACATCTTATTGGGGTTTGTCTTTTAATTACTTTCCAAGAATTTTCTTATAAATTTGTCTTTCAATATATACATTTTTCTTTCATTCCTGGCATCCAGAAAATCATCTTAAATATTAGGGTGTTTTTGAATTACTTTCCAGGAATTCTCTAATGAACTTTTCTTTCCATATTACATTTTTTCTTGCATTCCTAGCATCTAGAAAAACACTTTATTGGGGCTTGTCTTTTAATATCTTTCCAAAAATTTTCTTATGAATTTTTCTTTCAATATTTAAATTTTTCTTGCATTCCTAGCATTCACCTTATTGGGGCTTGTCTTTGAATTACTTTTCTGGAATTCTCTAATGAAAAATTCTTTCCATTTTACTTTTTTCTCGTATTTCTAACATCCTGAAAAACACCTTATTTGGGGGCATGTCTTTTAGTTACTTTCCAAGAATTCTCTTATGAATTTTTTTCTTTCCACATTACAATTTTCTTGCATTCTAGCATCCAGAGAACACCTTATTGGGGCATGTCTTTTAATTAAATTCCAGGAATTCTCTTATGAATTTTTCTTTCCATATTACATTCTTCTTGCCTTCCTATGAGAATTCACGCCCTATATAAATGCTGCATGAGCTCACAGCCCGTACCCATCAAAACTTTCCACCACTTTCTCGTCTCAGTTTTCCTGAGAAAAAAAACAGAAAATATACTGTCCTCTACATATTCTTCCAGAAAATGTATATGCGCCTCTCCTCTCCAGGCGACAAAGGAGCGAGGCTCACTGCCGGGGAGCTAGAGTCTATCTCCAGTTCCTTCGACGAGTCCCTCCGCTCTCCCCTCTGGGGCCTGAGCCCTGCCTCTGCCAGCCTGCCCTGGCTCTTCTCCGCTGTCGACGTGCTCGCCACTGCTCACTCCGCGGTGAGATCCTTGATCTATGAGCTGAAATCGGACGGTGATGACAGCCTCTTTTCGTGGTATCTGGACAATAGCCTGAAGGTCCTGGATGTCTGCAACTGCATGTCCTCCGAGATCGAGCGACTGTGTCTCCACCACCTGGACCAGAGGATGGCGATGAAGCTCATCTGCTCAGAGGGCAACACATCGGAGGAGGAGATTCGCCAAGCACGGGATTTGCTCGCAGCTTCGGAGGGCGAGAGCGTTGGTGACGTCGAGAAGCTAATTAGTGACTTGGCCTCGAGCATTGGAATGGCGGCTTTGAGGGGGAAGGTCTTGCCGGTCGATAGAGTTGTTCGCCGTGCGGTCCAAGCCGTCAATTTCTTGACCGCATTCATTGCCGGAGTCATATCTTCGGCCTTGCGCTCTTCCTTGGGGATGGTCGCCTGTTTCCCAGAGGAGTTCCCCTGGGGTGATGCTGTTCGCGCAATTGAGTCGAAACTGATGGTGGAGTCGAGACGTGGCGAGGAAACGGACAGGAAGATGCGGGTTTTGACGGAGCTTGATGACGTGGAGGCACGCGGGAGGCATGTGCTGGAGGCAATTGACGAGGTGGTGTCATCAGGAGGCGGTGGAGAGGTCGTGGAGAGGCTGAGGGAGGTGGCGGCTGGGCTGGAGAAGGCCACTAACGAGATGTTGAAGGGGTTGTACCAGCTGCGGGATGGGCTGACGGAGTTGTTCCTGAGAGTGACGAAAATCAGGAAGGAAATGGTAGATGAGTTCAGAGCGAGCCTGTGGGAAGGGCCATTGCCGAAGAAGCCATCAAAGATTGACAAGAACTACTAAGGAAAAGGTGACTTTGAAATGGAACGCAACAAAGTGAAGGTGATGCCTGCGATTGGAGCGGCAAGCACAAGGATGCAGCAGTAATAGTTATGTACTGAAAAAAGGAACAAATGAATAGAGTGATCTAAATTAACTGGGAATAGAGATGACGATGGTGTTCTTGAACTATCCAGTTTAATGATGTGTCTGTCGTATATTTCAATGACTTTTGCAGTATTGAAAGCTATTGTTTTTGTAATGGTCTTTTTACTATCATCAATTTGTAATGGTTTTTATCTTTTATTAATCTATAACGGTTTTGTAAGTCTTATAATGATTTTGTATCGGTCTTGACTGTTATCTATTTGCAATGGATTTGTAATAGATCTAGTGAGGCTTGCTCTCACAAGGCCTCACCTTTGGCCATGGCCAATCACCCGCTCACCTAGCAAGCCTCGTCAATGGCCAACTCTCGAGTTGTAGTAATTGGCAAGAGGAAGAAGACGAAGGGAGGAAAAAAAAGAAACAGAGAGAAAAATCAAAGGGAAAAAGAAAAAAAATAAATGAAATGTTAAAATATTAAAATTTTATTAAAAAGTATCTACATTAGTGCCAGTTGCATAATGCGGGACATCTAGTGTTCATGTCCACGCTAGTTAGCCAAAATTAGTTGGTTGGACTAAATTGGTGTAAGTAAAAAGATTTATAATTTAATTAATTGAAAAAATGTTTGCGATTGAATTGATATAATTACAATATATTTATGATTGTTTTCATAATTTTTCTAGCTAAAAAACGGGGATTGACAGTTTGAATAGGACACGAGATTTTTTTTTTTTTCAAATTTTAATGGAAGAGCTTAAAAGTTTATGTTTATGTATTTTTTTCCATATTTTCATCAGCCCTTCTCCCAAACATAGCATAGAGTCATCCACCCTTCCAAGAAAATAAGAAAATACACGCAGACACATAACATCTAGTCGCATCTCATAAAAGTACGAGGATGAACAATTTCACATAAGTTCGAGGGCTTAATTGAGTCAAAGTAAAATCTAGGCCAGACATTGACCATTGACCAAGGTTCATCCATTGCTAGCTTCTTTCTCCTTATTCTTCTTCTCTCTTTTACTATCATTTCTTTTCTCCTTTTTCATTAGGGCGGCGCTATTTCAACCCTCAATCCACCCCTTCATTTAAACTCAAAAGACAAAATTACCCTCAATCTTTCAATTGCAATTTTAGATAATGGCCCACTCATTTTGGCAATTTTTGTCCTTTTTCTATTGAGGACAGTTATCATAATTAAGAATTTCACATGTTTTGTTTCTTTAGCTTTAATATTCCTATAACATTTTACATGCTCCATGTAAAATTATCTTGCTAACAGTAAACAAAAAAACATTTTTTTTATATAGTATAAAACTGAAAAGTCCCAGTCCCTTTTTCATTATTAATTTCATAACAATTTATCTATTTTTCATTTCTCTTATATCAAAAGCTCACTTTTTTTGGTGAACTTTTTATTAATTTCATTAGTCTAAATATATATCAACTCTCTTTATTTACTATATCAAAGAACTTTTATTTTATCCTTACCATATTGGCGAGATACTTTTATATAGAGCATGTAAAAAGTTAGAGAAATATCTAAGAATACACTAAAAACATTATGTACAATGAGGTGTCTTAATATTTTTTTGTACACAGTTTGTCGATGATATTAATTTTTGTCAATCCAAAATAATGAAATCTCATTGGCATTTTCAAAAAAAAAAAAATCTTACTTTATATAATATTTTTATTTAATGAAATTTTATTTACTCAACAATTTATCCACAATTTTAATCATCAATCTAGAAAAGAAGTAGATTTCTTGGAAATCTCTCTTTTTGACTAAACAAATTTTTATGGAAGTGATATCTAACAATAAAAAAAAGAGCGCCTTTAGTTTACATGGAAAATCTACAATAAACAAAAATCAAACATATAAAATTCTTAATTACAATGGGTAGATCTTACATAGATATAGAAAAGCTTAAAAAAAGGAAGGTAAATAAATTTGGGACAACCAATTTAAATTGCTATCAAAATGATAGAGGGTAATTTTGTAATTTTGGTGAAAATTTGGGTGGATTTATTCATTTGGGGGGGGGGGTGATAGCGTTGCCTCTTCATTAATTCAAAGGATAATCAGACTAAAAGTCTCAAAGCTTATCATGATAGAGCGATTAAGTCCTAAAATTTTCAAAATACAATTAATTCCTAAAACATATTATATTGTTGTAATCAAGTCCTAAATCTTAAACCCCAACTAAATGAAAATATAGTTAAGTAAATGCAAGTTTTTTTTCCTCAATGGCAAAGTGCATGTCTATAGAGCGGATTTAATTGGAATTTAGATTAAATGGATCATTTAGAGGAACTAATTATTTATCGAGTTAGCCATTAAAAACAAGAATATAGAAGATACACCGGACAATCCTAGAATTTAAAGTTAGGATGGGGTTACTCTTGGAAAAACGTGAATAACGTAACTAATAACTGGAAAAAAAAATGTAACGGAGTGAATTTTGGCACGGTTAAATCTATAATTGTGGTGAGTGGAAGATTAAATTGGTTTATAAGTTATCCCTTCAACCAAATAGCTGCAAGGAATTAAACATCAACGCTTCCATCGTCTGAGAGTATTTCACTAGCATATGGTTGCCTAATAAATCCGTACAAATGAATCCGTCTCAATGAATGCGCAAATCGAAATGCCAACTAAGATACTACAGATAATTATCATAATTTAGTTGGCATTAGCTAATTTAAGAAAATTTTATATATTAGTTTGATATTTAGTCTTTTCCATTTGACAACTTGACAAACTTTAAGTAGCAACAAAGCATGATGGAAGAACCCAAGTGGTGATAGGCACTATTTTTCAATCCTAAGTACAATAAATACATTCATATATAATCTTAATATATAAATTTAATTTTTAATAACGTTAATGGTATTCTTTGCATCATTCTATTAGCAACAATCTCAACTCGTGTATATTTCTTATTAGAGCAAAAATATCATTGTAAAAATAAAAGTAAAGTAAATTGGGGAAAGCTTAAGTTACTATTGAAAGCCCTGTGAGACCGCCTACAACCGCCAAAAGGCCATAAAAAGCATAAGTAGAAACCTTCGCACTCAGCTCAGCTTTTAATTACATACCAATGGGTGATTAGCCGTTGTGATTTATTACCCACTATTACCAAAACATCTTGGTAAAGTAAAAATATCAATGTTAAGTCTAATGCTGCGTTTAGTTCGGCTTTTGGGGAAATGTAAATAATTTTATGTTAAAGGGTTTTTTTTTTGAAATAAAAATATTGTTTGTGAATCTGCAATATAAAGTGCATTGGGAAGCAATTTTGGTAAAATGATGTTTAAAAAAAAAAGGCACATTTGTAAATGACTTTTGTTTTTTTAATTAAAAAAATGAACCTCACACCATCATTGAATGCCGACGAGAGGCATAGGCCGTTGGCAACTTAGATTTGACACCTGAGATAGTTGGTTGCTTGAGTTTGCACTCTTCCCGCCGACCCCTGGCGAGGGCTGCCTCGGGTCACATGACTTCAAGCGAGGCTTGCTGGTAGTTGGATCTAGGGTTGCTGGCGATGTTGCGAGAAATAGAAAATGGTGAGGGCAGTTTTTGAATTTCAAAAATTTAGTGAGGGAAAAATTGGAAGAAAATAATGCATTGGCATTTTGGAAATGCCAAAAACTCAAAATTCCTATTGACTTGCCTTGGGTTAAGGGACTTTGTAGGACTTATCAAATGCAATACATCTCCTCAAATCTCTCCAAAAAAATTTGCCTAATGCCATAGCATTTAGCCAAGGGCCTTTAGAGGCTTAAAGGTCTTTGGGAAAGTTGTTGCCAAACAAAATCTAAAAACTCTTTTAATAAAGCTATGAAGTGAAATTCAATGGACGACATCACAAACAAAAAAGAACCATTATTTTTCAAATCAAAAGTAAATATGTTGAAAGGTTGATGAATGGAGTTATAAGGATAATTTTATCAATTAAACATAACATATGTGTGTGTGTGTGTGTGTGTGTGTCTGTGTGTACATAACATATATATATATATCTATATATATATATATATATCTGTGTGTGTGTGGGTTGTGTATATAGTGCATTTAGTAATTTAGGCTTATTCGAAGTATGTTCCTAAATTAATTTCCACTTGGCTCTTAATTGGCCCTAATTGGTTAGTGGCAACTCTAAATGAGATGAAACTTAATTGTTTGAATCACTGGAAATTTCTAAAAATTGCGAGAGCTAAGGTTTGGGAAAACTTGAGTCAAACGAGGGCATGCACCTCAAGTATGAGGATTTTTTTTGTGATATTCTGGATTTTTAGTCCTGTTTTCAATTGAATAAATTGGGCCTTTCATCGATGCACCTATAGTGCTATTCTCAGAGCCAATCACTCGTGAGATAACTAGATTATTTGAGGAAATTCTTAAGAGATTTTAATGTAATGGACTTCAGATTTCAACTAGAAATCGATTGCTCCACCGTGCTAGTCTACAAAGGTCATTACGGTATTGTCAAAATCGATCAAAGATCATGGATAGGTCGATTCGACTGAGATGTGTGATCAATGTATGGGTGATTCCACCCGATTGAAAATTCTCATCGATGGGTACTAAACCGGTTTTCTATCGTTTTGGTTACCTTGTGCCCATAATTGAAACTTTGAGATTTTCACGACTACCGAGAGTTGCCGATGTGTCGAAGAGGTAAAGTGTGGCTTGAAAAAAATCGACTAAGGATCAATTGCACTAAACATTTCTAAAAGCTATCCGATAACTTAAGTCACATTAAAATTGCGTTGGATTGAAATTAACCGCAAATTTGAATATGATGTTCTATCATATCACAAATCATTTTAGGAATGTCAACTCACCTTTCGAAGATTTTTCTGCAAATCGAGACTTTTTGCGAAAAAAGTTGAGGTAGGGTCGTTTTTGTCCCGAAATTGTCGGGACTATTTTTGATCCCACAATTGGGATGCAGGTGAGATCAATTGGTGAGGAAAAATACCAATTTGATTGAGGACTCGACAATGGGATTTATGGGAGCTGAATTGAATTGATTTGAGAATCAATTTGTGTCTAATTTGAGGAGAAATCTTGTAAAATTCGTAGCCCCCCACCACTTATGGCTTTTGGACCATTTCAAAAGTGTAAAGAGGAGCTTTGGTGGCTGAATTTGGTCCATGGAAGACAGATGGTAGTAGAGGATGGTCAAGGGGACTAATACATGAGGATAGAAGCTTGGTGGCCGCCTTGTTCCCTTATCTCTCCCTCTTTCTCCCTCAACTAGCAGCTTTCTCCATTATTGAGGCTTAGAGAAAGCTTGGAAAACCAGAGGAGTCAGCCAGCAAGCCAGCTGAAGCTCCCCCTAGCCCGCATGCCCACCAGAACACCGTTGTAAGCTAGCCAAAGCCAACCGCTGGTTTGCTTGCCCTCGCGTGCTGGTCTGCTTGTCTAGCGCCTGTGTGCTGCCGTTCCAAGAAGCTCTAGTAACCGTCTAGCCATGCCACCACCACCGTACGCCACCGTCTCCTCACCAGCTTGGCCTTTTTCAGCCATTTCCACCGTCGATTCCAGCTAATTTGGTCCAAGACTAGAAGTTGAAGACAACAAGGTTTTGGAGTCTTCAAGGCCCATTTTAGGACCCTTTTGAACTTTGCTTGGTTTTGCTATGGGCTTGTCTTTCACTCACCATCGCGTCGCCATCACCGTAGACCCACCGAACCACTAAACCGGTGAATTTGCTCACTAAACCTTGCTTAGAAGGTTAATTATGCTTAAGGATTGTTTAGATTAGCTTAAGTATAGATTATTGATAATCTAAAATGGTTAGATTAGCCTTAGAATGAATTATTGTTAATCTAATTAGTGAGATTAGCACAATTAATGATGGATTATTCGAATTCAATAGAATCCCTTGCGTTTTGATCACTGGACCCTTGTCATTTGCTATTTTTGTGGATTGAAATGTGTTCCAAATTTGAGGTTGATATCTTCTTGAAAAATGTTTTAGACATTCTTAGCTACAACATATATTGTTCTCAAGATTTTTATGAATTTAAAAAAAGGATATATCAGTTCCGTCATTTTCAAATAGAACTTTAGTTTTCACTTGGAACTGGTGTCACATTTTCTAATTTAACATACTCAAATTTCAGATCAAACGGACATGTTTTGGAGTTCGAACCAAACTGATTTCGGAAGACAGAGTTTCTGGAAACGGACCCAGTTTTTGGTCCTGGATTGAGCGATTTACTAGGCCGAATCTAGAAGGATTTGGGTTAGGTTGTCTTCATAAAAAATGTTCGTTTATGTGTCCCTTACAACATATTCAAATTTGGGAATTTTTCAAACTTGTTTGATTAGATTTCTAGATTTAAACTTGGAGATGCGCAAGTGACTTGGCTTCTACCAATTAGAACCAATTATGGTTTTGTGGTTATTCTTGATGTTGTGTTTACTAAATACGGTATGCTTACTAAATAAGGTATATTTAGTGATGTGGTGGACTTATGGCATGTTGAGAACTTATGTGTGAGATCATGAGAGGGATTGCTCTATGTTGGTTGTTTAATATTATTACAAAATGTGACCTTTTGGACTATTAAATAAAAATAAATGAGGTGTCGGGTTTGGACGCCAAGTTTTATGTGCTCAATAAAACAAGGAGGTTTTGTATGAGGCGCGTGCAAAGTTTGGTGGGTAATTTCAAATACGGGACCTGTACAAATTTATTTTAGAGAATATGAACAAAAAAAAGGGTGCCAAGTTTAGTTTAAAAAGAGAGTTTTGGTGTTTTGGCTATATGAAGAAGGCTAAGGTTGACTTGATTGATCACGTGCCTACATAGTTAGGTTAATTTAGTAGTTAATTTTAATTAATCACAATTTATATTTTTATTTAATTGTAATTTATTTAATTATTTTGTAATTTATTTAATTATTTAATATTTTCCGAAAATTAAATCGGAACAGTTGATGACCGAAATTTCATGTTGATTGTCATGGCGCAATTAGTTTATGAAATTGATTGTTAGATTGTGCAATTTGAGTACGATTAGTGATGGTGGGTTTTTATCCCAAAAATTGTTAAGGTAGGTAATTAATTGTGTGAGGATTTATAGTCGCGATAAGTTGGCTATTGAGAGTTGTTGAGCATGATGGTCTGGGTTAGATCAAGAAAACCACCGAACATGGAATTGGTTGTGCTCGCTGAGTCATAATTCAGCATTATCACCTAACCTAGGTTGTGCTCGCCAAGTCGTAATTCAACATTACTTCCTAATCTAGGTTGTGCTTGTCAAGCCATAATTTAGCACCACCACCAAAGTATGGTTGTGTCCACTGGACCGTAATTTACCACCGAATTTGGAATCGGTTGTGCCACTAAGTCGTAATTCAGCATTATCGCCAAAGTTTTAGTAGGCCGTGCTAGCTGAGTCGTAATTCAGTGTTGAGATTAAGTAAATGAAATGACTGGGGAATGGTCTCATTGACACGTAATCGATTAAGTCGATTGATCGATGACTCAATTTGAATTCTTGATTGATGTGATGATGTGATTCGATGATTATTTATTGAATTGACTTGTAGGAAGAAATTGAGGCCAAGGTAAACCCTCTGTCTTGTGTTTGTGCTTTGGGGTATATTTTCTTCCTAATAAGAGTTTAGGGGGTGGACTTGTATTTTCTTCTTAATAAGAGTTTATGTCCTTAGATGGTGGTTGTGAAAGACCAAAGCCTCGGAGTCTGTGGAGGTGGAGTTTGAAGGATCGTGTGTCCAGGTGGAGTTTGAAGGATCGGCTTTTGATGTGTCCAACTAGTATAAAAGTGTGCTTTTGTGAAATGTTACCCTTCCTTTGCTTTCGCATGTGAAAATGAAAGGGTCGGCGGAGAAGTCTTTTGTAGGCTTTTGACCCTCCCCACTTGACTTGTTTTAAGTACCTAAACCCTAAAAAAGATTGTTTATAAGAGTGTGCTTTTTGTGAAATGTTTTATAAGCAATCTATTTAGCCAATTAGCAGCAAGAAACTTTCCTATCCACATGCCGTTTGCTAACTAAGATGCTACGGAGAAAATTTAGATTAAGTAACCTTAGAGAAGTTCATTTGACAAGTTGACAAAATTTAATTAGCGACCAACCTATTGGGCTAAAATAAAACCTAGAAAGAAGGGTTGAATAGGTGGAGATATTAATAGATTTTTGTGGACTAACACAACAATAAGCAAAACAAATTGTGAAGTATGTAAATTAGTGTGTGATAATAGTATACTAAGAATATAGATAATGGAAACTGAAAGTAAATCATATGGCAAATTTATAGAGATTCAATTTTATATCCAAGCCCACATTCACTCTATAGCTAATAGTCTAATAACAATTGGATTTTACTAATACTTAGCAATGAAAGTCATACCTGATAATTGTGTTCCTTTCACAAGATAGATCACACTACCAAGGTATAATCACTACACTAAAATTTGTATGATTGACTATTTACAATGGCAAAAGCAAAACCTTATAAAGAGATATCAACATAGAGGATTATCTAGCCGTTGGAGTCCTTTGAGGATGCACAACTCGCCGCTTGAGAGTCACTGGAGACCTATGCTAGAATTAGGATTGCTAATTTAGAATTCAAGATTTCATCACTTGCACCCGAGAATTGTTGGGAGTGAATGACTTGTTTCTGTATGAAAATCTTTAATGTCAACCAGTAGCACGATCCAAAATTCATCATGAAATGATGCATGATGATAGGGTCAATGATCTTTTCAGTTTTAAGAAAATGATAAAAAAAAAAGTCTTAAACCTATTGCAATTTGTCTAATTCAATCTCAAACTTTTTTTTTTTTGGGTCAATTTAGTCTTAAACATTTTGCAATTGTGCAAATTTAGTCCAGCCTACCAAATTTAGACAAGTTAGTGCCGATAGACAATTTTTTTTATAATTTTTTTTTTTTATTTTATAATTTATAATTTTCTTTTTCCTTTTTTTTTTCTCTCTCTATTTTTTTCCTCCCTCCTTCTTCCTCTTCTTTGGTGACTTGCTAGAGGGAGGGCCAATCATCGGACTAAGGCGATTGGCTAGTGGCAAGCTCATCTCGTCATCACTGGATGAAGGTGAGCTTGCTCGACCATTGGTAAGGCTAACCTTGCTTAGATCCGATGAGGGCAAGCCTTGACAAATGGATTAGTGAGGTAAGCCTTGCCACGGGCTGGGTGAGGTCAAGCTTGCCAATCCACTGGTGAGGGCTTGCCTTGCTAAATTGGGCGAGATCAGCCTTACTTGGCCATTGGCGAGATGAGTCCTCGCCAGTGGCTGGGCAACCTCATTCTCTCCTAGTGACAAAGAGGCGAGCTTGCCATTGGTCAACCACCTCAATCCAGATGACCAGCCTTCTCCTTTGGCTAGTCATTGGCAAAGAGGAAGGAGGGAGGAGGAAAAAAGAAAAAAAAAGGGAAAAAAATTCAAAAAAAAATATTATCAAAAGATTGTTGTTGGTGCTAGCTGGTGACTATGTTAGAGCCAATCGACAAAGTTTGATAGATGGATTGAATTGGTACAATTACAAAATGTTTAGGACTATATTGGCCAAAAAGGGAGGGTTTAAGATTGAATTAGAAGAATTGCAATAGGTTTATGACATTTTTGGTAATTTTCCCTTTCATTTTTACGGGTAATCAATGATTTACAAGAACTCTAACTTGACACAAGTACCTCCAACCATGAGACAACACTCAAATGGGTGCTTGTTCATCTTAACTATTATAGCTTTGTTTCTCATCTTTGCAAATATGAAAGAGACTTAGATATTTGTAATACTAATCCACCATTTGCATTTAGCATGACAAATATTAGTACCAAAGATAATCTTGAAATCATCAAAATTCCATGGGAATGTTTTCCCAACACAACCATGATGCAAGAACCCAAGTGGTAGTTAAACATTATGAATTATTTTCCTTCCTAAGTTTACAATGTACATCGATCTTTTTTTTTTTTTTTTAATTTAAGGGATGGGTACACTGGAAGTCCTAAAATTTGTCAAGGAGTGCAATTGAGTCTTAAAACTTTTAAAAATTACACTTAAATCATAAAACTTGTCAAATTGATGCAAGTCCTTCCATTAATTTTGTCTAACTTGATTAATGAAAAATATTGACATGGTTATTTATTTATTTATTTATTTATTAATTTCTCTCTTTTACGTCACATTGATGTTGCTAGAACATGAAGCATAACAAATTTGGTTGAGAGGGAGTTCATTGAAATGGCCATGTTGAAGATGCCATCGAAGGTTCTTTTTGCCATAGAACACAACAAAGTGGAGGTGATGCTTGAGACTTGAATGTAGGCAAAAAGGGTGGTTATATATTAAAATAATGGGATAAAGGAAAGGAGATTGAGTTTCATTACAAAAAGAATCATGGGGAATAGAGATGTTGAACAATGACGATGACCACTCATATATGCAAGTTCACATGATTATTGAATGAGGTGGAAACACATAATTCAACAATGCATGTGTACTAGATTCACGGGCATTGGGATCGGGCAATAAGAATGTGTTTGGTAATGATTTTGTTCTTAGAATAGATTCTGATTAAAAATGATTCTTTTTGATTATGTTCCTCGGAACAATTTTTAAGCATTTTAAGCCGTTTGGTAACTGTTCAAAATTTTTGATTTTGGAATAGAATTGGGTTTAGTATCGTGCTTATTGATTCTGTTCCAAATCAATTTCTTTTAATTTTTAAATACATTTTTTTACATTTTTCCTTTTTTCTTTTCTTTTTTACTTTTTTACTTTTTTTTTTTCCTTTTTATCCTATTCTTCTTCTTCTTCTTCTTCTTCTTCTTGTGGTTGGTCGTCGGTCCAACGACTGACCAAACAAGGGCCGACCCTTGTTGGCCGAGCCTCACTGATGGCTAGGTTGGTCTCGTTGGGGTTGGGCGAGGCTCCCCCCCCGCCTGGCCATCGGCAAGGCTGGGCGTCGTAAGGCTTGCCCAGCCTTGGTGAAGCTCGCCCTCGCCAGATCTGGCGAGGCTAAGCCTCGCCGATGGTTGGGCTTGCCTTTGGCAAGCTCGCCGGACCTTGCCCTGGCCTGGTGAGTTTCCGACGAGCTCATCGGATCGATTGCTGACGACCATTGAATGGCAGCGGTGGGCGTGGACGGCGGTGGCGAGATGGCAATTGCGGGATGACGGTAGACGAAGAAGAAGAAAAGAGAAGAAGAATAAGAGAAAATGGAAAAAGACTTGATTATCATATTTGTTCCGAAATAAGAATTAACTTTTTTTTTTTAAATTCTTGATTCTTCTCCAAATTTGTTTCTAGAACAAAAATTTTACTAAATTTTATTCTGTTCCTAAATTGTTCCCAAGAACAAAATATCAGAATTAGTCACTATTGGGATGGTTACCAAACATCACCTAATATTATTTACCCAAAATTGATAATATTATCAATAATAATGTCCGTGGCCTTGTGTTGCTATTGTTTTTTGTACTGCAAGTTAATTAAAAGGAAAGTTTAGTTAGGAAATAAAATTCAAGTGTATCTTGAACCGCGTCCGAGACATGACAGGTTCGGAAAGTATGAAACGAGACACTTCATTAGACCGCGTCTTATAATTACTTTCCAAGAAGTCTCTCCTTAATTAATAATGCTTTGGATTTTTTTTGCATAGTTACCTTTTTGGCACTCCTAGGAAAAAACACACACCCTACATAAGTGCTACCCGCTTGTCGCTAAATCATATTTTCACCATTGCACATTCCTCAAGGTCATCGGCATCTGCATCCCAACAAGTTCCCCTGGTGCGAGTTTCACGCGATCGAGTGAGCGGTGGCCTTTTTCCGTGCCCTCGCTCTGAACTCATCCACCCTCCTTTTCCTTATCCCTACTGTTTGAAATAACCCATTCACCCGACTCGGTCACCTTCTCTAGCGCAACCACCACCTCCCTTAGCCTCCCTACCCTCTCTTTGCTACCTCCCACGCCGCCATCTCCTTGATTGCCTCAAGCACGTGCCTTGCGCATGCCTCCATGTCATTGAGCTCCTTTGAGACTTATGTCTTCTTGTCTCTTTCCTTGCTGTGTCCCGACTATTTGATAATTGTTGACTCAATTGGATAAAGTCACCCTAGGGGATCCGGTGAAGAAAAAGACCAGGAGAGAGGTGTGCGTGAGGCAAGTGCTTGAAGCGATTAACCAGACGACAACATCAAGAGGCGGTGGAGAGAGGGTTGCAAGGCTGAGGGAGGAGGTGATTGTGCTGGAGAAGGTGACCGAGGCGATATCAAATGGATGGATTGATTGGGGGAGGGGTGAACGGGTTGTTCCTGATAGTGATTGGGATAAAGGGAAAAATAGTGGGTGATTCAGAGCAAGAGCACGAAAAAGGCCATTCATAGGGAAGCTATTGAAGCCAAGCGAGAAAACACATTCAATTCTGTTGTTAACCCTCCGTCCAAAGTTGAAAAGTCTCTGTCTCCATCATTTTCTTAAACCTTCAGCCATGGGGAGGATTTGCACTACTCTCCCTCCCTCCCTCTCTTGTTGATTTTGTTTGTGTTTTATTGTTCTTTTCTTATTATTTCTTCTCTTATGATTTGGATCTGAGAGCTCTATTCTTTCGATTTAGTTCTAGATCCAAGATTTCGAATTCTCTTGATCTAGTTGTAGATCCAAGATCTAGCGTCTCTTGATCTAGATCTAAAAGTTCAACAAATATGCTATTGGGAATTTGATACCCCTTTATTTTGTCTGTGTACAAGTCCTCTACCTTCAACTTCAATGGGAATCATAGGAGCTTTGGCATCTTGCTAAACCACGATAATTTGCTCCTCCAAATGCTATATCTATGTTTATTCAGCTTGTTTCGGTGGTCCCTATATGTTGATGGTATAAAGGAAATCGAACATAGGCATGCACCGCCTATGGGCAATGCCGTAGTTATTAGAGAAGGAATTTCCGATGTGTTCTCATCATTAACGGAGATACAAGATTCATTGATCAGCCACCAATTATGTTGCTTAACAAATCCATCTTTGTGGAACAAGTGTGTGTTGGAGCCTACTGGTGCTTCCTTGATCCATCTTGTTATTTGGATTTGATTTTGTTTTGCAGTAATCTAGGCTTTGTTCTTTTTTTTTTTTTTTTTTACAATTTACTTTGTCATGAAGTTTATGTATTTTTAATGTATCATTTTGAACAATAAATACAAATTTCTTTTGATAAAAGAAAAAAAATAGGAAGGGCAAGAATGACAAAGCAAAGGAACACAACAATGTGAGGGTGATGCCTGTGATTTGAGCACAAGGAAACATATGTATGAGCTGTTAGAAAAAATTGCATTACAAGTCCTAAATCTTATGTATGGAATGCAATTGAGTCTTAAATCTTTCAAGTTGTTCAATCAAGTGCTAAACATTTACCAAAAGTGCAATCAAGGTTTAAACCTTTCAATTGGTTCAATCATGTCCTATACCATGTTAGAAAAATGTAATCAAGTCCTAAAATTATATTGAAAAGTGCAATTCAAAGATGTGAAATAAGTAACCACCCACTTGGGTGGCATTGCTGGCTTTGGGCCCTCTCCCCTCACGAAGGGGAGTGGTTCGAATTCCCAGTGCGTCACAGGGTGACTTAACCGCTGGCGTGAGTGTGGTGGCCAGCTTGCATCAGCTCTAGGTTCTTCCCGCCGATTGTCGGTTTTCGGGGTTTCCTGGGTCACAAAAAAAAAAAGATGTAAAATAAGTGCTTTTTGAGTGACAGGAGGGTAATTTATGGTATTGTTTATTGAAAAGGTTTAACACTTAATTGGATACCGTATATGAGGTTTTGGACTTACGGTTCAATTTTTCTTTGTTGTTTTTATGTACCATAAAAGGGAACTCCATGACCACCGTCTGCGGTGGCCGAGTTGAATAAGGCTCCCATGACCCTTTGCGAGGAGGAGAGGAGTTCGAATCCCGCTGGCCGCATGGGATCTTAAGCGTGACGTCGGGGTGGTGGGTCCTCCGCTAGCGTCACCCCGGGTTTACCTCGCCGGTTGTCGGTTGTACGGGGTTCTCGGGTTACAAAAAAAAAAAAAAAAAAAAGGAACTCCATGAATCCAATAAATGAAATTTCTTGAATATAAAAAAAAAAATACCGCAATATAGCTAATCACTTGTAGAAAAATATTAAACTAACTAGAAGGAAATCATTAAAGACAGATTTATTAAAATTCAAAAATGAAAAACACTTGAAATGTTGACTTTAAATTATAACAAAATCATTGTGCATTGAATGGCTCCTCATTATTTATAATCAAATCAAATTGCACTTGAAGAATTCTTCGATGACCTAAAATCAAGTCAAGAAATATCAATTATGTATAATATCTGATGAATTAAAGACAAGATTATAATATGAATAATGAATTAGTAGAGGAAAGAAATTCCCTTTTGGTTCAAATCTCATAGATGAAGATATGCAAGGACGGAAAACATTACATGATAAAGCTAAAGTTTGGAAGAAAAAAAGACGTTTGATTGACTTATATACAAACTGTAGTTGATATAGCTCAAATGTTTGGTTGATTAAGAAGACTCACATGACCACATGACACGTGATCCTATATCAATTTATACGGATAAAGAAGTTAATTTATAGTAAAATAGTTTATTTTGAGACAAAATAGTAGGAAGTACCAATAACGATTGAAAACCCTCAAATCTTTCCTGATTGCAAATCGGATTTTGAGAATAGCTACGATGGCCCATATGATCCAAATTCCCAAGTAAGTGAAAATTAATGGATTCCTTAGGCCTCGTCCTACATATTGTTTTCTTTGGATCTTGAGCAGGTCCTTAAAAAGCTTAAGGAGGAAATAGGTGGGAGAATCGCCCAAGAGTGGAAGACCTCGTGTTGTCCTCTATATTTTCTCTTTGTTGGGAAGATAAAGATAGACGGGAAATTAGGGGGCTTCACGGTGAGGAAGGTAGACTCCATGTTAGGGTATACTTGCATACCCTAGTTACGACCGTGTAGGCTGGTATAGTAGCCACCCGCGTTTAGAGTGAGTGAGGGTGAGTGAAATGTCCATTGCAAAGCTAGCACGCCTTACGGCATTGCAACTAAACCTTCAAATGCATTAATTTAGCAAACCGCTATCAAATTATACAATGATAGAGTTCAGATTGAAAATAAATATATGAAAAAAACCTACATCGTGTTATCAATGAAAAAAACATTTGTAAGTTTTAAACTAAAGTGCGTTGGATCTAACTTTGATCTAGACACTACGCATGAATTTATTTTTAATGTAAAATCAACTAAAGATCAAGTCTCTGATTTCTTCAAATCACCAAAAAAAAAAAAAAAAAAAACGTTGTATGTCATTTGTTATCACACAAATAAAGTCACGTCATCAATTAACTCGATGGTCCAATTACACAGGCCGACCAAAGGATTTATTGCACAAATCGAGAAGAATAGAGACTTAATCGTACGAAATCAAACTTAAACAATCAAATCGCACGGATCCAACCAAAAAAAAAAAAAAAAAAAAAAAGTAAGAAGGTGCTCTGATTGATCGAAATAAAAATTAGAGAACCAAAAATAGTGGATGAACTCAAATTTAAATGATGAAATCCATCCTCGATCCTCCTCAGTAATATCATTATCGATCAAGGATGTGGCGCCTTCAATCCAACCCCTATTTACGGAATAAAATTCAACAGTAATCAAGAAACCATAGAAAATTTAGAGATGGTCATCTTAGGATGAAAACTCAAATTTTCATCAGCGAATCATGAAATTTCGGAAAAATGAAAATAGGCCGTGAACGAGGAGTCATGAAGACCTGAGCCACGGATAGGCCCATTGGGCCTCACGTCCACCTTGTTCAGCCCATGAAGGCCCACCAAGTCATCCAAGCCCATTCATGAATTTTGGAAGTATGCACATTAAAGCCCATGTGCATGAGTAGTGATTGGACTATAGTTTATTCTAATTCCCAATTTGTCCCTTGTAGAAGATAATTAGGGTAATGAGACAAAATTTGTGGGTGTGCAAGGGGGAAGTGGCGCACAAAGGGAGAAGGAAAGAGAAGAAAACTAACTTGGTTTGTTCATCTAGTTCAATTCCAATTTTGAGCACATGCCAATATCTTGTATTAATTGAGCTTGGCTAGGGGAGGCTTCATGAAGCAATATTGGCTATGTAAAAGCTTGGCCATGGGCAAATTAAGGAGGTTGTGCATAGGGTCATTAATCCTTGAATAGGCAAAATCTTGATTGAACTCATTCTTCTCTCTCATTCTCTCATTTCTCTCACGCTTTCCCTCCCAATCTCTCTATCACTCGGCACTCTCTCTCTTTTCCCTTCACCAACGAAGCTCACCCATTCCCTCATCTCTCCCTTTTTTCTCTCGATTGAATCGCCATCCACCGTTAGCCGCCCTTGTCGTCGCCGTTGCCAAGTCACCGTCCATCGCTGCTCGCTGAGCCGCCATCCCCGCACCTTTTTCGTGACTCCGCGTGCCGTTGCTAAGCCATCCTCACGCTTTTTCCTTGTCGTGAGATCCCACGTCGTGCTGCCTCCACTGTGAGCCATTGGGAGTCGCTGCAAGCCACCGAACCATCAACGCATCTTGCCAAGCACTGCAGGCACTTGTTGCCTTCACCGCCGCCCCCTCACATGCTCACGAAGCCACAACTGTGCTAAACTGCCATGAGCCGTGAGCCTTGCTGCCGTTGTCGCTATCAACTTTGAAGAACCGTACTGTGAGTAAATTTCTAACCCTTATTTAGAGTGGTAGTTATGCTTAGGATTAGGGTTAGATTAAGGTTAATGATAGTTAGATTATGTGATAATTGGATTAATATGATAGGTTATCATTGACAGGTGATAAACCCACGTGATAGGTTATCATGAATAGTGATAAGTACTAGTGATAGGTTATCGTGATAGTGAGGTTATCGTGATAGTGAATAGTGCATGTGATGACTTATTGAAAATGTGATAAGTGCTTATTAAATCCAAATTTTAAATGTGATGAGTGCTTATTATATTCTAAGTTTAAAAGTGATAAGTGCTTATTATATTATAGTTTTTAAAGTGATAAGTGCTTATTAAATTCTAATTTTAATTATGATAAGTGCTTATGATATTCTAAATTTAAAAGTGATAAGTGCTTATGAAATCCTATTTTTATAAATGATAAGTACTTGTGAAATATTATTTCAAAAGGTGATGTGCTAAGTTGATAAGTGAACTTATGGTGTGATATTATATGCTAATGGGTTAATGCACGATCATTTTGGTGGGTAAATAATAAATTAGTGATCGCGTGGACTTATTTTATGGCATTTTTGTGTGCAACAATTGCTAGTGTGTAAGGGTGTGAGCACTAAACATTCTTATATTGGCTAATGAGAAAGATAAAAATTGGCTTGAGTGGTTGATGTGCTTATGTGATCATATAAATGGTTTTGTATTTGTATGATTATGAGGGATGATACCCAATAGATTTTGAATGTCCCCTCGTCAAGATACCATTTGCGAATGGATTTTGGAACAAAGCTCCTTAAATGGAATGCCGTCTTCGGGTTAGGTCGAGACATTGCTGTGTTCGATGAGGCAAGATGATGCTCAGTTACGCTAAAAGACCACTGATGGGAGTATTAGTTGTCGCCGTGAGTGGTCGTAATAATATGGAATTATGGTCTCGAGAATAGCATCGTAGTATGTGATACCATGTGATTCTTACAGTGCTGAACATGTGCAAAATGTATTAGTGCTAAATGCATACTTTAAGAGTGGTGTCATGGCTTGCCATGTATGGCCTAGATTTATATGAGTTGCATGAGACACATGTATGAATTAATGTTATTTTAGTGACTAATGTGGCATGTTCATGCTTTGAGCAACCCTCTTTATGAATTTAGGTTGAAGTTAGATCCCTTCATATTATGGTTAAGGCAAAGCTTAGGCTTTGCTATTTTGCTATTGATGTACCTTTGAAAATTAAGTTGCCTATATAGGGCATCTCTGAGGTGAAGTACTCTCCTACATGAGATTTAAGGAGTTTACTTACTGAGTATATCTCACTCATTATTGTTCAAATGTTTTAGGCCCTAAGCACAACTAGCTCGTTTCATCATGTTCATTTTGGAGTGCCTGTTGATCAGGACATTGAGGTGACCTCCTACCTGATCGAGGGGTCTGATGTTAGATATAAGAAGTATGTGACCACCATTTGAGTGGATGAGGGATTGATGAACCTAGTACCCCATTGGTTCTTGGCCTGGTATGTATGGAAAAGGACGAGCTCTTCGACCCTCTTTGGGGTCTTGACAAGCCGTCGAGTGAGGGACCCAGGGAGCCAGTTGGGACCCTATGGACGTGGATGTCCCTAATGGTGTCTTCATGGACTCGGAGATGGACTTGGATCCCAAGCTAGAGCTGCGGTACTATAACCTGGACATGTGCTAGACACATAGGGGATCACTTTTTGAGGTTGCCTTTATAGTATAGAGGTCCTAGGCTAATCTCAATCCCCCTTTTAACGGACTGAAAGGAATCCATGCCATGGATATGTAAATGTGAAGCTTTTGTTTTGTTAAGCTAAGGTGTAAATATATATATGTATGAAGGTGTTTGTTGATGTGTTTTATGCTATTCCTATAATATGAATGATTAGGTGGTGTAAATTCTTTGATCTCCTTTGCATATAATTAAAAGATAAAATGAATGGGTTGATGGCGCTTCTTGGGATGTCACAAATAAATGACCAAAGAGAAGGAGGGTTGTCACGCGTCCAAGGGTCGGGGCGTGACAAATGAAATGGCAGGGCCCTCTTGATGATGCTCTCCCATCACTTTGCAAATTCTTTGAAAGGACTTAGTTTGATTAATTTGATAAGTTTGATGATTTGATTACACTTTTTGAAAGTTATCGGATTAATTTGATAAGTTTGATAATTTGATTACACTTTTTGAAAGTTGTCGGGTTTTGTGACAAACTTTAGGACTTAATTGCACTATTTTTGTCAAAAAAAAATTGCACTGTTTGAAAATTTTAGAACTCAAGTACACGAGAATCCTTCCCACTTAGCTCCGCTTTTAATTACCTCTCAAGGTGTGATTAGGCATTGGTTTTTTTTTTAACCTAATATTACTAAAATAACTCCAAATAAAGTAAAAAAAAAAATCAATGTCAAGTCTAAGGTTTGGTTCGGTTCAGCAACTATTGAAATTCTTTGAAAAATATAAAGGATTTCAGGTTAAATGGCTTTTTTGCCATTTGTGGTAACGTGTGGATATTTATCATTAGAAATAAAAGGAAATTGTATTGGAGAAAGCTTGCCTTACAACCTAAAGGCCTGGGAGACCGCGTACAATAGCTGAAAAGGGTCGTAAAGAGTATAACGAGAAATCTTCCCACTTGGCCCAGCTTCTAATTACCTCCCAAATGTAAATTAGCCATTCTGATTTGTTACCTAATATAACCAAAATCCCTCAACTTTAAGAAAAAATTTCCATGAAAGTAGTAGATAAGCAGATACTCTTCTTTGTTGCTATAAATATATTTTAATCTTTTTACATGTTGTAGTGTCTATTTTCCTAATTCTGTCCTCAATAAATTCGCTATCATTTGCGCCACTAGCCACCGTGCAAAGCGAAGGAAAGTAATTGTTCCAAAAATATAATGGAAGTTGGTAGCGCCACATTCAACAACTACATTCAACTATATGTAATTTACCCGAACTTTTTGTCATATATGACAGCCTGCAATTGCTGTTTTGCTTTTACTGCTGTAAATCAAATAAAAGTTAAGGTTAGTTAGGAAATAAAAGGTGAGTATATCTTGAACCGCGTCAAATGATTTGAAGAGGTAAAAAACATGAAGAGAGACACTTTACTCAGCCATGCCTTTTAATTACTTTCCAAGAAATCTCATATCAATTAATGAATCAATTTTTTTTTCCACATTCCAAGAAATCTCTTATTGATTAATGATTTCACAACATCACACTCCACATGGTAATTACTTGCTATCTTCATCGCCTCAACTTGCGAGGAATGTTAATATAAATACTAAACACATCGGCATATAAGCTTTTTAAACATATTGTTAGTATCTATAATTCTAATTCGGTCACTGACAAATTCACTCACATTTGTGTCGCCGCACATAGCGAAAGTAAATTAATGTTCTAATAGTAAAAGGAAAGTGTTTGTAGCGCCTTCGTCCACGTGTAACTTACTGGGATCACACTAATACTTTTTGATCGCACTGGTACTTTTTTAATTATATGCGGCAGTAACGTGCCGCTTTGGTATTGCAAGTCAAATAAAATAAAAGTTTAAAGAGGAAATAATTGCAAGTATGTCTACGAGGATGCTGGAAAAGCATCCGGTAAAAAAAAAAAAAAAAAAAAAAAAATCTTATTGGGCGTGTCTTTTAATTACTTTTCAATAAGTCTCTTGTGAATTTTTCTTTCCATATTACATTTTTCTTGCATTTCTAGCAAACAGGAAAAACACTTTACTGAGGCATGCCTTTTAATTACTTTCCAAGAATTCTCTTATGAATTTTTCTTTTCATATTACATTTTTCTTGTGTTTCTAGCATCCAGAAAAACACTTTATTTGGGGGCGTGTCTTTTAATTACTTTTCAAGAATCCTCTTATGAATTTTTCTTTTCATATTACATTTTTCTTGCATTCCTATCATTTGAAAAAACACCTTATTAGAGAGCATGTCTTCAATTACTTCTCAAGAATTCTCTTGAATTTTTCTTTCATTTCTAGCATCCAGAAAAACACCTTACTGGCTGCGTGTCTTTTAATTATTTTCCAAGAATTGTCTTTATGAGTCTTCTTTCCATATTACATTTTTCTTGCATTTCTAAGAGAATGAACGCCGTATATAAATGCCGCATGTTCTCACAGCCTGTACCTGCCAAAACTTTCCACCACTTTCTCGTCTCAGTTTTCCCAAGAAAAGAAATAGAAAATATAGTCCTTTACGTATTCTTCGAGAAAATGTATACACGCCTCACCTCTCCTGGCGACAAGAAGGGAGCGAAGTTCACTGCGGGGGGGGGGCTGGAATTTATCTCTAGTTCCTTCGACGAGTCCCTCCGCTCACCCCTCTGGGCCCGAGCCCTGCCTTTGCCAGCCTGCCCTGGCTCTTCTCCGCTGTCGACGTGCTCACCATCGCTCACTCGCAGAGAAATTCTTGATCTATGAGCTGAAATCGGATGGTGATGACAGCCTCTTTTCTTAGTATCTGGACAAAAACCTGAAGGTCCTGGATGTCTGCAATTGCATTTACTTCGAGATCGAGCGACTGTGTCTCCGCCACCTGGGCTGGAGGAACGCGATGAAGCTCCTCTGCTCGGAGGGCAAGCCATCTGAGGAGGAGATTCACCAAGCGAGGGACTTGCTCGCAGATTTGGAGGGCGCAGGTGTGGGCGACATCAAGGAGCTGATTAGAGACTTGGCCGCGAGCGTTGGAATGTTGGCTCTGCAGGAGAAGGTCTCGCCAGTTGACAAAGTTGTTTGCCGTGCTATCCAAGCTGTTAATTTCTTGACGGCGTTCGTTGCTGAAGTCTTATCTTCGGTCTTCTGCTCTTCCTCAGGGGCGGTCATTTGCCTCAGCGTCCCAGAGGAGTTTCCCTGTGGCGACTCTGTTTGTGCAATGGAGCCGACAATTATTGTGGAGTCGAGATGTGGGTAGGAATGGGACAGGAAGACGCGGGTCTTGAAGGGACTTGACGATGCGGAGGCGCAGGGGAGGCATGTGCTTGAGGTGAGGAGGCGCCGGAGAGATCGTGGGGAGGTTGAGGCGGCCAGCGGCTGGGTTAGAGAAGGCCACTGAGGCGCTGTTGGGGGGGTCGTATTGTTTGAGGGATGGGATGAAGGAGCTGTTCTCGACAGTAACGAGGATAAGGAAGGAGACGGTAGACGAGTTTAGAGTGAACTTGTGGAAAGCACCATTGCCTAAGAAGCCATCAAAGCCAGGCGAGAGTGACTAAACGAAGGTGTTTTTGCTTTATAATACAACAAAGCGAAGGTTAGGTACTAAACTCGGCACGATAGGCTCTACCGACTGTTTTCTCAAGATACGATAGATATTTTTTTATATTCCGCACAGAATAATAGAAGAAATAGGAATAATGTTATGTATATAACCCAATAAAGAAAAGAAAGGAAAATGAAAGGAAACTGTCTTTCTAATTTGATATGCTGTCAAGAATTGTGGTTTGGAGTTTGTAATGGAATAAAGAAGAATGTTTGTTGTATCTTAGGAGGATAGCTACTAGAGCCTATTGCACAGAGTTTTGTACATAGAGTTTTATACTTCGAGGGGTGGAATTATTTTTAAAGATAGTGTTTGCGCACTTCAAACAATTAATCTTATTTTCCCATCTTTTTCAACATATTTCTAACAATTCTTATTTTCATGATATCTAATGTTTTTCCAACAATTTTAAGGATAATTTTTCTATTGTGCATTACGACGTAACCCCAACATTTTTTGGTGACGTTGCAGCTAGGAAAGCAATGCGATGAGCTTGAACAATAGTGTGTGAGTGATAGATTCTAAGGGCTTGCTGGATAGAGTTCAAGGTGGCTATTATGATTCTCCTGTCGAGGATTGTGGGAATGTGCTCATCTCGATTAGAGGATTCCAATTCCAAGGAATAAGCCAAGTCTAACATTTCGTTCTTTTGATTTTCTTTCACCTTATGTGTTTGTATTTCTAGTTTATACATGTTGTACAGTTTTTATTCGCAGAGGCGTTGGTCGTTGTTTGATCCTTCCTTATGGTCTTTTGCAGGTAGATCGATTCATGCCGTTGCGGTCAACATTTCATCCCGACCCATGATTAGTTCTTACATCGAGCACAAAGGCTTTCTCTCCTTGTTCAAATCTGTTCGAGTTGGAAACAGAATAGGGCCGCTCTCATCAACTATGGCAAAGAGAACTACTAGCTTGTAGGGATTGTCGATGAATCGGGTATGCCTTCCTCCTCTTTCGCATGGCAAGCTTGAATTGTGGCTGTAAAGTGTTCTGATTTGCAAGAAATTATGCTGTCTTCTTTTAGGAAATAGATTGCAAGAAAGTTGATGTATTTGGAGATTCGGCATAAATTTGATTAGTTGATGATTGAGAAGTGCTCGTTTGGGAAGTTAAAGTAATATTCTTAGGGAAATTGTATGGACGTGAAGCTACGTTGACAGATTGTTTACTAAGAAATGCTTGTTCTCGAGTTGTGCGAGTTTTTGCAGTATAAACTAGTTTTTAAGCTCTCACATTACTGGTAGATTGATGCACATGACGTGGCCGATTAGAAGTGGTAGTGGCATAATACTTGCTCAAGAGCATCATATGGAGATTTTACTTAAAAAAAAAAAAACATTTCAGATAGTGGATATGTGCTCATTCTTGGTGAAGGTGATGTAAATTGGAAATTAGTTAGACAAAAATTGTGGGAGAAATGAAAATCTTGCTAAACAACTTGGTTGAAACGGATGATTCTGATGATAATTGTCAAGGCCATTTCCCAAAGCCGTATTGGGGCCAATGTGAAAGAATGGGTGGTAGCCTTTGATATTACTAGGTAAATAAGTAAACATAGAATGCTTTATCCTCTAATGCTCTAATAGTGGAAGGAGAAAATATTTCTTGGTGATTTGAGTAGGAATTTCTTATGTTAATGGCTCTATCATTTTCTTCTCAATAACATAGCATTCTTGACCACTCAAATTTCATGGAAACCGAACCACTTTCTTCACTAGTTTTCAGAAAAAAAAAATATTTTTCTTATGCAACAATTAATGGAAATTGAGTTCTAAGTATAGGAAAAAATGGATCCACCAAACACTTTAATTCACGTACATATAGAGCTTGCAATATCAAGGTTATATAAGATAATTTTTCTAACGTTTAACTTTTTTTTTTCAAAATTTAAAAATTTTAAAAGATTAAGTCTTAAAAAAACTATGAAATACAACATATGGTTCTACATGCCTATATTTCCATAATTTAAGAAGTTTCATATGTATATTTTTAATACCAAATAGAAGTCGATTACGAAAATCATATACTTATGTTTCGCCAAAATTGATCCCGCGACAACATCTTTTATCAAAAGTTGTTATTTGTTTTTTTTTTATTTTTTATTTATAGTAGTATACGGGGTGTGTTGTGATTCCAAATAGAAAATATCATAGTTAGAAAAGAAATAACTATAATTTTTACTTTGAACAGAACTGTACATACCCAACAGTGTCGGAATGTAATTGACGATAGAGTTTAGAAATATAACCACTTTCACAAAAACACACGTACAAAATTTTGAAAGAAAAGGCAAAACACAAGTATAAGACTTACATAATTAAACTTCTATTTGGCCAAAAAAAAAAAAAATTGAAACTTTTCAAACTATGCAATATAGACATGTAGTATCATGAATAGCATTTATAATTTTTTAAAAACTTAATCTTTTAAAAGTTTTAAATTTTGAAAGAAAAGTTAAATGTCAGAAAAATCATCTTAATATACCCTTGGTATAACAAGCTCTATATGTAAGTCAATTAAAGTGTTTACCACGCACTGATCATTTCTTTCCTTTACTTAAAACTCAATTTCCTATTATTGTTGCATCATAATAATATATGGCGAGTGAATATACCCTTGGTCCAGTTTTCAAGAAATTTGAGTGGCTAAGAATGCTCCATTACTGGGAAGAAAATGACGGAGCCGTTAGAATAGCAAATTCCATTTGAGGACTGCTCAAGTTCTTGAAAAAGAACAAATTCTTCTCTAACTCATATTTTAAAATGAGGCTAAGTGGTTGAGGAACTTCTTAGCAGATGTTCCTTTAGGAATGAACTACACCTTCTATGTTTAAACATTGTGATTGTCAAGAGGTGCTATTGTAAAGGATGAAACTTTCAATTGTAAATGTAGAAAAATCCGGTTTAGGCGTGATGTGGTAAATCAATTGCTTAAAGATGGAACTTCGTCCATTGATTATGTTAAGTCAAAAAGTGAAGTTGATTGATCCTTTGACTATACATCAAGGGGGATGGGATCTAAGTCAGTTGAAGAAAATCAATAGTGATGATAATCCAAACTATGTGATTGATAATCTCATGAGTTAAGTTCAATAGGTGATAACAAGTCACTTGTTGATCTAATGATACGCCATTAAAAATTAATGTCTCTCCTAAGGTGAGAATAGCGAAAGAATGTATTGAAAAAGAGGCTTAATAAAATTGATAGCCATCATTGGTGTTATATTGAATTACATAATAAATTTGCTAGGATCACCTATGTAAGCGTGAAGTGGGTGGTCACTCCTATGAGAATTTGGAAGTATTCTCTAGAGCACTTATATATAAACTAAGGACAAGCATTGCCTATGAACATACAATTGTGTTGAACAACAAAATATGGGGGGGTATAATGCGATTGGTGATAATTATAATTCATAAAAAGAAATTATTGGTTTATTGAAATTTGAAACTTCATAAATGATTTCGTGAATTATATTTCATTATTTTTAGGTCCGATTCATAGCCTAGCAAGCACTAGTTTTGAACTTCCAATGCATTATACTCCAATAACCCATTATTACTCTTTCATTTCTTTTCAAAACTTTATGAAATATGTGGGGCATTTTTGTATAACGGTTTTTGTAAGGGTTTTTTGTCATCGTGTTTTGTAAGTTTTATAATGGTTAAGTAATTGTTTGTTAACAGTCTTGACCATAATCAATTTGCAAAGGATTTGTAAGGTCTTTCAACTGCATGCAAGAAATGATGATGGAAAACATCTCTCTCTTTCTTTTACCTACAAACCGAGATATAACATAAGAGTAATAAGTTGATTCGGGTATAAGACTAATAAGTTGATTCAAAATCTCACTATTAACCCTGTTTAGAGTTTGTTTCAACCTAGGATCAATAATTCTTCATATAAAATTATTGACTTTAGAGATATAGTGCTATGGAGAAAAATATAATGGAATAAAGAAGAATGTTTATTGTATCTTGAAAGGATAGTCGCTAGAGCCTAATGTACAGAGTTTTGTATTTCAAGGGGCAAAATTTCTCTTAAGGATAGTGCTTGAACGCCTCATACAATTAATCTCATTTACCCATCTTTTTCAATAGATTTCTAACAATTCTTATTTTCATAATATGTAATGTTTTTCCAACAATCTTAAGGATATTTTTTGTTGTTGTGCATTATGACTTGAGCTCCAATGTTATTTGGTCACGTCACAACTAGGGAAGCAATGCGATAAGCTTAAACATCAATATCTGTGAGGTGAAGGTGATGTGGAACAATAGTAAGTGAGTAGTATATTTTGAGGGCTTGGTGAATGAAGTTTGAGGTGGCCACTATGATTCTCCTATCAGGGATTGTAGGAATGTGCTCATCTGGATTGGAGGATTCCAATTCCAAAGAGTAGGCTAAATTGAACATATAGTTCTTTTGATTTTTGAAAACCTTACGTGTTTGTATTTCTAGTTTATCGATGTCGTACATTTTTATTCGTAGGAGTGTTGGTTGTTGAAAACCAATAGGAAGCACCATACACCATTCTTGTATTTGGTCCTTGGTCCTTGCTTATGGTCTTTCGTGGGTAGACTAATTAGTGCCGTTGCCGTCAACATTTCATCCTAACCCACGATTAGTTCTTACATCGAGCACAAAGACTTTCTTCTGTTGTTCGAATCTGTTTGAGTTGGAAACAAAAGAGGGTTGCCGTCATCAACAATAGCAAACGAGTACTAGTACCTCCTAGGGATCATCGACGGGTAGCACTCCTCCTCTTTCGCATGGCAAGCTTGAAATATTTTTTGTGGCTGTAAAGTGTTCCAATTTGTGAGAAATTATGCTGTCTTCTTTAGGAAATAGATTGCAAGAAAATTGATGTATTGGGAGATTCATTGTAAATTTAATTAGTTGATGATTGAGAAGTGCCCATTTGGGAAGTTCAAGTATTCTTCTTGGGAAAATTGTGTGGACGTGATGTTACATTGATAGATTGTTTACTAAGAAATGCTTGCTCTTGAGCCGTGCAAGTTTTTGCTGTATAAACTAGATTTTAAGCTCTTTCATATTACCAGTAGACTGATACACATGATGTGCTTGACTAGAAGTGATAGGGGGATAATACTTGAGAGCATTATATGGAGATGTTACTTCAAAAAAACATTTCAGGTAGTGGAAATATGCTCATTCTTGGTGAAGGTGGTATAACTTGGAAATTAGTTAGACAAAAACTATGGGGGGAAATGATAATCTTGCTAAACAACTTGATTGAAATAGATGATTTTGATGATATAATTCTCAAGGCCATTTCCAAGCCATATTGAGGCCAATGTGAAAGAATGGGCGGTAGGCTTTGGTCTTATTAGGTATATATGTAAAAATAGAATGCTTTATCCTCCAGTACTCTAGTGGGGGAGGAGAAAGAAAATATTTATCTTGGTAATTTGAGGACTACTCAAGTTCTTGAAAAATAGAAAATTCTTCTCTAATTCACATTTGAAAATAAGGCCAAGTGCTTGAGGAACTTCTTAGCAATGTTCCTTGGGGAATGAACTACACCTTCTATGTTTAAACATTGTGATTGCCAAGAGGCACCATTGCAATGAATGAAACTTTCAATGGTAAATGTAGACAAATCTAGTTTAGGCATGATGTAGTAAATCAATTGCATATAGATGGAACTATGTCCATCGATTATGTAAAGTTAGAAAGTGTATTCGATTAACCTTTTGACTATACATTGAGGGGATTGAGGGGAATGGGACTTAAGTTAGTTGAAGAAAATCAATAATGGTGGTAATCCAATTTATGTGATTGATAATCCGATGAACTAAGTTCATCAGGTAATAAAATGTCACTTGTTGATCTAATGATACACTATAAAAATTTACTGTCCCTCCTAAGTTGTGAATAGCGAAAGACTATATTGAAAAAGAGGCTCAATGAATTTCATAGCCATTGTTGGTGTTATATTGAATTGTAGAATACATTTGATGGAATTAGCTATATAAGTGTGAAGTGGGGGAGTCACTCTTATGAGAATTAGTGGAAGTATTCTCTAGAGCGCTTATAAATAAACTAAGGATGCACAGGGCCTATAAGCATAGAATTGCGTTGAACAACAAATTATATGGGGGTGTAAGGTGATTGGTGATAATTATAATTCACAAAAAAGGATTCTTAATTTATTGAAGTTTCAAACTTCACAAATGATTTTATGAATTATATTTCATTCTTTTTAGGTTCGGTTCATAGCCTAACAAGCATCAGTTTTGAACTTCCAGTGTATTATACTCCAATAACCCATCATTATTCTTTCATTTCTTTTCAAAACCTTATGAAATATATTGGGCATTTTTGTATATGTCAATAAGTTTTGCAATATTAGAAGCTTTTTTTTTTTTACTGTAATTAATTTGTAACAGTTTTGTTCCACCATTAATCTATAACATTTTACAATGGTTCAGCAATGGTTCAGTAATGGTTTTGACTTCTATCAATTTGTAACGGATTTGTAACATTTCTCAATTAAATGTAAGAATTGAAGATTGGAAACGGTTCTCTTTCTTTACCTACAAATTGTTACTTTAAATACAATTGGAAAATAATATAAATATATCAAAACAAGAATATTTTTTTTTCTCTTTACATATTTTTCCTTTCTTTATTTGGTTATACAGCAAACGTTGTTTTTGTTCTTTCTATTATTCTGTGTGCATTAAAGAAGACGATTTGTTATATTATACCTTGGAAGAATAGTTGCTAGAAGCTATCACATCGAGTTTCGTACTTCGAAGAGCAAAATTATCACTAAGAACGGTGTTTGCATGCCTTGGATAATTGATCTTGCAATTTCACAAAAGTTTGAGGGCTCAATTGAATCAAAGTAAAATCCAACACCGACTTTGATCATTGATAAAGATTTATTCATTACCGGCTTCTTTTCTCCTTCTTTTTCTTCCTCTTTGTTTTGCTACTAATCCTTTTCTCTTGTTTCATTAATTCATGGAATAGTTAGATTAGAAGTCTTAAAACTTATCAGAAAAGTACATTCAAGTTCAAAAGTTGTTAAATTTGTATAATCAAATCTTGAATCTCAAACGGGTCAAACCTGAACTATATGAAAGACAGTTGAGTAAATGGAAGCATATTTTTTTCAATGGCAAAGTGCGTTTCCCTGAAGTAGAGTTATTTGGAATAAAAACTACATGGATCATTTAGATGGGCTAATTATCTATTTAATCAGAACATTAAAAACAAGGATATAAAAGATACACCCGATAGGGAAGAATTTAAAGTTCGCATGGGGTTGCTCTAGAGAAAATGTGGATAACATAACTTATAACTAGAAAATATGAGTAACAATTAGAGTGGGTTTTGCCACACTGTTAAATTGATAATTGTGGTGAATAGAAGATTTCATTGGTTTTTAAGTTATCCATTCAACCAAATAGCTGCAAACAAATTAAACATTAAGGCTTCTATGGTCCGAGAATATCTCGCTTGCATTTGGTTGCCTAATAAATCTGTGCAGCTGAATTGGTCGCACTAATTGCACAGATCGAAATGCCAATAGAGAATTTTGTAATTTAGATATCATTAACTAACCTCATAGAAGTTCATTTGTTAGTTTGATATATACTCTTTTACAATTGACAACTTGACAAAATTTAAGTAACAACCAAGGCACAATGTTTGAACCCAAGTGGTAACTACTAATTCGGTGCTATCTTTCATTCCTAAGTTTATTAATTACGTTCATCTATAATCTAAATATATAAGTTTAATTTTTAATAATGATACTAGCATTTTTTCATCATTCTATTGGCAATAAATTATCTCTCATTCGTGGCAACGCGTGAATATTTCTTCTGAAGGCAAAAATATTATTTTAAAATTAAAGGAAAGTGTATTGGAGAAAGTTACGTTACTTCTAAAAGGCTTGCGAGACCGCATACCACAAGTACAGAAGGGCCATGAAAACTATTAAGGAGAATCCTTCCTGCTTAGCTCCGCTTTTAAATACCTCCCAAGGGGTGATTAGCCATGGGGAAATTTAATACCTAATATGACCAACCAAAATATCCCGATACAAAGTAAGAATATCAATGTCATGTTTAAGATTGTTTTTGATTTGGCTAATGGGGGGAAATGTAAAGGACTTGGGATTAGATGGTTCTTTTTTTTTTTTTTTTTTTTGCCATTTACGGTAACCTGTGGATAGTTATCATTAGAGCAAAAAATCTTATTAGAATAAAAGGAAAGTGTACTGGGGGAAAGTTTAGTTACTACGAAAAGGCCTGTGAAACCGTGTACAATAATTATGAAATGGCCAGAAAGAGTACAAGGAGATATCTACCTACTTGATCCATCTTTTAATTACCTCCCATATATTAATTAGCCAATGTGATTTGTTATTTAATTTGACAGAGAAATCTCAACGTAAAGTAAAAATTTCCAAGAAATAGTATATAAGCAAATACTCATGTTTGTTGCTATAAAATACTAAACACATCGATAGGTTAAAAATGTTGCTAGTATCTATTTACCTAATTCCATCCTCTATAGATTTGCTCTCATTTGTGCCACCAGCCGCTGTGCAAAGCGGAAGGAGATAATTGTTCCAAAAATATGATGAAACAAAGGGGAAGGAGATAATTGTTCCAAAAATATAATGAAATTGGGAGAGCCATGTCCAACAACCACATTCAGCCATATTCATCCACATATAACTCTTTTAGATCATTTGAATTATCAATACTTTTTGTTATATGTGACAACCCGCTATTGCTTGCTGTTTTATTTATACTGCTGCAAATCAAATAAAAGGAAAGTTTAGTTAGAAAATAAAAGATAAGTATGTCTTGGACCGCGACAAATGATATGAGGAGGTAAAAAACATGAACAGAGACGCTTTATTTGGCCTTGTCTTTAATTACTTTCTAAGAAATCCCTTACCACCTAATGATTCTATGGATTTTTTTTCCTACATTCCAAGAAATGTCTTATTGACTAATGATTTCATGATGTGACACTCCAAATGATAATTGCCCGCTATTTTTATCGCCTAAACTTACTAGGAATGTTAATATAAATAATAAACATGTCGACATATGAGCTTTTTAAACATATTACTGGCAATTATAATCCCAGTTCTGTCATCGGCAAATTCATTCACTTTACGCTGCCACGCGCTGCACAAAGTGAAAGGAAATAATTGTTTTGAAATTATAAGGAAAGTGTTTGTAGCGCCACATTCAACCACATTAGTCCATATGTAACTTATTTGGATCATTTCAACCATTGGTACTTTTTTATTATTGCGGCGACGCTCTGCTTTGGTATCACAAGCGAAATAAAATGAAAGTTTAAATAGGAAATAAAATGCAAGTATGTCTATGAGGATGCTAGAAAAGCATCTAGGAAAAACATCTTATTGGGGCATGCCTTTTAATTACTTCACAAGAACTCTCTTATGAATTTTTTTGTTTTTCCATACTATATTTTTCTTGCATTCCTAGCATCTAGAAAAGCACCTTATTTGGGACGTGTCTTTCAATTATTTTCTAAGAATCCTATTATTTCTTTCCATTTTTTATTGTTCTTGTAGCATCCAAAAACATCTTATTAGGGCTTGTCTTTTAATTACTTTGTAAGAATTCTCTTATGAATTTTTCTTTTTCTTGCGCTCCTAGCATCCCCAAAAAACACCTTATTGGGGGCATGTTTTTTAATTACTTTCCAAGAATTCTCTTATGAATTTTTCTTTCGCATTACATTTTCTTGCATTCCTAGTTTCCAGAAAAAATACCTTATTGTGGCGTGTCTTTTAATTAATTTCCAATTATTCTCTTACAAATTTTTCTTTCCATATTACATTTTCTTCCATTCCTGGCATCTAGAAAAAACACCTCATTGGGGCTGCCTTTTAGTTACTTTCCAAGAATTCTTTTATGAAATTTTCTTTCCATTTTACAATTGCTTGCATCCTAGCATCCAGAAAAAAACACTTCATTAAGGCTTATCTTTTAATTACTTTCTAAGAATTCTCTTATGAATTTTTCCTTCCATAATACATTTTTCTTGCTTTTCTAGCATCTAGAAAAACACCAGATTGCGGCGTGTCTTTTAATTACTTTCCATGAATTTTCTTCTGAAAGTTTTCTAGAAAAACACCTTATTGGAGCGTGTCTTTTATTTATTTTCCAAAAATTCTCTTATGAATTTCTCTTTCCATATTAAATTTTTGTTGCATTCCTAGCATCTAGAAAATCACCTTATTGGGGACATGTCTTTGAATTACTTTCTAGGAATTCTCAAATGAAAATTTCTTTCCATATTCCATTCTTCTTGCCTTCCTAAGAGAAACCGCGCCCTATATAAATGCCGCATAATCTCATAGCCCGTATCCATCAAAACTTTCTACCACTTTCTTGTCTCAGTTTTCATGAGAAAAGATAGAGAATATATTCTGTCCTTCACATATTCTTCGAGAAAATGAATACGCACCTCTCCTATCCCGATGACTTTTACATTTTCTTCGAGAAAATGTCTACGCGCCTCTCTTATCCCGGCGACAAAAAGGGAGCAAACCTCACTGCCGAGGAGCTGGAATCCATCGCCAGTTCGTTCGATGAGTCCCTCCTCTCTCCCCTCTGTGGTCTGAGCCCTGCCTCTGCCAGCTTGCCCTGGCTCTCCTCTGCTGTCGACGTGCTCTCCATCGCTCACTCCGTAGTTAAATCCTTAATCTATGAGCTGAAACGGGACGGTAGCGACAGCCTCTTGTCGTGGTATTTGGACAACAGCCTGAAGGTCCTGGATGTTTGCAACTGCATGTCCTCCAAGATCGAGCGACTGTGTCTCCGCCACTTGGACCGGAGGATCGCGATAAAGCTCCTCAGCTCGGAGGGCAACCCATCGGAGGAGGAGATTCACCAAGCGAGGGATTTGCTTGCAGATTCGGAGGGCGAGGGTGGGGGTGCCATCGAGGAGCAGCTTAGAGACTTGGCCGTGAGCATTGAAATGTTGGCTCTACGGGAGAGGGTCTCGCCGGTTGACAGAGTTGTTCGCCATGCGGTCCAAGCTGTCAATTTCTTGACAGCGTTCGTTGTCGGAGTCATATCTTCGGCCTTGCGCTCTTCCTCGGGGGCGGTCATCTGCCTCCGCATCCCAGAGGAGTTCCCTTGGGGTAACTTTGTCCGTGCAATCGAGTCGACAATTATCGCGGAGTCGAGACGTGGCAAGGAAAGGGACAGGAAGATGCGGGTCTTGAAGGAACTTGATGATGTGGAGGCACATGGGAGGCATGTGCTTGAGGTGATTGACCAGGTGGTGGCATCAGGAGGCGGCGGAGATATCGTGGGGAGGCTGAGGGAGGCAGCAACTGGGCTAGAGAAGGCCACTGAGGCATTGCTGGAGGGCTTGTATCGGCTGAGGGATGGGATGAAGGAGCTGCTCTTAACAGTGACGGGGATAAGAAAGGAGATGGCAGACGAGTTTAGAGCGAGCTTGTGACATCTGGAAATTTTGTATATGTAATTATGTGACATTTAGGATTTTCCATGATACTTAGATTATGAAGCTAAGTATTATTTGTCTTAATATTCGGACAAATATGTAGAAGTTTTAGTTGAATCATAAATTTTGTGGGACGCGGCGGATAATTATTCAGTGAAGGTAATCGTCCCAAGTTCGATGTATTGAGTCGAATTGGTAAATGTTGATGCATATATTTATAGTAGAACGGGTTAAATTAATTTACCATCGACTTAGCTGTTAATGGGTAATAGTATTTGTTTAAAATCTAGCTATTTAGTATTAATAATTGTTGATACCTGATTTTTAGTCAATCCGTCATAAAATGTAAAAACTCGACATTAGGGCTTCTAATTGCGAGGAACCCATTTCTTAACAAAAAAAATTCGTTTTTCATATCTTTCTACTTTTAAGCAATTTCTTAATCATTTTTAGGAAAGCCCAAAAAGTCAAACAATCGATTTTTGAATTGACTTTTTGGTCAATCCTTTGATAAAAAATAAACTTCCGGTCAAAAATTGGTTTGTCACCCAAAAATATGTCAAATAGCCTTAATTTCACTTTTGTTAAATCAATTTTTCAAAAATTTAAAGATTTGACTCAAAAATCAACCTTTTAGGAAAAGTCAACTGAGGAGTTGATTTTTAGTCAAATTTTTGATAGAAAAAATCAAAAAAGTTATTCCACAGAACACTTTGTTCTAGTATCAATTTGATTTTAGTGTTGAAAATTTCACAAAATTCGATTAAGAACTATGTTTTTTGAATTTGTCGATTTTAGGTTTGAAATCAACTAAAAATAAAATTACTTTTGTTTTAGTCATAATTTTGTATAGTTCTTTTTACGACATTTGGTCTAGGGAATATTTCTAACCCACTCATTCATTCAATTTTGGGAATTGTCATGTCTAAAGTTGAATTGCCGTTTTAAGTTCTAATTAAGAGGTCCAAGTTGATTTTTCACGAGTCTCAAATGGATGTTTGTATTACACTTATTTTCTTGAGATAAGTCTAAATTTGGGATGTTTTGAGAAATTCACTCGACAACTTCCCAATTTGAGGAATTTCGCATTCTTGGATATAGAAGAGTCAAGTAATTAAATTTCAATTAAAGAAATTCAAGTTGACTCATTCAGGATTTAGTTTTAATTTCATTAATTAAGTTCCAATTTTGATATTAGACCTTTATTCATTTTTTTGGCCTAGGTCTTGTGATTTCAATTCGAGGTCAATTTGAATGTAATGGACTATACTAAGCATACGGGATTAGTTGAATAGGTTTATTGTAATATTAATTGAATTCAATTTCAATTAATTTGCTATTTTTTACAAAGGATTGCAAAATTGCCCATTTTGGCCTATAATGTTTGATTTAGTGTAGCCAAGGTTCAGGTTCCTATATTTTCATAATAATCATTCAATTAACTCAATAGAAAAGCCGTAGATTGCTTTTACGGAGTTTACTTGGCTTAATTGGATCAAAATTGGACAATTTCTCCTCAATCAAACAAGTTTTCTCTTTAATTAAATTGCATAAATTTTGAACTCACAGGGATTGCCCAACCAAAAAATGGCCAGAACCAATCAAGAACTGGTCAAACTGCCGTGAACTCCGATCGGCCACCAATGAGGTAGGCCAATTCGGCCCTTTATTGGCTGACTTTGGACTTTTGATGACTGGTTTCGTGATCTTTGCCATGTTTATTTTGTCCTCATGCCCTTACATTTCCCAGATTTTGTAGATTAGCTAGTGAATTTTGAGAATTTATGATTTAGCACCTAATTAGGCCCTCAAGTGCAATTCTTATATTAAATCTCAATTTTCGCAAATCAAACCTATCCGATTAGTCATAGGACACATCTTAAGTGTGATTAGCCTTTAAAAAATTTAATTTGGCCATTAAATCAAGTTTTGGACTGTTGGATTGAACCGATGACCAAGATTTGTTGATTAGGGTCTACTACAGAAGCAATTTTCCCTCCAAATTTTAAAGGGGGCTCATTTTGCATATAATTTTCTCTCTTTAAAATAGGAATTCTTTCCCTCTCTCTCCCTTCTCCTTTCCGCCTCTCTCTCTCCACCCTCTTTCTCCCGAGTTGGCCATCGTCGACCCACGCTTGTTGACCTCACGTTGGCGACTCACGAGCCACCATCTAGTCCCCAATGGTCCTTCTCCCTTTCTATCCAAGCCTCTTGGTGATAAGAGACTAGCTAAGCTTTGTTCAAAACCCTTCCAATCAAGCTGAGCTCTACCAATGCTTAAACTAGTCCGATTTGGACCAATTCCCTTGATCGCTTAGATCGACGGTCACTAGAAGTCCTTAACAGCACCGACGGCCCCTAATCAGTCCCTAAGACATTCCTTAATCTCGCTGTGGTCGGGGATTGGCTGGTCAGGTCATCGGATAGCTTCATCAATTTCCTTTTCATCACCAATAAGCCAAACAGGTCCATCTTTGAACCAATTCTTACTTAGGTGAAATTGGCACTTTGGTCCAGTCCCTTGGTGGTCCATGGTGATCTGTTTACATTCTGGTGAAGTCGATTTTGTCCAATTACGTCTAGTTGCGAAGAAAAACACAAAGGTAGGCATTCTCGGTCTCAAATCTAATGAGGCGAAATCGGCATATCCAATCAGGGCTAGGATTCAAGTTTAGATTCATATAATATGCTTAGATCTGATGTTGTGTATTTGATTGAGGCTATGATTCAAGTTTAGATTCATATAATATGTTTAGATTCGATGTTGATGAAGTTATTTGATGATTTGCTAAGATTTGATGTCCATTGAAGATGAACTTGAGTTTGTTTGAGCATGATTAATGTTAATCTACGATTTCGTGCTTATGTGAGTGACTTACTATTTTGGCTAAATTGAGGTAGCAGATGAGCTTATTTATCTCAAGCCCTTCTCGACTTTGAAAACAAACTTCAAGAGCTTTGATTTGATAGGTCCCACTTCCCAAATGAATCTTGTGTGATCCTCAAAAAACACCTTGGAAATTGGTTGATTCTACAGTACTTTTAGGTTGATTTGCATCTTTGACTTTTTTATGATTTATGATTTTGTTATTTTCATGTTGATCTTTGTGATCGGGTACTAGAAAAGTTTTCTTGATGAGATTTGTTCCAAATCATCTCGAGTACGTCATACATTTTTTCTAGGTTTTTTGGAGATGTTTTGGTTGGTTAAGATCGGTTAAAATTGAACCTATGTTGATCTTCCTTACACTAATCCAAATTGAATTTGTGTGAAATTGAGCTTGTAGATGAGTTCATTTGACTTCATAATCTTCATTAGACATGAAATACATGTCATATGCATTCCAATGATGTATGATTTGCATGATTTGATCATCATTTGGTATGTGAATTGGATGTGCGAACCTGTTTAGGTACTGCTGCACTTAATACATGTCATAGCATGTGTTTGTTTTGCTATTTTTGCATAGATTTGTGTGATCTCAATTAATCTCGATGTCTTCATGAAAAATTTTTGTCATTGTGCACTCTCCATGTAGAATTTTTCTTTAAATTTTTTGCACATCTATAATTAGTCGAAATCAAGCATGTTATGTGATGATTATGCTAGTTTAGAGGTTTACCATGAGCGTACTTAAACACGTTTGTTTGGGTCTCTTAAAGACCAAATCTTACATCAATGCCTCTCGAATTTTGAAGTGTGCATTACAAGCTTCATGTTCATATATAGTATGTCATAATTGAACTTCATTTGGCATGTAAACATCATGCATTAATTAGGTTAGCTGCAATTAAAAATTGTCAAGCACGTCATCTTAGTTCTAAGTAATTTTGCAATGCCAATGACTTGTATGATTTCTTGGCATCCTGACCTAGGATTAGATTGCAAATCATTGTCACATCTAATTTTTTGTTGTGTGCGAGTTTCATACCATCCATGCATTGTTTTAGGTGATCTTTTGAACTTTTAAGTATAAACCATGTTCTATCTTGTCAATGGCTAATTCGCTTGTTACGGACATTGATTTTCAAGCATCAAATTGATCCCGATTGAACTTGGACCCTTCTAGGAAATTGTAGGACTCATCTAGATCTTTCTAAAGCCATTAATTTTGTGAAATTTGCTTATCATTTGGTCCCTTTTTCATTTTTTCAAAGTTGGGTAAGAATTCTGACTTAAGGTTAAATTCAGAACCCATGTTTTACCCCTGTTTAGCCTAACTCTTGGCAATTAAATGCATTCCATAGCTGAAATGCTCATTTGTCTAAATATTTCGCTTTCCTATGTTAACATTTCAAACATATCCAAATCTTTGAAGCATCACGTAGATCATATATGCATGAAACCATTCTATTTGTTAGAAATGCCCGTGACTGTGATTAGCACATGTCAATTAAGTAAGATATCCATTGACGGCTCACTAGAATTGTTTGATTGTTTGGGAAATAAGGCTCAAGGGCCTACCTGTATGTTTAATTCTTGCTAATGTATGTGGATTTTAGATGTATGTTAGGTGCGATATCTGATCCTTTGGATAGATTTTGGGACTCACTTTAGAACTTGTCTTAGGGATTTATAAGCGTTAGTGGCCATGCAAGAACATAAATAGTCGCTGGCGGCTATGAGTCATGAAAATGAATTGGGGTAAATGTCTGGAGGGACCGACGCATGAATTGCAAAGGCCAATCCCGAGGCCCAAATTTGATAAATTTTGAATCTTGCTTCAATTGTTTGATTGTCCTTGATTATTCCTTGTGCTTTTGTCTATTTTGTCGTGAATGATTGTTTCTTTCCATGTATGTACCTAGTCCTAGTTTTTTTAGATTGGAATTAAATTAGGTCCTTGAAGGTGAAGAATCACCAAGACATGAAGATGATGGAAGGTCGATGTCCATTCCAATGGTATTATTGTACCCATTTTCTGATATATGTTTTAGGTCTTCATTTGTATAAATACTTGATGAGGTGTGGGTTTTATTTCCTTCAATTTATTTTTGCCCAATTGTGAATTAGCTCCTTTGTGAATCTACTAATTTTGTTGAATCTTTTCATTTGTCAACTTGTGAATCTGTTCGTTGATAAATCTATCCATTGGTTTGCATAGACTTTATACTGAGTTTGAATCTACTCTTAGTTGAATTTATTTATTTGTTGATTCTATCTCTTGTTGAATCTATCCATTTGTACATGTGTTCATTGTGCAATCCATTCTTTTACTTTATAAGCTTTTATTCAGTTGGAATTTACCTTTTTGATTGTTCAAACTTTACTATCATGACATACTCATTTGTTTAGACTTACACTTCTCACATTTGCATGTCTAGACCTTATGTCCAAATTATACTTATTTGTTCAAACTCAGAATATACCTATTTAATCGACCAGATTTTAAAGACCAAAACGTGCTTAATGTCTAGACTCATAATATATTCATTTGAATGTGCACCCATTTCTGTTCAAACTTTAATATTCATAATGTGATTAAAGGTTATTTCATACTCGGTTACTTTATTGATGCCTTAAATTGAGTTGAAAAATGTGTGTTATGCTTGTAAGTATGCATATATCAATGTGCTTGTCACCCATATAGTGGTGCATGACAATGCCGGTGGTGGAAGTTTGTGGAATTCCTAGTAGTTGGGATGCTTCGGAGAGCATCTTGGGTGCCTCAGAGTTGAGATATCCTTGTGATGGAAGTTTGCTGAATGCCTTGGAGTTAAGACGCCTAAGTGGTTGGGATGCCTTGTAAGTCGGGATGTCCTGAGAGAATTCGAAAGGAGGAAATATTAATGAATAAAAGACATTGTCATGTGTAGAACCAATAATTGCTTAAATTGTTTGTTTGTGTCAAACATGGTGTGCATATGAATGAGTCTAGATGGACATATTGTTGGATGATGACTCTTGTGGTAATTGAAAATGGTAAAGGTAAAGTCTACTCATGTTTTTCTCACACTTACCGAATTATTATGCATTCATTTTGTGTGTAATAGGTGAAGTGGTAAGATGATTCTTCTAATTTAAAGCTAAATATTTCATTTTTGGGCTTTGGCTTATTCCTTTATTTTTTTCAAACATGTAGATTGGACACCCCACGACTATTGCGCGGTGGAGTTCTTATGCATTATGAAGGTCTTTATGAAAGTGTACTGAAGGTATCGATCCATGACTTCAGTTTGGACGTTTGTATAGGTCGACTTTTGAAGTGTAGTATGGAGATAGGTCTCCCCAACCCTTACCCGGACTTTTGTATTTTGCTCGTAATGTAAGTGAAGTTGTGAACTCAAATGTGGTATAAATAAAAGAAGTAAAAGTACTTTATCATACTTGTACAACTTTCTTTGTAAAGGGATTTAGAAAACATTTGATTATGCTTCTGCATGGTAAAAGAGAATAATATTATAAGAAACACATGTCATGGATGACGTTTTTGATGTCACATTGAGGGCTTAATACAATCAAAGTAAAATCCAACATTGACATTGGCCATTTCATTAGTGGCCTCTTTTCTCCTTCTTCTTACTTTCTTTTGCTACTAATCCTTTTCTCTTGTTTCATTAATTCATGGAATGGTTAAATTAAAAGACTTAAAACTTATCGGGAAAGTACATTCAAGTCCTAAAATTTATTAAATTTGTATAATCACATCCTAAATCTCAAACCTGGACTATATGAAAGATAGTTTAATATATGGAAGTATTTTTTTCTCAATGGCAAAACTCATGTCTCTGGAGTGGAGTTAATCAGAATTAAAAATATATGGATCATTTAGATGGGCTAAGTATCTATTCAATCAGAACATTAAAAACAAGGATATGAAAGATACTCTTGAAAAGGAAGAATTTAAAGTTAGCAGGTGGTTGCTCTAGAGAAAATGTGAATAGCATAACTAATAACTAGAAAAAAAATGTAACGATGAGAGTGGGTTTTGCCACACTGTTAAATCGATAATTGTGGTGAATGGAAGATTTCATTGGTTTTTAAGTTATCCATGCAACCGCATTGATGCAAACAAGTTAAACATTAAGGCTTTGATGGACCGAGAATATCTCACTTGCATATGGTTGCATAATAAATCAATGCAAATGAATCTGTCGCACTGAATGCACAGATCAAAATGCCAATTAAGATATTTAAGAGAATTTTGTAATTTAGATGTCATTAACTAACCTCGGAATATTTTGTATATAAATTTGACATTTACTCTTTACATTTGACAACTTGACAGATTTTAAGCAGCAACCAAGGCATGATGTACGAACCTGAGTGGTAATTACTTATTAGGCAATATCTTTCATTCCTAAGTTTATTAAACACATTCATCTACTATCTGAATATGTAAGTTTGATTTTAAACAATACTAGAATTTTTTTCATCATTCTATTGGCAATAAATTATCTCTCCTTCGTGGCAACGCGTGGATATTCTTATTAGGGCAAAAATATTATTTTAAAAATTAACGGAAACTGTATTTGAGAAAGCTTACGTTACTACTAAACGGCCTGCGAGACCGCATACTACAAGTACAAAAGGGCCATAAAAGGTATAAGGAGAATCCGTCCCACTTAGCCCCACTTTTAATTAGCTCCCAAGGGGTGATTAGCCATTGGGATTTTAAATATCCCGCTCTAAAGTAAGAATATCAATGTCAAACATAAGACTCTATTTGATTCGGCTACTTGGAAAAGCCATTGGGAAAATGTAAAAGACTTGGGATTAAATGGTTTTTTTTTTTTTTTTTCCATTTACGGTAACCCATGGATAATTATAATTAGAGCAAAAAAAATCTTCTTAGAATAAAAGGAAAGTGTATAGGAGGAAAGTTCAGTTACTACGAAAAGGCCCATGAAACCACGTACAAAAACTATGAAAGGGCCCACAAGAGTACAAGGAGAAATCTTCCTACTTGACCCATCTTTTAATTACCTCCCAACTTAGCCAATGTAATTTTTTTAATTAATATGACCGAAACATCTCAACATAAAATAAAGGGAAAATTTCAAATAAGGACCTACAATGCCATCCTTTTCTCAAAAGAGGACCCGAAGTGAAGTTTGTATCAAATAAGGACCCAAAATGCCTTCATTTTCTCAAAAGAGAACCTGGAGTGGAGTCATGCTCAAGTAAGGATCCAAAGTGATCATTTAGTCTCAAAAAAGGACCTCATTTGCCGGCTGATGAATAAATGCATCTCCAATGCATATTCCGGTAGCCTGATCAAGGATATTTTTGTCAAATTTTCTTTTTTAATTTTTAGTTGTCTTGTTCTTTATTATTATTATTATTATTATTATTATGGGTCAATGGTGGCACTGTTCATCATCTTCTTCGTCCCATGTTCATCTTGTTCTAAAAAACATCGGACTTGAACAGGGCAATCAAAAATGAAAAAAAAAAAAAGGACGAAAATACCATAATCAGGCTACCGGAACATACATTGAAGATGCATCTATTTTCCAGCCGGCGAGTGAGGTCCTTCTTTGAGATTAAATGACTACTTTGGGTACTTGTTTGAGACAAACTTCACTTCAGGTCCTCTTTTGAGAAAATGATGGCATTTTGGGTCCTTGTTTGAGACAAAGTTCACTGCAGGTCCTCTTTTGAGAAAATGATGGCACTTTAAGTCCTTATTTGAAATTTTTCCTAAAATAAATTTTTCCATGGAATAGTATATAAATGGAGACTCATGTTTGTTGCTATAAATACTAAACACAGCAATTTATTAAACATGTTGCTAGTATCTATTTACCTAACTCCGTCCTCAATAAATTCGCTCCCGTTGGTGCCATTGGCTACTGTGCAAAGTGAAAGGAGATAATTATTCCATAAATATAATGAAACTTGGTAGCGCATATTCAAAAATTACATTCAAGCACATTCATCTACATATAACTCATTTGGATCATTTGATTATCAAAACTTTTCGTTATATGTGACAACTCGCCATTGCTGTTTTGTTTTTACTGCTGCAAATCAAATGAAAGGAAAGGTTAGTTAGGAGTTAAAATGTAAGTATGCCTTGAATCGCGTCCAATGATACGAGGGGAAAATATGAAGATAGACACTTTATTTAGCCATGTATTTTAATTACTTTCCAGGAAATCTCTTGCCAATTAATGATTCTCTGGGTTTTTTTTTTTTCCCACGTTCCAAGAAATCTCTTATTAATAAATGATTTCATGACCTAACACTCCATATGATAATTACCCGCTATTTTCTTCGCCTAAACTTACTAGGAACTTTAATATAATACTAAATAGGTCGACATATTAGCTTTTTAAACATATCGCTAGTATTTATATTCTTAGTTCTGTCATTGACAAATTCACTCAAATTTGTGCCGTCATGCCGCCACTCAAAGTAAAAGTAAATATATGTTAGGAAAGTATAAGGGAAGTGTTTGTAGTGCCATATTCGATCACATTCTTCTGTATGTTACTTATTTGGATCATTCCAATCGTTGATGCTTTGATATTGCAAGTTGAATAGAAAGAAAGTTTAAATAGGAAATAAAATGCTAGTATGTCTATGAGGATGTTAGAAAAGCATCTAGAAAAAAATACCTTATTGGGGCGTTTCCTTTAATTACTTTCCAAGAATTCTTGTATAAATTTTTCTTTCCATATTACATTTTTCTTGCATTCCTAGCATCCAAAAAAACACCTTATTAGGGTGTGTCTTTTAATTATTTTCCAAAAATTCTCTAATGAAATTTTCCTTTCATTTTACATTTTTCTTGCATTCCTAGCATCTAGAAAAGACATCTTATTAGGGCGTGTCTTTTAATTACATTCCAAATTTTCTTTCCATTTTACATGTTTCTTGCATTCTTATTATCAAAAAAAAAAAAAAAAAAAAACCTTATTAGGGCATGTCTTTTAATTACTTTCCAAGAATTCTCTAATAAATTTTATCCATATAACATTTTTCTGGTATTCCTATCATCTAGAAAAACACCTTACTGGGGCGTGTCTATTAATTATTTTCCAAGAATTCTCTCATAAATTTTTCTTTCCATTTTACATATTTCTTTCATTCTTAGCATCCTAGAAAAAAGCACCTCATTGGGTCGCATCTTTTAAATACTTTTCAAGAATTCTCTAATGAATTTTCTTTCCATTTTATATTTTTCTTGCATTTCTAGCATCCAGAAAAAAAAACCTTATTAGGGCATGTCCTTTAATTACTTTCCAATAATTTTTTTATGAATTTTTTCCATATTACATTTTTCTAGCATTCTTAGCATCCAGAAAAACACTTTATTGGGGTGTGTCTTTTAATTACATGAATTCTCTTATGAATTTTTTCTTTCCATATTACATTTTTCTTGCATTACAGTATTAAAAAAAAAAAAAACCACCTTATTTGGGGCACGTCTTTAAATTACTTTCCAAGAATTCTCTTACGAATTTTTCTTCCCATATTTACATATTTCTTGCATCTCTTGCATCCAAGAAAAAACAACTTATTGGAGCATGTCTTTTAATTACATCCCTCGAATTCTCTTACGAATATTTCTTTCCATATTACATTCTTCTTGTCTTCCTAAGAGAATCCACGCCCTATATAAATGCCACATGAGCTCATAGCCCGTACCCATCAAAACTTTCCACCAATTTCTCGTCTCAGTTTCTCGATTAAAAAACAGAAAATATATTCCGTCCTCTACATATTCTTCCAGAAAATGTATACGCGCCTCTCCTCTCCTGGCGATAAGAAGGGAGCGAAGCTCACTGCCAAGGAGCTGGAATCCATCTCTATTTCCTTCGACGAGTCCCTCCGCTCTCCCCTCTGGGGCTTGAGCCCTGCCTCTGCCAGCTTGCCCTGGTTATTCTCTGCTGTCAACGTGCTCACCACTGCTCACTCTGCCGTGAGATCCTTGATCTATGAGCTGAAATCGGACGGCGATGACAGCTTATTGTCGTGGTATCTAGACAACAGCGTGAAGGTCCTGGAAGTCTGCAACTGCATGTCCTCCAATATCGAGCGACTGTGTCTCCACCACCTGGACCGGAGCATGGCGATGAAGCTCCTCTGTTCGGAGGGCAACCCATCGGAAAAGGACATTCGCCAAGCGGGGGATTTGCTTGTAGCTTCGGAGGCAGAGGGCAGGGGAAACATCGAGGAGCTGATTAGAGACTTGGCCGCAAGCATTGGGATGCCAGCTTTGCGGGAGAAGTTCTTGCCGGTCGACAGAGTTGTTCGTCGTGCAGTCCGAGCTGTCAATTTCTTGACGGCGTACGTTGCCGGAGTCATTTCTTCGGCCTTGTGCTCAACCTTGGGGGTGGTCGTCTGCCTTTCCTTCCCAGAGGAGTTCCCCTGGGGCGTCTCTGTCCGCGCAATCCAGTCGACAATTATCCTGGAGTTTAGACGTGGCGAGGAAACGGACAGGAAGACAAGGGTCTTGATTGAGCTTGATGATGTGGAGGCACGTGGGAGGCATGTGCTGGAGTTGATTAACGAGGTGGTGGCATCAGGAGGCGGGGAAGAGGTCGTTGGGAGGCTGAGGGAGGCGGCAGCTGAGCTGGAGAAAGCCACTAAGGAGATGTTGAATGGGCTATATCGGCTACAAGATGGGGTGAGGGAACTGTTCTCGACAGTGACGCGAATAAGGAAGGAGATGGTAGACGAGTTAAGAGCAAGCCTGTGGAGAGGACCATTGCCAAAGAAGCCAAAGAAGCCATCGAAGCCTAACAAGAGCCATTCACGGATGGTGTTTTGGTTTGCAAAGACTAAAAGTGAATGTGATGCCTGTGATTTGAGCGCAAGCAAATTGCAGAGTGAATTATAGAGAATAGAGATGATGATGATATTGATATTGATTTTGATGTTGGAAAAATATTAGCTATTATGAAGAATAAGAATTGTTGGAAATCTATTAAAAAAAGACAAAAAAGATAAGATTAATTGTCTGAGATGTGCAAGTTGTTGACACCCAAATTTTGTCAATGTTTTAAATATTCATTTATCTTTAAAAAAATAAAATTTATTTAAAAAAGAAAAAAACATAAAGAAGGGTGAAAAAAAAATCTATAAAACATATATAAAAGCGAAAGAAAAAAAAAATTGGGTGTCAATAGCAAAAATCGTCTTGATGATAATTCTGCTTTTCAGAGTACAAAAGTAAGACAATTCCGCCTCTCAAAATATGGAAGTTGGTGGGATAGGCTCTATTGATTATCCATCAACAGACTTTCTTCTATATTTTGCACAAAACAGAAGGAACATGAATAAGCAACGAAAATAAAGAAAAAGGAGAGGAAACTTGTCTTTTTAATTTGATATGTTGTCAAGAATTGTGTTTTAAAGTTTATATTCAGAAGAAAGTAAAAAGCCACCTACAAACCTTTACAAATCAATTGATAATTAACAAATCCATCACCATTATAAAATAATGGAGGGTGTATGAAGAAATAAATCGAACATTACAATGCCTCACAAAACCGTTATACGGCTGTTACAAAGAAGAGAAGCCGTTATATAACTATTGCAGTCAAGACTGTTACAAAACCATTATAAATTTTATGAAAAGTTACAAAATCATTATAGAATAATGGCTTTCTTGCTGTCAAAATTTTTATTAACAGTTTTACTTTCAAATATTTCAAAACTGTTTAAATATTCAACGATCGCTTGTATATTTTAAATGGTTTTGAAAAGAAAAAAAAAAGTAATACTAGGCTATTGGAGACTGATGCATTGGAACTAGTACTTGTAATGTTATGAACTAGACCTAAAAAGAATGAAATAAAATTCACGAAATCATTTGTGAATTAAAATTTTCATGAATCACATTACACTCTCACAAAATATATTGTTCAATGCCGTTTTGTGTGAATAGGCCATGCACGTGCTTGGTTTATTCATAAATATTCTAGAGATTATAGCCAATAATTCTAATAAGAGCGGCCCCACTATGCACTAATATAGGTGATTCCATCAAGTGTGTTATGCAATTAATATACCATCAATAATGACTATGGAATTCATTAAGAACTTAGTTTAGCCTCTTTCATTGCAATACTGTAATATTCTCACCTTAGGATAGAAATTATTTAATAGTGAATTACTAGATTAACAAGTGACTTGTTATTATCCATTTAAACCTAATCCATAGGATTATCAATCATATAGGTTGGGTTACCATAACTATTGATTTTCCTAAACTAGCTTAAGTTTCATTTCCCTCAGTGAATAGTTTCAGTGCAATTAGATGATAAGCCAAAATCACTTTGACTTTAAATAATCGATGGACATAATTCCATCTTTCAACAATTACTTTACCATATCATGTTTCAATTGGACGTGTGTGTGTGTGTTTTTTTTTTTTTTTTTACTATTGAAATTTTCATGCTTTGCAATGGCATTATTGCTGCGCGACAGCTATTGCCACTTGGCAATCACAATGTATAGACAAGAAAGGGATCAACTTCAATCCCTTTCCCAAGAACTTGGTTAGTTGTCAAATTACCCAAAAAAAGTGATATTTTCTTCTCCTTCCCCTGTAGAGTGTAGGATGATAAAATATTATGTTTTTAAGTATATGTTTGGGAGAACCCAAGTTTATCACCTATTCTTTCACATTGGCCAAAATATTGGCTTGAGAAATAATCACAACAATTATGCCATTAGATCATCTACTTTAACTTGATTTTTACTTTAGTAGGATTGTCATTTTTCCTGCAATTTTGTTTGGCAGATCTCCAGATTACACCATTTCTATCAAAGATGAACACGTATCCATCATGGGAGTTTGTCTTAGTCGAATCTATGCTATTACGATCACATGAGGTTCTTTTTCGGTCAAATCGAGAAATTTGACATTTAATTGAAAAATACCGTAATTCCATTGCCTCTTAATCATTTTTTTTGATATGGTTTAGATAGTAAATAAAGGGCAAGTTTGCCTCAAACCGTGGCTGTAGAATATGAGGAGGCCAGAAAAGCATGAAGAGAGACTTTATTTGGCTGTGCCACTTAATTATATTCCATTAAATCTCATACCAATTAATGAAATTCTGGATTTTTTTTCCATATCCCATTTTTCTTGCATTGAGACCGCGTACAACAACTACAAAAGAGCCAGAAATAGTATATGGAGAAACCTTCCCACTTGACCCAGCTTTTAATTACCTTCCCAATGGTAATTCGCCATTTTTATTTATTACTTAATATAATCAACATGTCTCAAAATAAATTGAAAATATCAATGAAAGTAGTAGATAAGCACATACTCAGCTTTATCTATATCTCACTTACAGTAATCAACTAGATTCATCAAAATCTTTGTTCTAAATATTAAGGTTGACGGTGGAAAAACTTTACAAAAAAGATTAATGAACTACAACAAATGTAAATCTTCTGTCAACTATAAGGCTGACAAAAATTCCGTAATTAATAGGTAATTAAATAGTCTTAGCCAAATTAATAGATTAATTTACAGATAAAATCTTCTCAAGAGCTGGGCCGATGCGGGTTTTGAAGGAGCTCGATGACATGGAGGCACGTGCTAGGCACGTGCTTGAGGTGATTGAGGACTTGGCGGCAAAAAAATCGTGGGGCGGCTGAGGGTTGCAGTGGTTGGACTGGAGAGGGCCACGGATGCAATGTCGGAGGGGTTGTACCGGTTGAGGGAGGGGGTGAACTAGCTGTTCCGGACAGTGACGAGGATAAGGAAGGGAATGGCAGATGAGTTCAGAGGAGCATGCGGAAACCACCGTTGCTGAAGAAGCCATCGACGCCAGACAAGAATGATTAAGCGAAGGTGTTTTTTCTATAGAACACAACTTAGTGCAGGTAATGCCCGCGATTTGAGCGGAAGGATGCAGTAAATAGACATAACTTCATGGCAGAAAGAATAGTAGGGTATAGACATGACGATGGTGACGACGACGATGAATAATAATTTAAAGGACTGGAAAATTGTGGCTTGACCCGAACGCATATGAGTCAAGTTGAAATCTCTTGGTAAGGAAGATTTAATTAGGAGGTTAAAAAAGCATGAAGCGAGACATTTTTACTGGTAACCAAAGACTTACTAGAACTCTAACTTGACACAAGTATCTCCAAGTCACCATGAGATTACTCTCACGCTGGTGCTCATTCATCTTAACTATCACAGCTCGGTTTCTCATCTTTGCTAATTTGAAAGGAACATTGATATTTGTAAAACTAATTTATCATTTGCATTCATCTTGATAAATTTTAGGACCAAAGATAGTTTTGAAATCATTAAAATTTCATGTGGATATTCTCTCAACACAACCATGATGTAAGAACCCAAGTGGTAATTAAACATTATGAACTATTTTCATTTCTAAGTTTACCACGTACATGGATTTTCTTCTATAAATTTAAGAAATAAGTGCACTGAATTTCTTAAAATCTATCATGGTGCAATGGACTTTTAAAACTTTCAAAAAATATAATCAAATCTTAAAACTTGTTAAATTGGTAAAATTAAGTTCTTTTGTTTACTCCATCTAACTTGTTAACGGAAAATTTTGATATGACTTTTTTATTATTTTCTTTTTCTTACACGGCGCTAACGTGGCTAAAACAGGAAGTAAAAATTTTGTTGAGAGGGAACCCATTGAAACAGCCACGTGAAGATGCCATCGAAGGTTTTCTTTGCCATAGAACACAACAAAGTGGAGGTGATGCCACAGATTCCAATGCAAGCAAAAGGGTGTATTAGTTGGGGTTATGTACCGAAATAAAGGGATATATGAAAGGAGATTGAGTTTCATTCAGAAAGAATCGTAGGGAATATAAATGATGAATGATGACGATAATGACTCATATATGCAGATTAACTTGAATAACTGGATGAGGTGGGATTCATATAATTCAACATTGCATTTGTATTAGATTCACATACATCGGAATCATGCAATGATATTATGCCCAAACTCAATAATACTATTGAAAATAATATCCGCGGCATTGTGTTGCTATTGATTTTGCTATTGTAAGTTAAATAAACGGAAAGGTAAAACATAAACGGCAAGTATATCTTGAACCTCGTCTGAGACATAAGTAGGTCGGAAAAGCATGAAATGAGACGTGGTATTTGACCGCGTCTTATAATTACTTTCCAAGAAGCTGACATAATGCTTCGGATTTCTTTCCATAGTCACATTTTTCTTGCACTCTTAGGAGAAAACACACACCCTATATAAAGACTATCTGCTCATCACCGGAATCATATCTTCGCCCTTAGGGACAGTAGTCCTCATCCACATCCCGGGAGTTCCCCTTGTGCGACTATCTCTACGCGCCCTGAGCTCACCTGCCCTTCTATTCCTTGTCTTAAGTACCATCTGTAATAACCCCTTCACCCTCTCCCTCAATCAGTCCAACCCCTCCGACACTGCCTTAGTCGCCTTCTCCAGCCCAGTTGCCGCCTCCGTCAGCCTCCCCACCCTCTCTCCACCCCCTCCCATGGTGCCATCTCGTCAATCGCCTCAACCATGTCCCTCGTGCATGCCTCCATGTCATCAAGCTCCTTCAACACTTGGGTCTTCCTGTCTCTTTCCTTGCAGTGTCCTGATTGCTATAATTGCTTTTACCATAGGATAAAGTCACTCTAGTGGATTCGACAAGGAAAAAGACTGAAAGGGGCAAGTCTTGTAGGAGATCGATGACGTGGAGGCATGCCTGAGGTACGTGCTTGAGGCAATCGATGAGATGGCAGCATCAAGAGGCGGCAGAGAGAGGGTTAGGAGGCTGAGGGAGGTGGTGATTGGCTGGAGAAGGCGATTGCGGCGATATCGAATGGGTGGACTGATCGGGGGAGGGGGTGAATAGATTGTTTGTAACAGCGATTGCGATAAGGAAAAATGTTCTTTTATTGTTATTTCTTTTCTCTTGATTTAAATTCAGGGAGCTATCTTCTCCCATCTGGTTCTAAACCTGAGAGTTTGAACTCTTCCAATCCAGTTCTAAATTTACGAGTTTAATAAATATACTTTTGGGAATTCAACACACTTCTGTTCTGTTTGTGTACAGATCCTCTACCTCCAGCTTTAATTTTGACCATAGGAGCTATGGTGTCTTGCTAAATCTTGACAATTTGCTCTTCCAAATAATAGATTTGTGTTTGTCCAACCTGTTTTGATTCTCTCCCTACAGTGATGGTGTAAAGGAACCCGCACCTAGGCATGCACCATCAATGGGTAATGCCATAGTTATAAAAGAAGGGATTTTTGGTTCATGCTCATCACTAGCAAAAATACGAGATTTAGTGGCCAACCATCGATTATTTTGCCTAACAAATCTGCTCTTGCGGAACAAGTGTGTGCTTAACCTTCATCTTGTTTTGTTGGCCCTCCTTATTTTTTGAATTTGGCTTAATTTTGTAGTATTTTGGGTTTTGCTAAGTTTTGATTTATTTTGCCATGAAGTCTATGTCCTTATCATGTATCCTTTTGAGTAATAAATACAATTTTCTTTCAACATAAAAAAAAACCCCAGTTAAGAACACCAAAGCGAAGGAGCACAACAATACGAGGGTGATGCCTGTGATTTGACCACAAGCAAAAATATGTAGGAGTTGTTCAGAAAATCACAATTGAGTTATAAACCTTAAAAATGGTTCGATCAAGTACTAAACATTTATCAAAAGTGTAATTGAGTTCTAAACATCTTGATTTGTTCAATCATGTCTTATACCATTTTTGAAAAATGCAATCAAGTCCATAAATTATGTTGAAAAGTGCAATTTAAGGATGTCACGTAATCACTTTTTGAGTGGCATGTAGGTAAATTTTGGTATCATTTAACGAAAAAAAATTAACACTCAATTGTATTTCATACATTAGATTCTAGACTTCTTGTCCAATTTTTACCCGTTGCTTTTATGTATCATAAAAGGGATACTCTCGCATAGCCCAGTAGGTGAAATTTTTGGGATACAAAAAGAAAGAAATGAATACTGAAATATAGCTAATCACATGTAGCAAAATATTAAGCTAACTAAAAGGAAATCATCAATGCCATTAGAAAGATCCATTAAAATTTGAAAATGATAAATACTGAAAATACTAAATTTAGGGAAAAGTACCCAAAATTACAATCAACACTCAATTTACAACATTTAGCACTCAATTAAATAAACCAAGCATACCATTGCGATTAGCACAGAATTCCGGTCACCGGATATCCCGGTCTAATTTTTGAAAAATAATAATTAATTAAATAATACCAAAATTAATTAATAAATATAAATAAATACAACTTAGGCCAGAAAAGCCTAATTAAATACTAAAACGGGTCAGAAAATTTCCGAACCTATCTAGATAAATACTACAGCTTATCTAGTCTTTAATTATGCTACTCTAATCACCTAACATGCATAAACGAATCATTAAATTACTAATCCGTTCTAACTAACCACATAATCTATACTTAACCTAAACTAATCAATCATTATGCATAATTAACTCCATAAGTGGAGATTAGTGAGTAAACTCACCGGTTTTGAAATCTGATGAGTCCATGAGGATGGTGAGACGGGGACGGTCCATAAACTCCAAAGCGGCGATGCCTTATGAGGCCTGGAAGGGGTCCAAAGTGGGCCAAACAGTACATGGCTGACCTAGGGGCTTTGAAAGTTGTGGTTGGGCCAAAGGAGAGGGCTGCGCCATTGGTTGGGTAAGACATAGCCGACGAAGGTTGCAGCAGCCTAGGTGGGTCACTCCGACGGCATGACGGGCTCTAGCGACCTCCATGATGGTTTAGGCGACCTGTTGGATAGCGAGCAGGGGTAAACGATGCAGTTGGGACGGTGGTGACATGCGGGCTCAAGCGTGCGAGCAAGAGAGGCAGCGACGGGCTCGGGCACGCGATGGTGGCATGTTGGCGGTTCGACCGGTGTGCGGCTTGCTTAGATGGCTGCTGGTTGTTCTCCTTGGGCTTATACGGTTTCTTGAGCTCTCAAGGCAGCAAGGAAGAAGAGAGGAAGGCTGAGGAAGAAAGAGTGAGATAATAGCTCTTGGAGGGGGCTACCTTGAGCTCAAACTATCTTCTTGTCCCTTTGATCAAGGCCCACCATGGCCGGTTGGCTTCCTTAGTACACTTGCAGTAGCCAAACTTCCTTTAGAAGCTATTGAAGAGGTCCAAAGGTGGTGGACCAAGGGGGCTACGAATTTTGAAGGAATTTCCCTTAAATCCTTTCCAATTCTCTCTTGAATTGAAGCAATTCAGCACTTATAAATCCCATCAATGTGTCCTCGATCAAATGGACATTTTTTCTAGCCAATAGAATCAACTTGCATACCAAAAATGAGATAAAAAATGGTCCCCTGAATTTTCCGATTGAAAATAGCCCTATTTTAACTTTTCCCTGAAAATATCGGTTTGCAGAAAAATTTTCAGAAGATTAGTCAATGTTCTTAAAATGACTCGTGACATGACAGAACATTTAATTTCTAAAATTAGATTCAAATTTATGGTTAATTTCAATCTGGTACGATTTTAGCGTGACTAAGTTACTTAGTAGCTTTTAGAAATTTTAGGTGCAATTGACTCATGTTCGATTTTTTTCGAGCCATAACATACCTTTTTGACACATTGGTGACTCTTGGTGGTCATGAAAATCTTGAGATTTCAATTACGGACACAGGGTACTAAAATGACAGAAAAATCAGTTTAGTGCCGATCGATGAGATAGGAAGGCATACCTACAAGAAAATTGATTTCATCTTTCTTGATTCTAAGCCTAGGTCCATTCAGTGGTATCAGAGCCATGGTTTTGTTTCTAATGATATTCGTTCCATGCGCTTAGTAGTGAATCTAGTGCCGAGAAGATTTCTTCACACCATGTCTATCGAACTAGAAATTCTCAAAGCACCTGTTTCTCTCACTACAACTCCATCTTCCTCGACTCCTCCAGATTTTCGCGTTTCTAATGCTTCTTAGTGATGAAACAAAGATCTCTGAAACCTAGCTTCCCTTGATGAACCCTTATTAAACGTTTACAAAACCCACTTCATCATTTTCACCCGTCTGCTCTATCCGTCAACTTATTTGCCAAACTCTAAAGGAAGTGAAGGAATATGTTCAATCCTCCAAGTTTGACTAGCACCCCATTCTTGTCACTAAAAAGGAGTACTTTGTTACCCTCAAGATCACTCCAGAGTTTCCTAGATAGTGGATCCAACATGAATACACTCATGTTTATTATGGAGCACTTCGTCTTGCTCTTACCTTTCATGGTTGTAAAAACTTGCTAGTTGTGACACGATTGCTTTATTGGATACCAGGTTTTTAGATATTAGCATGCTTGCATTGGTACTGTCCAAACTACTCTAAATGCTGGAACAGTTTTCATAACATTGTATCCAAATTTCAACATCGCCATTTCAGATCCACAATTACTCTCTTTTCTAAAAGTCTAGATTCAGCTTATTGGAGCATCGTAGACTGCTGTATTAGATGGTTTACAGAATGTAGAACCATGCTCGACTTAAATTTCCACAATGGAAATGAAGATGATTTGTTCATTTCAGATTCACAATTACTCTCTTTTCTAAAAGTCCAGATTCAACTTATTGGAGCATTGCAGACTACTGTACTAGATGGTTTACAGAGTGCAGAACCATGCTCTTGACTTAAATTTCCACAATGGAAATGAAGATGGTTTGTTCATTTCCATGCAAAATGATCAAGCATCGTGCATTCATGTCCTTAGACAAATCCCAAAGGAAAAGTTGGTCACGCTCCTTCTAGAGACGTGGATTACTAACTATGAAAAGCTTCACCAAAGCAACAAGCCTTTCCAGCTATTAGACTTTGAGTTCGTCAAAAGAAGGATGGAACTATTTCTATTAAATTTGGCAAGGAAAAGGAAGAAAGTCCTTATATCTTCCAGACTCTTTTATCATTGAACCATGTGTTCCCGAGTCAATTTCTAAATCAAATCCTAAAAAACTTTTTCGACATTTCAACAATGATGGACATCTTGTCCATTACTATAAAGACCAGTATGGCCATTGTTTTTGGGACCCTTTCTACCAATATTCTTATTGTACACATTCTCATGATGAGGTAGATCCATTTGCAAAATCTTTGCCTCGGAGAAAAAAGCCAAAGAACTTTGTGTACCAAAGGCACTTGAATGGAGACCTTTCCGTTGATACTCTTGGTGAGTGTGATAAATTTCAGTTCATGGTTTCATATGCACCAACATCACCACCAGAGTTTACTACTCCCCCTTCAGTTTCATTAACTCCACTGCCTCCATCTCTTCCTTAGAAAAAACCAGCCATTTCCCAGTTTTATAAGCCAATTGTAAAATGGGCCAAGAAATATTCATACCCACTTGAAGTTCCACCACAAACCTCACCTACCTCTTCCAATGCCATGTTCCAAGAACAGACTTTCCTCCTTTGTTCGGGAAAGTTCTAAACTCTCGTTTCTTGCTCCTGAAGAGTTTATTGATCCACAAGGCAGATATAGGCATGTTCCAAAGATTCCCACCCCTATTGATGTGGATGAACATGGAAGACAAAAAAGAACTCCTGTCGCTGAAGCTGTTTTAAATTGGCAATCGGAAACTCTCCTAGTGCAAAACAATGCTTTTAAAGCAATTGATTCTAAGATTGAGAATGTGTAGTAAGACTTGTGAAGATATGACGAAACCACCAAAAATATGCTTTCAGATTTCCAGAAGAGGCTTCATGCCTTAGAATCTGGACAACATCTAGAATACCATCATTTTGAAAGTCCTAGATCAGAAATAAAAAAGCTTAAAAGGCAAATCCAGATCCTTGAGGAAGGAAGACTCAATCTATTTCCAACTACTTTACGAGCAGATCCTCTCCCTCCTCCATCACCATAGATGTCTATTTTTGCAGCCATTACAGATGTTCCTGTCAGACAAGACAAGACAAATGTGGCTGAAATGAGAAATCGTCTCAGAGAATTAGATCGAATACGGAAAGAAGCAAAAGGCAAAGAGAAGATGCCCAAAGAATCCTCTCTTACTATAAGAGAGCCCAATCAAATGATGCTGTCAAACCCATTGGGATCTTTCTTAAGAGATTTGGGTAATTAGGAACCACAGCCTAATCCTGATTTTGTTACTCCACAACCTCCACCCCAAATTGAACATGTTATTCTAATAGACCAAATCTTGTTTCCAACAGAACCAACATTTCCAAATATTTTTGACATTGAATCTGATTCGGTATCTCTTTCATCCTCATCATCCTTTTCAATCCCTACCATTGATTCCTTTCTTAAAGCACTAGTAACTTCATCAATATTCATGGCCGACCCCCTAGATCATGGCCGACCCCCTAGATCATGATATGAAATCAAATCCTTCTGAACCAGAAGTTGTTCAGCCCAACAACTTCTCTCAGAATGTGACCACTTCATCAAAATAGTTTTTCACTATTGATGACATTCCTCATCACAAATGGCCAGAAAGACTTGAAGAATTTCAGACTTGGCTAAACACCCAAGGCATTACCAACTAGGATAAGTATGACGTTTTTTTTTTTTTTTCAACTTTGTCACAAGGTTTACTGGTAACCTCAAACTTTGGTTGCAAATTGTGTCGGAACAAGATTGGCTTCAGTTTTTAATGTCACCAAGTTTTGGTCATGCAATTACTCTTTTATATCACTTCTTTGTGGGAAAACCCGTTGATCTCATTGAGCTCAAAGAAGATAATTTTTCGAAAGAATATGTTGCTCTCTTAAAAAAAAACATCTTGATAATAATTATCGTGAAATGCTTAAACTCTTCTATCAAATTGGAGCTAATGCAAATTTGAAGCATGTTTTCTTGACCTCCATCCCCAAAGAATTATCTCAAACAGTAGAAATGACCTTTTTGTCCAAACAGAGAAGGGTCCAAGATGTTCCATTGGGAGAAATCCAACAAGAAAATCATTTGTGCCTCGAAGAATTGTGCATCAAATGCCAAATGATCTAGACCTATGTCAATGACAACAGAGAACTTGATAAGGCTTGTTCTCGCCAGAACCTGAAAATTAAATGTTCCAAGAAAGATTGTGATGGTTCTTGTGGAAAATCTTTTAGAAAGAAGAAGCATTTTAAAAAACTCTGGATAAACAAATCAAGACATGGCTTTAAGCACTTCCAAAGAAAGAAGAAATAGAGATATCTACGCAAAAGGAAAGATCACTCAGGCCACAAGAAATCAAAACGATGCTTCATCTACAACCAAAAAGGACATTTTGCCAAAAACTATCCTTAGGCGAAAAAAATGTCAGAATTATTTGATACATCATATAGAGAATGAAATTGGTATTTCTCTTGAAAATGATGATATTGAATCTTTATTCTCTGCGGATGAAGAACTGTGTGAACAAACACCTTGTGTCATTCCTTATTGTCAAACTCCAAGTGAAACTGATTCAGATTCAAATCCTGAAGATATCTTTCATATATGTTTGACCCCTTCAGAAGAAAGCACTGACATATTTTTGAGTTAAACTCATTGTTTCCATATTCCTGTGAAAATATTCACTTCAAAGTTTGCCAAACCAATTACTGTTATTGCTCTTATAGACATTGGAGCTGCTTTTTCAATTTTAGATACTAAAGTTTTCTTGAAAAATATTGGACTTCTTGCATTCGATAATTCAATTCTACTTCAAAAGATACATTCTCTACAAATGTCAGAATCACTCTGATCACCGTCTAGTTTTTCCGATAGTGTTCTATAACCACAAAGATTTTTGGCTCAAGTCTTCCTAACAAGAATTTGATCATTGGTTGGGACATTATGATTCAAATTTCTCAACTTCGTATCATCCCCAAAAAATGTCTTAAGTATAAAGACCAATTTTCTGAATTTGTTGACATTCAGCGACTCTTTTCCATCAAATGAGTCTATTAGATCTGATTATGCAAAAGTTGTTAGAATCTTGTTCGGAATCTCATTCTGAGTTTGCTCAGAAATGTCCTCATATTTTATGGAAAAACCCAGAATTCTTTGTTCGCCTTCCTTTAAAAAGAATGAAGATATCAATCCAACCAAGGCGAGTCATATGGGAATGAATCAAGAACATCTGATTTTGGCTTAGAAGGAATGCTCAAAATTGTTGCAACAAGGCCTTATTGAGGTCTCACATTTTCAATGGGCATACAAAGCCTTCTATGTTAACAAGTGTGCGGAGTAAAATCGAGGAAAGATGAGATTGGTAATTAACTACTAACCCCTTAACTTTTTTCTCCAAGATGATAAATTCCCTTTTTCTTCTAGAAATTCTCTTTTTGCTGGATTATCCAAGGCCCAGATCTATTCCAAATTTGATCTCAAAACAGGATTTTGGCAATTGGGCATTCATCTTGAAGATAGACCCAAGACAGGGTTCTATATTCCGAACCAACACTTTTAATGGAAAGTCTTTTTTTTTTGGCCTAAAAGTTGCACCATCTCTCTTCTAAAAGGCCATGCATCGAATCTTCCAGCCAATCCTCTCAAGTGCAGCAATATACAATGATGATATTCTACTCTACAATCTTGATGAGCAGTCACATTGCCAACTTCTTGAGCAGTTTGGTGAAATTGTAAAAACGCATGGAATTATGCTTTCTTAGAGAAATATGAACATTGCTTAGACATAAATTGAATTTCTTGGTATGCACCTTAACAAAGGGACATACTATCCAGGGCCACATATTGCTAAGAAATTACTGAAATTTCCTGAAGAAAATTTCACAACAAAACAAGTTTAACAATTTCTTGGGATAATTAATTATCTCAAAGATTTTGTTCTAGATCTTGCAAGACTGCTAATCCCATTACAAACAATGTTGAAAAAGAATCCCCCACCTTGGGAGAAATATTAGACTAATGTAGTTGCTAAAGTCAAAGAGATTATGCAGACTCTTCCTCCTCTACAAATCCCATCAATAGGGAGAAGAATTCTCCAGACTGATGCTAGTGATGAATACTGGGCTACAGTCTTGTTTGAAGAAATTGATGAATGAGATATCTATGTGCCTATAAAAGTGGTAAGTTTTCTCAAGTAGAGATGCATTATCATTCCACCTTTAAAGAAATTTTGGCGATCAAAAACAGGATAAAAAAAGTTTGAATTCCATCTCATTAGTTATCACTTCCTAGTAGAATTGGATATGGCATATTTCCCTCACATGACAAAATTCAAATAGAAGCGGGTTCCAAGTTCCCAGTTGCTTTGATGGGCTGAATGGTTCTCAAAATATTCATTTGAAACCAAATACATTACTGAAAAGAAAAATGTGCTTGTTGACTTTTTGTCCAGACCAAAAGCACCAGCAAAAATCAACATGTATATAATGAGGCATGCTTTCTATATTGCTCACCACAATAAGAAGTATAAAATTGAGAAAGTTAAAGACTAGCCAAGTTGGCGATATCCCCCGGAGATCATTAAGCAAATCCAGAAATATAGCCTTATTGAAAATCTGAATAAACTCATGTGGCAATGCCATACAGACTTGTTTAGACTCAATAGAGGTTCGATTCTCTATCATTTTGGATTAAATACAGATTATTCGTTGATACATCCTCTTATATGGAAGGGAGATGATTTTCTTGACCAACTTTGATGGTTATTATAGTACTTGACCAATAAGTATTTAATAGCTATTGAAATCCAACTGGAAGATTCATTGCCAACCTCACCAGGATATTTGGACTCGGCAGAGGTAAGATTGAAAATGAGAGTGACAAAAATCTTTTAGATTTTCTTAATTGGTTTTATTCTCAAACTCATTGGAAATGACTCTTGGAAAAAAGAATTAAGAACTACACAACCAAACCCTAAAGTCCATACCATTTTGTTTTTTTGAAGACCATGGGCTTTTCTCACTAATAATGGTAACATCATCAAAACTCCCATGAGTACAGGTACCTCATCTTATAGACCTATTCCACATAGTGTAGAGGCTTGAGTTCACAAATCTTATTTAGGACATGTTGGTTGTTGTGAGCACCAATATCGAGAACTCCAGAGAATCCTATGCCAGGAAAATAAAACCATTCCTCCAGATGCATGGAATTATGATGTACCCACTGCATGGGATCATTATGACCTAGCATCAAAAGATAAGGAAGCACTCGAAGAATTCAAACAAGCTAAATCATTCGAGGAACATGAACAAACCTCTCAAGACCCCTATGCTAGATGGGGAGGTCTTCTTTCTCAAGATCCCTACAGTCAAGGACCCTTGTTCTTATTTCAAGGCATGGACACATCTTTTTATGCACAACCATCCAATTGGCTACAACCAAGCATTCCTATCGACATCACAGATGATGACAATACAGACTAGACTCAGGAAGAAGCATCTCATTGGGCTCACGAGGAAGCATCTACATCCACAACACACCAACTGAACCAGATCCTCTAACCAGAAGACCTTGAAGTATTTTAATAGAAATATGATGAACATATTCTAGCAATAGTCCATAGCTCAAATGATTCGAACTATGACTATAATGCACGTGACGGACGAGATCGCTGAACAAGATTACTGTCCATACAAGTTTATTGTAGCAAGTTACCGTTCACTTTTACTGTAGTAGTAGGTTAGAGAAATTACTGTTCACTGTCACTGTTCATATCGTGCAAATAATTCCCCATCAAGATTTTCGATTGCCTTTGTTTGTTCTCGGATCCGTGAGCTTGGTCCTTGTTTGTGTGTGACCTCTTATTGCCTATAAAAAGGCAAGAAGGATGATGTAATGTGTTGGGCAAGTCCTTGGCGTAAAGTGAGTGTTTTGGGAAATTCTCTCATGGCTTTCTAAACTCCATCTTCTTCTCCAACCTGGTAGGATCCTCTGAGAAATGCAACTTGGATAGTTATAAATGTTATCATCCTAGTTCTATCCGGGTGTCTCTAGGCTCTGAATTAAAGGACAGAGTGGTTTCCCTACTAAAAGGCTATCCCTAAAGGGCTTGAACAAGAGGTTCGCCCACAGTGGGAAGGCATACCTACAGGAAAACTGATTTTGTCCTCCCTGATTCTAAGCCTAGGTCCATTCAGTGTTTAACCACACATCTTAGTCAAATCGACATTTCTATGATCTCTAATCGATCTTTACTGTGTCGTAATGATCTCTGCAGATGAGCACGATTGAATAGTCGATTCTAGTCGAATTCTCAAATCTATTGCGTTAAAATTCTTAAATGACTTCCCCAGATAGTCTAGTTATCTCAGAAGTGATCAGCTTAGAAAATAGCATAATAGGTGCGTCGATAAAAGCCTGATTTATCTAATTGAAAACAAAATTGAAAATTTAGGATGTCACAACTCTTCCCCTCTTATAAAAATTTAATTCTTGAAATTTAAACCATTACAATACTTAAGCAAAAATGTGGGGGTACAATTGTCTCATCGACTCTTCACTCTACCAAGTTACTTCTTCAGTGTTGTGGTGTTGCCAAACCACTTTGACCAACGAGATGGTCTTGGTGCGTAGAACCTGTTCTTTCCGATCAACAATCTGAACCGGGCTTTCAACTACGACACTCTGTCATCCACGTCCAATTCTTCAAAATTAAGCACATGGGTTGGGTCAGGCTCATACTTCCTTAACATCGATACGTGAATACGTTTTGCTTATCTAGAATCTCGAAAGGACCTACGTACCTCCGATTCAGTTTTCCCTTCTTGCCAAAGCGCGAAATACCCCTCATTGGTGACACATTTCGAAAAACGTAATCACCAACTTGAAATTCCAAAGATCTACGATGCTTATCTGCATAACTTTTTTGGCAGCTCTGAGCGATCTTTAATCTGCCTCTGATGACTGCAACTGCATCCACTGACTATTGAACCAACTCTAGGCTTGTAATCTTTCTTTCCCCAACTGCATCCCAACACACTGGCATTTTGCATGCTCTGCCATACAATCTTCGAAAGGAGCCATTTGAATGCTCTGCTAGTAGCTGTTGTTATAGGCAAACTCGACAATATGAAGCTGTTTTTCCTAGCTTCCCTTGAAATCCAGCATGCAAGCTCGCGGCATGTCCTCGAGGGTTTGGATCGTCCTCTTAGATTGGCCATCCATTTGAGGATGATATGCCATACTATATTGCACATTCGTTCTTAAGGCAGCTTGCAAACTCTTCTAAAAGGCAATTGTGAATCTCGGGTTTCAGTCTGAAGTTATCATTACTAGCACTCCATGTAGTCAAACTATCTGACGCACGTACAACTCTTGCGTGCTTATCCAAATCAAGGTCTTTTTGTATTGTAATGAAGTGAGCCATTTTGTCAGCCTGTTGACCACTACCCAAATGGAATCATTACCTCTTTGACTCCTCGGTAAGCCTGTCACAAAGTCCATCGTGATGTGCTCCCATTTTCACTCAGGAATCTCGAGAGGTTGCGGAAGTCCTCCTAGCTTACAATGTTGTGTCTTCATTTGCTGACACGTTAGACATTTGGCGACATGCTTGATGATGTTCACCTTCATATTAGACCACCAATAGTGTTGACATAAATATTGATACATTTTCGTACCACCAAGATGAATGCTACAACTGCTACGATGAGTCTCTAATATGATCTTTTCCTTAAGCGCTGCATTGTTAGGTACACACAATTGTCCTCGAACCTTATCATTTCATCCTCAGAAACTTGGAAGTCAGCATTCTTCTATTCGGTGTTCTCTTGCAGAATCTTCTAAATCTCTAGGGTCTGTCCATCGAAGCATCTTGATTCTGACATGCACTTCTAGCTCAATTCTAAAGGTGTCCATAAGATTTGAAAGGTGGCTTATCTCAAACTTGATCTCAAACTTGAAAATCGAATCTCGAGCTTTCTCAAGCAAAGCCCATTCCTTGAGCACCATCTGCGCCGCTGAAGATTTTCGACTTAGCGCATCTGCGACCTTATTCGCCTTTCCGAGGGTGATATAAGATATCACAATCGTAGTCTTTCAGAAGTTCTATCCATCGGCGTTGCCTCATATTCAACTCATTTTGAGAGAATAAATACTTGAGACTTTAATGGTCAGTGAAGAATTTGGAATCTCTCTCCTTATAAATAATGTCTTCAAATCTTCAAAGCGAAAATGATTGTTGTGAATTCCAAGTCATGCGTTGGGTAATTTAGCTCATGAGGTCTCAATTGACAAGAGGCGCATGCAACAAATCTACCATGTTGCATTAGCATGCAACCCAGTCCTCTGAATGACGCATCATTGTAGATCTCGTATCCTCCAGGACCAGATGGAATGGTTAGTATAGGTGCGGTAGTTAGCTTCTACTTAAACTCTTGAAAACTATGCTCACACTTGTTTGTCCACACGAATTTCTCTTCTTTCTTCAAGATTTGGGTCAACGGCGATGCCAATGTCGAAAATCCTTCCACGAACCTACTATAGTAACTTGCCAAACCTAAAAAGCTTATGATCTCTTTCATTGTAGTCAGTTTTGGCCAATTGATCACCACTTTAATCTTGGTCGGGTCCATGGAGATTCCTTCGCTTGAAATCATGTGACCTAGGAACGTAACACGAGTCAACCAAAACTCTCACTTGCTAAACTTAGCATACAATCCATGAATCCTCAGAGTTTGCAGTATCATTCTTAGATGACTCTCATGTTCCTTAGTATATCTTGAATACACCAAAATATCATCAATGAACACGATCAAGAAATTAATCAAGATATTCTTTGAACACTTGGTTCATCAAATCCATAAAAGTAGCTAGGTATTCGTCAAACCGAATGGCATTACAGTGAACTCATAATGGCTGTATCGAGTACGAAATGCTGATTTTGGAATGTCCTCATTCTTGATTCTAAGCTGATGATATCTTGTCCTTAAGTTGATTTCTGAAAATATCGACGCTTCTTGTAATTGATCAAACAAGTCATCAATCCTCAGCAGTGGATACTTGTTCTTGATCGTCACCTGATTGAGTTAATGATAGTCAATGCACAAACGCAACGAACCATCTTTCTTCTTCACGAATAGAACTGGTTCTCCCATGGTGATGCACTATGATGGATAAATGCCTTGTCCAACAATTCTTGCATTTGCAACTTCAGTTCCTTCAACTTAGATAATAACATTCGGTAAGGAGCCTTATAAATTGGCTTTGTCCCGGTGCTAACTCAATCACAAACTCAATCTCTTTCTTTGGCCGTAAGCTTGGCAATTCCGTTAGGAATACATTTGGAAATTCTTGCATCACTGAGATATCTTTGATCTTCAACTTCTCAACTGTCATATTCACAAAAGTTGCTAGGTAACTTTGACAACCCCCGTCTAACAAACGGGTTGTCTCAAGTGACAAGATCAATGTAATCAAGGGTCCTCCTTGACTTCCAACAAACTCGAAACTCTCACCTTCTAACGGGTCAAACTGAATCGTTTTACGATAGCGGTCCATCTTAGCTTGTTGCTTAGTGAGCCAATCTATGCCAATTATCAAATCAAAGTCATTTATGACTAGGACTAACAAATCTATCTTCCCCTCTCGCTCACCAATCATTAACTTGCAACCAATACAACCCAATGCAATTAACACCTTATCCTTTAGTGGTGTAGATATCCTAATCATTGACTCTAGCAATTTAGGACTTAATCCTATTAGCTTAATATATTGCTCGACGATAAAAGAATGAGTCGTGCCGGGGTCGAATAAAGCATAAGTAGTGTGGTCATTTAGTGAAATCGTACTTGTAATCACATTAGACACATTCTTAGCCTGACCTCTCGTAATGGCGTACACTCGTCCTTGAGCTAGGGGTCTAATCTATCCACCCTGCAATGCATTCTGCGTCGCGAATCCTCTGATTTAGCCCATGAGTGGTGGCGGTGGTAACTGCTATTGTCTCCTTCGTCTTTTGGGACAATCTCTGGCCATGTGATCCTGTTAGCCATGCTCAAAACACGCACCCACCCTTAAATGGCATGGGGTTGAGCCATGTCGCTTTTCGCAGTAGTGACACGCCATTTTGATGTGGCGCTAACTTACCAACTCCATCATTCCTATTGGGTGGAACTTGAATTATTCCTCCGGTCATGGGCCTCTTCCCAAACTAGTTTCTGTCTCTATTTGAAATAAATCTTGATCCAAATGAGGCGGCTTGTTCGTTCTGATCTCTCTCTATTAGCTAGGCCCGTTCATAAAAGTCATTGTAGTTCTTCAGATTCAATGGCACCAGCGGCTTCTCACTTTCGGTTTGAGCCCATCTCTAAACCTCCTAGCTTGGTTTGCTAGATTCTCGACCAGTTCGGGAGCGTACTATGATAGTTTAGCGAACTTCACTTCATACTGATCTACAGTCATCGTACCTTGGTGAATGCGTTGAAATTTCGCCATCTTTAGTTCTCTAGCACTGTTAGAGAAGTACTTGTTGTTGAAGACTTCGACAAAGTTGTTCCACCAGGACTACACTTTTAGGGAATATTATTCCTTGGGTGGCTCTCCACCAAGTACTTGCAATTCCCTATAGCTGGTAGGTTGCAAGGACTACCTTCTATGCCTCGGTGCACATTAATAGTGTAAAGGCCTTCTCCAAGCCTTGGATCTATAGAGCTGCAGCTTTGGGGTCTCCTGCCCCATTGAACTTCGGTGGGTTCAATTTCAGAAACTATTCCACCAGCCTATGCATCGATCTCCCAGCGATCATGTTCCTTGGTGGAACCTCAGCAGGTGCGACTATAGGTGTGATAGTAGCAGCGGCAGCATTCGCGGCAGCATAAGTGGCAGTTGTGGTAGTGACAGCTAAAACGACGGCACTAGAAGCTTGAATATGAGCTTGTTGATCCATCCTATTTCCTAGCATCTTTAGCGCTTACATGATCCTAGCAAACCTTCAATCCTTAGGGGCTATTACCTTAGCACCAGCAAGAGGCGGTGCTTCTCCACTGGCGCTAGCTTGAGCTGGCGCTCTACCATGGCCTCCTCGAGTACTGACCCTCGTTGGCGTCCTACCTCGAGTAATAGGCCCTATGGTCCTTTTCCTAGGAGTCCTCTACTCTCGATTACTCATAATGCAAGTTTTCCACTAAAACCTATCTTCCAATTCCACACAAAATTAAAAGCTGAGTGACCCAAAACGAACAATTCTACCAAACAACTATCACAAACATGCATTAGCATGAAATAAAGGCCAATCCTACTAACTATCCCATAAACTATCGCACCTTATCACTCCAACCATTAACCTGCTTTGATACCACTTAATGGGGATGTCACACCCCAATCCTATGAGTGTGTGCCCATCCTTCGGTGGTTGATTAAATAGCGATGTCTAGGATACGTCGCTGACCCATTTATTTTAATGCGCATGCGGAAGCGAATAATTAAATCCCCAAACAACATAAAGATGGGATTGAAAAGTAGGGCTACAAATTTTCGAAAACCACAACACACTTATATACATATCAAACTAAGTCATATACAATATTAGTCAATATATATACAAGGTCTGCAAAAAGGGTGGTGGGTTTATAGATCCTCTAAGCATTGGAGTCTTCAACTGAATACTCCGGGACCTTGGATCCGACAGACTCGGGTCCACCATTGAACCACTAGGAGGGTTTGCCATGCATTTTCCAAAACCAACCTCCAACACTGACATAGGGACTTCAGATTCCGGTATGAGACATTCTCTCTATCCATTCCGCTCACGATGATATCATGATATGTATTGATGGGGTACCTTATGGGCTAGACCCGCATCAACCCAGACCACGGACCTCACCAGTTCATAGACCCATCCCCTTGGGTTCCCATGGAACATAATATAAGATACCTACTTGATGACCTTCTTCGGCTAACCAAAATGCTCGGGAGGAGCTGCCATCTCAGGACCTGAAAATGTTATCCCACAACGGGATGAGACGACGTCTTAGCAAGTTCACCCCCTAAACTCCAACTAGGAAGAAAATACACCCCAAGGTTATCTAAGCATGCACAAAACATATGACTTACCTTTGCCTTAGTTCCTTCCTGCAAGTTAGTACAATTCACACACTCAACCAATCAATTCAATTTAATTGATTCAACCCCAATGATACTATCTATCAATCCATCTAATCAATACTATCTATCAATTCAATACTATCTATCTAGTACTATGAACACCAACTATGCTCACACAAGCTAAAAATGATAGATATTAGCTCCCATAAATTGATATAGATAGATAGTAGCTCACCGAAGCTGATATATGCTCACCAAAGCTGATATATGCTCACCGAGCTAATATATGTATATTATACTCGTCCACTAATAATTTCACCATTTTCAGAATACTCGGTAAAACTAATCATGCATGGGTATACGGTAGGCTTTAGCCAAAAGTATAATATTTTTAATTAATAAAACCCACTAATTATATAGTCAATAAAAATATTTTTGGTGCTGTAAATCAACATCTGGTGATTTTCTAATTAGATACTTAAAAATACTAAATTTTGGGATAAGTACCCAAAATTACAATCAACACTCAATTTACACCATTTAGCACTCAATTAAATAAACCAAGCATACCATTGTGATCAGCACGGAATTCCGGTCACTGGCTATTCCGGTCTAAAAAATCCAAAAAAAAAAAAAATGCATTCATTTAGGATGTTAGTTTTTCTTTAAATCTAAATTGCACATTTAATTATGTATCGATTTCAATTTCGAATTTTATAAAAAAAAAAATCATCATTCATATGTCATGTAGAATTATGGCATTCTTTGCACGTCATCGCATGTTAGGATTGCATGTTTATTAATAATTTCTCTTAGATAGATTGCATGTTTTTTTTAGAAGAATAGAAAAATCATGCACTCGCCATATAGAATTAGGTTCATAAAAATGCACGTCATTTAGTGATTGTTATTAGGTTCATTTAATTAGAAATTGCCTGTCATTAGAATTAAGTCATTAAATTAATTTAGATTGCATATTTAATTATTGCATTTCTTCAAAAATTATTTTACTTATGTCATATAGTTTAGGTCATATTGCGATGTCATATTATTCCATGTTAGATTAGTAGCATGCATTGCATAATGCATGATTCTAATTAAATAAGAAAAACGAAAATTGAGTGACTGCGTGTTAATTAGAAATTATATCTAGGATTGTCGATGTGAATTCTGATCTAATATTGCAAATGCTTTCATTACTATGAGGTAAGTCCTACAATTTATTCATTGCTTTATCTGGGTGTTAAATTGGTGGTTTGTGCACTGCATGATCACTTCACATGTTAGGAAGGTAAAGTAAAATCAATTAGAGCTGCTTGCCAAACATTTTTTTTAAATAAAAGAAAAAGGTACAAAAAGGGCATTAGAAAAATCTAACGTAATCAAGTTCTCGAACTCACAAGTCTTTGGTTCGCAGAAGTAAAGTAAATCTCCCGTTACTTTACTTGAGTTTCTAATTGACCCACCAAAAATAAATTAGTGGTGACTCTTGATTGAAAATCATTTGCATGTTAAAAATTTGAATCTAAGTTGTGATTTGGTATGGGCTTGGGAGAGTTCGAGCTAAGTTAGACTTAGTAATCCATTAGCCTGATTTTAGGTGGTGCACTCAAAATTTAGGTCGTGACATTAGGTTTAAGCCTTGTTTGGTGCGGGAATTGCCTAAGGCCACAAGGTCCTAAGTTGACATTAAGGCGTGTCGATCTTATGTCTTGATTGGTACGGGGATTGCCCAAATCCATGAGGTCTTGGTAAGGCACCAAGCATGCCAATTTCTAAGAATCCCTAATGGGGGTGTCTCTTCAATTACTTTCCAAGAGTCCTCTTATGAATTTTTTTTTCCATCTTATATTTTTCTTGCATTTCTAGCATCCAAAAAAACACGTTATTGGAATGTGTCTTTTAATTACTTTCGAAGAATTCTCTTATGAATTTTTCTTTCCATATTACATTTTCTTGCATTTCTAGCATCTAGAAAAAACATCTTATTGGGGGCGTGTCTTTTAATTACTTCCCAAGAATTCTCTTATGTTTTTTCCTTCCATATTTCATTTTCTTACATTCCTATTATCCAGAAAAAAGCACATTATTGGGTCTTTTATTTACTTTCCAAGAATTCTCTTATGAAATTTTCTTCCCGTTTTACATTTTTTGCATTCCTAGCATCCAGAAAAAAGCACCTTATTAGGGCATGTCTTTTAATTACTTTCCAAGAATTCTCTTATGAATTTTCTTTCGATATTACAATTTTCTTGCATTTCTAGCATCCAAAAAAAACACCTTATTGGGGCATCTTTTAATTACTTTCCATGAATTCTCTTATGAAAATTTTCTTTGCATATAAAAATTTTCTGTCATTCCTAGTATCCATAGAAACACCTTACTGGGGCGTCTTTAATTATTTTCCAAAAATTCTCTTATGAATTTTTCTTTCCATATTACATTTTTCTTGGAAACCTAGAATCTAGAAAATCACCTTATTTAAGACATGTCTTTAAATTACCTTCCAAGAATTCTCTAATGAAATTTTCTTTACATATTACGTTCTTCTTGCCTTCCTAAGAGAATCCACGCCCTATATAAATGCCGCATGAGCTCACAATCCGTACCCATCAAAACTTTCCACCACTTTCTCATCTCAGTTTTCCCGAGAAAAAAACAGAAAATATATTCTGTCCTTTACATATTCTTCAAGAAAATGTATACGCGCCTCTCCCATCCTGACGACAAAAAGGGAGCAAAGCTCACTGTCGAGGAGTTGGAATCTATCTCTAGTTCCTTCAATGAGTCCATCCTCTCTTCCCTCTGTGGCCTGAGCCCCGCCTCTGCCAGCTTGCCCTGGCTCTTCTCTGCTGTCAACGTGCTCACCACTGCTCACTCCGCCGTGAGATCCTTGATCTACGAGCTGAAGTCGGACGGTGGCGACAGCCTCTTGTCGTGGTATCTAGACAACAGCCTGAAGGTCTTGGATATCTGCAACCGCATGTCCTCCAAGATCGAGCGACTGTGTCTCCACCACCTGGACCGGAGGATGATGATGAACCTTTTTGGCTCGGGGGGCAACCCCTCGAAGGAGGACATTCACCAAGCGAGAAATTTACTCGCAGACTCGGAAGGCGAGGGCATGGCCGACATCGAGGAGCTGATTAGAGACTTGGCCACAAGCATTGTAACGTCGGCTATGCGAAGGAAGGACTTGCCGGTCGACAGGGTCGTTCGCCGTGCGGTCCAAGCTGTCAATTTCTTGACGGCATTTCATTGCCGGAGTCATATATTCGGCCCTGTGCTCCTCCTCTACGGCGGTTGCCTGCGTATACGTCCCAGAGGAGTTCCCTTGGGGCGACTCTGTCCGTGCAATCGAGACGACAATTGTCGTGGAGTCGAGACGTGGCGAGGAAACGGACAAGAAGACACGGGTCTTGGAAGAGCTTAATGATGTGGAGGCGCGTGGGAGGCATGTGTTGGAGGCGATTGACGAGGTGGTGGCATCAGGAGGCGATGGAGAGGTCGTGGAAAGGCTAAGGGAGGCAGCGGTTGGGCTGGAGAAGGCCACTGAGCAACTAATGAAGGGGTTATACCATCTAAGGGATAGGGTGAATGAGCTGTTTATGACAGTGACAAGGATAAGGAAGGAGATGGTAAACGAGTTTAGGTCGAGTATGTGGAAAGGATCGTTGCCGAAGAAACCATTGAAGCCTAGCAAGAATAACTAATCGTCTTGATATGTTTAAAGTAAAATTGTTCTCATTTCTTGTCTCATTTCCATCAAAGAAAAAAAATGCGTTCTATTATTCCTTTACGAAAATAAGTGACGAACTCCTTTATGAAAACAAGTGACATTTACGCTATGGACAGTAATATTGTTCGTCATTCATCCGCAATTTAACTTTCATTTCGGAGTAAATTGTTCATTGTACATAAAAATAGATAAGTCGTCTTCTGCTGACTTTCTTCCTATATTGGTATTAGAGCCACACTATGATTTATGTCCTTTTTTTAATCGAATTTTCTCGCTTAACATTTGACATTGAGATAAAGATAATGAAATTTATACTGTTTGGATGTTTATTGCTCATAATTGCAATATGAATCGTTGAAAACAAGCCGAAGCGAAGAATGGGTTTGGGGGCACGTATTTCAACCAAGTCGACTTTTGATTTGTCATTTCTCTCGTAGTTTTATTTGGCTAATTCCCAAATTACAACATCTTTACAAAAAGTGAACACATATCTATTATTGGAGTTTGTCTCATTTGAATTTATGCTTTCATGATCACAAGAAGTTGTCTTTTTCAGTCAAATCGAGAAATTTCACATTCAATTGAAATATCGTAATTCCATTGTCTCAAGAAAATTTTTTGATACGGTTTTTTCTTGCACAATGGATCTATGGACAACAAGGTTTAGAGACCTCATGCTCGATCACAAAAAAATTAATCAATGGAGCCTCAAGAGCTGGTCTACTTTGGAAGAGCTTTAAAAATCACTAGTTTTTTTTTTTTTTTTTTTGAATCACAAATCACTAGTTCACTTTTTACGGAAGTCGACTCTTTTGAGTCAAGTCGAGCCCGATAAACGCAATTTTAGGATATATTAAGCACCTAAGGCAGCCATTGAACATAAGGGGCAAACACCACCTGGGCCCCATCTAATTAAAGTTGGGCCACAAGGAACTAAGCTCGGCCCATTAAACTCTCTCGACCGGTGCCCATTTTGCTCCCAAGTGACTATCCATGGGTACCTCCCTTGCCCATCAATCAAACTTAGGCTGCGTTCGATAGCTATAATGAAATTCAAGATGAAAAAAAAAATTATTGTCCTATATTTGGTTCCAACGAAGACAAGATAAAGGCGAATATAAGAAAGAAACTGCTCAAACAAAAATATTCCATGGGAGAGGTGGAATAAAAATAGATAAAAAAATTATATTCATGGTATAAAAGCTATTTTTCTTGAATGACAAACATCTTAAATTAATAGAATTAAAATTAAAATTAAATAATATTAATATTTTAGTTCTAATATAAAATAATACAATGCAGAATAACAAAGATCACAACAATTTTTGGTTATATTTATTCCTATTTTCAACTATATTTGATTTTTTATCCTATAATATATATTCTATATATTTATATTTATTACATATTTTAGGTATATTAGCAAGTGTTATTATTTAATTAAATTTCAATTAAGGAATGATGGTAAAAAAATTAAAAAAATAAAAGAAATAAAAAAGAAGAACCAAAATAATACAAAAATAACTAGATAAAATGACATATGCAAGAGAGCCGAAGCACTATAATTTTTGGAATTGTGGAGGTGGATGATTTTGTTTTCTCTCTCTTGCTAGATTTGGTATTTGTTGTCTGATCTATCTCATCAGTATTGTCATTGCCCATTCGTGTTTCTTGTCATAGTCGAACCTGTGGCTTTCTCCTTTGTGTTTAAGATTTTTGTCATATAATATCTTGGATTTATTAATGGAAGTCATTTTTGTTTGCATATTCCTAGTTTCTTTAGTAGTGAATCATACAGATTCTTACCATCCATGTTTGTGTATTTTCATGTTCATTATGCCACTCATATTAAACAACGATCATGATAGGATATGAAAATATCCAACTTTATTATTGTGATTTAATGAACAATAGATATGATATAGTGAATTCTTAATTTTCATATTTTCTTTTATTTGGTCCTATTCTGACTAGAAATTTATACGACCAAACGCAACCTTAACGGTGGAATTCTTCACCACTATAAATTTGACAAGTCACTAGTCCTTGCAAATGATTGACTAGCCAATTAGAGAGCAATGTGGTATTTTCTCTTCTTTTTCAATGATGGATACAAATCCACCGATGAGGACTGACGATTTCGAAGTTCTCTCTCTTCCTCTAATCGACGTCTACCCTCTCTTCATTTCCACGCTCACTTTCAGTCTTTCATACGCCACTCTTATATTTTCCCCTTACAAGCTCTCTACAAAATCCTATCTAATCTCCCTCTCCAAGCCCGACATAACAACCACCGCTTCCAGCCAATACTGGCGTCCCACAGCCCCTCCGGCGGCCTCCAACTCTTCTTCGGCATTCATTATCTCCTCCGGTGTTTCCAAGATTTAATCATGCCTCTTGTTCATCACTAATCACCTATTTTCCACTATCTCCGTACGCTTTTAGCTAGCTTGCCTCCAATTGCAGCGAGTCCTTCAAGTTTGAGGTCTGTTCTTTCATCTATTTTTGATCTCATGCAAATGGCCAAGGATTCCAACTTGATTCATGGTATTAATTGAAGTTGAACTTCAATCTATGCACCAAACATCTCAGATTGGACTTGATGAACAATTGAACATGATTCTTCAATTGATTTGATTTAATAAGAATTGTGATGGTAAAAAGTTGCATTATCTTAGTGATGGCCGAAAGACCTCTGTCCATGAAATTGATCTGATCTTAGATGATTCATGATGAACTTCCTAGAAATGTTGTGTGATACTCAATGTGTCTCAAGCCATGCCTCGATCATGCTCGTAGGTATTAGAAATTTCTAGAATCTTGCCGGAGATTCATTGAAGCTTGCTGGAAATTCGATTAGGCTTGACACAAATTGATTGACTATGCTAGAAATTTATTGAATTTGGTTTGATCATTCTTAGAAATCGCTGGAAATGTAAATTGTATGTCAGCTGTGAGTCTGCATTTTAGATTTGATGTCAATATGAGCTTAATTGGATGAGGAATTGATGATTCAAACATGTATGTTGATGTGAAGTTATGCAATTTGATCATACCTTTGTCCATAATTGCTTAATGTTGTCAACTGTTGTAAAATGGGTGTTGAATTGAGGTGATTAAGCTTGATTTAGAAGTAGATTAGTCGAATCTTGAGCTTAGGATACTCAATATCTGACAGAATGCTCGACTGAATTTTATTGATTCGGAGTCCAGAGAGCATGTTGTTCTAATGAGGAAATTTCAATTAGTAAATGACTTGATAAGAGAAAATCATCAACCAATGAAATGTAGGGGACATTCAGGGCTTTAATATGATGGGTTGCGGGTCAAAATGATTAGATAGGTGTAACATCTCCTTCCTGTCAATTCAAGTTAGCTTGAAGATGGCTTTTCTCTTAAAAAATCCATATGATCTCTTTTTAATAGTCTACGGTCTGTGTTAATTAGTCCTCTGTAGGATTAGGCTAGATTTAAATTTAGAAAATCAAGCTCTTGGAGGATGATTATGTCCTGGGGTTTAAAACAAAGCCATGAACATTCTCTATCTGACTTGCATCGGGTTCACTTTTTTGCATTCATTTCACAATCCTTTATTATTTCCTCTTGATGTGTGTTGTTAACTTCTTGATCGCTGGGTGCTTTGATATTATTCAATGTTATTGGAGGAGTCGATCACACCTCCAAGTCACTCTCAATCAAACAACCAAGCGCGGACACATAGTGGAAGATAACAAAGGATTCATAACTTGAAAGATCGCATGACTTTGTACACAAATAAAATGAGTTTAGGTATTGAAAGGCAAAAGGGCGCTAATTAAATAATTAGCATAAATAAATCCCTAAATTAAAAATCTCTGATTCATAAGAATTGGTGTGTCCTCCTGTATTACATTTGGCTTTTAGCCCAGTCCTAATAGGCTAGTGGTGACTTCAAATAGGATAATACTTAATGATTTAAATCAACGGATCCTAACATTGTATTAGTTAAGGGTTTAGAAAATTGGAATCGAACGAGAGCAAGCAACTCAAGTTTGAGGATTGTTCATCCCCACTCGACATTGCTTTTAAATCACGTTGACACCTAAAATTTTGTTGACCACTTGGGCGTCCATCCCTTTTGCAAAAATAAAAATGCATATAAAAAGGTAAAAAGCAATGAAAAAAATATAGTAAGAAAAAATAATAAAACAAAAATCGGGTGGACCTACACCGCCTAGCCCGAGTTTCTTTTAGTCATACTTTTCAGCCTACTAAGCCCATCCATCAATAGGCCTAGCTCCTAATTTCCTTTATGGCTCAATTTCCACGATTTCTTTGAGCCCATGACCTGAACCCAAGTGAGTAAACAAATAAAGAAGCCCAGCCCATGGTCCCTTTTCCTTCTCTAGCGTAAGCTCGCGTCTGAGAGAGTGGAGCGTGAGCGGTCACCGGACGAGAGCAGTGAGGTTGCTCGTGAGAAACGGTAGGTGACCGAAGCAAAGCTGGAGTTTCTGGATGAAGCTGAGCTGAAGAGGGGCTAACGAAATTGGTTTTGGAGAGTCGCGCGCGAGAACAGGGGAGGAGGCGTAACAGAGTAGGATTCTGTTTTTGGAGCTTAGTCGGCCATGGGGACCTGCAAGACGTCGGTTCGCTGAAAGGGAGAGAGAGGAGAGAACCAAAAAGGGGGCTGCGCTAGGTGGGAGCAGGTCAGCTTGTTGGGAGAGAGAGAGGGAGAGGGAGAGAGAGAGAAGAGAGAGAGAGAGAGAGAGGAGAGGCAGGGAGCTTTCTTCAAAACGATCTCGGAGGTTCCTGTGCCGGTTGGTGGTCGCTACCATTATCGTCTTCAAAGAGTGCTGGATTCGCTTATCTCCTCCAAGACATCGTCCATTCGTTGCTGTCTGTAGCCGCTGACCTCAGCTTCGAAGAACACCAGACGTGCCCTGTTTTTGCATTGCTTTGTAACGAAGCACTTCGAATCCGAAGATTCAAATCTGGTGGAACGTCTAACATCAAAGGATCTCTTTGATCAGCGACCATTGAAGCTTCTACAATGGGTATAATCAAAACTTGGGGACTCACTTTTGGCACACTAATCAGGCAAGTTTCTTACCTTTGGGATATTCTTCTTTATTAAGTTATTCCACTTCATATGACTGAAGTGTGCCTACAAGTTCATCAACTGTAAGAGGCATGATCCTTTGGGTTTCTCTTATTAAAGTCTTCATGTGATTCTAATCTTTTGAAGGTCCACACAGCAATTTATTGACCTTCATTGGTCCTAAGATTGGCTACCCCTGATATGATAGATCGTTTACAATTTCTATGAAACAACTAAATATGTTAGTAATGAATTCTCTTGGTTTCATTTCGAAGGCTTTATACTGTCCGAGTAAGATTTTGCTTTTTGTTTCTTTAACTCGATTAGTTCCTTCATAGGTAACATGCAACCTATTCCAGACTTCTTTGGCTATTTCACAAGATGAAATTCTGTCATATTCAGTAAGAGATAAAGCATAGTATAAAGAGTATATTGCTTTAGTGTCAAGAGTTTGTCTCTTGGTTATTTTTTCTTGTGCCATTCCGCTAGCATCTACAGTTTCTTTTCCTCTTTCTGAGACTGATGCAGTTTTAGGAATGATTCCCTTTTCTACCACATCCCATTCCAGAGGATCTTTCGATCTTAGGATTGCCTTCATATTATTTTTCTAGACATTGTATTCCTTTCTATCAAAGTAAGGAGGTCTGTTATTACTTTGGCCTTCAACCAAATCTAGAGCCAAAATACTAGCCATAGATCTTTAGCTTAAAAGTAAAAATACTTTAATAAAACGAGCACACAAGCTCTGATACCAATTGAAAGGGTTAGTAAGATCACCTAAAGGGGGGTGAATAGGTGATAAGGAAATTTTTAAGAAACTTCAAAATAATTTGCTAGCGATGTAAACAATAGTAAACAATTATATGAAGTTGTAAATTGAAATAAGGAGTTTAAGGGAAAGATAATAGAAACATAATGTTTATAGTGGTTCGGCTTATATCAAGCCTACGTCTACTCTCCCACGCTGACAGCTTTCACTAAGGATCAAAAGAGATATTGCAGTCTTATGTCATTGACTTTATAGTGTAGAGACTCTATTACACTTTTTCAAAGTCTCGCAAGTGTTTGATCTCTCTTTTGAGTACAAATAAAGCTCTACAATTGAAATAGCAAATAACTAAGAGCTTTAAACTTTGGAATTTTTCTTTCACGCACACACTTGAATAACTTGAGTGTATTGCTTATATACTCCTTCATGCCTTCACGACCATTGGCACTTTCCAAAAGAGTTCTTCTAATCTACTCATTGGATAGAATCAATCAAGGAGATCTTGAGTTATTTAAGGAATGTGATGGTAGCCCACAAATCTTACTCACCCATACAATCAGGATCTAGATTTTTATAAGTAGAACCTTCTAAGTATACTTTGCCTTTCAACTGATCTAATTATCTAAATTGATTCCAATAAGAATAATGGATCATGAGGTGCTATCTCCAGCCATAAGATCTTCTACAAACCGTACGAACCAAATTCTTGAAGATAAACTCGCATCTGGATAAGTTTTCTCTTCATCGGTTTAGAAACTGTCAGTGATGGTAAACTTTGAATCTTGAGTCTTGTGGTCTTCAGACTTTGACGATAGAGTCTGGAATTCTTCAAACTTTAACATTTGAGTCTGGAAGTCTTCAAACTAGACTAATGGAAACGTTTTGTCAACTTCAAAACAATAAAGAAGTTTTCTCCAACAATCTCCACATTTTTTTATAGTGATAAAACTTTCCTGCAGATTTGAAAACTTTTGTCTTGCAAAACAAAACTTAAGTAATACATGATAACTTATAAAAATAAGTTAATTAGGACTTGGATAGTATCAATTATGCAACCATAGAAAACATGTTAATCCTGGAAGATAACTATCCATCCATAATTAGTATCGTAGGCTAAGTTATTCCAAGAATAAAAAATTCAAATCACAATAACAGTCAAGCAGTCAAAGTTCACAAAAATACCAAAGACTAAAAGTCATAAAGATCATTCAAAGTAAAGACAAATCTGCATGACTTCTCTCCCTTTTTGTCAAGAGCAAAAAGTGGAGAATAAGCAAAAGAGTTGAGCAAGTTGGCTTTGAACAAGCTGGCTATTTAAAATCATGGCTGTTTTGGCAAGCGAACAAGTTGGAATTTCCCCATAGAGCTGATTGTCTTCTCAAGCTTTCCAATAGTCTCCTTCAGCTGTTGTAAATCTTCACCCTTCACAGTATCTTGCACTTGATTCTTCAAGGTGAGTAATTGTTCTTGCAATGAAACTGAAATAGCCAAAAAAGCCTTTTTGAGATCTTTTATCTCATAGTCCAAACCATATTGACTCTTCTTTAAATCCAACAAGATATCCATTATTCGTGAAAAATCCACTGAATTCGCTAGTGCAGCATTAGGTCTAGCTGAATTTGTTCCTAGAGTCTTTAGACTGAAGGGATCTTCAGCAGTTTGTTGACTATAATTAGGAGTGAATGCCTCAAGGTCTGGTTCTGGATGGTGAGGGGCATTGCATGTCCTCTGGATCTACTAAGATCGACTAACATCACTAGTTATAACAGGTGAAGAAATGCCTCGTTTTTTTAGCAGCTCCCCTTATTTTTGTGCCTTCAAGTGGAGAAGTAAATTCTTTTTCCTGTTCTGCCTTAGCAAGAGAATGATGTTTTTCTTTTTCTTTCACTCTAGCAGTTCCGCTCCTTGTCTGTTCTGAGTTGCTTGATAAGGATACAGCTAAGGTAGGCTCAAAGGAATCTTCTCGAGCCTCTTCTTCCTTTTCTTCTCTTCTTTCTTCCTCTCTTTCTCCTTCTTTTCTTCCTTCCACTTTTTCTTCTTATCTTCTTCCTCTCTTTTTTTCCTCTGTCTCTTCTCTGGTCTCTCATTCATCTATCTCTTGAAAGTTAGCAAAACTCTTCAAGTTCCTTAAGGCTGAAAGAGTCATCTCATCCTTATTTTCTTCATCCTACAAGATGAGAGTTCTCTTCCTTTTTACTGAAGCATCCATGGGCTCCTTACCTTTCCTTTTGACTGCTACAAAGTCTTGTTTCGCCTTGACGGGAGACTTTTCTTTCATGCGCTCTAACACCTTTTTAAGCTCTTTCAGACGCATCTTGATGACCATTTTAAATCTAATCACCATTTGAGTAATGCTTGTCAAACTCAAAGATGCAAGAATGTGAATTTTGAAATGTCTAAAAATGCACGTGATAAGAGCAGAATAAGGGAGTTATCCATTGTTTTTCACCATTGACCTATGCATATGAAACATGATGGTGTGAGGCAGAGAGAATTTGTAGCCAGTATTGATGGCATACATCAACTTTGCTTCAGAACGAGACACATCGATCTTGGATGTTGATTTTGGATGGATGCAATTGATCACGATTTTATGCAGCAAGATGTTGGAGGCATTCATCCTGGAGTAGGATATCTTGCCTTCAGCAAATTTGTCTTTTACTAATGCTAGTATAGCATGAGCAACAGACACATTAATTTGTTGGAAACACGTTCTTTCCACCCTAATCAAGTCAGCCAAAGTGTCCATATCCACCAAAAAATCTTTATCTCCGACTAAGAAAAAGAAACTGTTTGCATCCAAAAAGGATAGATTCGAATAGAAAGAGGCTGTGATTTTGGATAAGTAATTGTAGATTCAGAACAAAAATGCTTCAATTGAAAAAGTGCAAACTTTTCCCTCAGATTTACTTGTTCGGAATCAAGAAAATCATAATCAACGTTTCTAGGATTCATTACCCCTCTTTTCATCAATTTTGAATAAATCTTCTTATGGTCCTTAGACCGGAATAAACTTGCTCCATCACCACCAACATTTGCAGCCACTCCCATACGAGGTTGGAAATGTGTAAACATTCGTTCATCATCGTCCTTTCCTTTTGGCTGATTCAACGTGCCATAATTCGGGTCACTAGGAAAGTTAGCAAAAGCTTTTTCAGCCGACCCTTTTTCCGCAATGCCCATCTTCTCTATATCGCGTAAGAATAGAGTTACATATTTAAAGCTTCTCTCTCTCAGATATTCATTGATCAAAGACATAGCAGTCCTCCTTCTTTCAACTTAGAATAAAGTTTGAAAGCAACTTTAGGTGTCAGCGTTCTTACAAGTTCAATTTCTTCAATGATTTCTTCTTCTAGTTGAGTTAGTGGAGGAAACTGACGCTGTTGAGAAGGTTGTTACTGACTTGGTCATTGCAGTTGAGAAGAGTCTCATTCCTCAATCAAATTGAAATGCGTAGACCCCTCAAGCATATGCCATGGTCCCCTGCTTGCGATTCTCGAAGACTTTCTTAAAGACATTGTTGCTTTAAGAGAGAAATTCTCAAGCTTGCTTGAAAAGGTGAAAACTTTTTGGAATAAACTATAGAGAAAGTGAGAGCAAGCGCAATTTTTGCATTCTAGGGTTTGAGAGTGAAAATGGAGAAGATGAATCTCAACAGTATATAAAGCAAATTAAGCGAAGTAAACAAATTGTCATAAAAAAAAATAAAACAACCTTTTTGAAAAATGAATAACTGCCTTTTTGAAAATGAAAAATTTCCAAAATTTTAAAACCGAAAAGATAATAAATTAAGAAAATAGCGATTCAAAAAGTAATTGTACCTTTTTAAACTTTTATCCAAAAATTAAATTGCTAGTACCGAAATAACTTGCAGTTGTAACTCTTAGTCATCCTGAGTCTGAATACCTTCAGACTTTGGTTCTGAGTCTTGAACACTTCCAGACTTTACTCGATAAAAGATGTGATGTTCAGTCTGGTGCGAATAGACTCAAATAGGCTTTTCTCCAATGGCTTTGTAAATATGTCTGCTAGTTGATTCTTTGAGTCAATGAACTAAATCATGATCTCTAATAAAGTGATGTCGAATCTCTATATGCTTTGCCATTGAATGCATAGTTGGATTCTTTGTGAGATTTATGGTGCTGGTGTTGTTACATTTGGTCTCGATGCATGAATTTTTAGTTCAAAGTCTCTTAGCTGTTGCCGTATCCACAAGATTTGAGAGCAGCAACTTCCAAGAGCCACATATTCCATTTCAGCTGTTGAAAGAACTACGGTACTCTGTTTTCTTGAAAACCATGATACCGGCTTGGTACCAAGTAGTTGACATATACCAAAAGTACTCTTTCTGTCCACTTTGCAATCTACTAAGTCTGCATCTGAATATCCAAGGAGAGTAAGGTCTCCTTCTTTTGGATACCACGATCCTAGCTTTGGAGTTGTTGCAATGTATTTGATAATGTGCTTTGCAGCAGTTAAGTGAAATTCTTTGGGATTTAATTGGAACCTAGCACAAATGCAAATATTAAACAAAATATTAGGCCTAGATGCAGTAAGGTAAAGAAGTGAACCAATTATGCTCCTGTATAGCTTCTGGTCTACACTATTTCCTTCTTCATCTTTATCCAGCTTTGAAGGACTTGACATAGGTATCTCAGTCTTTTTGCAATTCTCCAAACCGAACTTTTTGATGAGATCTTTCGCATATTTCTCTTGGTGAATGAAAATTCCCTTCTTTAATTGTTTGACTTGTAATCTGAGAAAGAAGGTTAATTCACCCATTATGCTCATCTCGAATTTATCCTGCATAGACTTAGAAAACTTCTTATACAGATTTTCATTAGGTGACCCAAAAATAATATCATCAACATAAATTTGACGAGTAGAAAATCTTTACGTTCTCTCTTAATGAACAAGGTGGTATCTAACCACCCAGCGCTGCGGCGCAGTTGGCTCAAGCACTTGTTCCTCTCGCAAAAGGTCCAGTGTTCGAATCTCGGCTGCGTCGTGCTGACTTACCTAGGGAGCAAGGATGGTGGTGACTCTACTCCCTCGCAGGCGGCGCACGGGGGTTCCCTGGGTCACAAAAAAAAAAAAAACAAGGTGGTATCTACTTTACCTTTATCAAAACCATTTTGAATTAAAAATTTACTTAACTTGTTATACCAAGCCCGAGGTACCTACTTTAGTCCATAAATAGCCTTTTTCAGTTTGAAGACTGAGTCTGACTTTCTTAAATCTTCAAAATCAGGTGATTGTTCCACATAGACTTCTTCTTGGATAAATCCATTTAGGAATACACTTTTTATGTCCATTTAGAATAACCTACAATTTTTTTAGCAAGAAAAAGTAATTAATAATTTAATTGCTTCTAACCTCACTACTTGTGCATATGTCTCGTCATAGTCCATCTCTTCTTCTTACATATATTCTTTGGCTACGAGTCTTGCTTTGTTCCTAGCCACTTTTCCTTTCTTGTCCATCTTGTTTTTGAAAATCCATTTAGTTCCGATGATATACTTACCTTTAGGTTTATGAATAAATTCCCAAACATCATTAATGCTAAACTGTCCGAACTCCTTTTGCGTAGCTTCAATTCAACTTTCTTCAACCAAGGCTTCTTCTACAATTTTGGTTTCAATTTCAGAAATAAGTGCTAAAGCACTAGACTCTTCACGCCTTTTGAATCTGGTACAAATTCCTTCATCGATGTTGCCAATGATGGGTTCCTTGGGATGACTTGACTTATGCTTTAAATTGCTAGTTGGTTTGTGAGTCTACTGATCCTCTGTTTTAGTTGAATCTTCTGGTTCATCTTGTTGTTGAACTTCAAGAGTCTGAGCCACTTCGGTTGAAGTAGACTTTGTAGGATTTGGAGTAGGTTCAGATTCTTCAAGTTGAGCTTGATTTATTTGATTCTGCATTGAGTCTTGAAACTTATCGTTCATAGATTCTTCCACAGACTAACTTTTCTTGTTGAATGCTCTGTAGGCTTTTCTTGAGATCGAGTAGCCAAGAGAAATTCCTTCGTTTGACCTTTCTTCAAACTTACCAGTTCGATCATTTGCATTTTTTAAAATATAATACTTGCAACCAAACACATATAAATAAGAAACAATTGGCTTCTTTCCTTTAAATAACTCATAAAGAGTTTTCTTCAGAATAGGCCTTAAGAATACTTTATTAATAATATAACACACCGTAGAAACTGCTTCAGCCCAAAACGAGAATAAATATCACTTTCAATTAGGAGTGTTCTAGTCATTTCCTGTAAAGATCTATTTTTTTCTTTCTACAACTTCATTTTGTTCTGGAGTATATAGAGAAGAGAAAACATGCTGAAAACTAGAGTCATCATAGAATTTTGCAAAACCTTGGTTTTCAAATTCACCTTAATGATTTGTTCTAATGCTCGAAATATCATATCATTTTTCATTTTGAACTTTCTTTGTAAATTTTGAAAAATAAGAAAATGTTTCAGACTTATTTGTCAAGAAGTATGCTCAAGTAAAACGAGAATAATTATTCACGATTACTAGGCAATATCTCTTTCCACTAATACTTTGAGTTTTGGTTGGTCCAAAGAAATCCAAATGCAGAAGCTGCAAAACTCGATTAGTAGAAACTTTTTTTATAGGTTTGAAAGAGCTTCTAACCTATTTTTCTAAAATACATGGTGTGCATAAGTCACATTTTTTTATACATCAAGTTGGGTAGCCCACGAACAAGCTTCTTGGATGAGATCTTTGCAATTTGCTTCATGTTGACATGGCCAAGTTTTCTATGCCAGAGGTTTGCTTTATCTTGAGTGGATATTAGACACTGAAAACTTTCTGATTTTATATCCAGAAGATAAATATTTCCATGTCTCCGTCCAGTGAAAGATTGAGATAAATCCTTACTAGTATCCGACCAAATGCCTTCTTGGAAGTTAATCTTGAATCTAGTGTCACACAATTGACTGATGCTGAGTAGATTGTAATTTAGACATTCCATCAAGGAGACATTGTTGATTGTGAGACTTTTACTTTTTATAGTTCCACATCCAACAATTCTTCATTTGCTATTTCCTCTAAAAGAAAATTTTCCTCCTTTTATTTGCATAAGCTTTACAAAACAACTTAGATCTTATGTCATGTGTCTCGAGTAGCCACTATCCAAATACTACTTTATCTTTCTCTTGATAGTGACTTGCAATTATAAAAAAAAAAACTCAAGTTTTCTTTGGTACCCACATCTTCTTGGGTCTAGGGGAGTTAGTGCAATATACAGTTTTTGTTCATTCCTTCTTAACATGTCTCCAAACCATAGGACATTATTTCTCAAAATGTTCTAAGCTATTACACTTTGAACATTTGATAACACTTCGACCAACAAGTTTTACAAAAACCTTTTGAAAATGATTTCCGTAAAATATTTTTGTGGGTCTTTGTTTGATTCTTTAATTTACTTTTGGAAAATCAATTAAAGCAATAGTTTTTGGTGTCATACCCAAACCATATTTGTTGAAATATGGTTTTTGAATTGAAAGAATCTTTCCCAATTTCTTAGATCCTATTGAAAACCTTTTTGTAATACTTAAAAGATCCTCTTTCAAGAATGTGTTTTCCTTTAAAATAGAGTTTGCATTTTCTTTTAGAACAACAAAATTTGTCTAAATTTTCAAACTTTTCTTTCCAAGAGATTTCCTGTTGCTTTAGTTTGGAATTTTCCCTTTCTAGTTTAGAGATCCTTTTAAGAGAGGTTTTGAGATTAAGACAAAGTTCATCTATGTACTTCGAGACTTTAGTAGGAATATTTAAATTACTAACCTCGATTTCACTTTTTGAGTCTGAGTTTGAATTTGTTCCAAAATCTGAGTTTGATTCTGAGTTTGCCATTAAACATATGTTGGCAACCTCTTCATTAGTTTCCTCATATTCTGTATCACTCAATGTCTTTGCTTTGAGAGCCTTCTTGAACTTTTCAATTCTTGCTTTCTTTTTCTTCAACAGAGGGCATTGGGTCTGATGTATCTTTTTTTCTTACATTTAAAATAGACCACATCTTTGTTGACCTCGTCATCCTCAGTTGATTTGTTTTGAAATTTGAGAGCCTTGTTTCTTCCAGTTAAATCTTTTTTCCTTTTTGTTCAATTTCTTGAATCTCTTTATCATGAGTGTTAGCTCTTCATCATCCATGTCATCTTTAGAATCTGTATCATTAGAATCATCGTTAGATTTTAAAGCAATTAACTTCTTACCTTTGAGATCTTCTTCTTTATTGGGTTGCTCCACTCTGTATGATTGAAGTGTACCTACAAGTTCATAAACTGTAAGAGGCATGATCCGTTGGGTTTCTCTTATTGAAGTCTTCATGTGATTCAAATCTTTGGATAATCCACACATCAATTTATTGACCTTCATTTATCCTGAGATTAGTTGCCCTTGGTATGATCGACCATTTACAATCTCTATGAAACGACTAAACATGTTAGTAATGAATTCTCCTGGTTTCATCTTGAAGGCTTCATATTGTCCGAGTAAGATATTGATTTTTGTTTTTTTAACTTGATCAGTTTCTTCATAGGTAACATGCAACCTATCCTAGACTTTTTTGGCAGTTTTACAAAATGAAATTTTGTTATATTTAGTAGGAGATAAAGCACGGGATAAAGAGTAGATTGCTTTAACGTCAAGAGCTTATCTCTTGGTTATTTCTTCTTGTGCCATTTCGCCAACATCTACAGCTTCTTTTCCTTTTTCTGAGACTGATGCAGCTTTAAAAATGATTCCATTTTCTACCACATCCCATTCCAAGGATCTTTCGATCTTAGGAATGCCTTCATCTTGTTTTTCCAAACATTGTATTCCTTTCCATCAAAGTAAGGAGGTCTAGTGTTGTTTTGGCCTTCAACCAAACTTGGAGCTAAAATACTAGCCATAAATTTTTAGTTTAGAAGTAAAAATGCTTCAATAAAACGAGTACGCAAGCTCTAACACCAATTGAAAGGGCTAGTAAGATCACCTAGAGGGGGTAAATAGGTGATAAGTAAATTTTTAAGAAACTTAAAAATAATTTGCTAGCAATGTGAACAGTAGTAAATAGTTATATGAAACTATAAATTGAAAGGAGTTTAAGGGAAAAAGAATAGAAACACAATGTTTATAGTGATTCGGTTTAGATCAAGCCTACGTTTACTCTCCCGTGCTGACAGCCCACTGGCTGGATTTCACTAAGGATCAAAAGAGAAGTTATAGTCTTATGTTCCTGACTTTATAGTGTAAAGATTTTATTATACTTCTTCAAAGTCTCACAAGTGTTTGATCTCTCTTTTGAGTACAAACAAAACTCTACGATTGAAATAGCAAAGAACTAAGAGCTTCAGACCTTAGAATTATTCTTTCATGCACACACTTGATTAACTTAAGTGTCTTCCTTATATACTTCTTCATGCCTTCACAACCGTTGGCACTTTCCAAAAGAGTTCTTCCAATCTACCCGTTGGATAGAAACAATTAAGGAGATCTTGAGTTATTTAAGGAATGTGATGATAGCCCACCAATCCTGCTCGCCCATACAATCAGGATCTACGTTTCCATAAGTAGAACCTTTCAAGTATACTTTTCCTTTCAACTGATCTGATTATCTGAATTGATTCCAATAAGAATAATGGATCATGAGGTGCTATCTCCAGTCTTAAGATCTTCTACAAATCGTACGAACTGAATTCTTGAAAATAAACTCGCATTTGGATAAATCTTCTCTTTGTTGGTTTACAAACTGTCAGTGAGGGTAAACTTTGAGTCTTGAGTCTTGCGGTCTTCAGACTTTGACGACAAAGTCTGGAATTCTTTAGATTTAACACTTGAGTCTGGAAGTCTTCAAACTAGACCGATGAAAACGTTTTGTCAACTTCAAAATAATAAGGAAGTTTTCTCCAACAGGAATATTTAAGGAGAACTCTCTAGTTGTTCGATATAGTGCGTAAAAGAGAAATTTCAAAGTTTGAAACTTTCCATTTCCTTGTTAATTCAAATACTGGGCTCAAAGTTGTATACAAAAGAGATAAACTCATAGTGAGACTCTGTGGGAGATCAGTAGGCAGATTCGAGATCGCAAGGCTGTAAAATCTCTTTTGTGTCTTAGTGGAATCTAACCAGTAGACTATCAATGTGTAGAGTAGACATAGACTTAATCTAAGCCGAACTACTATAATTTCTGTATTATATTCTCTTCCCTAAACTCCTTTACTTTGTTTGTAATTCTATTTAACTACAAAAGCCTAAACTTGTTCAAAATCTGTTGTTCTTTAGACTCTAGTTTAGAAGCAAAATATTTCTAATGTTCTTGCAAATAATTGTCTTCACACCTATTCACCCTCTAGGTGTTCATTTTAGCATTTACAATTGGTATTAGAGCCTGCATGCTTATTTTATTGAAGTGTTTTTACTTCTAAGCTAAAGATTAATAGCTAATATTTTGGCTCTAGGATTAGTCGAAGGTCGGAGCAACACAAGACATCCTTACTTTGATGGGAAGTAGTACAATGTGTGGAAAAATAGATAAAGACATTTTTGAAATCAAAAGATCCCCTAGAGTGGGATGTGGTAAAAAAATGGATCAATCCCAAAGCTATATCAACCTCAGAAAGAGGGAAAAAAGTTGTAGATACTAGCAAAATAACACAAGTAGAATTAATAAAGAGACAAGCTCTTGATGCTAAGGCTATCTATTCTTTATACTGTGCTCTATCTCCTACTAAGTATAACCGAATTTCTTCTTGTGAAACATTGAAAGAAGTTTGAGACAGAATGCATGTTACCTATAAAGGAACTAATCGAGTAAATGAAACGAAAATCAATAATTTACTCGGATAGTATGAAGCCTTCAAGATGAAGCTTGGAGAATTCATCACTGATATGCTTAGTCGTTTGATTGAAATCGTGAATGGATTGGCATATCAAGGACAACCAATCTCAAGACCAATGAATGTCAATAAATTGCTACATGGACTCTCCAAAGACCGGAATTACGTAAAGACGTCAATTAGAGAAACTTAGAGGATCATGCCTCTTTCAATAGACGAACTAGCAAGCACACTTCAATCATATGAAGTGGAGCAGATCAATGAGGAAGAAGATCAAAGAGGAAAGAAGTCAATTGCTTTAAAATATAAAATGATTTTGATGATACAGATGATGATATGGATGATAAGGAGCTAGCGCTTATGATCAAAAAGTTCATAAAGTTAAATAAAAAGGGAAGAAGATTCAACTAAAAGAAATAGAGCACGCAAAATTTTTAGAAGAGATCGATTGAGGACAACAAAACCAGCAAAGATGTAACATGCTTCGAATGTAAGAAAAAAAGTGAATATTAGACCTAACTGTCCTTTGTTGAAACAAAAGAAAGAAAGAACAAAGAAGTACAAGAAGGCTCTTAAAGCTGAAACCTAGAGTGACGTTGAGTGCGAGGAAAGTGAAGAAGAATATGCCAACATTTGTTTGATGGCTCATTATGACTTGGACTCAGAATAAAAAATAGACTCTGATTCAAACTCAAAGTACATAGAAGAACTTTGTTTCGGTCTAAAATCTCTCCTAAAAGAATCTTCGAACTGAAAATGTAAAAATTCTAAACTCAAGCAACAAGAAATTTCTTGGAAAGAAAAATTTGAAAGTCTAGATAAAAGTTTTATTAATTTGAAAGAAAATTCTGTTTCTTTTGCTAAGGAAAATGCTATTTTGAAAGAAGATCTTTCAAATATTTCAAAAAATTTTTCAAAAGGATCTGAAAAGTTGGAGAAAATTATTTCACTACAAAACCCTACTTTAATAGATCTAGTTTAGGTATGACTTCATAAACCATTCCATGAATTGATTTTCCCAAAGTAAAAGAGAGAATCAAACAAAGACCTACAAAGGCATTTTACAAAAATCATTTTCAAAGAGTTTTTGTAAAACATGTTGGCCGAAATGCTCTCAAATGTTCAAAGTGTAATAGCTTAGAACATTTTGAGAAAAATGTCCCAATGTTTGAAGACCGGTTAAGAAGGACTGGGCAAAGACAATCTTTAATAATAACTCTCCTAGATCCAAGAAAATCTAGGAACCAAAGAAAATTTGAGTTCTTTTTATAATCGCAGGTCACTATCAAGAGGAAGATCAAATGGTATTTGGATAGTGGATGTTCGAGACATATGATAGGGGACTCAAGCTACTTTATAAAACTTGTTTAGATAAATTGTGAAAAAGTTTCTTTTGACAGTAATAGTAAAGGAAGAATTGTTAGATATGGAACCATGAAGATTGGAAGCCTGACTATCAACAATGTCTTCTTGGTGGAAGGTTTGAATTACAATCTACTCATCATTGGTTAGCTTTGCGATACTATATTCAAAATAAATTTCTAAAAAGGCATATGTTCTGGAATAAGTAAAGATTTCTCTCAATCTTTTATTGGACAAAAACATGAGAATATCTACCTTCTAGATGTAAACCCAAAATGTTTTCAGTGCCTTATATCTATTCAAGATGAAGCAAATCTTTGGTATAGAAAGCTTGGCCATGTTAACATGAAGCATATTGCCAAGATTTCTTCTAAGAATCTTATTTGTGGTCTTCCTAACCTTGCTTTTCAAAAGTCTAAATTATGCACTCCATGTGTTTTGGGAAAATAGTTGGGAAAATAGGTTAGAAGTACCTTTAAACCTGTAAATCAAGTTTCTACTTGAGTTTTGCAACTTTTGTATATGGACCTTTTTGGACCAACCAAAACTCAAAGTGTTGGTGGAAAGAAATATTGCCTAATAATCATGGATGATTACTCTCGCTTCACTTGGGTTTACTTTCTGTAAATAAATCTTAAGCCTTCTCCTACTTGTCAAAATTTGCGAAGAAGATTTAGAATAAAAAGGGTTATGCTATTTCAAGTATACAAACTGACCATAGAGGTGAGTTCGAAAATCAGAACTTTGCGAAGTTCTATGATGAATCTGGTTTACAGCATGTTTTCTCTTTTCCATACACTCCAAAACAAAATGGGGTTGTGGTAAGAAAAAATGTATCCTTATAGGAGATGGCCAGAACTCTCTTAATTGAGAGAAATGTATCATCTCGATTTTGAGCGGAAGTAATTTCTACATCTTGCTACATAATCACAGAGTGTTTTGAGACCTATCCTAGAGAAAATCCTTATGAAGTGTACAAAGGAAATAAGCCAAATGTTTCCTATTTTCAAGTCTTTTTAAGTAAATGTTTTATTTTGAAGAATCCTATTTATCAATCTAGAAAGTTTGAGGATAAATTAGACGAAGGAATCTTCCTTGGTTATTCACTCACAAGCAAAGCTTACAGGGTCTTTAACAAGAAGACTTAGTCTGTGGAAAAATTCATGAACGTCAAATTTGAAAAGACTCAATCAAACCAAACTCAATTTGAAGAGTTTGAACCTATTTTAGACCTTACAAAGTCTGCTTCCCCCGAAGAAGTTCAGATTTTTGGAGAACAACAACAAACAAATCGAAAGTTTCAACCAAAGTAGAGGATCTTTAGACTTTCATATCAAGTAACAACTAGAAGCACAAGTCAAGTCATCCCAAAGAACTCATCATTGGCAACATTGATGAAGGAATTCAAATCAGATCCAAAAGGAGAGAAGAGTCGAGTGTTCTAGCACTTGTTCCTAAGATAGAACCAAAAAGTGTAGATGAAGCATTGTTAGATGAAAGCTAGATTGAAGCCATACAAGAAGAGCTCAGACAGTTCAGAATCAATAATGTTTGGGAGTTGATTCCAAAACCTAAAGGTAACTTTATAATCGGGACAAAATGGGTCTTTAGGAACAAGATGAATGAGAAATGAAAAGTCGTCAAGAACAAAGCAAGACTCGTGGTCAAAAGATATACTCAAGAAGGGATAGACTATGATGAGAACTATGCACCAGTAGTTAGGTTAGAAGCAATTAAATTATTACTTGCTTTTACTTGCTATGAAAATTTTCAGTTATTCCAAATGGAATTCAAAAGTACATTCATTAATGGATTCATTAAGAAGAAGTCTATGTGGAACAACTACCAGGATTTGAAGATCCAAGAAAGCCATACTCAATCTATAGATTGAAAAAGGCATTATATGGACTAAAGCAAGCATCTCGAGCTTAGTATGAAAGGTTGAGTAAGTTCTTAATACCTAATGGTTTTGAAAAAGGAAAAGTAGATTCTACTTTGTTCATAAAGAGAAAAGGAAAAGAAAATTAATATAGATGATATTATCTTTGGTTCTTCAAATGAAAATCTATGTAAGAAATTTTCAAAGTCTATGCAGGATGAATTCGAGATGAGCATGATGGACGAGTCAACTTTCTTTTTAGGATTGCAAGATTGCAAGTTAAGTATGTCAAAAAAAATATTTGAAAGGTATATTCATTCACTAGGAGCCAAAATGGGTTTAGTGTTTGCAGATTATGATTTAATTCATTGATTCTCCAAAGCTAAGAAAAATAATGAGACTTTACTTTTCTTAGATATTCATACGCTGATCTAGCAGTTGAACATCAACTCTTCTTGGTTCTCACAAAGCCTCTTGGGAGCTGTTATTCTCAAATTATGTGGATAAGACAATAGCTAAGAGACTTTGGAATAAAAGAATCGTGTACCGAGATTTATTTGAATCCAATTCATATTCACAAAGCCAAAAAATTGAATATATTTTTGATCCTATGGAGTAAAGTTTGGAGTCGGCTAGACTCAGAATTTCCATAAGCCACTTCAGCATGAGAATATTTTGAATTAGGTATTTTTGAATTTTTGGCAGTTTTTATTTTGGAAAGATAGTTTTCTTTTTTTCCTTATTACGGTTGGTTTATCTCTTTGTGATGTTTCATCTTCTTTATATAAAAATACCCTCTTGTATTTCTTTTGTGCACTTCTTTTCAAAACCTAAAATACAGACTCTCTACTCTCTCTACACTCTCATCTTTACTTTCAAGTTTGCTAGGCAAGTTTCCATCTTTTTCACCCAAACCTATTTGAGAAATCCTCCTAGGCTGCAAGAATGTCTTACCAAAGGAAATCATCCTGGATCGCAAGCAATGGGCCATGAAATGTGCATGAAGGATAGATGCATTTCGATCTTACTGAATAAGACTCTCTTCAGGCATCTCCACAGCACAATCCAAAGGACACTTTGCAGAAATCCTCCTAGTGAACCGTTGGAAGAGGAAGTTGAACAAGATGTTGTTCCTTGCTGTTCCTCTTTGTACCTTGACTCCCCAAGTCTTGTTCAAATTTTATGGTCGTTTGAAAATAGGTGGTTTGCCGATGTCCCTCATTATTGATTATCTAAGAGAACACGGTTACAAGAATGAAATGTTGTTTCTGAGAACAATGGAGTATTTAGGAATAGCAAAGAAAGGAGCATCAGATGAGGCTTTTCGTAACTTTCTTGTCAATCCTTGTTTTAGCACTTTCAATCAGCCTAAAAGCAAAAATGATGATGAGAAGATGTTCTCAAATTTTTAGCCAAGGATGGGCATTGCCGCTGAAATGCCTAGTGTAGGAACGAAGCTTTTTCATTCCAAGGATCATAAAAAAGTTTATTTCCAAATGCTAAAAAGAGGGGTGATGAACTCTCGATCATTCAACTTTGACTTTTTAGATTCAATCAACGTGAATTGGAGGGAAAAATTGGCTTTCCTTCAACTTGAAGACTTTTGCTTTGAGACAACTGTTGCTTATCCAGAGTTAATTGCCTTTTTCTATTCAAACCTTTCTTTTCTTAACCAAAATTGCTTTAAATTCATTGTGAGTAACAAAGAATATCTTGTGGATGTTGACAATTTGGTTGACGTTATTAGGGATGGAAAGGAGTGGTTTCCAACCAATAAATGTCTTGGTTGGTCAAGCAACAAGATTCCTTGTTAGGGACAGACTCATCAAAGGAAGCATCACTTACTCTAGAATGACAGCCTCCAATGTCTTGCTGCACAAAATCGTCATAAACTGCATCAGACCAAAGGCTACTTCAAAAACTGATGTTTCCCGATTTGAAGCATGGCTTATGTTTGCTAGCTCTAATAGCATGAAGTTTTCACTCCCTCATACTATCCTAATGCACATGTATAGGACTACTATGAAGGATAATGGATAACTGCCTTACTCTGTGCTGGTTACAAAGCTATTTAGACATTTTCAAATTGAGTTTCCAGCCTCTCTCTACTCTAGAACTGTTGTTCCTATGGTTATATGACTAAAAATGGTTTCGAAGATGAGGCTAAAAAATCTAAACAAGGCTTTAGAGCGATTGAAGAAGGCATCTCCTAGCAAAACTAAGGAAGAATCTGTTGCAAGGAAGAGAAAAGGTTAGGAAATTGTGAAAAAACCTATCAAGAAGAGAAGATCCCTCATCCTGCAAGATGAAGAGGATGACGATGATTACCATTTTTGCCTTGGCCTTGAAAAATCTTCAAAGATTTGTTGGTTTTGAGCAACCCAAAGGGATAGGAGAAGGAGGAAGAGCAAACATAGAGCAAAGGGAAGAAGGCATATAAGACAGAGAAGAAGCAGAGCCAAAAGAAGAAGAACCAGGAAGAGAAGAAGAAGCAAGAGAAGAGGAAGAAAGAGAAAAGTAGGAAGAGAAGTAGTATAAGAAGAGGGTTAGGATGACTCCTATGAGACAATGGTAGCAATATCCTTATTTAAGGATTCTAAAGCAACAAGGAGTGTCCAAATAGGAGAAAGAACAGAGAAAGAACATCACTTTTGTGCTGGAATTGAGAAAGAAGTTTTCTTTTTTCCACTTGTAGGCCAGGAAACATGGGGAGTTCATGAGAAAAGAGGTACTTCTTCTCCTATTTTTGAAAGTGATGATGTTAGTCAATCTCTTGCTGATTTAAAAGAAGTCCATGCTTCTCATTTTCTTAAAGCTGATATTGGAGAATCTACTCCAAGTCTTGGAAGTAGAGGAATTGATGTTCCCTCATCTCTCAACACTCTACGAATTGAACGTGTTGAGGCTAGGTCACAAATAGAACCTAATGCAGACTTTCAAAGGCTACTCGAGCTCCTTCTAGAGATGAAAGCATAGCAATATGGAATGGAATGTGAAATCCAAAAGCTTCACTTTACTTTGTAATCTACTTCGATTCTCTCAATGAGAAGTTACAGTCTTTAAACTTTCAAGTTCAAGGTTTACAATAGCAAGTTTCATAGACTACCAAGATTAAAGATGTTGAGGAGCTGAAGGAGACAGTGTGAAAGATGGAGGAGATAGTTTAGTCAATGGGGGATTTCCAGCTCGTTTGAATTCCAAGACAAATTTGATTTCATCCTATCTCTTTTTAATCTTGATTTTCTCCACTTTTTTCTACTGACCAAAATGGGGAGAATGTGCAGATTTACTTTTGATTGTACTTTTGATCGTTTATTTTTGAACTTACTTAAACTTTTGCATATTTGACTTTGTTTGATCGGTAACTCTTATAATTTGTAGCAACCTTTTGTGATAATCATGGATGTGGATGTTTTAATCTTGGTGTTTGATTATTTTTCAAGATTAACATATTTTCTGTGATTGCATAATCGATGTCATCCATAGATCATTATCTATTTCTCTTATAGATATCATGTACTACTAAAAGTGTTGTTTTGTATATTATAAGTTCTTAAATTTGCAGGAAAATTTTGTCATCATAAAAAATTGGGAGATTGTTTGAGAAAACTCATTTACTGTTTAGAAGTTGACAAAACTTATTTAAAGTCTATTATGAAGATTTCCAAACTTTTGTATCAAAGTCTATGGTTACCAGACTTTAGTGTTAAAGTCTACCCACACTGACAAATTCCAAACTAAATGCTATTGAAGAATGAAGACTTATCTAGATGCGAGATTTTGTTTATTTCTTCAAGAGTTTGATTCGTATGACTTATGGATGGCTTTCTGGATGGATATATCACCTATAATATTGATTATCTTTATTGAAATCAATTTCGATAAATCAAATATTTTTGGATTACAAGTAAATATGAAAAGAATTTACTTATGGAAACCAAAATTTTGATTATATGGGCAAACATGATTGACGAGATTTCATCATAATCTTCAAGTGGCTCGAGATTTCCTTGATTGATTCTGTCCAATGGGTAGATTGGAAGAATTCCTTTGGAAAGTACCAACGGTGGAGAAGGCATGAAGGAGTATTTAAGGAGAACTCTCCAGTTCGATAGAGTGCGTCAAAGAGAAATTTCAAAGTCTAAAGCTTTACATTTCCTTGTCAATTCAAATACTGAGCTCAAAGTTGTATACAAAAGAGAGAAACTCATAGTGAGACTCCATGAAAGACTAGTAGAGACTCTTCACTGTGAAGTTGAGATCACAAAATTGTAAAATCTCTTTTGATTCTTAGTGGAATTTGGCCAGTAGGCTGTTAGCGTGGAGAGTGGATGTAAGCTTAATCTAAGCCGAACCACTATAATTTTTGTGTTCTTATTCTCTTCCCTAAACTCCTTTATTTTGTTTGTAATTCCATTTAACTGATAAAGCCTGAATTCGCTCGAAGTCTGTTATTCTTCAAACTCTGTTTTAGAAGCAAAATATTTCGATTGTTCTTTCGAAAAATTATCTTCACATCTATTCACCCTCTCTAGGTGTTCATTCTAGCATTAATAACATCCTCGCCTGAAGTGGTATCAAAGTTTGTCTGTGTATGAAGTGATAAGATGCGATGGTTTATGGGATAGTTAGTAGGAAAGACCTTTATTTTATGTCGGTGCATGTTAGTGATAGTTGGTTGATAGATTGTTTTGTGGGGATTGCTCAACTTCTAATTTTGTGTGGAATTAGAAGGCAAGTTTCTGTAAAGAACTTGCGCTATGAGTGATTAAGAGCATAGGACTCCTAGAAAGTGAACCATTGGACTTGTTACTTGAAGTAAGATGCTGACTAGGATTAGTGCCCGAGGTAGAGCGTAGGCTCAGACAAGTGGAGTATCACCATCTTCAAGCAATGCTGGGGTAGTAGCCTTTAGTGATCTTAGGATCGAAGGGATCATGCATTCGCTTGAGATGCTTGGGAATATAATGGGGTAGCAAGCCCAAAATTAAGCAAGCCCAAAATTAAGCCGTCGCCACTACCGCTACCATTATAGATGCTGTTGTTACTGCTATTGCTGCCACTGTTGCAGCTGCACCTACTGAAGTTCCACCTGGGAACATGGTTGTGGAGAGAGAAATGTCAATGCACAAGTTAGTCGAGTAATTCCTAAGGTTGAAATCGCCGAGGTTCATCGGTGCAGGAGATCTTGAAGCTGCATAGCTCTAGATCCAAAATCTAGAGAAAGCCTTTGCACTTCTAATGTGCATTGAGGAGGAGAAGGTTGTCCTAGTAGTATATCAATTGCAGGATAACGCAAATACTTGATGAAGGACCACTAGAGGTATGGTTTTCCTCAAAGGCATAATTCCGGTGTGGAATGCCTTTCTCAGAGCTTTTAATGTCAAATACTTTTTGGGTAGCACCCGAGAGTAGAAGATGGAGGAATTCCAGTGCCTCCATAAAGGCATGCTGACCATGGACTAGTATGAGGCTAAGTTTGTTGAGTTGTCTCAATATGCCCCAAGACCGGTGGAAGACCCTGAAGATAAAGCCTGGAGGTTCAGGAATGACCTCCAACTAGAATTGAAGAACCCACTGGTGCCACTTGATCTCAAGGATTACAATGAGGTGTATGGTCAGGCCCAGCTGATAGAGAGAAGTTTGAGTGAGCAAGTTGCTGCGTTTGGGTCAAGGTTCCGATCAAGCAAGGATGGAAATTGGTTTAAGAAGAAACCTATGATTGAAGGAAGGTATTCCATTCCGCCCAACAAAAAGGATTTGGGTCAAGGTTCGGGTCAAGCAAGGATAGAAAGGACGGGTTTTTTAAATGGAAGAAACCTATGACTGCTACCGCCGTCGTTGATGGGGCATAATAAGGTATCCCATTCCGCCAACAAAAAGGATGGGATTGGAAAGTCAATGCCCAACTTTGATATCATATATGAAAAGAGTTGGCTCAAGGAGCCTCTTGTTGTGATGAACCATTGTCATGAAGTATTCCGGTTTAATTCATTAGCGAGTGAAAGTTTTGAGTTCATTGAGAGTCGAGGAGGACCCTCAATTACCTTAATCTAATCACTTGAGACAACTCATTTAGTAGACGGAGGTTATTAAGGTTACTTGGTAATTGTAGTGGATATGACAATTGAGAAACCGAAGATGGAGAACATAGCTGTGGTATGAGAGTTTTTTGAGGTGTTTCCTGAAGGATTGCCCAATCTGCCCTTAGAAAGGGAGATCGAGTTTGTGCTTGAGTTGGCCCCTAGGACGAAGCCAATTTCTAAGGCCCCTTACAGTATGTCACTGTCAAAATTGAAGGAACGGAAGTTACAGATGCATTGAGTCGAAAGTCATCGATTGTGCATATGGTGATTCAGGCGTGGATTTTACTCGAAGGAGTTAGAGATTCGGTTTTTAAATTTGAGATAGGCCACCTTTCAAATATTATGGCCACCCTCAGAATTGAACCGGAAGTGCAGATAAGGATTGAGACGCTGTAGTGGACATACCCAGAGATTCAAGAGATCCTGCAAGAGAATACCAAAAAGAAGAATGTTGACTTTCAGATTTCTAAGAACGAAACACTAAGGTTCCAAGGACGATTATGTGTATTAGATGGCGCATAGCCTAAAAATGAGATTTTTTTTTTTCAGAAGTTCATTGTAACAGTTATAGCATTCATTTAGGCAGTACGGAGATGTATTAGAATCCGCGTCAACACTTTTGGTGGATCGGTATGAAATTGGGCATCGCTAAGCATGTCGCCAAGTGACTAACATGTTAGCAAGTAAAGGCACAGCACTATAAGCCGAGAGAACTTCTGCAACCTCTTGAAATTCCCGAGTAGAAATGGGAACATATCACAATGGACTTTGTGATGGGCTTACCAAGAAGTCAAAAGGGTAATTATTCTATATGGGTTGTAGTTGGCAGATTGATGAAGTCGGCTCACTTCATCACCATATGGAAGGACTATGCATTGGACAAATATGCAGAGTTGTACGTGCGTTAGATAGTACATTTGCATGGGGTTCCAATGACGATTACATCTGATAAAGACCCAAGATTTACAGCTGCCTTTTGGATAAGTTTGCAATCGATTTGGGAATGAAGCTGCAATTTGGTACGGCTTATCATTCTCAGATGGATAGCCAATTTGAGAGGACAATTTAGACTCTCGAGGACATGTTGAGAGCATGTGTGTTAGATTTTAAGGGAAGCTAGGAGGAACAGCTTCATCTTGTTGAGTTTGCCTACAATAATAACTACTAGCAGAGTATTCAGATGGCACTTTTTGAAGTGTTGTATGGCAGAGCGTGCAAAACGCCATTTTATTGGGATGGAGTCAAAGAACGAAATATCGTAGGCCCAGAGTTGGTTAATCTTGCTTAATGTTGCTTAATTGTGATTTATGTGTTATTAAGCATGTTTAGCCTTAATTTATTGATTGTTTGCTTTAATTAATGTTTTTAATGATTGTTGGATTTAATTTATTAATTATTTAATTTTGAATTTTATTGTTCATGCGCACTGTTCACAAGTTGCTGTTTACATGGTATCGTCACACACACACTTTGTTCATCCGAGAATGAAAATTGTTAAATTTCATGTGTTTTAATCTTATGAGATGAATTGAGTGTGTAAATACATGGACATCCGCATGTATTGAATGGTTTTTTCATTAAGAAAAAAGGGAAAAATGAATTGTTCAAGGGACATTGGAAATAGACCGCTTTTATGGGAAAATGATTTGGGGTTATAATGCAAGCACGTGTGCATTGATTGATACTCAAAAGCAATAGTGAGTTGTGGTAGTGTGCTTACGTGAACACTAAGTGGAATCCGTCACCTAACGGGAGTTTGGGATGATGCCCGAGTCTCTCGGATGCCCAGTGGGGGTTTGGATGTGGAGTCATGGTACAAGTCAGGCCCATGCTCCTTGGAGATGCCATCTAGGCAGGAGTTCTAAAAGATGCCATGCCCAACGGGGCTAGACAACGCTTGATTTATATTAGATGCCTGGCGGGGGTCCGGATCATTGCTAACTAGGGAGTTGGGCATCGCCAACTAGGAAGTTGGGCGTGGCCGGTGGGCCATGACAATTGGCTCGTGTCCGATTAATTGAGATGGTTAGGCCTTATTATGAGGTAAAATTGTGTGGCACGGTATGTGACGTGTCATAATGATTTTATCTTATAATCGGGACCCGTGTGATTGATTGATATGTGCTATGTGGCGCACTAATGTGCTAGAGTGTATGAGAATCATGGCATAATTGGTTTTGACTTTGCATGAGTTGAACATATTGTTTATGGTATGCACGCATGAATTGATAACATGCAGGGTGTGACAATGGCTAGGTGAGATCATTGTGACACGATTCGTATGTGATTGATGATCTGCATCATCTAATGGCCATGTGCATTGTGTGTGTTGTGTTGAGATGTAATGTGCATGGTATGTCATACTAGTTAAGGTTGCATGCGAACCAACTATGTGGTTAGTGGTTGACCTTGGCCGTTGTTACTTGTTGGTTGTTGGTGAAAGGGTTAGTATGAACACCTAGGGGAGGGTTGAATATGTGTGAAGAAAAATTTCGCAAAGAACAGTAGAAGTATTTTACTTATAAAATAGAGTTTGAAGAGCAACAAACTTAGAGCAATTTTAGGTTTTAGCCGTTGAATAGAATCATGAACAAAATAAAGAAGTTTAGGAAAGGAATAAGAACACGGAATTTATAGTGGTTTGACTTATATCAAGCCTACGTCTACTCTCTCACGCTGACAGTTTCGGGCTGGATTCTACTAAGAAACAAAAGAGATTTTATAGTTTTGTGATCTCAACTTCACAGTCAAGAGTTTCTACCACTCTCTCACGAAGTTACACTATAAGTTTCTTTCTCTTTTGAGTACAACTTTGAGCTCATAATGTTGAATAACAAGAAAATGGTAAGCTTCAGACTTTGAAAATTTTCTTTCACACACTCTATCGAACAACTAGAGAGTCCTCCTTAAATACTCCTTCATGCCTTCTTGATCGTTGACACTTTCCTAAGGTAATTCTTCCAATCAATCCATTGGACAGAATCAACTAAGGAGATCTCGAGTTGTTTGAAGATTGTGATAAAAGCCCATCAATCATGTCTGCCCATACAATCAGGCTCTTGATTTCCACAAGTTGATTATTTCCAAATTTACTTACCTTCGAAAAGATTTGAAATATCTAAATTGATTTTAATAAAGATAACTAATCTTGTAGGTAATATTTCCAACTAGAATGCCATATGTAATTCATACGTATCGAATCCTTGAAGAAATAAAGATAATTTTGTATTTGGATAAGTTTTATTCTTAACTTGCGTTTAGTTTGGAAACTATCAGAGTGGATAGACTTTTGATGTAGATCGGATTTTGACACTAAAGTCTAGTAGTCTTTAGACTTTGACACAAAAGCCTAGAAATCTTCAAAATAGACTTTAGATAAGTTTTGTCAACTTTAAAATATTAAGGAGTTTTCTCCACCAGTTGGTTGTCAGTTGTTGCATTGTTTGTGGGGTGGTTCAGGAGAGATACGCCAAGTTAAGTTAGTGTTCTAATCTGGGGCTTAGGGGAGGACTCGCTGAGATTTTATCTCACTGGTTATTGCATAACTACTTTCAAGTCCTTAGGATAGCGCTTCTGCCAATGAGGTTTGATTTTACTAAGGACTGGGATACTATCGTGACGCACCACCGCTTCCCATTGTACAAGAAGTATCTCTCTACCATCTAGGTAGATGAGGGACTAGGGCAGTTGATACCCCATAGGTTCCTGGCATGGTTCATCAGGGATGGCAATTTGCTTAGCAGTCCCTTGAGAGGTTTTGATAGGCCGCCCAGTAGGGGCCTTGAGGACGCTGACTAGGATCCAATGGAGCCGAACCCTCCTGATGGTGCAGTGGAGAATCTTGGCCTTGCTTCACCAGTGATCGACTCGTACGCCTCCAACTATGAATCGACAGAGTTTGAGTCCGTTGGATCCGAGTGATCGTAGTGCCAAGCTTGAGGGTTCTTTTTGTGTGTAGTTGGGTTAGCGTAACCTAGTTTCTTTTTGGTCTAACTTAGAGGATGGATTAGCCCTCTGTTGGGCTTGTAGATCGGAAGTGATCCTTTATAGGTTAATCCAATATAAAAATGTATATACGAGTAGATGTTGTTGTTGTTGTTATTTCTACTGTTCATCTCTCTATCCCTATGTGATTGCTTGATTGTCTATTTAATTGGGAGAGGGTTCATTTTCATTTGCGCATAATGAAAGATTAAAATGAATGATCGTCAACGAGTCCTGGGACATCGCTTTCTATTGACCAAGGAAGGGGTTGTTGTGTGCCCGGGGTTTGGGGCATGACAATACATGCACCCATTTTTCTCGCTCCTCATACAATGTTCCAAGCCAGCATGTATTATATGAGCTAGCAAATCTGAAAATCTGCACCTTCCAAGCAATCTTAAAATCAATCACCTTTAGCGAGTCATAAACTACTCATTGTATTGCTAACTTTATACCCTTGATTGAAGAGGACCACCTATTTTTTGCAGCAGTTTTTTGCATTATATGCCACGAACAAAGGTGATGACTAGCAAACGAAAATATTTTAGAAATTGCATTATGCATTGCTTTACTAGTCAATAATAATAGCTTGAGGGGCACACCCTCACTTGCAACCAATGAAAGAGCTTGTTGTCTCATATGCAAACAACTACATCTGAACAAAGCTGACTGACCAGGATGATCGCATGTCATATTTATCTGTCAAGTAAGAAGTAAGTGGTATCAAATCTGACTGTATCTCCAAAGTATATATATGCACCTCTTGATTGTGCACCCGCCCAAGAAAAATTACGCAATTCATGTTCACTAACCAATCAAATACATGACAAAATTGGAATTGGTCACCTACATGGTCGAAAAATATTTGGAAAGTGCTTGCCCATCTCCTCATTGCAATTTCAATCCTTTGTACTTTGTAACATGATTTCCGACACTTTCTTTTTTTTATTTTTTTTGAAGTTCAATTTCTCATACCTTTCTCCTTCAACAATCAACACTTGAAAAGATTTATTGTTCAAATCCCTACATTAGAGTGCAACTCGATTTTCCCTTTTGTTATGGAATTAAGATTCTTGTGTGACATAAATAATATAGTGTTCGAGGAGTTGTCAAGTGATTACGATCGAGTACAACTTTTGTTCTTGCCCGATTCTAAGACTCAACTAGATATATTCTACGTGTTGCTGGACAATCACTTTTTTTTTTCTCAGTCTTGACTTGATTAACTCTTTTTCGATCTTGTATCCTTTACGGCTGCAACAATGTACCACACGTTCCTTGCCACCTTTGCTTTTGCACGAGTTTAACACTCTAATGCCAAATTCACTTCTTTAGTATAGTTGTTATAAAATGCACAAGCCTCATCATAAGAGTTAAACTCCATTCGTATGAAGGTGACACAAGTTTCATCTTATCTAGTTTTATGACTCTCATCACTAGCATCTTCAATTGAATTGTTCATCTCATCTTCATCACTCACGTTATTTTCACGAGTGAAGTTGCTTTTAATGTGAACCCCATCCATCTGAATGAGGTCAGAAAAATAAATTAAGTATTGCATGTCTAAAACATTTATGTCAATAGATACCAGCTAAAATTTGATGTCAACAAATAACTCTTACTTTCTTGCAATCTAAGAAGCAAAAATTAATGAGCCTTTCTCCACATTCATGTGTCAATCAATTACAAAACCCTAAAATAATTATAAATTCAATGTATGGTGGGTTTTCACACTACTATTTTTCAGTTCTTAATATTTTACTATGGACCAATATTCACCAAATCTTTTCTTTGGTAGGAGAAAATATCCACCATTTTCAAAGTCACAATTGAATCCTTCGTATGTTACTTATTATTTGAACATTAACATTTGTTTCTATAAATAAAATGGAAAAATAGATCTCATCTTGTCCGAATATTGTCATTTATTTCTTTAAATAGAACAGAAAAAAAAAAAAAAAAAACCGTCATCGTGTGCGTTCTTAAAAAAGTGGAAAACCGATCAAGTCAGTGACAAAATATGAAACCGCGCAAGCCGAGATCCCATTTCCCAACTTTAAAACCGGTGGCTGGCAATTGCTCGCCTATTTTGTGAAGTAATGAGCTGTTCTATACTCATTTTAATGGCTACTATAAGCCCTTTAGAAAGTACATTTTTTTTTTCTTTGTAACTTAGAAAACAACCCCTTTTGACTTATCGATAATAGGTCCATTTTTTTAATGCAAAATCTAAAATTATGATGCTCAATTCTATTTTCGAGCTTGACATGTATATCCCGTAATGTTAAGGAAAATTACAGCTGAGTAAGAGGACAGTTAATCAGGATAAAAATATGTTATATTGAACTTCTCAATCCACGATACAGATGACTACTAGTAATAGAGGCATTCTTGGCCCAAAGACTGCTCAAGATACTAGTAATGTTACCTTGATGCCCAACTAATTCCACACAAGTGCATTAACAAAATAGTTTCTTGGAGATTTGGCCTATATAGATGGATACTTTTGTCATTGCACGATACAAAAGGTGTTTTTACTAAAATATGGAAAGTTACACAATCTTAGCACTAGGAGATTTTTGAGGTTATTACTAATTGTTTTAAAAGCTTGAACTGTTATATAAATATGTGGTTTAATATTTAGTTATTCTATCACTTCCCCTCACGCTTAGTCTCGTCTTTTTATCTAGTACTAAGCATTGACATATTTAATTAGGGAGGCAAATGAAGTATGGAAAGATTTGAAATCAAGACACTTGCTTTAATACCAAGTGAGATTTTATGGAACCACTTTCAACTACTCTAAAGACAAAAAGAGTGAGGTCCCGTGAATTCTTATATGGTATCAGAGCATAAGCTTCTAAGTTTAAAATTTTTAGACCCCTATTTACCTCCCAAATTATATATTTTTACATTTTAGGCTTAGACCAAAGTCCAACCTACATGTTAGGGGAAGTGTTAGAGTAATTAAATTTTAAATCATATCTTCATCTAATTAATAAACATTTTAGAACAGCTAATAGTGGTCCCACAAATTTTTACAATAACAATCTTTGGAGGTAGTACACATTTTTTGAAAACTTTCAATTACTATCATTAGCCCTTGAATTTTCAATTTGTTATTGCCGTTATCCATTTGTTGTATTTTCCAATAGCATGTGGAGCGCATGACTTTTAAAAGGTAAATTTGGACTGTCAAATCATTTTTTAAAGAAAGACTTCTTTTACCCTTGACTTTTGTAAAAAAAATGAAAAAAATAAAATAATGGAGAAAATAAATAACTAAATAAATTTTAATTAAAAGAAATAACTATCAATAATAACATTAACAATAAAAACTGTTAAAGACTAATGGATTTTAATAATAAAACTAATAATATATTTTAAGGCCCCATTGACAAAATGTTCAAATGACGAAGTATTTTAAATGGTAGTTAGATATAATAATTATTACAGAAGATATTTTTGAAAAATCAAAACTTTTGGTTAATCACTTCTCTTTTTATAATTTTATTAAATATTTTTATTAATCAATCCTTGCTTTGCTTTAATAAACCTTTTGAATAGCCAATTTTTGTTATTTGACCTTTTTGGTATTGAGGCTTTTTCCCTTCTTATCTAATTCATGTTTATTTTTTTGTCTTAAAGTATCTTATTTCGTTCTATTGAGTGGCAAACTTTTACATTGTTTTATCATTTTGATTTATTGTTGATATTGATACTTCCTTTATTGGTATTCTAGTTAATTTAGTTATCTCTTTTTTTTTTTTATGTTTTTGTTTTTTACAGCAATTAAGAGTAAAAGAGATTTTCCTTTATAAAATGAGATGAAAAAATATTTTTACCACGTAAAAATCATAAGCATTACATATGCTAATTAGAAAATCATAGAGAGTTAACAAATTGCAACAAAATGAAAGGGGTATTTTTCAACAGCCAAAAGCTCGGGGGCAAATATTTACTACTCCAAAATCCATGGGATGTTTTATGATATTCCCAGCAGTACAACGCGGGAATATTATAAAACATCATCATCCGTGAAGAATATTATAATATTATTCTTGTATGAAAATTATTCGGCCTTTTAAGTTGCTAAAGTAAAAGCCATGGATTAAGATTCGGGTCAGCTTAGCTTTGTCAATCTTGTGGGTTCAACTTAGCTTTGACACGGCATTCTAACGAAAGTGATTGCCTGACGACCTTGGATATTGAGGAAGCATAGCAAGATTACTGACAATATCGTATTTGTTTTTAGTGCACGTGCATAATGTCTATATGTACAGCCTATCGATCAAATCCAAGTACTGTAATCCCACAAAAAATGTCTTCGGAAACTTTTAATAGTACACTTATTTGATTAATAATAAAAGAAAGTAGATAAATGTTTTGGGAACTTTGAATAGTATACCATGGGTAACGCAGTTAATGTGAGTTTTCTTCCTCAACGTAGAGATCGAGGGTTCGAACCCTCTTGTTACTAAAGTGTTTAAATCGAAGGGTTCTGGTGTTGGAGTCCTAGGCTACCTCCTCCAATGTTTACGTCTAAATAGTAGCTTGCGGCGAGGCTTGATGATGCCACTGGGTATTGGAGGGTTGTGTGATTTCCAAAGGATGATCTCTGACGGTTTCTTGGTTAATAAAAAAAAAAAGTTTGAATATTACATTTAGTTAACTAATGATAAAAAAAAAAAAAAAAAAAAAAAAAAACCAGATAAGCAAATACTCAAACTCTTCACATAGGAAACATATCTCACTTTTAGTGGTCAAAAATCCACATAATGGTCGATTGACCAAGTGCTTTCTTCCTCAACAGGCTACTCAAGTCCGTCGTTCTATTATTATATAGCTAATGTGAGTTTTGGGGGTCCATGTGACTTCCTGCCTCATTTGTCCTTTTTCTTCTTTAGATTATCATTTCCCTATATTTATATCGATCTTCAATGTGAAATTAATAATGTTGTGATTGTTAAATTATTTGCCACACGATAGCACGTAGATTAATATTTTTGTTATAAATGAATGGCGGAAAAGATCTCGTGTGTACTTAAATCTCAATCTCTTATTTTATGAGAAGATAATTATTCAGATGGAAATATTTTCTTCTCAAAGACAAAGCACTTATCTACAGACTAGAGTCAATAAAAATTAAAAATAAATGGATCATCTAGACGGGCCAATTATTTATGCAATCCAATAATTAAAAACTAGGATATAAGAATAATCAAATAATTTAAAGTTAGCATGGGTTTCCTCTTAAAAAAATGTGAATAACATAACTATTAACTGGAAAAAAAAAAAGTGAAGACGAGAGTGCGTTTTGCCACTCTGAAATCAATAATCGTTGCGAATGAAGATTATTGGGTTAGAAGTTAGCAATTCAGCTAAATCGTGGCAAGCTTCGTGTTATGAAAATATTTTGCTAGCATATGGTTGCTTAAGAAATCTATACTAATGAATCCGCCATAGTGAATGCACAGATCAAAATGCCTAAAAGATGCTTCATAATTTAAAGGGAAAATGTCACAAATGGTCCATAAACTTTCATTTAATATTCAATTTCATCCTTGAGATTTCTATTTGCTCAATTTGGTCCCTGAATTACCACTTAATGTGTCATTAGCTAACCTTATAATAGTGAATAGATTAGTTTGGAAAAAGGTCTTTTCCACTTGCCAACTCAAACAGCTTTTAAGAAGCAATTGGTAAACCTGTCAAACAGGTAGGTCATTTTGAGTTTAGATCAAGTCATAAATGATCAGACCCAAATTGACTCATTGACTCATTTCAACTCATTTATTTGTAATGTAAGTTTCTCGACCTATGTCCAACCCAACCATACCTAAATCACATCTGGTCCAACCCTTATAGCTAAAACACTTACATATTTAACCCAATATAAGAAAATTTGTTTCTTATGATTTTTAAAAATATATTACTAAAACATTTCCATGCAATACAAATCTAATGAATAATATTTGCAATTTAAAAAAATTGAGGCTTCGCTTGTTTTGTGGAAAATGTAATATTTTTGGAAAATATTTTTAGAAAGTCATTTTCCAGGAAAATAATAATGTTTTCCAATGTTTGGCTAAAATTAATGAAATAGAAAATATTTTTTGTGGAAAATCTAATTTGATTTTCCTACATGTACTCCATTTAATATGTTTTATTTTTACTTTTATCTTATCTTATCTTTTTTAAGAATTCAATTTTATTCTTATTTTCTTTATTTTCCTTTTCCTTCTTCTTCGGCCAGTCGTCGACCATTGCCAAAACCAGTGACAAGCCACAAGTGAGCTGGAGCCTCACCAGCACTAGACATCAATGAGCTGGAGCTTATCCCTCACCTATGGTTGGTCATCGAACACCAATTGAGGAAGGAAAAAAGAAAAAAAGGAAAACAATTATAATTTTGATTTTTTTAGAAAAATATACTTATAAGACCGAAGAGGGAGTGAGTGCCTGTGAGCTTAGTGGGTTGGAAATAAGTTCCAAACTCAACCTATTTAAACCCATTTATTTTGGGCTTTAAATTTTAAAATCCATTTAAGATAGGCTCTTTAAAATTAAAGTGACCTATATATGATCTATTTATTTTAATATCATGAAAAACCTTAAACTTGTACACTTGTAACAAAATGCCCCAACTTATTTTTTTGACCATAAAAATCACAAATTTGTACACTTGTGAAAATTTTACTATAAACTAATTTTTTGACTACTAAAAATCTTAAGCTAGTATGCTCGTGACAAATTTAGTCTCTATTAATTTTAGCTAATTTTACTGTCAAATTATTGAGTTAAATGTCACATGAGAGTTAATAGGTATACTAATTTGAGTGTTACAAGTGTATCAGTTTTATGATTGTTCATAATATTAATCCAATTTAACAAGGATTTATTTATTACAAATGTACTAATTTGAGGTTTCAAATTTGTTACACATGTACTAAGTTGGATTTTTTATGGTTAAAAATTAGTTTTGGTTAAATTTATCACATGTGTATTAATTTTGGGTTTTTCATATATTAACATTTTTTTTTCTTAGACGGGTCATACATGGTAAGACCCATTTTCATAGGTCTAGCAACCAAGCATGATATAAGGACACAAATGATAATTACTAATTTGCTCTATATTGCATTCCTAAGTTTACTGTAAATTCTAGATATATGAACTTAATCTTTAAAAATGCTACCAACATTTTTTGCATCGTTTTATTAGCCATAGATTCTCTCTCATTTGTGGCAACACATGGCTATTTCTTGTTAAAACAAAAATATCATATTAAAAATAAAAGGAAAGAGTATTGAGGGAAAGCTTAGTTACAACGACAAGACCATAGAGACGGTGTTCAACAACTTCGTAAGGGGCAGAAAGAGTGTAAGGAGAAACCTTCCTACTTGACCCAGCTTTTAATTACCTCCTAAATGGTAATTAGCCGTTGTGATATATTACCAAATATAACCAAAATGTCTCGAAAGGGGCAGACAGAGTATATAGAGAAACCTTCCTACTTGACCCCAACGTTTAATTACCTCCCAAATGGTAATTAGCCATTGTGATTTATTACCTAATATAACCAAAATGTCTCAAAATAAAGAAAAAATATCAATGGAAATAGTAGATAAGCACATACTCATCTTTATCTTCATCTCATTTATAGGGATCAGTGCAATTCATCAAAATCTTTATTCTAAACATTAAGGTTGATGGTAGAAAAACCTTTAAAAAAAAGGATTAATGAACTACAACAAATGTAAATCTATTGTCAATTAAGAGGCTGACAAGAATTCCGTAATTTAGCGGTAATTAGTTAGTCTTAGCCAAATTAATAGATTAGTTTAGAGATAAAATCTTGTCGAGATTTGGGAAGATGCGGGTTTTCAAGGAGCTTGATGACATGGATGCACGTGCGAGGCACGTGCTTGAGGTGATCGAGGACGTGGCGGCATCAGGAGGCAGCAATCAAATCGGGGGCAGGCTGCGGGTTGCAGTGATTGGACTGGAGAAGGCCACGGAGGCAATGTCAGGGGGATCGTACCGGCTGAGGGAGGGGCTGAACGAGCTGTTCCAGACAGTGACGGTAATAAGGGAGGAGATGGTAGATGAGTTCAGAGCGAGCAAGTAGAAACTACCGTTGCCAAAGAAGCCATCGAATCCAGACAAGAACAACTAAGCAAAGGTGTTTTTGCTATGAAGCAACTTGGCGAGCTGCCTGCGATTAGAGAGGAAGGATGCAGCAGTTCTTGTCATGTACCTAGAAAAAAGAATAAATGAGTAGACAGATATAACTTAATTGCAGAACAAATAGTAGGGCATAGACATGACGACCACGAGGGTGTTGAATAATAATTTAAAGGATTGGAAAATTGTCGTATGGCCCAGATGCATATGAATCAAGTTGAAATCTCTTGGGAAGGAAGGTCTGATTAGGAAGTCAGAAAAACAAGACGAGAGACATTTTTACCGGTAACCAAAGATTCACAAGAACTCAACCTTGACATAAGTGCCTCCAAGTTATCATGAGATAACACTCACATTGGTGCTTGTTCATCTTAACTATCATAGTTTAGTTTCTCATCATTGCTAATTCGAAAGAGACATTGATATTTGTAAAACTAATTGACCATATACATTCATCTTGATAAATATTAGTACCAAATAGTTTTGAAATCATTAAAATTCCATGGGGATATTATCCCAATACAACTATGATGTAAGAACCCAAGTGATAATAAAACATTATGTACTATTTTCATTCCTAAGTTTACAATGTTCATGGATCTATTTCTATAAATCTAATAAATAAATGCACTAGAAGTCTTAAAATTAGTACGAAAGTATAATGTAGTCTTAAAATTTTTAAAAAGTATAATCAAATCTTACAACTTATTAAATTGATGAAATCAAGTTCTTCCGTCAACTCCATCCAAATTATTAATAGAAAACATTGACGTGACTTTTTTACTATTTTCTTTTTTAATGTGGCACTAACATGATTAAAGCATAAAGCATAAGAATATTGTTGAGAGGGAACACACTGAAACAGCCATCCTGAAGGTGCCACCGAAGGTTTTCTTTGCCCTAGGACAAAAAAGTGGAGGTGATACCTGAGATTTGAACGCAAGCAAAACGTGTAGTAGCTGGGGTTATGTGCCGCAATAAAGGGATAAATGAAAGGAAAATGTGTGTCATTGCAGAAAGAATTGTAGGAAATAGGGATGATGAACGATGACGATAATGGCTCATATATGCAGATTCACATGAATAACTGGATGAGGTGGGATTCATAAAATTCAGCATTGCATTTGTATTAAGTTCACATGCACTGGAATCATGCATAATATTATGCCCAAACTTGAAAATATTATCAGTAATGACATCCATGGCGCTGTGTTGCTATTGGTTTTGCTATTGCAAAGTTAAACAAATGGAAAGGTTAGGTAAAACAAAAATGGCAATTATATCTTGAACCGGGTCCTAGACATGACAAGGTCGGAAAAGCATGAAATGAGACACGGTATTTGACCGCGTCTTATAATTACTTTCCAAGAAGTCTCTTGTTAACACATGATTCTTCGGATTTCTTTCCATAGTCACATTTTTCTTGCACTCCAAGGGGGACACACACGCCCTATATAAAGACTATCTGCTCATCACCGGAATCATATCTTCGCCCTTAGGGATAGTCGCCCTCATCCGCATCTCGGGAGTACCCCTCGTGCGACTATGTCCTAAGTACCATTTGTATACCCCTTCACCCTCTCCCTCAATCGGTCCAACCCCTCTGACATTGCCTCAGTCGCCTTCCCCAGCCCAATCGCTGCCTCCCTCAGCCTCCCCACCCTCTCTCCGCCGCCTCCCATGCCGCCATCTTGTTAATTGCCCCAACCTTGTGCCTCGCACATGCCTCCATGTCATCGAGCCCCTTCAAGACTTGGGTCTTCCTGTTTCTTTCCTTGTTGTGTCCTGTCTTTGCGATAACTACTGACTCACTTCGGACAATGTCACTCTAGTGGATCCGGCGAGGGAAAAGACCGGAAAATGCAAGTTTTGAAGGAGCCCGATGATGTGTAGGTGTGCCTGAGGCACGTGCTTGAAGCAATCGATGAGATGGCGACATCAGGAGGCGAAAGAGAGAGGATTGGCAGGTTGAGGGAGGTGGTGATTGGCTGGAGAAGGCGACTGGGGTGATATTGAAGGGGTGGACCGATTGGGGGAGGGGGTGAACGGGTTGTTTGTAAAAGCAATTGGGATAAGGAAAAATGTTCTTTACTTGTTATTTCTTCTCTCTTGATTTAGATTTTGGATGTTCTCTTTTCTTGTCTAGTTCTAGATCAAAGAGTTTGAACTCTTCCGATCTAATTCTAGATCTATGAGTTTGATAAATGTACTTTTGGGAATTCAATACACCTCTATTGTGTCCGTGTATAAGTCCTCTGCCTTCAACTTCAATGACGATTGTTGAAGTTCTGGCGTCTCGCTAAATCTTGACAATTTGCTCTTCCAAATAATAGACCTGCGTTTGTTCAACCTGATTTGGTTCTTTCCATATTGTGATAGTGTAAAGGAAGCTGCACCTAGGCATGCATAGCCAAAAAGCAATGTCGTAATCATAAGAGAAGGAATTCTTGGGGCGTGCTCATCACTAGCGAAGATACGAGATTCAATGATCAACCATCAATTATTTTGCTTGACAAATCCGCTCTTGTGGAACACGTGTGTGTTTAACCTTGATGGTATTTCATTGGTCCTCCTTATTTTTTTTTTTTATACTTGGCTTTGTTTGGCAGTATTTTGGGTTTTGCTCAGTTTCGATTTACTCTGTCATGAAATCTATGTACTTATTGTGTATTCTTTTGACTAATGAATATAATTTTCCTTCAAAAAAAAAAAAAAAAAAAGGCAAGAACAAAAAAGCGAAGGAACATGACAATATGAGGGTGATGCCTATGATTTGAGCACAAACAAAACTATGTAGGAGTTGTTTGAGAAAATCATGCTACAAGTCCTAAACCTTATGTACAAAACACAATTGAGTCATAAATCTTACAATTGGTTCAATCAAGTTTTAAACATTTACTGGAAGTATAATCGAGTTCTAAACATCTTGATTGGTTCAATCATGTCCCATACCATCTTTGAAAAATGCAATCAATTCCATAAATTACATTGAAAAATGTAATTTAAAGATGTCACATAAGCATTTTTATGTGACATGAAGGTAATTTTTGGTATTATTTGTTGAAAAAGTTTAACACTCAATTATATTTCATACCAAAAAAAAAAGGGATACTCTCACAAAGCCCAATTAGTGAAATTTTTGAAATGTAATATATATATATATATATATATATAATCATATGTAGCAAAATATTAAGCTAACTAGAAGGAAATCATCAATGTCATTAGAAAGATCTATTAAAATTCAAAAATGAAAAATGCTTGAGATCTTGACTTTGCAACTTATAACGAAATCATTATGTATTGAATGGCTCTTCATTCTTTTCAATCAAATCAAATTGCTCTAGAAGGATTCTCTAATGACCTAAATCAAGACAAGTGATATTAAATCTAGATAAAAATAGATGAATTAAAGATGATCATAATATGAATAATGAATTAGTAGAGAAAAAGTTATCTCGTTGATTCAAATCTCATAGATAAAGATGTGCAAGGTCCTAAAACATTACAAGATTAATCTAAGGATCGCATGAGTCAATGTGAATGTTTGGAATAAAAAAAGAAAAGTCTTTTGATCTATTTCCATACAGATTTTACTTGATATAGCTCAAATCTTTGGTTGATTAAGAAGATTCACATGACCATGACAAATGATCCTATATTATTTCATACAAATACGAAAGTCAATGTAGAGTGAAGCAGTTCATTTCAAAACAAAATAATAGTATGTAACAATGATGATTGAAATCCTTCTATTCTTCCTTGATTGCAAATTAGATTTTGAGAGTAGCTACGATGACCCATTTGATTTAAATGCCCAAGTGAGTGAAAATCAATGAATTCCTTGTGCCCTCATCCTAGCATATTGTTTTCTTCTACAAGAAGTTCAAATGTATTAATTTAGCAACAAATTAATGCTAGAGTTCAAGTTGAAAATAAATATATGAGAAACTACATTGTGTTATTAGTGAAAAAACATTTGTAAGTTTTGAACTAAATTGCGTTGAATCTAATTTTAATCCAAACCATACACAGAAACTTATTTTTAATGTAAAATCAACAAATCTTCCTTGGTATCAATTGGATTCTTGAATTCATTTTCTCTGGATTGACTAGGTCTCTTTCCTTGGATTGGATCTTTTATTTGGATGCTTTGAGTATCATTCGGATAGAAATTGATTGGGTGCTCTTTAGCTTGATCGAGGTTCGCAACCTGAATCTTTTTATTTACTTCCTTCAATACTTGCATAACTAATTTGAAATCCTCTATGGATTTTCGACCTTCTTCTACAATCTAAATGGCACAATTAAATAAGTTATCATACCAACTGTTTGGATAGTCAAAATTGACACGCTTAGATATGGAGTTTGAAAGGTATGGATGCTTGAAATCTTTTCTCCATAAAGACAATATGTAATTGCTCTGTATCTCATTAGTACTACTAGAGTAACTAAAATAGTGCCAATTAGTACGTAATTGCTCTACCAAGACAATATATTCTTACACAAGATGTCACATTCGGCAGTGATTCGGCCATATAGTGTTACTTGGTCGAGTCATCTTGTCAAGAGCATTATTAGAGTTACTAAAAGTGTCACGAAAGAGTTCTTGCTAAATGGAGTTCATAATATTTACGACCTTAGACAAAGACAATGACAAAGGACTTGATAAAGAGGAAGACGATATAGAGTTTTCGCTATTTTACAGTAAATTTTGATGGAACTGTGTCATGTGTGTACTAGTTTAAGATTTTTTGTGAAAAGTTAATTTGGCATAAATTTATTTCACAAGCGCCTCAGTTTGAGATTTTTCGTGGCATTAGCCTATTAATTGATCCACGTAGACTTACCATGTGCATTCAAGTCAGCAATTTAGTGGCGTTATTTAGCGAAAGTGAACGGATGGTAAATACATTACATCTGTACCAATTTAGGGTTTTCGATGGTAAAAAGAAAATTAGTTTAAAGTCTAGTTTGAGATTTTTCGTAGTATTTATCCTTAAAAAATAACTATTTATTTTCATTTTTCAAATTTTATTCATTATTCCAAATTTTATTTCTGAAAAGATACAACCTTTCAAAGGCAAAAATTAAAAGTTTGAAACAATAACAAGTTAAAAAATAATCACTATTATATTTTTTCGATGTAGGAAAAGAAACCTCTTAGTTTGTAACCACCACTCATATCTTTTCAATATGAGATAGACAAGGCACTATATCGACAAAAGATCTATATGTTTTGTATATCAATTAACATACATCCTTGTATCACTGAAAGACTAGGCAGCATTATTTCGACGAGAATCAAGTAAACATGGTATATGGAGGTGTTGGGCATGGATTGTAGTGTTACGATTTGAGGATGTAATGAGAAGTTCAAACACATACGTCCTCGCTTGAAACATTCAGTGATCAATCGGCCACTAAGGCTGCATTTAGTAATGTTTCTATTCAAAAATTTTTCTTGGGAACAGAAATAGAAAAAAATTATTTATATTCCGGAGAACAATTTTTGAACAGAAAGAACACGTTTGGTAACTATACAAAATTTTTGTTCTGGAATAGAAAAAAAAGAACAAAAGTATGTTTTGTAAACTTATATAATTTTTTTGTTTTTTTTAATTTTTAATATTTTTATTTTTTTCTTTTTTTCTTTTTTTTTTTCCTTTTTTTTTTCTTTTTCTTCCTTTTGGCTGGTCGCCGCCTCGACCATGGCCGACGATCGGCCGATGAGAGCCAATGGCCTCACCTTGGCTGGGCGAGCTTGCCTAGATTGGGCGAGGTCGAGCCTTGCTGGTGGCTGGGTGAGCTTGGCCTCGCCTTGCGGTGGTTGGGTGAGCTACCGCCAAGTCGCCCTAGTGGTGGCTCGATGAGGCCAAGCCTCGCCGGTGGTTGGGGAGCTCGGTCCCATCGGATTTGGGCGAGCTCAAGCTCACCAGATTCGGTGAGGTCGAGCTCACCTGGCCAAGGTGAGGCCGAGCCTCGCCAGGGGCTGGTGACACTTCAGCGAGGTCGCCGGCCCTTGACGGCCGATCGCTGGCCATAGCTGAGACCGGCGACTAGCCAAAGAAAAAAGAAGAAGAAAAAGGAGAAAAAATAAGAAAAAAAAGAAGAAGTGTTTTTCAGAAGTATTCCGGGAATAAGAAACAAGTTTTTTCCACTTCTTGTTTCTGTTCCAAATCTGTACTTGGGAACAAAAGTGTAAATAAACGCATTTTTGTTCTTTTTTGTTGACAAAAATTTGTGTTTCGGGAACATAAACAGATTTAGCCCCTAAGACGTAATAGCGCTTTTCATATTTGAACACTGTTCGTTCGGGTATTTTAACAAACATATAGTAATCAATTCAACCGAGAAGGAAGAATGCAACATCTAAGCATCAATCTAAACTCAAACTATCACAACAACAACAATGGAGTGTGTTTATGTCACTAATAGATCTTGATCCAGCACAATTTTCACAGAAATCTCAGCTGGACTCCTTTGCCTCTGCTATGTATGAAGAACATCCGAAAACAGAGCATGAGCTCCTACCTGAACAAGATGTGATTGTGGTCGTTGACTGTTAAAACTAGTGAGAAGTCCTCAACGCATCACCATTGATGATCGGTGCTGCTGAGGAAGTCTTGAACTAACTCGAAGTACTCCGTGCTCATCAATCACCTCCTTTCAAACTTGATTCCTCCTCTGCGCAGCGACGAAGTGACAAAGTTAGGCAATAAAGCGATTCAGCCATGAAATTGCTCGAGAAAGATATGCAACTGTGACTGGCTTCAACAATGGGCAAGGACGCTGAACATGATCCAGAGCGCTGAAGATGAAAGAGAGAGAGAGAGAGAGAGAGAGAGAGAGAGAGAGAGCGAGAGAGAGAGTGTTTTTACTCGTTCTGTGTGTGTTCTTGCTTTCATCGGTTCCTCAGCTCTCACGCATGCTCTAAGCTTCAGAGAGTTTGTTGTGGTTGTTGTTGTGAATTCTCCTGCACAGTATGAAATCTTGAGCTTAAAAGGTATCTCCAGTGCTGCAGACTAGAAAGAAAGAGCATGAGGGAAGTTCAATTGGTGGTGATGAGCGTTGATGCTTTGCTCCGCCACCGCCGAGGCTGTGATGGAGAGCAATGGGGGTTTGACGGACAGACGGTGGCTGTTCCTGATGAGAGATGGTAGACAATCGGTTGACAGTGACGGAGCTGAAAGTGAGAAGCATAGATCCGAGGAATCCACTGTCGAGAGAGATATCTCAGGTCCGTCACCATGTGTGTTCTCCTGATTATTTCTGAGGCATCAATGACGCTCCTCTTGAGCTCTCTGTGAACCCAACTCTCAGGTGTGAGAATGGCACCTCTTTTTAAGGGCGCGCATAATAAAAATTTTATTTCTTTATTTCTTTATTTTCCAGAACAAGTTTGGAATAGAAATCCATTTTATAATACAATTTGATTTTTTTATTTTTTGAACAGATTTCTATTCCAGAAATAGATTTGAAAAAGAGATCAAAAGCTAAAATTTTTAATTTTTCAATTTTTGACCAAAAATCATCTTCTATTTCAGAAATTTTATCGTGCGCACCTTAAAAACCCAACAATGCATTTAGGGCCACCTTCAACTCAGCTCTAGAAAATCCCCTCGCCAGCGGAGGTCCTTCGCTTGCGTAGGTCACTTGATCGCATCGGCCATCGGGTGCGTAATTTATTTATTTTCTTATATCGGGTGCGTATTTTTAGTCTCTTGTTTCAGACGTGAGAAGACCAGAGAAAGAGACTTGAGGATGGTTTCCTTTCAAATCCAATGGGCAAATGGGCTTTCCTTATCAATTCTCATGTTGTCGGATCGTAGTTAGACCCGTCTGAATGGAATGCATTTCTTAACTCATATAAATATTAAATTGGTCATAAATGGCTTTAAACATTATGTAAGTATTAAATGGATGGTAAATGGATTTACAATTTATTTAGACCCAACTCATTTCTATATCTTTCTTCATTCTTTATGGCTCTCATTTGTTTTGTTCTTATTGACGCTGCATTCTTATCTTAGTTTGTATATGATTTTTTATACATTGGGTTAATATATAGAAGTGTTTCACTTTGCACTTTTATCTCAATTTGAATATGATTTTTTGTACATTGAATTAAATATAAAAGCATTTTAATAATATGGGTTGAGTCAGGTTGAGTATGATTTATTAAATTCATATTATATAAAAATAGGTCAAAACGAGTTAAATTAGTCTATTTAGAGCGACTCTTTTTCGATTCAATCCGATCCACCCGATTGACTGGTCTAATTGTAACTCATGAGCTGAGGAACCATTTAGACTCGGGTGTTGATGAAAGCTTTAAAGGCCAAATGTTATGGGCACGGGTTTGGGTTTCTTCATGGGCCAATGCAAATGGACAGATGGCGGAATGGGGCTGGCTTTTTATTATTATCTTTGTTTGTTATTTTAACAAGAACGAAAATTTCAATTGTGGGCTAAAATTCACATGTTAACAAGTATAAACCTTTGCTAACATAATAATCTTTGAGCTATTGTGAAAGTAATAATATGTTGTTGGTCATAAATTCTTGAAAAAATAGACCCCACATTATTTATTACTTTTTTGTCCGTGTTAAGCCTTGATATATAACATTTTTGGACCATTTCAATAGCCGATACTTTTTACTACTGCATGCTACGTTGTTTTTTCTGTGGCAAGTCAAATAAAAGGGAAGTTTAGTTAAAAAAGAAGAAGATAAATGGCAAGTATATCTTGAACTGCATCCTACAATATGAGGAGTTCATAAAAGCATGAAGAGAGACACCTTATTTGGCCATTCCTTTATTTGCTTTCCAAGAAATTTTTATAAATTAATGATTCTCTGGATTTTCTTTCGATAGTCATATCTTTCTTGCATTCCTAGCAGAAATACACGCCCTATATACATGCTGCCAATGCTCATAGCCCATACGCATAAAAACTTTCCAACCCTTTCTTTTCTCAGTTTGCTCCCTCTTTCCCGGCAACAAGAAGGGTCACCAGCAAGGAGCTGGAATCTATCTCCATTTTCCTTCTACTAGGGCCCGATCCCTGCCTCCGTGGGCTTGCCCCGGCTCTCTGCCGCCGTGGACCTACTTACCTTTGGTTACTCTGTGGTGAAATGCTTGATCTGCAGCGTGAAATTAGACGGCCACAATGGCATCTTGTCTGCTCTCGGTGTCCGCCGTGCAATCCACACTTCGTGATGGCGTTTGTCATCCGAGTCATATCTTCGGCCCTTGCGCGCTTCCTCGGGGGCGTTCGTCTGCGTCCGCATCCGCATCCTGGAGGAATTACAAGGGCCGACTCTGTCCACGAGATCAAGTTGGCGATTATTGCGGTTTCAGGACGCGGTAAGGAAAGAGACAGGAAGACGCTTTCTTGAAGGAGTCCATGACTAATGCTATTGATGAGGTTTGATAATCCAAATGATCCAAACGATATATATATATATATATCTGTGTGTGTGTGTGTGTGTGTGTGTGTGTGTGTGTTGTGTGTTGTTATTTCCTAACTAAACTTTCTTTTCATTTTGACTTGCAGCAGCAGAAGCAAATCGGCAGCGGCTGGTCACCCGGGATGACAAAAAGTTTCGGTAACCTAAACTATCCAGATAATTACGTACTGATGGATGTGGTTGTTGAATGCAGCACTACAAACTCTTTCCTTTTATTTTTGAAACATTTATTTCCTTCCATTTTGTGTGGCAGAGCGACAGGGCAAATGAGAGAATTTATTGACGATCGAATTAGGATGATGGATACTGGCAACATATTCAACGATTACTGTATCGATGTGATTAGTATTTATATCGATGAGCTTAGTAAGTTTAGGCAATGCAAATAGCAGCAAATATTTATTTGAATTGTTATGTCTTGCTTGATATGCTTAGTTGGTTACTTATGAAGTTGTCGATTCATTTGCATGGGAGGATTTTACCTGTAAAATAATATATTAATTTTGGCCAAGGTTAATTAGTGACCTTTAATTACGAGATTCTAGTTAAATATCTAACAAGAACTGCCTAACTAATCTTAGCCCGGCAAATAGTCTGCAGATAAAAATCTTCCCATGTGATTGACTCCGCAACTTAGTAACTAGCGAACCAAGATATCAAGCAAGCGAGGCAATTCAAACAATAAAAAGCCTCTACTTTCATTACCTTAACTTACGAGGCACATCAATGTAAATACAAAATACATCGATATATTAATCTTTAAACATGTTAATAATATCAAATTTCCTAATTCAATTATCGACAAATTTCTTCTCATTTGTGTCACCGTGCCACAGCCCCAAACGAAAGGAAATAATTGTTTAAAATTATAAGGTTTGTGTTTGTAGTGTCGCATTCAAATTCAACAACATTCATCAATATGCAACTAATTTGGCAATGTGTTGTTGCTGTTTTGTTTTTTCTATTGCAAGTCAAATAAAAGGAAAGTTTACTTAAGAAATAGATGGTAACTATGTCTTGAATCTCGTTCAACAATACTTTATTTGATCGTGTCTATTTAACTTTTCAAGAAGTGTCGTATTCACTAATATTGCTTCGGATTTTTTTCCATGTTCACTTTTTTCTTGCACTCTTAGCGCCCTGCATAGATACTACCCTTACTCAAAACATGTTCATCATCGGAATCATATCTTCGGCCTTGCATGCTTGCCATGGGCGGTCATCTGCATCCACATCCCATCCCCTGGCTCAACTATCTCCATGTGCTCAAGTCAGCTGTTGTCTTTCTATCTCTTTCCTCCATATGTCCCCCAGGGCGACAATGTCCGCACGATAAATTAAATGTTTATCACGAAGCCGGGATGCGGCAAGGAAAGAGACAGGAAAACGTAAGTCTTGAAGGAGCTCGATGACGTGGAGGCGTGCAGGAGGCATATGCTTGAGACAATTGACGGGATGGCAGCATCAAGGAGCGGCGGAGAGAGGGTGAGAAGGCTGCAGGAAGCAGCGATTGGGCTAGAGAATTTTTCGCATTGTTCATAATCCATTAGCAACCTAAGCCTCGGTCGCCTTCTCCAGCCCAATCACCACCTCCTTCAACCTCCCCACCATCTCTCAGCTGCCTCCTAATGCCTCATCTATTCATCGCTTTAGGCACGTCCCTCGCGCATACTTCCATGTTGTCAAGCTCCTTTTTGACTAGCGTCTTCATGTCTCTTTCCTCGCCACATCTTGACTCTATGATAGCCGCCGACTCTATCATGCGAACATAGTTGCCCTGGGTGACACAATGAGGAAAGAGACAGGAAGATGCAACTGTCAACTTGATCGCATGGTGATTGCGCCAGGGGATATCCTTGGGATGCGGATGCGGACAACTGCCCTTGGGGAAGCACACAGGGCCATAGATGTGATTCCATGACAAACGTGTTATGAGTACAGATAGTATTTATATAGGGTGTGTGTTTTCTCGTAGGAATAAGAAGAATGTGATACTGAAAAAATCCAAAGCATATTAGTTAATAAGAGATTTCTTGAAAGCAAATAAATGACGCGGCAAATAAAGTGCCTTGTCATGCCTCTTAATCTCGTCATATTCAGCACGTGGTTCAAGATATACTTGCCATTTATTTCCTGACTGAACTTTCCTTTTATTTGACTTAAAGTTGCAAAAGCAACAGCGCAGCACCATGGATATTGTTGCTGATAGAATTATTGAGTTGGAGGAACACCCCAATGGGGGTTGTGAGGCAATACCCTTGAGCTGTTAGAGGGCTTTTATAGTTTGAATCCATATTTTATTAGCAGTTCAGACTTTGGTTATGAATAGATACTAAGTGTATATATTCTATTTCTTTTGTAATTGAGGGTTGAAACATAAATGTGAGAGGTACTAATGATAGTGGAATTTTTATTGAATGTAGCTCTAGTTTAAGGGTAAATTAGGATAAACATCATGTGTAAATTTTCCTCTCTCACTTTTACTCTATCTTTCATTTTACTTAAATGCCTAAGCCTAACAAATCTCATCTTATCCAATAATTCTTGTGAACTTAATTCATATGCATATGAGTTCATCATCGTCATCATCGCCATCATCTCTATTGCCTACGATTGTTTCTTTAATGAAAATCAACCTCTGCTCATTGAGCACTTTCTACTCCCTACGGTGATCCCCTCCTTCAGCCGATCGTCTTCCCCCGACATTGCCTCAGCCGCCTTCTCCAGTCCAATCGCTGCCTTCCTAAGCCCCCCCCACCACCTCTCTTTGCCGCCTCCCGATGCCCCAACCTCGTCAATCGCCTCGAGCACATTCCTGGCACTTACCCTCCCCGTCGAGAACCTTCCTTAACACTTCGTTCATCTCCCTTTTAATGTCATTACTCCTCGTTCAGAAAAATAATGGTGGTCTTTGTTCTTGACACAATCTCTTATTAATTAATGATTATCTGGGTTTCTTTTCATACTTGAAATCTCTTATTAATTGATGAATTTTTGGACGTAACAATAAAAACAATAATCAGCCGTTTTTTTCGTTGTCTAAGCTTACTACGCACTTCAATGTAGACACTGAATACGTTGATATATTAATCTTTAAACATGTCACTTGCGTTTATATTCCTAATTCGGTCGTTGGCAATTTCTCTCTCATTTGCGCCACCATGCAAACGGAAATGATATAATTGTTTAAAAAAATAAAAAAAAAAAATGTTTTTAGAGCCGCATTAGACAACAGCATTTATCATTATGTAACTAATTTGGCCGCAGCGACCCAGGCTGTTTTGTTTTTACTGCTGCAAGTCAAATGACAGGAAAGTTTTTATTCTACTGCGAGGTCGAGCCCCATCGACGGCTGAGCTCGCTCAGCCGAGCCTCGCCCGATCAAGCGAGGCCTGCTTGGCCACCAGCTCTGACCCAGCACGTGCAAAAGCAAAACGCAAGGGGACCTGAGCTTACCTGTTCAACTTGCGTTGCGAAGGTCGTTGGATGGGTCCGCACGCGACTGAGATGCCCTCTCTTGCTCTTCTCAGTCGCTCGGACCTCCCACTCTCCGTTTGCCGTCTCTCCGTCCTGTTCCCCCGAGGAAGAAGAAGACCAGTCCCTTTTACCGAGCTCACCCTCGCCCTCAAGCTTGCTCACTTCCTCTGGAACCTCCTCTCTCCAGCTCACTCTCTCTCTGGTTTGCTTTCTCCAGCTAGCTCTCTCTCTCTCTCTCTCTCTCTCTCTCTCTCTCTCTCTCTCTCTCTTAAGCCTGGCCGACAAGCGCGCATGGCCCCTGCCACTGACAACTATCTTGCCGGCCTAGCCCCCCACTGCCAACCTTGGTTGTCGCTCCCCCTTTGCCTCTGTACCTCCTCTCTCTTTTTTTGGCAAACCGCATGCAATGCGTGAGGGAGAAGGCGGAGGAGACAAGAGGTCTGCAGGCTGGGCCATGGACAAGGAGGGAAAATGGGCTGGGTCTAAATGCAGAAGAGGAAGAAGGAAAAAGAAAGAAGTTAGGCCGGCTTACCCCCGGCCCGATCTCGCCTTTCATTATTATTATTATTATTATTATTATTATTATTATTATTATTATTATTATAAATTTTCTTAAAATTTTAATAATTGGCAATAGTAATGTAAATGCTCTTAATGTCTACGTGCAATGCATCTTAATGAAAATAGATGCGATGAAAATTATTTGTTTTACTTTTCTTTTAATTAATTAATATTTTAATAAGAACTTTTTTTAACCTAATTTTAGAAAATTCAGATTTTCTTTTTTAATTAATACTACTGATGCTAATGCTCCTACTGTCTACATGTTATGCAATTTAATGAAAATTAATTTTTATTTAGAGGTTAAAAATTAATCCCTAATTTTCTATATGATAAAGCCCTTAATAAAAAGGTTAAATTTTAGGTGTCAACAATGTAGTGTGATAATAATAGTCAATTTTAGATCACAAAAAATCAAATCGCAAATAATTATAAATTGTTGTGGAACCCATTTCTTCAAAAATTTGTGTCTCACAATAAACTATTATTCTCACAATACCCTAAAAATTGTTATATTAGCAAAACCTTTATTGTTTGATTTGATCAAAGCCAAACGAGATACCAACCAGGTCCATCCCCTTTCCCTCAATGCGCTATCCGTCTATTGAGGTAGGAAGGCAACATGAATTCTTCTTCACTCTCGCTCCTTTAAATTCGTTGCTATTATCTACTTCCCTAATTTAGTCAATGACAAATCTTCTCTTGTTTGCACCACTTCGCCATTGCACAAAGCGAACGAAAATAATTATTCGAGAAATATAAGCAAAGTTTATCTAGAATTGACACCTAATTTTCTCTCGTTTAGGCCACAGCTCTACCATGCAAAGCAAAAGGAGATATTGCTTAAAAAATATAAGGAAAGTGTACCTAGGGCCAATGAAATACACATGACCATTGTGATACTGAAGACATCACGGTCTGTTACTCATTTATTTCGAACGTTTCAATCATCAAATAAATAGTTTATACGCGGGAAAACGACCAATATGTTCCTTAATCGGGACGTTTAAGTTATCAATATTTTCATTATCAATGGTGGCTTACTGCCTCTATTGTTAACAGGGAATTGATAAGCCGACTCTGCCGCTATCTCTTGAAAGAGCGACGGTGCATTCTCCACCTCATATCTTCGCAAGGATGTGGGCCCTCACTGACAGATTTTATGCGCGCGCTCCGGATGCAGGGTCCTTATTGGATCGTTACAAATTTCCCGTGACGGTGTTGTTATGCTTGTCAGGTCCTTTTTTTTAGTACTGCCGGCCAAATAAAAAGGTAAGTATGGTTAGGAAATAAAAAATGTCAAGATGTGTATCGAGCCGCGTCCTTACCATATGAGGAGGCCGGAAAAGCATGAAGAGAGATGCTTCATTTGGCCTTATCTTTTTAATTACCTTCCAAGAAATCTCTTTTTGATTAATGGTTTGGGATTTATTTCCATAGTCACATTTCTCTTGCATTCCTAGGAGAGAAAACCCTCCGTATAAATGCAGCCCGTGCTCACTGCCTGCAAGCATCAAAACTTTCCAACCGCTTTCTCGTCTCAGTTTTCCAGGAAAGAAGAAAGCAAGTTCCTTCCTTCTTCATATTTGAGAAAATGCATATCGACCTGAGCAGCTCGTCGCGCCTTTTCTCTCCCCGTTCCGGTGACAAGAAGGAAGAGAAGCTCACCCCGAGGAGCTGGAATCTATCTCCAGCTCCTTCGATGAGTCCCTCCTCGCTTGCCTCCAGGGCCTGAGCCCCGCTTCTGTCAGCCTTGCCTGGCTCTCCTCTGCCGTTGACGCGCTCAACTTCGCTCATTCTGCAGTGAAGGCCTTGCTCCCCAACCTCGAATTGGACAAACCTGATGGCCTCTCGTCGTGGTATTCCGACTATAGCAGGAAGGTCCTGGGCATCCGCTCCGAGATCGCTCAACTGCGTGACCACCATGTGAAGCTGAGGATCGTGATTGAGCCCCTCCACTCAAATCCCAACCCGTTGGTGGAGGACATTCGCCGAGTGAGAGATTTGCTCGCAGGTTCGGAGGAAGAAGACAGCGATGGGGTTGTGAAGTCCTCTGGCAACATAGACGAGCTGATCAGAGACCTGGCTCATACCATTAGGACATCGGGTCTAGATAGAAAGGTCTCGGCGGTGGAGAGACCCATCCGCCACATGTTCCATGCTGCCGACTTCATGATGGCGTTCGTTGCTGGAGTCGTGCATGTAGCCTTTTATCCTTCCCCGGTGAGTGTTACCAGTATCTGTGTCCCGGAGGAGTTCCCTTGGGGAGACTCTTTTCGCATGATCGAGAGGGCAATTACCGCGGGCTTGGGGCGCAACCAGGAAAAGGAAAGGAAGATGTCCATGTTGAAGGAGTTTGAGGATGTGGAGGCGCGCCTTAGTCACCTGATCAAGGCGATAGATGAGGTTGCAGCATCAGGAAGCAGCGGAGAGATCTGTTACAAATAGTAAAATTGATTTTGTGTTTTGATTAGCTTATTTGTCTTTTAATTGTTTTTTGGCTATGTGTAAGCAAGAGCTAGTCGGTTTGTAAACCGTTAAAGAAACGTGTGCTACAGCACCACGTCTCTCTAAGCCGCCAGAGAAGAAAAATCATGAAGAAAGTACAAGTCTTGGGCACACAATAAAATATTATAGTTGCTGCTGAAGACTCCAAGTGCACGAAGGAAAGGAAAGAAAGCAACTGTGGACTGGCAATATTTTATTCTCACTGAAGACAGCAAGAAGAAGAGATACGCAGCCCACGTTTTTTTTGACTGCCAAGAAGAAAAGTTCAAATTTAACTCTTGCAGGTTTGAAGTCCAGGCGGTGAAGTGCTTTTAGATATAGGGTTATGTTAGTTTTTTTTAGTGTGTGAGAGTGTGTATGAAAGTGTGTGAGATTGAGATTTTAGAGAGAGTTTTAAGCTTAGCAAAATTAGTGTGTACACTCTTAAGCCTTTGCAAGGCATATTATGTAATATAATCTCTCTTTGTGTGTGTACTCTCTCTCTCCAAGTCCTCTTGGTTCCAACAACTAGGAGGATAAGTGAGATAGCGGCCGCGTTGGAGAAGGCAAACGGGGTGTTACTGGAGGGGGTGGACCGTCTGACAAAGGCGGTGGACGGGCTGTTCGTAACGGCCATGGAGATGATGGATGGGCTTAGAGAGCGGCTATCGCCGGAAATGCCATTGAAGGCGTACTTTGCAATGGAGGAAGACAAAGTGAAAGTGATTTCTAAGATTTGAGTGCGAGCAAGAGAATGTAACAGTTGTTGTTATGAACCGCAAATAAAGGAATAAAAGATGAACGGATATAACCGAGGACTCCACCACGAGCCTCCCGTGCCCGAAAGGCTCCTGAGGGCCGGGCCCCTATACCTCGGGAGAGACTAGCCCAACAATCCACCGCCAGGGCCCTCTACTTAAATTGCGAGCAATTGTAGGTTTTGAACTCTCAACCTCAGCGGTGAGGGAGGGACTCTCAACTAAGGTAGCTACCCACATATAGGTGATGAACGGAGATTTTGTTTTCATTGATGTGAAAGAATTGTTGTGAATAGAGATGACGAAGATGATGACAATCAATAATCTAGTTTAAAGGCTTGAAAGTTAGGGCACAGCATCGATGTGTCTAAGTCTGGTTCACATGAATTATTGAATAAGATGAGATTGACGTAATTTAATGTTGCATGTGTATCAAATTCGTGTGCATTGGGATCATGCAATAAGACAGCTGAGTTAAGGTCAAATTCATAGATAAGGGTTCCGAGCACACGATATTAAACTTTACAAAAGAATCGTTCGACCAAGCAACATTAGAAAAGAAATTGCCCAAATCAAATAACGCAATTAATTTTGTGAGGTAGGGTTTACATTTCATGTAAGTTTAAACTTTAAAATGAGTTCCGATACCATTTTGTAAGATAATTTTTTAGATAAACTTGTTTTTAGATAAATCATAAGACCAAACAAAAATTTTTAGGACCAAAATATAGCATTTAGTTCATGTATTGGCTATATTTGAGAAAGTAAAAAGAAATGAGGGATTAAAAGTTTGGATAGAATATGAAGAAATAAAATTAAATTCATAGAGAAAATATAATTTTATGCATTTTTTTTTTTTTTTTATATTTTCATCACTCTTCTCTAAAACATAGCATAAATTAATCCGAGAAATACACACACAACATAAGATGTATTCAATGAAAGGACTGAGGCAAATAATTTCGTTCTTGCGATAATTTTTTTTTTAACTTTATTGCATTTTTTGATGATTTATAATTCAATTTTACTTTTGTGATAAATTTTAAAATTATTTTTGCATTTATCATTGAATTTAAAGACTAAGACTCCTGATACCGTATTGTTAACAGAGATGGTATTTCTTTGATGTCCCATTTAAATACAGCAACATTCATGCACAAGTCACGCGTAATTGCATTCTCAATTTAAACACCAGTGTGACATTCTTTTTTCCGGTTATTAAAAGCTGAACGGTAGAAGATAATAAACCACATGACAATCACCTAGAGACCTTTATCAAAATAAAATTCGAAAATAATTTAAAATAAAGTGAGAAACCTAAATTACCGACCTGTAATGGGCGAGACGTTTCACAGATTGTTCAAATATCTTACAAAAGAAACAAATTTTTTTCCTCGGGATAGATATGGCTCGAACCATTGAACTATCCAAAAGATTAATATAAAGAAGATAAATTTCTTTTCCGAAAAGTAACATCTTTTTTATTGTTTCATTTTAGTCAATTTTCAAGATCATGAAATTGCAATTTCAATTTTTTTTTTCAAAAATTCCTGGGCAAAGAACTTGTTAATGGGAAAGCACATCTTCTTGCAGCTTTCTTTATGCACACTCAGGTCGATTATCATATTCTACTCTTCTTTATTTTAGGTTTTTGATTTTTGCGAACCTTCTCTTAACTTAATTTTAATTTAATGTACAATTTCTAAAAATTTTCAAAAGTATATCAATACTAACAGGCACAATTTATACATAAAGTTTTCATGATTTTCTGAAATTTCAACTTTTTTTCCTCAATTTTTTTAAATTTGAAGGACAATTCATACATAAGCAAATAAAAAGTATATTCTTACAATTTAACCATTTAATAAAACCATTCGCTTCAAGTAGAACCGGACAAGACACCAAGCAGGCCAATACCCTTTCCCTCACTACACTATCCGTCTGCTGAGGTAGGAAGGTGACATTGATGAGATCGACGCAGGCGAGCTTTGAAAGCTTTCCCCGAGAGATTTCGGGAGAGGCCTCGCGACCAGAGGGAGGGGCACGAGTTCGAGGGGGTTCGAGATCTGAGTAGAGGGCAGAGGAAGAAGGGTCGAGATCTAGGCACAGATTTGAAAATCCGCCGTGCCGAGTCACCCCGAGCCAGGCCGCCGTTGTCTTTGACATTGTAGCACCAGATCTTTGCTGAAGCTCGCCGCCGCCATCGCCATGACCGAGCCCCAAACCAACCGCTTCAAGTCGAGCTGTCGTCCTCGGATGCCACCTGCATCAGTGTTGCTGCGCCATCAATTCGCTATCGACCACCACCCTACCGCCAGACTTGTGGTCGCCCAATGATGGGTTGCTGCCCCTCTAGATCCGCGGTTACTCCGGAGCTCAAAATCCAAATGCAAGTCAAAACCCTGTCGCGAAGTCCCCCCCCAAGGCCGTGCCAGGCCGTCATCGCTTCACACACCGTCGTGCCGACGCTGCTGATATAATCATCGCCGCTCGTTGTGTCACCGTCGCTGCTCCACCCCCTCTCTAAACCTTAACCGTCGTCCCTGTTAGACAGCCAGCTACCGCCGCTTGCCGCGTTGCTGCCGCCAAGTCACCGTTCCTCCCCTTTCGGCGCCGCAAAGAGGCCTTGGAGATGAGGTTGCGAAATCAGGTCGCGGTTGGGTTGGACGAAAGCCCCGCCGGGTAGGGTTTCGACTAGGAATCAGTCGGGCTTGGGTTGCGAGCTAGGTTGGGTATACTTGTCTGGGTCTAGCTAAAACGCGAGCTTGTGGGCGGGCCATTTTTAGGGGATGAGGCTCGGATTGGGTCCTTGTTTTCGACCCATCCGAGCCGATCCGCGACTCGGTCGGTCCAAACCTGGGGATCCAACTTGGGTCGTCTTTATATTATATTATTACAATATTTTAATTAAAAAAAAAAAAAAGAGGAAAAATCCCAGATCAAGCCGTTCGGGTCTCGGGTGGATAACCCGGCTGGACCCAACCCAAGGATCCAACCTAGGTTGTTTTTCAAATATAATAATAATAATAATAATAATAATAATAATAATAATATTTCAAATTAAAAAATAAAAAATAATTTATTTTCCAAAAAAAGTCCCATATTTTCTCGTAAAGTCCAAAAAAATCCAAAAATTCCATGTTTTTCCAAAAAAGCCAAAAAAAGTAAGAAAAAAGGCAAAAATGATTTATATTTTCAGAAAAGATCAAAAATCCAAAAAATATGTTTTTTTTTTTTGGTAAAAGTAAGAATATATTGAGTTTTAAATTAAATTAGACAAGAAGGTTCGGCGCCAACTTACACTTATAATGACAACAAGTCATAAAGAGTGGAAGGAAGCCGAAGAAAAAAACAAAAAAACCGCAAACAAAGTGGCAAAACCATAGAAAATAGAACAACCAAAATAGCAAGCAATAGAACCAACAAACGAATGTCAACTAAAGTAGCAACAAGGCCGACAAGACACAAGGGCAAGCATCGGCAGGAAGACCACATCCTCCAGCACTAGATCATCAACCAGCCAGCCGCCAAAAGAGAGGAGCCACCAAGGTGAGCTGCATCCGCCAAGCAAGCAATCGCAGGTTTGGGTATCTGAAGAGCAACCATCTAGCCACCTAAACTAAAGAACCACCTAGGAAAACCATAACAGTCCAAGACCGCCACAAATCCATCTCACATCCAAACGAGGATAGGCGACGCAAAAGCCAACCACAGCTTGATAGAGGAAGCACCGCCAACCAACAAGGAATCTACCACATTAAAGTGGAGTAACAGGGTCCCTTGAAGAGAAGATAATCAGGTCAACTCCCTAGCTGCGCTGCCATCTCTTATTGCAAGTGGTATCCTCCACATTCCCAAAGGAGGTAGCCTTGTCCCTGGCAACCTTAAAAATGTGATTCTTCATGGCTGAAACAGCAAGAGCTTGCTCTCTAAAAAGAATGCTATTCATGTTCTTCCAAATAATATGGCACAGAGCACCAAAAGAAAAGCAGGCAATGCATTTATAAAACTCTTTACCTGAAAGTAAGGAGATAGCCCACCTTAGGTTCTCACCCCAAGACTTGTTTCGCCATGGAAGATTGCATCTAGCCGCCGAAAAGAAGGCTACGCTAGTAGTGATATGACACCCAAAAATAGATGATCAATGGAATCAGGGATCTCCTCGCAAAAGGGACAAAAGCCGCTTTCTATCCTACTGTGAGATAATAATAGAGCTTGAGTAGGAAGTCTGTGCTTAGTAATAAGCCAAATGTTAACTTGGTACCTCGGTGTAATCGCATATTCCAAATGAATGCATGCCAGTAGACTCAGACCTTCTTCTGCCTAATGGACTCCTAAGCCGAAGCTACGGTGAAGCAGCCTGAGGAGCTCTCCTTCTAGAAAAAAAAAATAATCTAGGCTCTAGTCAAGTGTCGGAAGGGGGTGCTCCCACAGATCCAATAGCGTCTTGAACACCTAGCCAAACTCAATGAATAGGTCAGCCACTGTCACCTACTTGTGAAGCTCGAAGCTATAAATGAGGGAATCCGAAAAAATTAAGTTCATAGGACCCTTAGGGTGCCAATTATCAAACCATAGGGACACAGAGAGGCCATCCCCTATCCTCCAATAGAAGGAGTTGCGAAATTTAGTTCTGAGAAGAAGGATCTTCTTCCAAGCCCACAAGCAGTAGGTTGGCTTCTTAGTAACTCAGAAGTTCTTCCTTTTAAAAAGTGAAATGGAACCACTTACACCATAATGACTCATTGTCCGAGAATAAAATCCATATATGTTTGAGCATAGCAGCCTTGTTACACTCTCGAAGTCTCCGGATGCCAAGGCCTCCCTCCTCCTTTAGGTGGCAGACATCATCCCATGACACCTTCACACCCCCTCTACCCAAGTCTAAGCCTTTCTAAAGGAATTGTCTGAGGATTTGTTCAATTTTATCTAACACATATATAGGCAAAATGAAAACGCTAGCCCAATAGGCTTGAGTCGCATGCAAGACTGAAATAATCAGGCTGAAGACATCCGGCCAATAAAAAAATGCTTTTTATGTTCAAAAAAATGAGAAAAAGACCTAAAAATGGTTTTCCTCTCCAAATGTATGGAAAATCCCTCAAAAATCCAAAAATTCTTAGGGTTTAAACAACATTAAGTACAAGAAGGGCATTAGTGATTAACTAGTGTAATCAAGTCCCCGAAGCTAGTTTCTCTAGTTGCGTAGGAGTGAATATTTCTCCCAATATTTCGCTTGGGTTTCTAGCCGACTAATTCCAAATCGATTAGTGGTGACTCCTTCTAAAATTAACTTATAAATTAAAATATCAAATCATTAAGTCGTGAATTGGTGGGCTTGGGGAGCCTAAGCTAAGTCTAATAGACTTAATCAAACCATTAGCCTTCGCCGGCAGCCGTCTCTGATCGAGCGCCCAAAAAGAAGGTTGCAACAGCTTGGCGAGTCCGCTGAGGACATTTTTGAAGACTTAGGCTGTTTTATATTGTTTAAATACTTTACTGAAATGAATTTTTTCTTTTTATGCAGGTCAATAGCTTAAAGGTCTATTTTAATTGTGTGAAAATAAAATGCTTTAAATGCTTAAGCACTACACACAGCACACACAACTTGGCCGTCGGACCTAGGTTGCCATAGGGTATTTAAGATGGTGTTAAGAAAGATACGGTCTTGAACGCGAGATTGCGATGTAGATGTTGCCTTTCTTTTCCTCGAATTTCTTTAGCTGAGGTTAAGAGGGTACAATGCCAACACAAAACCGCGACAAGCAAACACCCTTTTAATTTCAACAAGTCTTCTTAGTTAGAAATCGAGCCGTGCATGTCATACGCATGTCAATGTAATTATCATCAATTTTCTTGCATGAAGTAAGTTTTTATCCATGCACTTTGCAATTTACTTATCTTTCTCTATATATTGAGCAGTCCATGATTAGTCTAGGGTTTAATACCACGATCATTTAAATCTGGAAGTAATTGTCATAAAGTTTTTTTTTTTTAAAAAAAAACTTTGGCAAAGGAAATTACTTTCAATTGGTGTTTTTATTTTTACAAAGTCCCTTTTTGCAAGAATTTTCATTTGCTTCAAAATGAATATAAGTCTTTTTCAAAATTTGTTACAATTCATGCTTTCTTTGCCTTTCAAATTGAATATCCTTTTAGTCCATGCTAACATGTCACATGCCTTTTTTCAATCCATACTTAGGAAATCCTCTACATGTACAAACTTTTCATAAATAAACAAAAGGATAGGATTAGATTGCCATCATGGACTGATGTCCTTATTTATGCCCAAGTAATCATGGAACATCAACATTCACCGAGCTAGACTCGTTCAAAAGCAAGAGCAAGAATGGTCGAAGATGATGTACCAAGCTGTGTTGCAATCATGGAAAGCGAAATAAAGCAAATCTTCAATGTGCTTCAACAACTCTCAAAGAAAATAGACTCCATCCAGGGCAAACTTACTCTTACCCCGGCCTCAATCAAGGTATTGTTACCACAATCATCCACCAGAGGTGATCAAGACAGAGATACCAATGATATCATGCTCGAATTTTAGGATGATCCGCACCAAATTGCGATTGAGAAAGCTAAGCCAAACAGTTCGTCTAAAACTAAGCATGACAAATGCCTTGAAGAACTTAAGGAGCGGCTGAAACAACTGTAAGGTCTCTAAGATCCAACTTTGACGGACCTCTCCATTTATTCCAAAGTCAAAATGCTGGAAAAATTCAAAATGTTTGAGTTTGAGAAGTACGATGGCACGACTTGCTCGAGGGCTCATTTGCAAATGTACTTAGTTCGATGACCAAATACGTTAATAATGTACCATTAATAATCCAGTTGTTCCAATCAAGTCTAGTAGGCCCTACCCTGAGATGGTACATCACGAAGAACATGAATCTCCTCAAAACATGGAGCGAAGTGAGTGAGGCATTCTCAAGCAGTACAAATTCATAATGGACATTACCCCTTCTCATGAGGATCTTGAGCGTACCAAAAAGAAAAAAAAAACATGAATCGTTCAAAGAATATGCAATTAGATGGAGGAATCTAGTCGCCCAAATCAATCATGAACCAACCAATTTCGAGCTGAGAAAGATGTTTATCAAAACCCTCCCATATAAGTACCATAATCGAATGGTAACTACAATTGCCCAATCATTTAATCAACTCATTCCAATAGGGCAACAAATCGAGATGGGGTTGAGAGATGAACCCGTACCCTCGAGTAGGAGGCTCAATATGAATAAAGAACCCCTGGTGGATGTCAATGCAACTGACACCACAAACACCAGTCATCCCTTGACTATTTAGATAAGCACGGGACAGCGACAGACCACTAGTCATCAGCCTCCCAACATTACAACAATAGGAGGCAATTTACTCCGCTTCTTGGATCTCCATCTCTGGTGCTAGCAATCCTCTGGAAGAAAAACCTCATTTCAATTGAGCCAAAACAACCCAATGCCAAAAGCTTTTCCAACTATGACTCGTCCAAAAAATGCGACTATCACATGGGAGAAGTGGGGCACTCGATTGATGAGTGCTTCGCCCTTAAGAATCGAATCAAAAACCTGTTAGACACTAAAGCTTTCTCTTTCTAAAGCACCAAACCAAATGTCTAGAGCAATCCGTTCCTTGATCACACCAACAAAGTAAACGCGGTATTCAATTCTGAAGTCAGTCATATAAGAAATGTCAAAGCACATACCACTGACATTTATCAAGGGCTGGTAGGGGCCAGGTATTGTTCAAGTAATGAAGTACCATCCTTAACAACAAAGAAAGAAGGGCTATATGACATGACCACCATGTTTGGGGACCTTTTCATAGGTGCCATCGAGGAGGAACAACTAGAACAAACAGGTGATAACTTCTCGTTTACCCAGCTTCAATGTCAAGTTAATGAACTACGCGAGACAGTACACCACTTGACGGAAAATTCCACTCAAGCTACTCATGCATTCCGTTCTCATGACAATGAAGAGTTGGCAGCCGAAATAAATGAAGAAGACCCTACTAACACGATTTGGCAAGAGGAACGGCTACCCCAGTCCTCAAGCAACACACGACCATATTCGCCTCTTCCTAAATTGATGGCAACTATTTTCCCCATCCTTTTAAAGTAAGGAATGATCTCTAAGGAACTGAGACACCCTGCCCTCGAGTACTTCCCTAATTATGATCCATCCAAGTATTGGGACTACCATTCGAGGGAGTTGGGGCACTCATTAAATGACTATACCGTTATGAAAAAAAAGGTTCAAGATCTTTTGGATGTTGGGGTATTCACGTTCTGCTCTTCGGGGCTATGTTATGGCAAAGATGACCTCCTCGTGGTACCTAGCACCCGTACCATGTTCCCTGAACATGCTAAGGAGACGCATAGAGGAAAGACAATTATGGACACTTTGGGCCAATTAAGTGGTAAACTCAACTACTATGTCAACTATTCAATCCCCAAGGTTTCTATGACCATCATCAGAGCATTGTCTTTGATGGATGGGGAGGCATGGATGATTTGAAATTCATAAAGCTAGGAGCACAAGGAGGCACAACTGGCGACTGGTATGAGATTTCTTCGCGAGCGTCATCAATGAAGGACCGTCAGAGGAAATGGGTGCAGGCCTGCTCAAGTAGAACCCTTTTTAATTTCCCTGCATATTTCCCTACATGGGAACCTATACACCTTTCTTAAGTCTAGCTTGTTTTGTTTTCAACATTAGTTCCACTTGAGGAACTAACTTTTGAAATAACTCTTCCAAAATGTAAACGAACCTATTACTAAATAAAGTTGAAAACATTTTGAGGGCATGAGGAGACATACCAAACCAGCCCGATGATGTTATCCAACCATGAAAAGAAAATATCATCCAAGGAGATTACTGAGGGCTAGGCTTCCTCATGCTTTCTCCCCAAAGATTACTTTTGAAAAAAAAAAAAAAAAAAACATTTCATTACCAAAAGCTTTTGTCAAAACAAGATGTTAAATTTTATCCTGTTTATTTTTCTTATTCACTTTGTGTCTTAGAAATATCATTCCCTTTGACTTAGCTGACAGGGGGCATTTGAAGCCAACACATCATATGAACTTGCCAAATTCGAAGACACCCTTCCAAGATAACATGGGCAAACAACAAAAATCATCCCATTTCAAAAAGGGTAAGTCTTATTCCCAGAACGTAATGTTAGGAATGACATCATCTCTCTTCTATTTATAGGAAATGAAAGATCGAACGTAATAAGCATAGGCATACGATTAAACTTGAGCATGCACACCATGGTAGCTTAAGGCAAGATAACCTCCCCCATGCTACTCTCGGTCTTCCCATTTTGCAAGCCATCCCTGGGAGATCTATGCACTCCGCCCCACTCCTGCACAACTCTATCTCAAATCGGAGCAATATATTCTCTCCACAACGTCCCTGAGCAACTAGATGATGTGGTTTCATTAATAGGATTTTCAGCTTCAACAAGCCAAGAAGTGTAGAGAAGAAATTTCTTCTCTTAAATGGACTATTGTCAATAGGGAGAAAATCCAGACACTCGAAGCAGTCTCTAGCCCCCTATTTCAGATGATAACATTAGAGCCTAGAAACCTCACTTCTTTCTCCAAACGCATGCTCTCCCAAGAAGTGACTACCATCGGAGAATTCGAGGTTTTAATTGTCCATCTCAAATTCCATGGGAGCTTGAGGTACATGACCTTGCCTAATGCCGCTAATGATTAGATAATCAATGATAGACAAAAAAAAATTCCATAGAAAGAGAGCATTGAAGATGAATCAACAACCATCAATCGTGCACACATGGCCACAAACAATGAGGGCCAATCAAAGGAGATGTTGAACTATGTCAAGACAAAAGATGGTCATCGACATTCAAATATCCCTAGGGGACAACAAATACAAACTCTGGGGAAGGGTAATTTGGTATCGTTTCCAATACTCACTCTCTTTGAACTTGTTTTTGACATATTTTCCCTATCGGTAGGAAGTATCGGGATTCAAGAGCCAAACTTAATGGTTAGATTTGGCAATTCAATATTAGCTAAGTTAGTACATGGAAAGGACCCGTATTCAATTCACCTAACTTGGTGTAAAAGGATGTGTCATCCGGAAGCCAGTTCAATCAAATGGAAAAATAAATGCTCCATGAATGCTACCAGTGCCACGGCCTATTAGTATTAGGAATGAAATGATCTAGAGGCATTCAGAGTTCAAACGGCAGCTAATTGCCATGTGTAAACACTAATAAATTTTTTTGCTTCTTCTGCAACTGCAAAAACAGGAGAATAATTGACCTGACGAAATGAGAAACGTAGGACTTCGTGTCCTTCTTGTACTTCAGGTCCACTCAATCATCTACAAACCAGTGAAGGGTAATGTTGTATCAATCCTAGTCATTCGACTCCCGAAAGAGTTCATAACTAACACATTCCCTCTTGTTTGTTGCAGGATCACTTGACCATCAAACATGCGGAAAACAAATCAATGCGATGCATGTCAGACTCTAATGAGCTCTCCCAAACAAAATGGCATCTCAAGTATCGCCAAAGCAAATGACAAAAATCCTTCAGGCCTCAATTCACCTTTAATTTTAGCCCAGTTGATTGATCCATTTTTGTCTTCTCTCATACGAGGCAAAAGTAGAAGTGCCCATCAAATTAATGATTGGATTTCCAACCTCGGCTAATCATTCTTCTGTTATCTCCCTATTGAATAGGGACAGTTTGTCGACACCCATTTGTGAATAACTCTTTTGATGTTCAAAATTTAACACATTTGTAAATACAATTCTGTTAAATAAACATCCCTAAAGTTGTTAATAAGTTTTTTTTGAGTAAAAACCATTCATTTGTTATGAAAGTACGAACTTCATCATATTTGAAATGATGCATGCCCTTTCAAAATGGATTTTTGTACAATGATTTTATCAATTTAAATCACTAATTCCACTGAGAATTATTAGAATAGACAACTAAATGAAGAATACAAGATTGATTGAGCATCCTAGATGAGGTGCGTCAGGATAATGAAAGGCAAGCCATATCCTACACACAATTCCCCCATCTATACACTTGCAAGATGAATGCAGAAAATTCCATGACTGTAGGGTAAAGAGTTCTCTCGCGAGTGGTATGATAATCAAAATAGTGAAAGGCATTTCTTTGCTTACCCCCTTCTTGAGCCCCATACATTGGTGGAATTTTTGTCCTATCCCCGTCAAAGAACCACCCCACACTAGGGCAAAATGGAGGCGAAGTGGCATCACAAGGTAAGAAGAGGGATAGAAATTTTCTTGCTCACACTTGCATCAATCTTCGGGTGTCTTTATTGCATATGAACACTCGCGTTAATTTAAGTGCCCTAGAATGACGAAAAACAATTCTTTCTCTATATATTTGTATTCATTGTACAACCCAATTAAGTCTGTATTTTCACCATCACATGAAGGTAAAACAAAAGTTACTACCATTCAAGCAGTATAGCCCAGAGCACCAGCTGAAGATGAAGACTCAAGAGTCTAATAGTAGTGCTTCCTTTGAACTTGCCTAGGCCAATCCCTCTAACGATAAGAAAAAGCAGGGACATACAAAGCAGTGTACCTGGTAAAAGCAAGGTCAATGTCCATAAATGAAAAATTGGAATAAAAACTAGGGCATGAAAAAAAGTAGTGTGCTTGGTAAAAGTAAGGTTGATGTCCCCCAAACAAAAAAGATATAGCCAAGAAAAATTGTTGTTGTGGTTCAATTAATAGAGCCTCCATTTGATAGTGGGAGAAAAGATTGGTGACAATGCCAAGGCACTTACCAACTCTCACCCTTTTACACATGAGCCAAGTCCACGTTGCATCCCTCTTGTAAAAGTCTCTTTTGACTATGGCACTTCAATTAACGTAGGATTTCATAAAGCATTGCTTGAAGAAGTACGAGCAAGATTATTTTATCTCTGTTCATAGGATTCTTGACTTGCAAACCCGGAGATGATCGTATAGCACTTCGTTCATAAGCCTTGACTTTCACAGTCCCCTTTGATGAGCTGTTGACCAGGCCCACATTACAACCCCAACAAAGACTTCTCACACTAGCAAAGTCGTACCGCTTGCAAGAATACTTGGCCCCTTGTTGATATAATGACAGTGAGATAGTGTGGTCCTCATAAATCCTGCATCAATGGTCAAGATAGCATTTTCCATGAGAGTGAGTGAAAAGTCATTTCAGACTAAAAGTCCCTCATTTAGCATGTTCAAGATATCTACATTTTGAATGAAGGGTGTCTTACAAAAATTTTCCCTAGTGGAACTCAGATTATGCGAAACTGATGAAATTGGCATGCATGAATCACATTTAAATTCATGAATTTATAGCACGTACAATCATTGTGTGCATATTACAAGTCACTCAATAGCAGACATACTTCCAAAGATTAGAGATATCATCAGGTAAGCTTATCTCTACCTTTATTTCCAAAATTTTGTTTTTGAGTATCGACCATCGCTCAGATACTTTGTCTCCTTGACACTCGACCTGTTTGAGCTGTCTCCAAAGTTTTGATACTTGCCACTGTCCAGGTATCCCCTTTGTCTTTGAGTACCGCCTACTATTCGGATACTCCATTTTCCTGACACTCGACCTATTCGAGTTGTATTCATAGTAATAAAGCCTACGACTAACCAAGTATCCCATTATTAGGTACTTATAACTGTCTAGGTACTCTCTTATCAATGCTCGACCCATTCGAGTCATCTCCTAAGTATAGGAGCTTGCAATTATCCAAGTATCCCTTTGTCTTTGAGTACCCACCATTGTCCGAGTACTCCCCCTTATTGACCCTTGATCAGTTTGAGTTGTCCTCAAAGTATTGATGCTTGCAATGGTCCAGGTATCCCTTTGTCCTCAAGTACCTATCACTGTTTAGATACTCTCTCATTGACACTCAACTTGCCCAAGTTGTCTTTTGAGTTTGGAAGCTCGTTATCGTCCAAGTATTTCTTTGACTTTAAGTACCATCACTATTCGGGTACTTCCTTTCATTGACACTCGACTTGTTCGAGCTATCTCATAGTATTGATGCTAGCGACTAATCAAGCATCCCAATGTCCTCAAGTACCCGATATTGTCTAGGTACTTCCTTCCGTGACACTTGACCTGTCCAAGTTGTCCTCAATTGTGTCATTGAATACCAGTAGTTGTTCAAGTATTCCACTACTTAGTGTGCTTGCGATTACCTAGGTATGTTTCTTATCATCATGACACTTGCACATGCCTAAGTGGTCCCATATTATATCATTAAATACTTGTGTTCATCTAAGTATCTCGCTACTTTGTATACCTACTGCTACCTAGGTGTTCCAACCTTTTTAAGTGCTTGTGGCCATCCAAGTAAGCCTCATGCTACATTCAAATCCATTTTACCAGGAGGTGAAAGACCTTCATGAATATGTGAAACATGTCCTTGATAGTCTATTTACCAGAAGTTGGGAGACCTTCACAAACATACAAGGCGCATCCTCGATATTTCACATACTAGGAGGTGAGAGACATTCACGAATATCTTAAGTATGTCCTCGATATTCCCAATTATTGGAGGGGAGAGACCTTCACGAATATGTGAGGCACATCCTCGATATTCCATTTACTAGAAGGTAGGAAACTTTCATGAATATGTGAGGTGCATCCTCAATATTCCACATACCAGGAGGTGAAAGACCTTCATGAATATCTCAGGTACATCCTCGATATTCCTAATTGCTAGGAGATGGGAGACCTTCACGAATAGGCGAGGTGCGTCCTTGATATTCCAACTACCAGGAGATGGGAGACCTTCACAAATATGCGAGGCACATCCTCGATATTCCCTTTATCAAGAGGTGGGAGACCTTCACGAATATCCTAGGTACGTCCTCGATATTCCCAATTACCAGGAGGTGAAGGACTTTCACGAATATCGCAGGTGCTCCTTCGATGCCTGCAAATGTCTAGGTATCCTCCAGAAGTTCGTACTTATGATTATCCAAGTACCCCTTTTGATGCCTGCGAACATCCAAGCACACTTGAGAGTTCATACTTGTGATCGTCCAAGTACTCTTTAGATACTTGCAAGAAGTTAGGTATTCTCTAGCATCTAGTACTTGTGATCATCCAGGTACTCCTTCAACGCCTGCGAATGTCTAGGCACCCTCCAGAATTCGTACTTGTGATCATCCAAGTATCCCTTCGATGCCTACAAACAACTAGGTATCCTCCAGGTTCGTACTTGTGATCATCCAAGTACCTCTTCAATGCCTGCAAATAACCAGGTATCCTTCAAGTTAGTACTTGTGAATATCTAGGTACTCCTTCAATGCTTGTGAATGTTCAAGTATCTCCCGAAGAAACAGATGCTCAGAGAAAGGTCGGCGCATCTCTTGAGAAATGTCAAATTCCAATCGTTGTCCTTGACAATGATCAGTCACCAGCAAATAGATGCCCTGAGAAAGGTCTGCGCATCTCCCGAGAAAGGTTGGGTACCATTCGGTGTCTTTGACAAAGATCATGCACCAACAAGCAAATGCCTTGAGAAAGATCGGCGCATCCCCTAAGAAAGGTTAGGTAACCAACCGGCATCCTTGATAGAAATCAGGCACCAACAAACAGATGCCCTAAGAAAGGTCGGCACATCCCCTTAGAAAGGTCAAGTAATCAACTGGTATCCTTGACAGAAGATCAGATACCCCACAAACAGATGCCCTGAGAAAGGTTGACGCATCCCCCAAGAAAGACCGGGTAATCAACCAATGTCCTTGACAGAAGATCAAGCACTTTAAAAAAAAGATAAATGTCCTGAGAAAGGTCGGCGCATTCCTAGAGAAATGTTGAGTAACCAACTGGTGTCCTTGACAATGGATTAGGCACCCCACAAACAGATGCCTTAAGAAAGGTCGGCACACCCCTAAGAAAGGTTGGGTAATCAACCGGTGCCCTTGACAGAGGATCGGGCACCCCACAAACAGATACCCTGAGAAAGGTCGGCGCATCACCCAAGAATGGTTGGGTAGCCAACTAGTGTCATTGATAGAGGATTAAGCATCTCACAAACAGATGCCTTGAGAAAGGTCAGCGCATCCCCCAAGAAAGGTCGGGTTGCCAACTAGTGTTCTTGACAGAGGATAAGGCACCCCACAAATAAATGTCCCGAGAAAGGTTGCCACATCCTCCGAAAAGGTTGGGTAAACAACTTATTGTTCGAATAGAAGACCGAAAAATGGTTCGGGTCTCGGAAAAGTAATTTCTTGTCAAGGCGACCAAAGAAAGGTTCAGGTCCTAGACAAACCACTTATTGCTCTAACATGCGATCGAAGAATGGTTCGGGTCCTGAAAAAGTAATTTCCCATCAAGATGATCGAAGAAAGGCTCAAGTCTCGGAGAAGCAACCTCCTCACACACTAGGTAAGATGATACCCTGATACTTGCCAAACTTAAGAATCGCACCTTATCTCACTCATGCTCAATAAGTAACTACCGGGTATTTTCTTATCTGTCTTATCAAATATAATACTATATTGTTATTTTTCTGCATAGGACAATAGGTCCCAAATGAAATAAAATCGGTTGCACATGCATGGACAAAATTTAGGCATCAATTTGTCTTTGAATACAACCTCGCAAGCTTATCTTCAAAGAAGGACGGTTGTTGACACTTAAATTTTTATTAATTTTTTTAATTAGGCCTTATTTTATTTTTTTTCCTTTTTTCGGATAAGGTAATTATAATAATAACAATAATAATAAATAACAAACAAAAAGAAAACAAAAAATAGCAGCCCATTCGAGCTAGGCCTTTTGTGCTAAACCCCCCTTTTCCCCTTCTGCATGGGCCCTCAAGGCCCATCTCTTCCTAACCTGGCCCAGCCCCCTAGCTCCCTTGTCATCTTCTTCCCCTCCCTTTGTAATGCATGCGCTGGAAGCTGGGCGCACGCGATGTTGTATGAGTAGGCAGACAGCGATGCACGTGGAGCAGCTGGTGATGGATGGGATGCACCAAAGGATGGACAGGTGGCTGAGGTGACGCAAGTCCAGCTGCCCTAAGGCCAGTTAGTGTGCGAGGATTGGCGATTGGAGCTCCGTCGACTAGCCGCCCCTTCACCTACAAATAGTACTCCCTAGGCCTTGGACGATGGCAAAGGGCACTCGAGGAAACAAAGCAAGATTGACGTAGGTGAGCTTCAAAAGCTTCCCCTAAGAGACTTCAGGGGAGGCCCGAACACTCACAAGTGGAGATTGGAGGCCTCATGACTGGAGGGAGAGGCACGAGTCTAAGGGGGTTCGAGATCTAAGTAGATGGCAAAGGAAGAAGGGTCGAGATATGGAAATCTGTTGTGTCGAGTTGCCTTGAGCCAGGTTGCCGCCGTCCTCGACATTGCAACACCAAACCTCTGCCGAAGCTAGGCTGCCGCTGTCGCCATGACTGAGCCTCAGACCAACCACTTCAAGTCAAGCCATCGTCCTCCGACGCCACCTGCATCAACGTTGCTGAGCTATTGATCTGGTACCAACCATCGCCCTTCCGTTGGACTTGTGGTCACCCAACGATAGGTTGCTGCCCCTCCAGATCCGCAGTTACTCCAAAGCTCAAAATCCAAACACAAGTCAAAGCCCTGTTGCGAAGTCCCCCCTCCCCCCCAGCCATGCCAAGCCATGCCAAGTCGTCATTACTTCACATGCCATCGTGCTGATGCTGTGGATAGGTAATCATTGCCGCTCGCCGCGTCGTCGCCGCTACTCCACCCCCTCTCTAAACCTTAACCACATCCTTTGTTGCATAGTCGGTTATTGCCACCCACTGCGTCATCACTGCCGAGTCGCTGTTCCCCCCTTCTAATGCCGCAAACGCCCTGGAGATGAGGTTGTAAAATCGGGTTGCAGTCGGGTCGGACGAAAGCCCCACCAGGTAGGCTTTCGATTAGGAATCGGGTCAGGCTTGGGTTATGAGCCGAGCCAAGTATACACGTTCGGGTATTGCTAAAATGCGGGCTTGCGGACGGACTGTTTTTAAGGGATGAGGCCGGACTAGGCCTTTGTTTTCGACTCATCGAGCCAATCTTTACAATGTTATAATTAAAAAAAAAAAACAAAAAAAGAGGAAAAATCTTGGATTAGGCACTGCAACGTCTCAAGCGGACAACTTGAGCCGGACCCAACGAGGATCTCGACCGGGTCCTTTTTTTAATATATTAATATATTATAATAATAGAAAATAATATTTCAAATTAAAGAATAAAAATGTAATTGATTTTCCAAAAGATCAAAATAAAAATGTCCTGTATTTTCTCGAAAGTCCAAAAAATCCAAAAATTCCCTGTTTTTTAAAAAAATCCATAAAAAGTAAAAAAAAAAAGCCAAAAATGATTTATATTTTTAGAAATGATAAAAAAATCCAAAAAATGCTTTTTATGTCCAAAAAAGAGAAAAAGATGTTTTTCCTCCATAAATGCATGCAAAATCCCTCAAAAATCCAAAAAGCCTTAGGGTTTAAACAAAATTAGGTACCGGAAAGGCATTAGTGATTAGCTAGTATAATCAAGTTCCTGAACCTAGTTTTTTTTTGTTACGCAGAGCGAATATTCCTACTAATATTTTGCTTGGATTTCTAATTGGCCCACCCAAAATGGATTAGTGGCGACTCCTTTTAAAGTTTACTTATAAATTAAAATATCAAATCATTAAGTCGTGAATTGGTGGGCTTGGGAGAGCCCAGGCTAAGCCTAATAGACTTAGCCAAACCATTAGCCTCCGCAGGTGCCCGTCCTTGATCAGGTGCCGAAAAAAAAGGTCATGACAATATGTACAAGAAGCCTTCTGCATCAAACATGGTATATTGATGCATCGTCATTTCAATTTGAAGATGGATGAGGGTTCTTCTATGACACATCACATAAATGAATTTAACATAATTACGACTCAATTGAGTTCGATGGATATCAAATTCAATGACAAGGAAAGGCTTTAATCTTATTATTTTCTCTATTTGAAAGTTAAAGTGCAACTATGATTGCATTGAGCAGTTTGTCCAGAAAGAAAAAAGTTGAAGCTTCAAGCAATTTGAAATTTGATTCTTAGCGAGGATTTTGCAAAAGAGAATCAGGTAAATTTTCAGGTGTTGCCTTAAATAATGAAGGTAGAGGAAGAAAGACCATCTAAAACGAGATTGTGGAGCCCTAAAGAAAAATTTTCAATATCGAGACTGAAATTAAGAGGAAGAAAAATCTGTGAATGTAGCTCTTGAAGAGATGCATGATAGTGATGCTTTAATTTTTAGCATTGATAGGCCAATTGAATCTTGGATTCTTGAATCAGATGCATTGTTTCACTCTACTTTGTGCAAAGAATTAATACACAATTGTATTGCTGGAAAATTTCGAAAGTTTTATCTTGTTGATGATGAACTTTTGGATATTATGGGAAATGGTGATATTTAGATAATATCTACTAACGGATATCAATGGAAGTCACATGATGTCAGATATGTTCTAGGACTTAAAAGAAATCTAATCTCTAGATAGCACGTGATACAAAACTATTTTTGGGGATAGCACTGGGAAATAGTTAAAGGTGTTTTGGTTGTAGCACTGGGAACAAAGTTAGGAACACTTTACATAACTGAAAACGGTAGAAAAACCGCAATAATTGCTGAGTCTGAAGCTAATTTCCAAATCATGGCACCATAGGCTTGGGCACATGAGCGAAAAAGGGGATGAAATTATTAGCATCTAGAGTAAAATTGCCTAATTTGAAGTTCATAAATATTGGTCTATGTGAAGATTGTGGTTTGGACAAGCAAAAATATGTTAGTTTTTTGAAGATCGTGAGAGAACTAAAAAAAGGAAAGTTAGAGTTAGTGCTTACAGATATGCGGAGACCATCTCCTGTGAATTCCCTTAGAGGCTCGTGCTATTATGTCACATTCATTGATGACTCCATTAGAAAGGTATGGATTTATTTTTGGAAAATAAATCTAATGTGTTTGCTACTTTTAAAAGATGGAAAATTGAAGTAGAGAATGAGACTGGCCTATGATAAAATGTCTAAGGTTTGATAATATTGGTGACTATGATAGCAAGGACTTCATGCAATTTTGTGTAGAGAACGGAATCAAAATGACAAGAAATGTTCTTCATAGACCACAGTAAGATGGAGTTACTAAAAGGATGAACGAAACTTTGAATAAGCGTGCAAGAAGTATGAGATTGCATGCAAGATTACCCAAAATGTTTTAGGTGGATGCATTTAACATTGCAACATATCTAATTAACAGAAGACCTTCAATTCCACTTGATTTTAAGCTACCAAAAGAAGAATAGAGTGGAAAGAAGGTAAATCTCTCGCATCTGGAAGTTTTTGGTTGTGTTTCGTATATTCACGTATTTTGAAAGTAGAGGTAAGCTCGATGCAAAAGCTAAAAAATAAAAATAAAAATAAAAATTCCATTGAACATGATTATGATTATTTCGGTTATCGATTTTTGGGATGAATAAAATAGAAAAATAATAAGAACTACTGATTTTGCATTCAATGAAAACATGTTGTATAAGGACAAATCTACAGCAAAATCTCATGTGAAAAAGCAAAGGATGGAGACTAGAGAGATTAAATTAGAGGAGGTTTCTAAGAGTATTCTGGTTAAAATTACTTAAACTGTTGTTTTGGACTTTGATCCAAAACCATAACAAGAATTACATTCATCTGAACCCACTTTAAGAAGATCTAGTAGAACACCTAAACCTGTACAAAGATATTCTCCATCATTACATTATTTTCTCTTGACCGATGTTAGCGAACCGGAAAATTTTTCAGAAGTAATGTAGGTTAAAGATTTTGTTAGGTGGGGTTAGCAATGTGGGATGAGTTAGGTTCACTCAAGAAAAATAGAACTTGGGTGTCAACTCAATTACTAGATAGGAATAAAGTATTGTAGAATAAGTGGGTGTATTGGGCCAAAAAAAAAAAAAAACTCAATGGCAACAAAAGGTACAAAGCAAGGTTAGTAGTAACAAGGTCCTAGCAAAAGGAAAGAATTGATTACATAGAGATTTTTTCTCTAGTTGTGAAATTGACTACTATCAAGTTAATATTAAGTATTCTTGCCACTAAGAATTTACATCTGGAGCAGTTGGATGTCAAGATTGTGTTCCTCTATGGTAATTTGGAGGAGGATATTTCATGATACAACCAAAAGGTTTTTAAGATTTTGAAAAAGAAAATTATGTCTACAAATTGAAAAAAAGTCTGTATGACTTGAAATAGGCTCTTAGACAGTAGTACAAAAAAGCATTTTTATGTGTGGTAAAGGGTTCATTAGAAGTGATATGGATCAGTATTGTTACTTCAAGAAATTTAACGACTGTTATATTATTTTATTGTTATATGTGGATGATATGCTAGTTGTAGGATCTAGCATGAGGGAGATTAGCATACTAAAGAAACAATTGTCAAAAGAGTTTGAGATGAAGGACTTGCACGTAAGGAATCAGATTCATGGGATGAGGATCATGCAAGATAGATTCAAATGAATTTTAAAATTATCTTAAGAAAATTACATTGAAAAGGTGCTAGATAAAATTAGGACTATGATGTTGTTGGTTATGTGAAAATATTTGCATTCCGGTTGTTTAAGTTCTTAGTACTGTACTTGATTGAATGATATGAACATGATTGAATGATTTGAATTGTGCTAACTTGCATAAAGGAACTGAGGCGAGGTAAATCCTCTGTGTGGTGTGGCTAGGCCATCCTGGGGTGTATTTTCTTTCTAATAGGGGTTTAGGAGGTGAACTTGCTAAGACAATGTCTCACCCCGATTGTGGGCTTACATTTTCAGGTCCCTAGTGGACAGAGTGGCCAAATCACTTTGGTTGGTCTTGAGGAGTTGTAGAGGTGAAGTCAGAAGGATTGGAGAACGTGCCTGATTTGTAGGTCATAGGACAGTTCCTTTTTAAAAAGCCGGTCTTTTGTAGACTTTTGGCTGTAGACCTCTGTTTGTAAACTTCGTTGATTTATGTAAGTGTATTGTTGTTAAATTGCTTCTTGCTGCTCTATCCCATATTAGATTGTCAAGGGTTTTATAATATGCTTCCGCATGTGCATTTAAATAAAATGAATTGGGTCGGCGACACGTCTTGGGAACGTCGCATTTGCATGACCTAGATGGAATGTGTGCGTACTCGAGGTTCGGGGCGTGACATCCCCGTTTAAGTGGTATTAGAGCATGGTTTGTTTATAGAGTGATAAGGTGCGATGAGTCATGGGATAGTTAGTAGGAAAGGCTTTTAATATGCTGATACATGTGGTTGATAGTTGTTTGGTAGTTTGTTTGTGGGACCACTCAAATTCTAACATGATGTTGGAATCTGAAAATAGGTGTCTATAAAGAGCCTGTAGGATGAGTGACCAGGAGTGGAGAACTCCTTTGAGGAGGTTGATAGGACCTGTACCTCGGGGTAGGACGTTGACAAGAGTTGGTACTTGAGGTAGAGCGCAGGCTCAGACCAACGTGAATGTGAGAGTATCGCCGCAAGTCGGTACTAAGAGTGTAGCAACACCGAACGATCCTAGGTTCGACGGGATCGTTCAAGTGCTAGAGTCTTTGGGAAGCATTTTGGGTCAATAAGCTCAAGACCAAGCTGCCGCTGTTGCCGTTGTTTCTACCACCACCAGTGTTGTAACCGTTGTTGTTGCCGCGCCTGTTGAGGCCCAAACTGGAGTTGTGATTGGGGAACAAGTCGCTGTATCTGAGTCTAAGTTTAGTTTAGGTAGAAATGGAAAAGATTAGGGGAAAGGCCAATGTTAGAAGAAATGTACCCCATTTCACCCAACCAGAAGAGTAGAATTGGAAAGTTAGTGCCCAACTTGATTGATGTGTGATGTGCCTGTAAGAAAAGACATGGATCTATTTTGTGCTGTAAGAGGATAAAGGACTTGTTACAAGTGTCGCCATCTAATCAAAGGTTGTTCGTACGGATAGATTGAATCATAGTTGTTACTATCTCTGCCGTCAATAGAAGAGAACAAAGGAAACATGCTTTAGGACATTTAGTGGGGTACGTGGAATAGACCCCCTATGCAAGGAAGGGTGCATGATGCAGGTAGGGGATTCATATATTTCAGTGCATCACCTTGGGGAGCGCCTATTCTATTTATGAAGAAGAAAGTTGGTTCGTTGCGTTTGTACATCGATATTTTTCAAGATCGACTAGAGGTCAGGGTATCATTAGTTGAGGATCAGGAAGAAAGACATACCAAAGTTAGCATCTCACACTCGATACGGCAATTATGAGTTCACTATAATACCATGTGGTTTGACGGACACCCCAGCTGTTTGTTTGGGTCTATGAACATAGTGTTTATTGGGTATTTGGATTAGTTTTGTGATCATGTTCATTGACGTTATCCTAGTGTGTTCGAAGAGTGTTGATGGGCTCAAGAGACATTTGAAGATGATATTTCAGACCTTGAGGACTCTTGAATTTTACGCTTAGTTTAGCAAGTGCGAGTTTTGGATGACTCGTGTTGCGCTCCTAGGTCACATGATTTCAGGTGAAGAAATCTTCATGGACCCCACCAAGATTGAAGAGTGATTATCTGGTCAAGACCGACGATAGTGATAGAAATTAGAAGTTTTCTGTGTTTTAACGGGGTATTACAAAAGGTTTGTGGAAGGATTTTTAGCCTTAGCTTCACTGTTGACTCAACTACTGAGGAAGGAAGAGAAGTTTGTGTGAACAGACAAGTGCACGTGTAATTTTAAAGAGCTTAAGAAGAGGCTGACTACCGCACCTGTGCTAACCGTTCCATCTGGTCCTGGAGGATGCGAGACCTACAATGATGCGCCGTTTAAAGGACTAGGTTGCGTGCTAATGCAACATGGTAGAGTTGTTGCATACGCATCTCGTTGGTTGAGACATCATGAGTGGAATTACCCAACGCATGACTTAGAACTTACAGTAGTTATGTTCATTCTGAAAATTTAGAGGCATTATTGGTATAGAGAAAGATTCCAGATCTTCAATGGCCATCAAAGTCTCAAGTACGTATTCTCTAAAAAAGAATTGACAATGAGACATCGTCGTTGGATATTATTCCTATGTATTTTGACTGTAATATTTTATATCATCCTAGAAAGGTGAATAAGGTCGATGATGCACTGAGTCGAGAGTCTTTAGTTGCACATTTGGTACTCAAGGATTGGATCTTACTCGAGAAAGTCCAAAATTCGGTTTTCAAATCTAAGGTAGGCCACCTTTTGAATCTTATGACCGCCCTTAGAATTGAGCCAGGAGTGCAAATCAAAATCAAGACACTTCAGTGGATAGATTCAGTAACTTAGAAGATTCTATAAGAGAATATAGATAAGAGAAAGACTGATTTTCAGATTTATAAAGACGAAATGCTAAGGTTCCAAGGACGATTGTGTGTAACTGACGATACAAAGATTAAAGAAGAGATCTTATGAAAAGCTCATTATAGCAACTTCAGCGTTGTCCAGACAATACGAAGATGAGTCAGAATTTGCATGAACATGATTGGTAGACCAGTATGAAGACATATATTACTGATGGGTTGCAAGTGTCAGATGTGCTAGTAAGTGAAAGCACGATTTTGTAAGTCGGGAGAACCCTTATAATCTCTCGAGATCCTCATGTGGAAGTGAGATCACATTACAATGGATTTGGTGATAGGTCCATCAAGAAGTCAGTGAGTTAATAATTTTATTTTGAGTAGTAATTGAGAGATGGATGAAATCGGCCCACTTAGTGGCTGTGCAGAAGGATCTTGATTTGATTAAGCATGCAGAAGTGTAGGTGTGTCAAAAAGGTTCATCTGCTTAGAGTGTTAATGTCAGAGATAAATCAAGTCTAGACTAGAGGTTCCTAACTCGGTAGATCAATCAGGTGGTTCCTTTTGAGTTAGTGTCGAGCAAAGTGTTTAGAACTTCAGTTGTTGGGTTAAGGTCAAAGAATGAAAGGTCACATCCCAGAGTTAGTACAATAGTCAGTGGAGGCAGTTGCAGTTATAAAACAGATTAAAGACCACTCAAAGCCGCCAAAAAAGTTATGTAGATAAGTGTTGAAGGCCATTGGAATTCCAAGTTGGTGAGCACGTCTTTTTGAAGGCGTCACCAATGAGAGGTACTTCTCGCTTTGGCGAAAGGGGAAACTGAGTTCGAGGTACGTAGGTCCCTTTGAGATTTTGGAAAGAATAGGGACTCTAGCGTATCGTCTTGCACTGCCGTTGAGGTTGGCACAAGTGCATGACGTCTTTCACGTGTCGATATTAAGGAAGTATGAATTTGATCCGATAAATGTTCTAATTTTTGAAGCATTAGACGTGAACGACATGGTGTCATATGTTGAAAGCTCGGTTCAGATCGTGGATTGTAAGGAGTAGGTTCTGCGCACCAAGACCATCCCATTGGTCAAAGTGGTCTGGCAACACCACGGCACTGAATGAGTAACTTGGGAAACTGAAGAATCAATGAGACAATTGTACCCCTACCTTTTTGCTTAAGATTTATAATGGTTTAAATTTCGAGGACGAAATTTTTATAAGAGAAGAGTTGCGACATCCCGATTTTCCAAATCTATTTTCAATAAATTGAGATGGGCATTTCGTTGGCACACATATAGTTCTTTTCCTTGAGTCCATAGCGTTGGCATGCATATAGTTCTTTTCCTTGAGTCGGCCACTCATGTGAAAACTAGTCTATCAGGTGAAGCCGTTAAGAGATTCTAATGCATCAAACTCGAGAATTTGACCAGGAAGCAACCTTTCAACCAAGCTAATCTGCAAGAGTCATTATAACACAATTAAAAATCGATTAGAGACCGGAGATAGGTCGACTCAACAGAGGCATGTGATCAAGTATGGGTGATTCCACCAGATCGCACAATTCTTGTCGATCGACACTAGATCGATTTTTCTATCGATTGGGTACCCTATGTCCGTATTTGAAACCTTAAGATTACCCCAACAACCGAGAGTCGCCAATGTGTCAAAGATGTATATTGTGGCTTGAATTGATCAACCACAGGTCAAATGCATGAAAATTTCTAAAAGCTACCCGGTAAATTATGACACGCTAGTATCGTGCCAAAGTGAAATTAACTGTGAAATTGGGATTGGATTCAAAAATTAGAAGTCCTGATGTGTTACAAATTATTTTAGGAACATTGACTTTTTTTCGGAAAATTTTTCTTGCAAACTGAGTTTTTCAGCAAAATAATTAAGGTGTGGTTAATTTGGTTCGGAAAATTGGTCGGCCCGCTTGTGGTCGTACTTTTGAGATCTAAGATGGTCGTATGGTTAAGTAAAGATGTGAATTAAAGTGTTGTGACATTAGATTAATTTTATGGATTTCAATTGGACTCAATTGGAAGAAAATTTAATGGAATTGAAGAAATTTAGTGTAAAAGATTTTCATGCCTCGGTGGAAAAAGAAATTGCACCCATTGGAAGATGTTGTGGAGGATTTGGGTTAGTGAATTGTGATGTCACCTTATGTCATGGTAGTTGGGGCCAAAGAGAAGGAGATGTGGACAAGTGGACGGTGTGGATTGGCTCTCAAAAAGTGGGGCTTTCACTTCAAACTTTTTCTCCTTCCTTGGAACTTGGTTTTTTTGTCTTGGAATTGGAGAGAGAGGAGGCCGAACAGAACCAGCAGCCACACGCCTCCTTCACCGCTCGCTCAACACCGCCGTGCGTCACTAGAGACTGTCGTTGTCGTTATCGTCCGCAAGCATGACGGTGCTGCTCCTCCTTCGCCCGCTCATTGGCCAACTCGCGCTCTCTGCGCTTTCGTGCGAACCTCCAAAGACCGTCGCCCTTCATTGTCTAGCTACTACTCACCAAGGCCACCGGGAGACTACCGGAGACACCGCCAGTTATCCGTTCAAGCCGTCGCTCGCCCGTGGAAGTTAACTGCTGCCGTTACGCCTCCAACAGGTCGAGCCGCTGCTCAGCCGTTGTTCGCACTCCTCTAGCCATGTCTCTAGCCCTTCGACTACCTCAGCTCAGCTAGGAAGTCACTCGGAATCACCGCTCGTCCACGTGTGCCGTCCCACGCGCAAGCTGCTCCACCCCTTTCGTCACTGCTTCGTTCGTCGTACAACATCGACGTCCGACCGATGAACCACTGCTTGACGCCGCTGCACATCACTGGAAGTTCGGCCTAGCCACCATGAGCCACCTCCCAAACGCCATGCCTCTCCTCCGCCCTTTTCGACCCGAACCAACACCGGATCCACCCTCCTTCGGCCCCAAAATAGTAGCTAGAAAATCGGCATTTCAGCTTGGTTTTAGCCCGTTTTGACAGGCCTCTTGACCCCGGACGCTTGACCCGCCTTGAGGAAAGTCGATCCCCATGACGTCCCATGGTCGATCGGTTTGTTAATCGAGTGAGTTTAACTCACTAAATCTCGATTAAAAAGTTAATGATGCTTTAGGTATGCTTAGTTTATGTTAAGTGTTATTAAGTGGTTAGTTTAATTTATTTAAGAGTAGATTAGATTAAGGTGGTGATTAGTTTAAAGTGTGTTTAATTAAGGCTATGTGGAGATTATTTTAGAATAAGCCTTGATTGAACATAAATGATTTATTTTTTATATAAATAAATATTTCGAAATTATTTAATAATTTAATAATATATTATTATTCGAAATTATTAAAATATTATTATTTAATTAATTTCAGAATAAAATTAATTATTTAATAAATTTCAAAAATTATTTCGGGATCTTATTTTCTCAGAATTTCATGCTGATCGCTGCTGTGTATTCAGATTTTGAATTTGATGAATGGATAATGCAAATTAAATGTTGATTGTGAAAAATAGGGATTCGAGTGTTGGGTTTTGATACCAAAATTGGATTTTAAGAATTATATTAAATAGTGGGGTTTGAACAAGTCAGATATTGGTTTTCTAGTTTGAAATTAACATGCCCCCACATACGTGAATAATTTCTGGAATATTTTTAATATGAAGAAAAGAGATCGGGATTACTATTTTAAATTGAAGTATTGAGCGAAATGCAAAATGTCCTAGGCCGAGTGTGGATTGGTCGTGTGATAAATAAGTGGCAATCGTCCTAGGCTGTTGAGCCGGACTTACTCCTACATGGAATGCCCCTTACAATGGATGCGGGTCGTAGTAGATTCTAGGCCTATGCTCCTTCAGGAACACCGTCGACGTAATGACGAAGCCATGCTCCAAGGTGGGGAGGCAATGCTTGGCATTAATGTCAGTAGATAATCGAACTGCAAGTAGGCTTTGCCCTTATGTGGTAGTGAATAACAATTTGAACAATGTTGAATGATTTGATCTGTTGAATTATGGGGTGGAATTGTGTGGCACGGTATGGGACGTGTTATAACGATTTAATCTTATAATCAAGACTCTGATGGTTGTTGGTTATGTGAAAATATTTGCGTTCTGGTTGTTTAAGTTCGTATTACTGTTTATGATTGAATGATATGAACATAATTGAATGATTTGAATTGTGCTAACTTGCCGAAAAGAACTGAGGCGAGGTAAATCCTCTGTGTGGTGTGGTTAGGCCATCCTGGGGTCTATTTTCTTTCTAATAGGGGTTAGGGGGTGAACTTGTTGAGACAATGTCTCGTCCCGGTTGTGGGCTTACATTTTCAGGTCCCTAGTGGATGGAGCGGCCGGATCACTTTGGTTGGTCTTGAGGAGTTATAGAGGTGAAGTCAGGAGGATTGGAGAAAGTGTCTGACTTGCAGGTCATAGGACAATTCATTTTTAAAAAGCCTGTCTTTTGTAGACTTTTGGCTATAGACCTTTGTTTGTAAACTCCGTTGATTTATGTAAGTGTATTGTTGTGAAATTTCTTCCTACTACTCTATCCCGTATTAGATTGTCAAGGGTTTTATAATGCGCTTGCACATGTGCATTTAAATAAAATGAATTGGGTTGGCAATGCGTCTTGGGAACGTCACATTTGCATGACCTAGATGGAATGTGCGCGTACTTAGGGTTCGGGGCGTGACAAGGACTGCTAAAGTTCTTGAAAAAGAGAAAATTATTCTCTTATTCACATTTGAAAAGGAGGTTGAGTGGTTGAGTGGTTGAGGAACTTCTTAGTAGATGTTCTTTTGGGAAGAACGATGCCTTCTATGTCTAAACATTGTGATTGCCAAGAGGTGCCATTGCAAAGATTGAAGTGTTCAATGGTAAAAATAGACAAATTCGATTTAGACATGATGTAGTAAATCAATTGCTTAAAGATGGAACTTTGTTCACCTATTATGTAAATTCAGTAGTGAATTTGATCGATCCTATAACTATATGTTGAGGGGAATAAGACTTAAGTTAGTTGAAGAAAATCAACATTGATGGTAACCCAACCTATGTGATTGGGAATCCCATGAATTACATTCGTATGGGTAATGACAAGTCACTTGTTGATCTAATAATGCGCTATTAGAAATTTTTGTCCCTACTAACAGTCATTATATGTGATATTAAATTGTAGAATACATTTGATGGGATCACCTATATAAGTGTGGAGTGAGGGTTGCTTCTATGAGAATTATCGGCAATAGTTCTAGAGCACTTATGAATAAACCAAGTACACATGGCCTATTAACATAGAATTGCGTTGAAGAATAAAATACGTGGGACTGTAATGTGGGCAGTGAAAATTATCATTTGCAAAAAGAGATTCTTGATTCATTGAAGTTTCAAATTTCACAAATAATTTTAGAATTATATTTCATTTTTTCTAGGTCCAATTCATAGCCTAACAAACACTAGTTTTGAACTTTCCATGCATTATACTCCGATAACCCATCGTTATTCTTTCATTTCTTTTTAAAACCTTTTGAAATATGTCGAGGAAGTTTATATATTTCAATAAGTTTTGCAACATTGATATCTTTTTTATTGTCATTAATTTGTAACGGTTTTTTTTTTTTTTGGTAAAGGGTAATGATTTGTAACGGGTTTTGTTTGCCATTATCTGTAATGTTTTATAATGGTTCAGTATTAGTTTTGTAATGGTCTTGACTTCTATCAATTTGCAATGGATTTGTAATATTTTTCTAATAAATGCAAGGATTGAAGATGGAAAATGGTCATCTCTTTCTTTTACCTACAAATTGTAACTTCGAATATAATTAAAAGGTAATATAAATATATCAAAATAAAAATATTCTTTCTTCTCTTTACTTATCTTTCCTTTCTTTATTTGGTTGTATACAAAACGTTGTTCTTGTTGCTTCTATTATTCAGTGTGGAATAAAGAAGATGGTATACTGTATCTTGGAAGTATAGCTATTAGAACTTATTGCACTGAGTTTTGTACTTCAAAGAGCAGAATTCTTATTAAGATTGGTGTTTGCACACCTTAGATAATCAATCTTACAATTTCACAAAAGTTCAAGGGCTCAATTGAATCAAAGTAAAATCCAACACTGACATTGACCATTGATAAAGGTTTATTCATCACTGTCACGACCAAAATTTCGGGGACATCACCTAAAATTAAGCTAATGGATTGCTAAACCTAGACTTAGTTCGGGCTCTCCCAAGTCCATACCAATTTGCGATTTAGGTTCAAATATCTAGCATGCAAAAAGGAGTTGGCACTAATCAATTTATGGTAGGTCGATTACACACCTAAGTAAAGTAATTAGAGATTTACTTTACTCCTACGAACCAAAGATTATGAGTTCGGGGACTTGATTACGCTAGATTTCTCTAATGTCTTTTCAGTACCTTTCTCTTTTATTTTGAAAAAAATGTTTTGCAAGCAACTTGAATTGATTTTAAATCTATTTCCCTAACATGTGAGGTGATCATGCGGGTGCGCAAACTATCAATTTAACACATAGATAAAGCAATGAATAAATTGGAAGACTTACCTTATAGCAACGAAAACATCTGCAATGTTAAATCAGAATTCATATCAACAGTCTTAGATATGATTTTTAATTAACACACAATTTCTTTTATTGCTTTCACTTATTTAATGAGAATCATGCAATGCATGCTACTAATCTAACATGAAATGATATGATATGACAACATGACCTAAACTATATGATATAAATAAGCATGCGGCCTATCCTGAAGCATGAGATGAATTTTTTCTATTTCTTTTTTGTATTTTTCATGAAATTCGAAATTAAAGAAATGCAACAATTAAATATGCAATCTAAATTAACCAACTGACTTAATTCTAATGACGAGCAGTTTCTAACTAAATGAACCTAGCAACAATCACTAGATGATGGGAATTTCATAAACCTAATCCTACATGACATGTGCATGATTTTTTCCTTTTTGTATTTTTTATGAAAATTCGTAATTAAAAACCACTAAAAATCTAACTAAAGTGAAAGCTAAAGTGAAATGATATCTACTCTAAATGCCTTCTAAACATGTATTTTAAAAAAACTAACCTATCATGCAATCTACATGGAATGCAAAATGCAATTTTATTTTTATTTTTTGTATTTTTTGGGATTAACAGAACAATTATGAAATAAACATTAAACCGTCCATGATCATCAAAAATATTATCCATCACTCAATTTGAAATTCAAACTTGACTATATCGCTAATAAAATCAATAAATTGATCTTAAGTCTTAAAGATCAAGATATCAACTTTACTCTCGCATGAATAATTATTCCATCTAAAGTCCTATAGATGGAATAAAAATTTGTGCAATTACGAATTGGATGCTACATCAAGGAATTTCAACCATGCATCGAGAGATAAATCAAGCAAAGAGACAAAATATCATGAAAACTAATACAAGATAAAATGAATCTTCCTAATAAACTAAATCTAATAAATCTACCTAATAAAGTAAAATAGATCTCTACCTAAATTTGAATTTTTTTCAAAAAAATCCAATCAGTAGAATGGACCAACAATGGGCATGGCACGGTTAGGCTCGAAGGGCAAATTCCACAGATGGAAGAGAAAAACCAGTCTTATCAATAACTGTAGAGTTAGATCATCAACCTAGCTATTTCATCAGACACACGAATCTCACTCTAGAAATGGAATTTCTTTCTCATAGACATCAACTATTCATTTGAAAACTAATGGCACATCCTCCTCCTCAATAGGAACTTCACTTCGACTTGCCTCCTGGTCTGGACTGCATTGTCGTGCTCTTTTGCTTTTTCGGGATAAAGGCTGGTGCTCTAATAGGCTAGGCTCGGCATGACTCGAAGACGGATGGACTCGGCGCGCCTACGGACGACGCAAAAGCAGCGGCTGTGGTAATGACTCGGCGTGGCTCGACAAGGCCGCAACAAGTTCGACGGGCTGTTATACGGGACACCAGGAAACTTAGAGTGGCAACGTCGATTCAGCAAGACCAACGGGTTTCACCAATGCTGGGCTGGGCTACGCTAGGCGCAATTCAAGCCTGAAGAACCCACAGACACGTCTGCACCAAAGGATGGATGTTGGCGACGCTGTTCAGCCCTCCTTGACACGCACTTGGACTGACGTGGCAGAGCAGCGGGAGAGAATGTAGAGACGATGCTGTTCGGTCCTTCTTGAAACGCAATTGGACTGGCGTGGCAGAGCAGCGGGAGCAGCACCTGGCGTGGCAGATCAGCGGGAGCAGCACCTGGCGTTTGAAGATGCGAGCGTTTGCATGGAAAAGCTGATGGCGCCGCTGGTATCGATGAGGAATCAATGTGATGCCGCCTGATGTCTGCTGGTTTGATCTCGTAGGAACAGCACCGAAACTTGCTGAGTTCTGGGGTTATTTCGACCTAAAGTCGGCGAACGTTTTCCCCTAATCCCTCTCTCTCTTCGTGTCTTGAATTTTCTTTGATTCAAGAGGAAACGAAAGAAAGAAAACCCTCACTCGGCCAAAAACCCCCAAAAACCGAAGCTTTTTTTTTTTTTTTTGTGCTCGATTTCCCCTTTTCCTTGTCAACCGAGAAAAGAACCCCCCTTAACTCTATACGCGTACGGCCTTTTATGGGGGAAGGATTAGGATGTCAATTTTTTCTTCAAATCCACATCCACAATATTTCTTCACCAATTTTATCCCATATTGATAAGGATTCAAGATTATGATAGAATTTTTCTCTAAATCTGAATCTTGCAAAGATAAATCGCAATATTTTTCTGTCACACCCGCTCTATCAAAAAAAAAAACCCATCATATCCTGGAAAATTTTGAATTCCAATTTCTCACAAGATAATTTCCGATCATTAAAAAAAAAAAAGACTTGGGCCAATTTGCTCACTTCATAGACTTAGTTCTGTCTGTCAAGTTAAAGCTTAGAACCACTAATTCGAATCCATCCATTACCGGTCCAAAAAATAAATGCAAAACATGCAAACTAAAAATAAATGCGCATAAATTTATATGCTATGCAATTAATATTTTTTCAGGGATAAAATTAACCCTTAATTTTCTATGCAATAAATAAATGACCAGATTGCCAAAATTTATGTGTCAACAATTACTGGCTTCTGTTCTCCTTCTTATTTTCTTCTTTCTTTTGCTACCCATCCTATTCTTTTGTTTCATTAATTCATGGAATAATTAGATTAGAGTCTTAAAATTTATCAAGAAAGTACATTTAAGTTTTAAAACTTATTAAGTTGGTATAACCCGAACTACGTGAAAGATAGTTAAGTAAATGGCAGTATTTTTTTCTCAATGGCAAAGCGCGTGTCTTTGAAGTTAATAGGAATTAAAACTATGTGGATCATTTAAAGTTAATTATTTAAGCCTGACTATATCATAGATAGCTAATCATTTATCCAATCAGAACATTAAAAAGAAGGATATGAAAGATACACCTGATAGGAAAGAATTTAAAGTTAGCATGGGGGCTTTGCTCTAGAGAAAATGTGAATAACGTAACTAATAACTGGAATAAACCTAAGGACAAGAGTGGGTTTTGCCACTCAATTAAATCGATAATTGTGGTGAATGGAAGATTTCATTAGTTTCTAAAGATGCGCATGATAAAATTTTTACTTTTCTATTTCCCAAAACAGGTTTGGAACATAAATTCATTTGGTAACGCAATTTGATTTTTTTATTGCTGGAACAAATTTCTATTCCAGAAATAGATTTGAAGAAGAAATTATAAGCTAAAATTTTTAACTTCTCAATTTCTGAAATAGAAAGTCAATTTCTGGCCAGAAATAAATTTTGTTTCAAAAATTTTGTTATGCGCACCCTAAGTTATCCAATCAACCAAATAGCTACAATCAAATTAAACATTAAGGCTTCGATGCTCCGAGAATATCCCGCTTGCATATGGTTGCCTAATAAATCCGCGCAAATGAATCCGCCGCACTGAATGCACAAATCAAAATGCCAATTAAGATTCTATAGAGAATTTTATAATTTAGATGTCATCAAATAATCTTAGAAAATTTTATATATTAATTTGATATTTACTCTTTTATATTTGACAACTTGACAAATTTTAAGTAGCAACCGAGTCATGATTTGTGAACCCAAGTGGTAATTACTTATTAGACACTATCTTTTATTCCTAAGTTTATAAAATACATTCACCTATAATCTAATTATATAAATTTAATTGTTAATAATGTTAGTAGCATTTTTTCATCATCTATTGGCAATAAATTATCTCTCATTCGTTGCAACGCGTGGAATTTCTTATTATGGCAAAAATTAAAGGAAAGTGTATTGGAGAAAGCTTCCGTTACTACTGAAAGGGTTGCGAGATCGTGTACCACAAGGACAAAAGGGCACAGAGAAGTATAAGGAGAATCCCTCCCGCTTAGCTCCGCTTTTAATTACCTTCCAAGGGGTGACTAGCCATTGGGATTTTTATTACCCAATTTTACCAACCAAAATGTCCCGATATAAAGTAAGAATATCAATGTCAAGTTTAAGACTGCATTTAATCGGCCATTGGGCAAAGCCTTCAGGGAAACGTAAAGGATTTGGGATTAAATGGTTCTTTTTGCCAATTACGGTAACCCATGGACATTTATCACTAGAACAAGAATATCTTATTAGAATACAAGGAAATTGTATTGGGGAAAGTTAAGTCACTAAGAAAAGGCTTGTGAAACTGCGGACGACAATTATGAAAGGGCCAGAAAGGGTATATGGAGAAATCTTCCTACTTGACCCATCTTTTAATTATCTCCCAAATGGAAATTAGCCAATGTGATTTATTATTTAATATGACCGAAACATCTCACAAAAGTAAAAATTTCCATGAAAATAGTAGAAGAGCAAATACTCATGTTTGTCGCTATAAATACTAAATACAGCAATATGTTAATCTTTAAACATGTTGCTAGTATCTAATTACCTAGTTCCATCCTCATTAAATTCGCTCTCATTTGCGCCACTGGCCGCCATGCAAAGCGAAAGGAGATAACTGTTCCAAAAGTATAAGGAAAGCTGGTTAGCGCCATATTCAACAACTACATTCGATCACATTCATTTACATATAACTCATTCGGATCATTTGAATTATCAAAACTTTTTGTTATATGTGGCAACGCTATTGCTGTTTTATTTTTACTGCTGAAAATCAGACAATAGGAAAGGTTTGCTAGGAAATAAAAGGTAGGTTTGTCTTGAATTGCGTCCAATGATATGAGGAGGTCAAAATATGAAGATAGACACTTTTTTTACCCATGTCTTTTAATAGCTTTCCAATAAATCTCTTATCAATTAAAGATTCTCTCTCTTTTTTTTTTTTTTTTTTCACATTCCAAGATATCCCTTATTAATAAATGATTTCATGAACTAACTCTCTAAATGATGATTACCCGCTTTTTTTCATAGCCTAAACTTACTAGGAACGTCACCGACCAAAAAAAAAAAAAAACTTGCTAGGGACGTTAATATAAATAATAAGCACGTTGACATATTAGCTTTTTAAGCATATTGCTAGTGTTTATATTCCTAATTTTTTCTGCCACGTTGCCACGCAAAATGAAAGTAAATATATGTTCTGAAAGTATAAGGAAAGTGTTTGTAGTGCCACATTCGACTACATTCATCCATATGTAACTTATTTGGATCATTTCAATCACCGATGCTTTTTTATTATCTGTGGCAGCATTGCACTGCTTTGGTATTGCAAACTGAATAGAAAGAAAGTTTAAATAGGAAATAAAATGCAAGTATGTCTGTGAGGATGCTCTAGCATCCAGAAAAAAACACCTTATCGTCAACATGGTTTCGGCCCTGCGCTCTTCGTCAAGGGAAATCGTCAACATGCCTGTCCCATAGGACATTCCCTGGAGCGACGCTGTCCTCGCGATCCAGGCAGCAGTGGCCGTGGATTCGGATTTCAGCTACGGAGCAGGCATGCAGGCACAGATCCTAAAGGAGATCCACGACTTGGAGGGAAGAGTGAGGGAGCTTTACGACGTGGAGGTGAGGGTGTGGAGCGCGCTTGAGACCATCGAAGATGTGGCGGCGCTCAGAGGCGGTGGAGAGATCGCAGGGAGTCTGAGGGAGGCTGTGATGGAGCTGGATAAGGCAACCGAGGCGATGTCCGAGTGGTTGTACCGGCTAACGGAGGGGGTAAACCAGCTGGTCCTGACAGTGACGAGGATGAGGAAGGAGGTGATAGACGAGTTCACAGCGAGCGCTCGGAAACGACCGTCCACGTCAGCCAAGAGCGACTGAGGGAGAAGGTGACGATGAAATGGAGGACGACAAAGTCACCTTTAATCGCAGAGTAGGGAATAGAGATGATTATGGGGTTGTTGAGCAATCTAGTTTCAAGGTTTCGTAACAGCTTCGGCAATTTGTAACGGTTTTTGTCTGTCGTGTTTTGAAAGTTTTATAGCGATTTAGTAATTGTTTGTCGACCGTCTTGCCGTAATCGGTTTGCAACAGATTTGTAAAGTCTTTCAATTGAATGCAAGAAATGATGATGGAAAAGGGCTCTCTTTCTTGTACCTACTTGTGTCAACTTTTGGCACTTGAAGTGTACTTTTACCCGTAATGGTCTTTACACGGGGATTCATCTGTGAGGAGCGTATGCTTGCAAACGTGTGGGAACCTCGCTTTTCCTCCGAAGCCTCTTCACTTTCGAGAATTCCTCAAGTCGTTTCCAATCGAGTTCTCTCTTCAATCTCTCTTTGCAGACCCTAGATCAATCCATCGATCGATCTCACGTAAGGTCAGCAATCACAATCCATGGGGAGCACCAAGCAGCTTTGGAAGCAAATTATGGACCTCAAGCTCACCTCCAAGTCGCTGCAGTGGCAGGCGCGGAACTGCGAGAAGTAGCGGAATGCGGAGAAACTCAAGGTCAAGAAGGCCATCGAGAATGGCACCATGGACGGCGCCTGCACCTAGGACGAAAGTGCCCATCCGGAAGCGGACTGAGCGGATGAGCACCTCCGCCTCGATGCTGTCGTGGTACAGCTGGGCACTCAGGCCAAGATGACCACGACCATCAAGTCCACTGAGAACCTTTAGAATGATGACAAGTACCTATATGTTGTCCGTTGACCTTGGGATAGAATCATAGAGAAGTCAGGAATGGTTAGGCAAAGAGGAGGTTTTTCGTTTTTCCTTGTTTGATTCCTGTTTCTAGCTTGGCATGTTAACTGTGTTGCAGCTGGTGTCCCTTGCATCATCCTTAAATGCAATGAAGATTTGAGGAAAAAAGCTTGGGGATGTCATTATGGTTTAACTGGCAGAGGATGTTTTTTTACCCTTAGACAAGTGTCACGTTTTTAGGGCATTTCTAAAGAGAGATTTTTGTTAGCGAGTGCGACACACGGTTTCGAAGTCCAAAAAAAGACGAAAGTTCTGGATTCTATTGGTGTTTTGCAAGTAGGGCTTAGAATAACGTCTCTGATGCATATGTAATGAAATATAATCCTCAGGATGAGCGTGTTATGACCAGCCTCAGTTTGTCTCCAACTCATGTAGCATGGACAAGAGCGCTGGTGGCTGCCCTTCCAAATCTGCTTTTTGGGTAGATTCATGCATTGGGTGGTTATTTTGTTAGAACGAGAGATAAGACCTAGTGATTTTTTGCGGACGGTGAAACAGACAAGATGACTAGGGGTCTTAAGATGTGAGGGATTCTCAATTCTTGTGAAATCCATTTTCTCATCAGACTCTGAAAAGTTAGCCATTTGCATTTCAAATTTCTGTTCATGGCTAATTTTCCTTTTCAATTCCCCTGGGTAACTGCAGTATTGACTAGCTTGAATCTGCCCTGCACAATTGGTACGCTTTCTTTCTGCTGGTGATTTGCAAAAGATGTCAGAGACAATGGATTCATTTGAAAAGCAGTTTGCGAACATGTAGGTGCAGGCAGAGTTCACGGAGAGTGCAATGGCTGGGTCGACGTGGCTTTCCACTCCAGAGGAAGAAGTAAACGATAAAATATTAGATGGTCCCGGTGCACCAGCTCAGCATGGTCCCAGACCAATCATGGAGCACCACGTTGGTCCACCTAGCACTGTGGGGTCAGCTCGCCAAGATCTTCGTTCTCTCTCCTCTAGCACTTGCACGCTAGCCTTGTGCTCTCTCTCTGGTTTTGCTCTCATTTGCTACTCCGCGCTCGTTGTTGCTACTCTGGCATTGCGTTTGTCAAGCGGTCGTTCCCTGTCATGTGACATCCCGATTTTCCAATTCTATTTTTAATAAATTGAGACGGGCATTTCGTTGGCACGTATATAGTTCATTTCTTTGAGTCAGCCACTCACGTGAAAACTAATTTATCGGGTGAAGCTGTTAAGAGTTTCTAATGCATTAGACTCGAGAATTTGACTAGGAAGCGACCTTTCGACCGAGCTAATCTGCAAGGGTCATTACGGCACAATTAAAAATCGATTAGAGATCGGAGATAGGTCGACTCAACAGAGGCATGTGATCAGGTGTGGGTAATTTCACCAGATCACACAATTCTTGTCGATCGGCACCGGACCGACTTTTCTGTCGATTGGGTGCCCTATGTTCGTATTTGAAACCTTGAGATTACCCCGACAACCAAAAGTCACCAATGTATCAAAGATGTACAATGTGGCTTGTCACGCCTCGAACCTCGAGCGCGCCAACATCCCACCATAGTCATGCAAATGCGACATTCCCGAGATAGTGTCGCCGACCCCATTCATTTCTTATTGCATAAGCGGAACGTATTATAAAACCCTTGACAATGAAATACGAGATAGAAAAGCAGGAAGCAAAATCACAACATAACACTTCCATAATTTAACATAATTACAAACAGATGTCTATGGCCAAAAGTCTACAAAAGACCGGCTCTTAAAAAGGAACTGTCCTACAACCTACAAGTCAGACACGTTCTCCAATCCTTATTACTTCACCTCCGCAACTCCTCAAGGCCAACAAAAGCTATCTGGCCGCTCCGTCCACTAGGAATCTGAAATTTTAATCCCACAACTGGGATGAGACAATGTCTCAGCAAGTGCAACCCCCTAAACCCCTATTAGAAAGAAAATACGTCCAAGGGTGGCCTAGCCACACAACACAGAAGACTTACCTCGTCTTAATCTTCATCTGCAGATTAGTACAGTTTATATAATTCAATCACATGCAATTATGATAACCAAACAACTGCGGCACAATCACATCATCAGAACAATTCAACCACTTGGATCGTCTTAGCAATCAATCGACTCGGCCGATTACATGTCATTCTAGCAAATCAATCATTGCTCTCAATCATGGCCCTATAGGAAGGTTTAATAAGCAGTGGCAATCACAGCCCCACTCGGCACGACCTTTAATTAGGTGGTCCATCACGGCCTCACTGGGCACGACCTCTCATAGGTGGTCAATCACGGCCTCACTAGGCACAACCTCTAATAGGTGGTCAATCACGGCCCTCTTAGGCACGACCTCTCATAAGTGGTCCATCACGACTTCACTGGGCACGGCCTCTAATAGGTGGTTAATCACGGCCAATCTCCCATCAATTTCCACATTTAGGATTTTATAAAAAAAATCCCTATTTATCACAATCACACTCCATTTGCCACAATCAATCATCAAATTCAAATTCTAAATACATAGCAGCGATCGGCACAAAATTCTGAGAATTTAGGATCGACAAAATTTTCGGAATTTAATAAATAATTAAATTTATTCCGAAAATAATTAAATAATAATATTTTAATAATTTCGAATAATAATATATTATTAAATTATTTAATAATTTCAGAATATTTAAATAAATCAAAAGTAAATTCCTTTTATATCACATCAAAGCTTATATTAATATAACCACTTACTTTGCCTTAAATTAAACACTATTTAAGTTAATCAAATACCTTAATATAATCTACACTTAAATAAATTAAACTAACCACCTAATAACACTTAACATAAACTAAGCACCCCTAAAGCATCATTAACCCTCTAATCAAGGTTTAGTGAGCTAAACTCACTCGATTAGTGAGCCGAGTGAACCAAAACAACGAGGACGATGCGAGGATCGACTTTCCTCAAGGCAAGCCGAGCATCCGAGCTCGGGAAGGCAGCCAAAACGGGCCAAACGTCCGCTGCCATACCCATTTTTTGTAACTACTGATTTGGGGCTGGAGGAGGTGGTTTCGGCGTCGGTTGGGCGGAGGAATGGGGGAGCGGCTCGATGTGGCTCAGACAGGAGAGGCGGCGGCCAGGCGGGGCCTCACGGTGGCCGAAGGTGGCTGAATCGCGGCCTGTGCTGGCTTGCGAAGTTGCTGGAGACAAGGGCGAGCAGGGACGACAGTGGCGAGAGGCGAGGACGCGCGAGCGGCGTGAGGCAGACACGCAGCAGCGGCGACGAACAAACGGCGAGGCTCCAGCTGGTGGCATGCGACGGCCATGGCTGCTCGGGTTTGCTGCTGGGGTTTCGAAGCCTTCAAAGCACACCAAAGAAGGAGGATAGACGATTGAATGGCGGGGAAGAGAAGAAGACGGAAGGCAAGTGACGGTGACAACAGCGAGCGGCGAGCTCCGGCGACGGGCGTGCGGCGTCGAGCTCGACTAGCTGGTTTGAACGGGCAGCTCCCCCTGGCTGGTTCCCTCTCTCTCTCTCCTCCAAGGTCCAAATGAGGAAGATGATGTTGATGGGTCATCTTTTCAAGAGCCAATCCTCACCGTCCACTTGTCAAGATCTCAACCCTTGGTCTCAACCACCATGACATCATCCCATGTCATCTTCCACTAATTCAAATCCTCCACAACATTTTCCAATGGGTTCATTTTATTTTTCCGCTAGGGCATGAAACTTTGTACATTAATTTCTTTAATTCCATTCAATTCTCTCCCAATTGAGTCCAATTAAAATCTACAAAATTATCCCATGATCCTAATAAAATGTGTGACATAACCGGGCTTCCAACTTCTAAATTTAATCCCAATTTTTATGGTTGAATTCAATCTGGTGCGATTTCAGCACGCCTAACCTACCGGTTAGCTTTCAGGGAAATTTTCTTGCATCCGACTTGAGGGTGATCAGTCCCCAAGTTTGACGCGCTAAAATCCCTTAATTGCTTCGTCCAATAGGCTAGTCCTCTCATGAGTGGCCAACTCAGAGAGATGAACTATATGCACAGATGAAATGCCCGACTCAATCAGCTGAATATAGAATTAGAAAAATTGAGATATCACAACTCTTCCCCTCTTATAAAAATTTCGTCCTCGAAATTTAAACATTTACCAATCCTTAAACCAAAAGGTGGGGGTACAGCCGTCTCATATAATCTTCTCTTTCTTAGGTCGCTCCTTACGTACCAATGCTGCCAGATCACCGCTATCTTGCCCAAACCACTTCGGATCCAAAATAATAAACACTTGCTCACTTAAAATTATAAAGGTCTTCAACACAAAATCTGCGAAGCTAACTGGCGATTCTGAGCAGTCTCTAAACTATCTTTGATAATTGCAATTGAATCACTGATTTCTGAACCAACTCTGGACCTGTGATTTTCTGATTCCTGTTCTCATCTCGACAGCTGAAGTTCTGAACACTTTGCTCTACATTGACTAAATAGAAACTATTTGACTAATTTGCTAAAACTGGGAACCTCTGGTCAAGATCTTATATAACTCTGACACTGATCTCGATAATTGCAATCACTGACTACTGTATTGACCCTAGCTTGATCTTTCTTTCCTTGACTTCATCTCAGCAATCGAAATTTTGCACTCTCGGCTATGCACTGCTTAAGAAAGAACTATCTAAAAGCTCTGCCAACTTAGAACATATGATCTCGATTTGAAAAACAATTCATCCCCGGCACCCCATGCAGATAAATTATATGATATAAACACACTTTGGTATACCTATTCTAATCGAGATCTTTTCATGCTATACTAAAGTGAGTTGACTCTGATCATCTGTCGACCACAACCCCATAAGGAAATCAATACTCTTCTCGACTCCTTGATAAGCCTGTCATAACATTCCATCATGCTATACTTCCATTCCCACACATGACTCTCTCAAGTGCTTGAAAAAGCTTTCCTGGTTTACATTACCAAATTCTCACTTACTGATACATCCAACACTTACAACATGTTCACTGATATCTATCTTCATAGCGATCTACCAATCCCGATGATGTAGATTCGACTCATCTTAAATCTTTGTCGGACAACGCTGAAGTTGCTATGATGAGCTTCCCATAAGATCTCTTCTTTAATCTTTGTATCGTCGATTACATACAATCATCCTTAGAATCTTAGCGTTTTGTCTTCAGAAACCTGAAAATCAACATCTCTCTCATCTGCATTCTCTTATAGAGTCTTCTGAATTTTTGAATCTGTCCACTGAAGCGATTTAATTTTGATTTGCACTCTTGGCTCAATTCTGAGGGTAGTAATAAGATTCAAAAGGTGGCCTACCTTAGATTTGAAAACCGAATTTCGAACTTTCTCAAATACGATCCAATCCTTGAGTATCAAATGTGCAACTAAGGACTCTCGACTCAGTGCATTTGCGACTTTGCTCACCTTTCTAGAGTGATATAAAATATCATAGTCATAATCCTTAATGAGTTCCATCCAGTGACGCTGTCTCATATTCAACTCCCGATGTCTCAACTGACGGGACGCATATGCAACAACCCTATCCTGCTATATCAACACACAATCCAATCCTTTAAACGACGCATCATTGTAGATCTCATCACTTCTAGGACCAAATGGAATAGTCAGCATAGGTGCGGTAGTCAACTCTTGCTTAAGCGCTTGAAAACTACACTCGCACTTACTCGCTCATTCCTTTCTCAGTAGTCTTGCCAACGGTGACGCTAATGCTAAAAACCCTTCTACGAACTATCTGAAGTATCCTATTAATCCTCAGAAACTTTTGATCTCTATCACTGTAGTCAATATCGGCCAACTGATCACTGCTTTAATCTCGGACGAGGTCTACGGAGATTCCTTCTCCTGAAATCACATGACCTAGGAGCACAACACGAGTCATCCAAAACTCACATTTGCTAAACTTATTGTAAAATCCAAGAGCACTCAAAGTTTGAAGTACCATCCCCAAATGTCTCTCGTGCTCCTCAGCACTCCTTGAACACACTAGGATAACTTCAATGAACACGATCACAACTGATTTAAGTACCCTTACACATTTTGCTCAAAAGACCCAAACAAATAGCTAAGGTGTCCGTCAAACCACGCGGTATTACAATAAACTCATAATTGCCATATCGAGTGCGAGATGCTAACTTCGGTATATCTTTCTTCCTGATCCTCAACTAATGATACCCTGACCTCTAGTCGATCTTAAGGAATATCGATGTACAAACACAATGAACCAACTTTCTTCCTCACGAATAGAACAGGTGCCCCCCCAAGGTGATACACTGAAACGTATGAATCTCTTATCCCACACTTCTTGCATCTACACCTTCAGTCCTTTTAACTCGGGTAACAACATCCAATAAGGACCCTTAGAGACTAGCTCTCTTCCGAGTGCTAATTCAATTACGAACTCTATTTCTCTTTCTGACATCAAACCTGAAAATTCTTCAGAAAATACCCTAGAAAACTTATGTACCACGATTATGTTCTCCATATTTGGCTCCTCAACTGACGCATCCATTATAGTTGCCATATAAATTAGGCAATCTACATCCATAAACCAGGTCGTCTTCAGTAACGAATAACAAGGATCGAAGGTCCTTTCTGATTTTAAGTAACTCAAAACTTTTGTACGCTAACTGAACCAACCGAATTATATCACTGCCACGATTCATAACTTTCAAGTCATACATAAGCAAACCCATCAAGTATAGCTATAGTCAGAGATTCATATTCTTTTTACTTTATTATAACAACGGAAACTCCACAACCTTCACTCAAAATCCTGTTGCGCCACTTTGATAAAACACCTCAAAACATTCTTCCTTCGATCGATGCATGGTCGTCCATTCTTATTCCTTTCGCCATCCTAGTGGCGTCCTGCCGGCGGTAGTGATCCTCGAGTCCTCTTGGACTTACACGGATAGTTCCTATCTCGATGGACGTGTTGACCACATTCAAAGCATGCTCTCGCTAAGCTTGGTCACCAGGCTGACTCATATTTCTTTTCTCAACTTGACATATAATCAGTGAGTCCCTTGCCTACTATCAAGTAACAGCATGCACTCTTTCTTGTAGTGAAGGTCGGTTCTAAAAACCCCATGATGCGTTCTATGGTGCACTCCTTTTGATCTATCCCATCGGCTTTCCAAGACCGTTTCTGGCTAGGAAACTCTGATGGTCACACACAAAACAAACACCCGTCTTACCAGGACACTGAGCTGATCCAGGTCGGCTTCCGTCAGCATAACACACTCCAATCTGATTCATTGCTGACCTAACCATCCCACTTACCCAGTTGGACGGAAATGGAATACTTTTCTACGATCATAGACTTCTTCCTCAATTGATTTCCATCTCTGCTAAATCTGAACCTCGACTTGGATGCAACGGCTTGCTCTCAGATCACAACTCTAGCTTGGGCCTCAACAGGTGCAGCAACAACAATAGTCACAACACTGGCAGCTGTAGAAACAACGGCAACAGCGGCGGCTCGGTCCTGAACTTATTTACCCAACAAGCTTCCAAGGAACACTAGCGCCTGAACGATCCCAACGAACCTAAGATCGTTTAGTGCTGCTACACTCTAAGTACCGATTTGCGGCGGTACTCTCACACTTGCGCTGGTCTAAGCCTGCACTCTACCTCGGGTATCGACTCTTATCAGCATTCTACCCCGAGGTATAGGTCCTACCAACCTCTTCCAAGGAGTTCTCCACTCCTAGTCACTCATGCTACAGGCTCTTTATAGATGCCTGTTTTCCGATTCTAACATTAGGTTGAAATTTGAGTGACCCCACAAACACACTACCAAACAGCTATCAACCACATGCATCAGCATATTGAAAAGTCTTTCCTACTAACTATCCCATGACTCATCGCACCTTATCACTCCATACATAGACCATGCTCTGATACCACTTAAACGGGGATGTCACGCCTCGAACCTCGAGCATGCCAACATCCCACCATAGTCATGCAAATGCGACATTCCCAGGTAGTGTCGCCGACCCCATTCATTTCTTATTGAGCAAGCGGAACGTATTATAAAACCCCTGATAATGAAATACGGGATAGAAAAGCAGGAAGCAAAATCACAACATAACACTTTCATAATTCAACAGAATTACAAACAGAGGTCTACGACCAAAAGTCTACAAAAGACTGGCTCTTAAAAAGGAACTGTCCTACAACCTACAAGTCAGACACGTTCTCCAATCCTTATTACTTCACCTCCGCAACTCCTCAAGGCTAACCAAAGCTATATGGCCGCTCCGTCCACCAGGGACCTGAAATTTTAATCCCACAATCGGGATGAGACGATGTCTCAGCAAGTTCAACCCCTTAAACCCTTATTAGAAAGAAAATACGTCCAAGGGTGGCCTAGCCACACAACACAGAAGACTTACCTCGTCTTAATCTTCATCTGCAGGTAGCATAGTTTATATAATTCAATCACGTGCAATTATGATAACCAAACAACTGCGGCACAATCACATCATCAGAACAATTCAACCACTTGGATCGTCTCAGCGATCAATCGACTCAGCCGATTACATGTCATTCTAGCAAATCAATCGTTGCTCTCAATCATGGCCCTATAGAAAGGTTTAATAACCAGTGACAATCACGGCCCCACTCGGCACGACCTTTAATTAGGTGGTCCATCACGGCCTCACTGGGCACGACCTCTCATAGGTGGTCAATCACGGCCTCACTAGGCACGACCTCTAATAAGTGGTCAATCACGGCCCTATTAGGCACGATCTCCCATAGGTGGTCCATCACGGCCTCACTGGGCACGACCTCTAATAGATGGTCAATCACAGCCAATCTCCCATCAATTTCCACACTTAAGATTTTATAAAGAATCCCTATTTATCACAATCACACTCCATTTGCCACAATCAATTATCAAATTCAAATTCTAAATACAAAGCAGCGATTGGCACGAAATTCGAGAATTTAGGGTCTTGACAAAATTTTTAGAATTTAATAAATAATTAAATTTATTTCGAAAATAATTAAATAATAATATTTTAATAATTTCAAATAATAATATATTATTAAATTATTTAATAATTTCAAAATATTTAAATAAATCAAAAGTAAATTCCTTTATATCACATCAAAGCTTATATTAATATAACCACTCACTTCGCCTTAAATTAAACACAATTTAAGTTAATCAAACACCTTACTATAATCTACACTAAAATAAATTAAACTAACCACCTAAGAACACTTAACATAAACTAAGCACCCCTAAAGCATCATTAACCCTCTAATCAAGGTTTAGTGAGCTAAACTCACTCGATTAGCGAGCCGAGCGAACCAAAACGACGAGGACGATGCGAGGATCGACTTTCCTCAAGGCGGGCCGAGCATCCGGGCTCGGGAAGGCATCCAAAACATGTCAAACGTCCGCTGCCATACCCGTTTTCTGCAACTACTGATTTGGGGCTGGAAGAGGCGGTTTCGACGTCGATTGGGCGGAGGAATGGGGCAGCAGCTTGACTATGGCTCAAACGGGCGAGGCGGCAGCTAGGCAGGGCCTCACAGTGGCCGAAGGTGGCTGAATCGTGGCCTGTGCTGGCCTGCAAAGTTGCTGGAGACGACGACGAGTAGGGACAACGGCGGCGAGAGGCGAGGACGCGTGAGTCGCGCGGGGCAAACACGCAGCGGTGGTGATGGACGAACGGTAAGGCTCTGGCTGGTGGCGTGCGACGGCCATGGCTGCTTGGGTTTGCTGCTGGGGTTTCGAAGCTTTCAAAGCACACCAAAGAAGGAGGATAGACGGTCGAACGGCAAGGGAAGAGAAGAAGACGGAAGGCAAGCGGCGGTGACGGCGGCGAGCGGCGAGCTCGGCTGGCTGGTTCGAATGGGCAACTCCCCCTAGTTGGTTCCCTCTCTCTCTCTCCTCCAAGGTCCAAAGGAAGAAGATGATGTTGATGGGTCATCTTTTCAAGAGCCAATCCCCACCGTCCACTTGTTAAGATCTCAACCCTTGGCCTCAACCACCATGACATCATCCCATGTCATCTTCCACTAATTCAAATCCTCCACAACATTTTCCAATGGGTCCATTTTATTTTTCCGCCGGGGCATGAAACTTTGTACATTAATTTCTTTAATTCCATTCAATTCTCTCTCAATTGAGTTCAATTAAGATCCACAAAATTATCCCATAATCCTAATAAGATGTGTGACATAACCGGGCTTCCAACTTCTAAATTCAATCCCAATTTTTACAGTTGAATTCAATTTGGTGCGATTTCAACACGCCTAACCTACCGAGTAATTTTCAGGGAAATTTTCTTGCATCCGACCTGAGGGTGATCAGTCCCCAAGTTTGACGTGTTAAAATCCCTTAATTGCTTCGTCCAATAGGCTAGTCCTCTAATGAGCGGCCAACTCAGAGGGACGAACTATATGCATAGATGAAATGCCCGACTCAATCAGCTGAAAATAGAATTAGAAAAATAGGGATGTTACACGGCTTGAATTGATCAACCACAGGTCAAATGCATGAAAATTTCTAAAGGCTACCCTGTAGGTTGGGTCGCGTTAGTATCGTGCCAAAGTGAAATTAACCATGGAATTGAGATCGAATTCGAAAATTGGAAGCCTGGGTGTGTCACAAATCATCTTAGGAGCATTAACTCGTCTTTGGAAGATTTTTCATGCAATCAAAGTTTTTCAGCAATTAAATCAGAGAATGGTTAAATTGGTTCAAAAAATTAGTAGGCCCGCCCTTGATTGTGCTTTTGGGACTTAAGTTGGTTCTATGGACAAGTGAAGATCTGAATTGAAGTGTGGTGACCTCGGATTAATTTTATGGTCTTCAATTTGATTCAATTGGAAGAGAATCAAGTGGAATTGAAGAATTGGTTGTACAAGATTTTATGCCCTGGCAGAAATTGAAATTGGACCTATTGAGAAGATTGTGGTGGAAGACTTGGGTGAGTGGGAAGTGATGTCACATGAGGTCATGGTGGGCCATTTTTATGGATTAAAGAAAAAGAAAAAGAAATAGAAATAGCCCCCTCCTTCTCTCTCCTCCCTCTCTTCTTCCTCCCTCCCGTCAACTCCCTTTCTCCGCGATTTCTTCTTGCCATTCAAAACCCAGCAACCGAAGAAGTTGCAGCCATGGCCGTTTGCTCCTACTCGCACGCCGTCGCCGTTCGTCCGCCGTTCGCCGCTCCACTTGCCCACGTGTGTGCTGCTCCGCCTTCTTTCTCCCCCTCCGTCTGCTGCTCGAGATCTCGGATCTGGTAGGATGCTGGGCAGAAGCACAACCGGCGTTCTTCGGGAGCCGTCGCTCGCCACACGCCGTCTCACGCTCCGTCGCTGCCTACGCTCACCCGCGCTTGGTCGACACCCAACTACGTCTACCTCTGTCCATGAGTTCCAAGAGCTGCCGGAGCTTGTCCCCGCCACCATAAGGCCTTGCCTAGTTGCCGCCTCGCCCATCCGAGCCACCGACGAGCTGTTGCCGCCCTCCTCCGCCCATTCCGACCCGAACCAGCTGCCATTTGGCCCTCCTCTGCCCGTGAACAGCAGCTGCAGAAAATGGGTATGGCAGCCCGGGTTTGGCCCGTTTTGGCCGCCTTCCCAAGCCTGGATGCTCAGCCCGCCTTGAGAAAAGTCGATCCTCGTGTCGTCCTCGTCGTTTTGGTCCGCTCGGCTCATTAATTCGGTGAGTTTAACTCACTAAATCTTGATTAGATGGTTAATGATGCCCTAAGTGTGCTTAGTCTAAGTTAAGCAAGTTCAGGTGGATAGTTTAGTTTATTTAATTGTGATTTGGATTAAGAGGTTTGTTTAATTCAAAGTGTGTTTAATTAAGGCTAATAGAGTTATTTAATAATAAGCATTGATGGGACATAATAGGGTTTTAGTTTTGAATTATTTAATTGCTTCGAAATTCTGGAATTTATAATATTATATTATATTCAAAAAAATTATATTATTAAAAAAATGGAAAAATTATTTTTGTCTCCGGTTGCTCAGAATTTCGAGCCGATTGCTAATGTGTATTCGGATTTTGGAATTGATGGTTGGATATTATAAATTGAGGGTGGATTATGAAAAATATGGATATTATTATTTAATTAATTTTCGGAATAAATTTAATTATTTATTAAATTCTGAAAATTTAAGTCAAGACCTTATTTTCTCATAATTTCGTGTCGATCGCCGCTATACATTTAGAATTTGAGTTTGATGAATGGATGTGGCAAATGGAGTGTGATTGCAATAAATATGGATTCTTTATAAAATCCCAAGCGTCAAAATTGATGGGAGATTGGCCGTGATTGACCACTTATTAGAGGTTGTGCCTAGTGAGGCCGTAAATTACCACCAGATAAAGGTCGCGTCTAGTGAGGCCGTGAATTGCCACCTGATAAAGGTCGCACCCAGTGAGGCCGTGAATTGCCACCTGATAAAGGTCGCACTTAGTGGGCCGTGAATGCCCGATAAAGGTTGCGCCCGGTGGGTGTGAATTACCACCTACTAGAGGTCGTGTCCATTGGGTCAGGATCTACCATCTTTTAAAGGTTGTGCCGAGTGGGGCCGTGATACCACTGATTCTAATTGTGCCGAGTGGGGCCATGATTGCCACTGGTCGTTAAACCTTCCTATAGGGTCGTGATTGGAAGCAATGATTGATTTGCTAGAATGACATGTAATCGGTCAAGTCAATTGATCATTGAGACAATCCAAGTGGTTGAATTGTTCGATGATGTGATTGTGCCGCAATTGTTTGGTTATCATAATTGCACGTGGTTGATTTATATAAACTGTGCTAATCTACAGATGAAGACTAATGCAAGGTAAGTCTTTTGTGTAATGTGGCTAGGCCACTCGGGGCGTATTTTCTTTCTAATAGGGGTTTAGGGAGTCGAACTTGCTGAGACATTGTCTCATCCCGGTTTAGGGATTACAATTTCAGGTCCCTGGTGGACGGAGCGGCTAGATAGCTTTGGTTGACCTTGAGGAGTTGCAAAGGCGAAGTCATAAGGATTGGAGAACGTGTCCTGCTAGTTGGTTTTAGGATAATTCCCCTTTTGTCGAGTTGGTCTATTTTGTAGACAATCCAGGGTTGTATTTAAACCCTTTGTATTTGTAAATAAGTATTTGGTATTGTGATTGATTGCCTACTTTTCTATCCCAAGTTAAATGTTGTCAGGGGATTTGTTTCGCTTCCGCATGTGTAAATAAATGAATGGGTCGGTGACATATCTTGGGATGTAGCATATTTGATTGATCGCAGTGGGATGTGCGCGTATCTCGGGGTTCAGGGTGTGACATGCCATCACTCGGCGCTCGCTCGCTCGCCGGTCCTATCACTTCCTCTGTCTCTGCTTCGGTGCTCACTCTTTGCTCCGTTGCTCGCTCCATCTCTGCTCTGGCACCGCTTTCCTTCGCACATTAATCTGCTTGGGAGGCCGAGATTTGGGGGATCCCATTTCTGCAACCACCTACAGAGTAGCGTCGACGCCTTCCAGGCCAATTACGAGATTTGTGGGATGTGCACATGCAGAGCAAGAGCAGTAGATTGCCCAAGTTCTGGCAGGACGCCTTCCAGGCCGGTTAGAGTTCTTGACAAGTGACATGTCGGGCGTTCGTGATGTCGCCGTTTCAGAGATCGCGAAGGTGTCCCTTCACTCCTTCACCTTCTCCGACCCTCTCTTGCTGCTCATTCTCATCCTGCGGTAACCCATCCTCGCCCTTCAAAACCCCCTTCTTCTACAATGCTTTCGTCGCTAGCTTCATTTGCTTGCAAAACTTTTAGTGCTGAGAAGTTGGGCATTTCTTGTGAAATTTTGGGAGTTTTATCGATGACTTGTCCTTTCAGAGATTGGATGGAAGTCATGAGTTTATGAGGGCTTGGTTCTTGTCTTTGAGCCCTCTCGGGGCAGATGAATTGAGGGCTTGTTTTTTATTGATACGGATTTATGATGACTTAAGCGTTAAGCTGCAAAGCTGCCCTTTTCATCACCTGGCAAATGGTTGAGAAACTGAGATGTTTTGATGCTTGAATTTGGATGATTTCTGTCTGAATTCAGCAATTATATCTCTGCCATCAAAGAACTATACTCGTGTCTCGTCCGTGCCCAATGGGAAATCTGAATACTAAGAAGCACGCGGTAGATCTAATGATTTTCATAGGTGTTCAAGAGCGTATGAGAATTACTAAATCAAATTTTTATTATTTCTGTGGGTAGGTCAAACTCTTTCGGGTGCAGGCATTCGTGTTTTTGCTGGGCTTGTGATTGTTATACCCTTCAAATGCCAACTGTCTCATCCTTTTTCCTATTCCTATTAGTTTATTGTTCTTTGAAATTCTCTTGAATATGCAAAATTTACGTCGGAATCTGACCTTGTTGATGTGCACAGGTTACGCTTTTGGATTGGCTTTCTGTTTGGCTTATTCTTTGGCTTTTGTATTTTGTATCATCCCAAGGGTGTAATAGAATAAAACAATAAGTGGACTGGAAGATTTTCTTGTCCTTTTTATCATCTACTGGTGTTGTAACTCATTATTTTTGTTACGATTGAAGTTTTAAAATGTAAGACTGCCAGCTACTTGATTATGAACTTGATGCACGACGTCCCTGTGAAGAAGCAAGATCTTCCGACATCTGGACCTTGATAAAAGATCAAGCAAATTTTTGTCTTGGCTTGATGTGGGGAATTTTGGCTCTGCCGCTGTTAATATAAGATCAGCATATGCCCGTAATATATGGGCTACGACTAAATGGTCAACGTGATTACCATGTCTTTTTGATTGTTTATGTCATTTTTCATTCAAGTACTTTTTCTTGAAGATTATATGGAGGGAATTTAGTAATTATTGGGAGATTTAGGGCCTTAAACCGAAGAATCTGATCTTAGCTGCACATGTTATGTTTTTTCCCCTTTGGAAAGCAACAAACGTTTTCTTGTTATTCTTTCTTAGACAACAAGGTTAATCGTGGATCATAGTAATGACTATTTGTAAAGTTACTCGATAACCGTTGAAACAATGCCTCGTTATTCTTAATAATCAAAGGACAGTTACAAGAAGATGCATGTTCTTGATGATTCTGCTTCTGAATCAATTTGATTCACAAACTGAGTGATCTGATTCTCGATCGTCTTGTCTTATGTAGAATGACGACAATCAAAGAGAGACTTCTGCGATAATGCTCAAAGTAGGACAAGGCGCTCGTTTTGCGAGGATGCTATAACTCGAATCTCTCTTTTGCATGATGCATTCCACCGGAATGCCTGCCTAGCTGCTTCTGGTTTTTACTGAAGATGGCTTGATTACACTCATAAAATCCATCGTTTGGAGGTAAATAATCCACATGGAATACATTACACCTATTTTGGAATCCCGTGTTCTTGTACTGTACTTCCGTTCTCTCAATCGGAAGGCAATAACATCGAGCTATGTACGAGCTTATGCTGAACTAGAAAGCCCATGATGATATGTGTTTCAATTTACATTACATGTATGCACGAGTGACTCTCTCAGGAGTTTCATCCGAAGATCAGATGCAATACATACTTATGTTTAGTCCATCAGAAATAAAAAAACATAAAAAAGAAAGAAAAAAAAAAAACAGATCAAATTTCAGAGCTTAATGGAGGTTTGCGTGCATGGTTTTTCTTTTTTTTGGCTGGGAGCATTGAGATGTCTTTCCCTCTCTTTCTAAAAGCAACTTAAAGTTCCATGAAGTGATCGCTGGAGTCATGAAAATTCGTTATTTAGATTGAGTACAGACTGGAATGCTTCAACCCACATTCTCCTTGTAAAGCTAGTCTTTTGACTAGAAAAAGAGGAGATTTTAAGAATCAGGATCGGCACCGATACTCATGAGTCGCCCCTTTCGCTTCATGCATTGCCATCACCTCTGGCAAAGCATAGTGCAATCTCTTCTTCTTAAGCCACACTGTCCTCCATACTCCTTGATGATGATGAGTGTAAAGCTAATTAGGCGGGAAAGTCAAACGTCTCATTTGATCAAGTGTTCACTTGAAAAGAAAAGTGCCTTATATTTCAATTCGCTAGTGAAAGGGGAAAAGGAAAAGAGCGAAGTAACAAATTGCTTTTGAGAAAAGAGACCATGGCGTCAAGAATCAACATAGATTAACATCAGTCGCATTGACAAAATTTTGTGGAGAAGCTGATACATGCATCCCCATGAAATGTCAACAAGCATTAAAACTCATGCCAACAACTTGGCGAGTTCATCAACCCTCAAGCTTCATAGTGGTGATACATTCAAGTGGTGTTCTTTTTTTTTTTTTTTGAACAAATTCAAGTGGTGTTCATCCAACTCCTTTTTCCTTTGAATTTTCGTATCTCTCTGCTTGTTTCCTCTCTCCGTAAGTGTAGAAGAAGGTTCGCCTTCGGCATCTACATTTCCATCTTCTTCCTTCACAATCTTCTTGGACACAGCTCTCCTAGGTCGGTGCCTGAAAATGGGGTCAGGTGGAGCAGTCTTTGCAAAAGCAACCGCCTTTTGGTAATGCCTGCATAACTCCATTCAAGTGTTTACTCCCCTTCTGAAATAAATTAATCAGCAACATAATGACCCTACGACTTTCAATTTGGCAAGCAATCTGGCCTGTGAGAGGACCAACCTTCTTGAGGATTAAATATGAAGTAGGGTATTAAATGATAACCAGCTCGAACAATTCTAGGAAGATCCCTCGCCTGCATTCAATTCATTGAGAAAATATAAAAGAAATATCCTATCGGTAGCTTGTCATGACGAAACATAGACGGCCACTCCAAAATGAGTAATTTTTCCACTCATGAAAGTTGACCTGTTTTTTTTCTGTTCGTCTTCCCATCTTCGGAAAGGAAAGGATAAGTCTCTCATGCCTATCTCCATTCCATTACCAATTCTTGAACATTTCTTTTCACTTGCACAGTCAGTTTTGCGATTTACATCCAGATTTGCTCAAAGAAGAAATATTCTTCATTGTGGTCATGGTAATCCACACGGATTGTATTAATGGCGATTAGGTCATCCAAGGGGATACGCATTATGCATAACATAAATAAGAGCATTGCCTCGGCTCATTTTAAAAAGTGCTCGACTCTGTGCTTCAATGGCGATAGCGGGTTCACCAATGCATCTCTTCAAATTGTTTGTTTTGATCTTAAGTGCCATTGCTACGGTAAGCGATGGGCGTTCTCCATCTGTTATACGGTTGACTCCAGACGAGAAGTGGCTCAATCTGAGCAGGAATGACACATTACCGGATGCAGATCACGAGGTATGTGAAAATACATCGCTTTAAGACTTACTGTGTCTTTGATTTTGAGTTTTTTTTTCCCGGTTTATGCATTGATCCTGAAGTTTTACCTTTTTATGACTTTGCTAAGCACTTGTCAGTATGCTACAGTAAGCTTGACCCACGGCAGGATCATGGGAGCTCGTGCAACAATAAATGTGTGGAATCCTGCCGTCGTTCAGCCAGAAGTCAGTTTCTCCCAAATTTAGCTTGGAGCAGGCCCCAGAGAGAGTATGAACACAGTGGAAGCGGGATGGAAGGAAAGAACTTACGTTGATCGATTCCGAAAATTTTAGCATGATTTGCTTCTAAATGTTTGTAGTTTGTGTTTCTATTGTAGGTCGATACAGTTTCTTATCCCCGTAATCAGTGCTTATAATTCACCAAACTTTCATAAGTATGTCAAATTTTGACATGCTTTCCTTGGACTTTAGGCAGATGGCTATCGTACTCCCTGCTACAATCTCGAGTGCGATGATGGATTCCGACTAATAGAGGGCAGCAGATATGCTCCAAACAGTCTGATTCAACCAGTTTCCATTTATGATGGACGGCAACGCGATATAACCATAGCCATATGGAAGGTAATTGAATAATTTTTATAGTAATACACATGGGATATCTTTTGAGTCTTCTGTCTCTTAATAAAAATATTTCAGGATCAAGTCACTGGAGATTGGTGGCTCCGCATTGAGGATGAAATTGTAGGGTATTGGCCTGAAAGGCTCTTCACTCATCTAAAGGGCCCTGCAGAAAGAATTCATTGGGGTGGAGAGATAGTCAACACAGAGCCGACGGGTATTCATACGTCAACTCAAATGGGGAGTGGCCATTTCCCTTCCGAAGGCTATAGAAGGGCGTCCTATTTCCGCCATCTTAAATTCCTCGACGACAGATTCATTGAGAGAGACCCGGTGAATCTTCAGACGTCTGTGACAAAACCTAATTGCTATGACTTACTGCTCAACATGGACCCGCCTGGGACATTTGGTGTCAATTTCTATTATGGGGGCCCTGGATTTTCAGCTCAGTGTCCCATATAGTGATCCTATCATGAAATGCTTTCCCTTTTCTTTTCGTAACCAAATAAAGTTGGCTCTTTGCTTAGCGCTAGCAGTAAGGATGCCGATGTACTGAATGTTGTTAGAAGTCTGCTTATGAAGTGGTAATCATATTGAAAAGAGAGCATTTGGCTATAGTCATACTTTTCGATTGCATTTCCTCCTTTCGCCTTAAGACAAGTGTTGTTCACTATAGAGAAGGTGTGGTTTCTACTTAAATATTACATTTACTATGGTTAAATAACTATTAGATGTAAAATTGATTAAATATTACATTTACGACAGGTCATCCTACAGTACCTTTTTTCAATATGGCTTTCCACTTGCACTAAACTATTGGATAGTCGAATATTCTTTAATTTCTCTGTATGCAATGGAATCTTTCTTAAGCAAAACTTATCGTTAAGGACTAATTATGACCTAGGCCCCGTGAAGTGCAAGTGGGGAGGTTTTACTTTTTCTGATACCAGACATATAAAATGTGGAATCAACCCAACAACTCGCGATTTTGCAAAAGTCAAAAATCGACATCCACATTAATCTCCTCACCAGCTGTTCCAGCAAAAATTAGTGAATTTTAGAGGGGAGAAGATGCACAAAGATTAAAAGTAGAAGCTTGTTAATAGACCTGGTCATAATGAATCGATGACAATAGAACCTTAAGATCTCGAGTTCTTTAAGCTGTAAAACTCAGACACCTGTCTTCCGGGTAATCTCCAGATCAAACTATATTATATATTTTCACATGGACATAGATTAGATCAACAATTCCGTCTGAAACACTAACCCAATGTTGTGCAATTTTGTAAAGTCAAGTCGATGGAGAGAACTTGCGTCCAAATCGATGCTCATTCATGTTGTTTGGTTTCTAGTGATTCGTAGAAGAACACGGTAATTTTTTTTTTTTTTTTTTTGGTAAAGAAGAACACGGTAATTTTTTTTGCAGGAAGGCTAAAAAATTTATTGTGATTTTGGTCAAAGGGTTCAATGCATTTCTGACCATCCTTGAACCTTCAAAGCACAATAAGAGCGAAGACATCAATGTGAGATCCGAATCCGATCCCCTTCAACATTGTTCTTCAAGGGCTTCATTTAAACCCTCGTAATAAAGTCAATCTCTTGGTAACACATCCTGATCACAAAGTTTATGAAGAATTGGTACAAAGAGATTCTCCATCATATCTTGCTCATTTAACTTATGAAGTCGTCGAATATGTGAGCGGTGACGCTTGTTTAGTCCAAGAACGGATCTGGTCGATCTGAATATAGGAAGAACTAGGTGGGGCCATAATTGTAAAATTAGCCATGACAGATCCTATCCCGATGAAAGTCTATCGATGTTTATTTTTGTTCACCTTGGGTATTTTCGGATTGATTTTCATCATTCACCTTTTCACTTTTTACTTAATCAAAGTGTGACAGCTTACGTATTGAAAACATTTGGAATTTTCACAGAGCGCAAAAGTTAACGCGTATTGTAAAATCCGAAATATTTGGAATTTAGACACCTTGAGCTTTGTCGGCATCGAATCGAGTTCGACTAAGATCTGAGTCAAAATCGACAGATTTTAGTTGACCTCGATGAACATGAGTAGAGCTCGCCAGGTCACGGCTCAAGGGTGGGCGGGTTGCGGTTTTGGGCAAGTGGGCTTTCATCGAGGGTGGATTTGAAACGATGAGAGAGGCAAAATTGGGAAAATGGCGAGTTCATAAGTCTGATCATATGTTAAATGCAACTTTGGATGTTAATTGTAGGTCTCTAAAATTCAAGGTGTGAATTGATATATAGTTAAAACGCAAGGATGATTTTTAATATTTTCTTCAAAAGAAAAGTCAAGTCAAAAAAATAAGACTCGAATGTTTCGCCATTTCCATTTGTGACATCGCATGTCAGATTGATCACGAAAGAGAACGTGCTCGGAGTATAGGCTTGGGGTATAGGGACATAATGCTCTCCAACCTGGTCCGACGTCATCCTTATTTGAGGCACTTTTCACCCCTTGAAGTCCTCAATTGAACTTTCCATCATTTTGGCCTTGCGTGTTAATGACTTGGAAATTCCTGACATGCTGTGGACTGCATTTGGTTGTGGTTATCATTTGCGTGTGCCTTTTTAACGGTGTCATTTATCAAGCGATCTATATGCATATTTAATTTTTCAGCAAAATAAAAGAAATTAAAAAAAAAGTCACTTACCTCGATTTCATATATTACAATTTAAATGTGCATTTTATTCAGAAAAGAGTGTTGCACACGTTTCAAATAACAGGGCCATAATGGTCTTTACACGGGGATTCATCCGCGAGGAGCGTATGCATGCAGACGTGTGGGAACCTCGCTTTCCTCCGAAGCCTCTTCAGTTTTGAGAATTCCTTGAGTCGTTTCCAATCGAGTTCTCTCTTCAATCTCTCTCTGCAGACCCTAGATCAATCCATCGATTGATCCGGAAGCCGACCGAGCGGATGAGCACCTCCGCCTTGACACTGTTGCAGTGCGGCTGGGCACTCAGGCCAAGATGACCACGATCATCAAGTCCACAGAGAACCTTTAGAATGGTGACGAGTACCTATATGTTGTCCGTTGACCTTGGGATAGAATCATAGAGAAGTCAGGAATGGTTAGGCAAAGAGGAGGTTTTTCGTCTTTCCTTGTTTGATTCCTGTTTCTAGCTTGGCATGTTAACTGTGTTGCAGCTGCTATCCCTTGCATCATCCCTAAATGCAATGAAGATTTGAGGAAAAAAGCTTGGGGATGTCATTATGGTTTAACTGGCAAGGGATTTTTTTTTATCCTTAGACAAGTGTCGTGTTTTTAGGGCATTTCTAAAGAGAGATTTTTGTTAGCGAGTGCGACACACGGTTTCGAAGTCCAAAAAAAGACGAAAGTTCTGGATCCTATTGGTGTTTTGCAAGTGAGGCTAAGAATAACGTCTCTGATGCATATGTAATGAAATTTTATCCTCAGGATGAGCGTGTTATGACCAGCCTCAGTTTGTCTCCAACTCATGTAGCATGGACAAGAGCACTGGTGGCTGCCCTTCCAAATCTGCTTTTTTTTTTTTTTTTTTTTTTTTTTTTTTTTTGGGGGGGGGGTAGATTCATGCATTGGGTGGTTATTTTGTTAGAATGAGATATAAGACCTGGTGATTTTTCGCGGACGTGAAACGGACAAGATGACTGGGGGTCTTAAGATGTGAGGGATTATCAAATTGCTTTTGAGAAAAGAGACCATGGCGTCAAGAATCAACAGAGATTAACATCAATCGCATTGACAAAATTTTGTGGAGAAGCTGATACATGCATCCCCATGAAATGTCAACAAGCATTAAAACTCATGCCAACAACTTGGCGTGTTCATCAATCCTCAAGCTTCCTAGTGGTGATACATTCAAGTGGTGTTCATCCAACTCTTTTTTCCTTTGAATTTTCGTATCTCTCTGCTTGTTTCCTCTCTCCGTAAGTGTAGAAGAAGGTTCGCCTTCGGCATCTACATTTCCATCTTCTTCCTTCACAATCTTCTTGGACACATCTCTCCTAGGTCGGTGCCTGAAAATGGGACCAGGTGGAGCAGTCTTTGCAAAAGCAACCGCCCTTTGGTAATGCCTGCATAACTCCATTCAAGTGTTTGCTCCCCTTCTGAAATAAATTAATCAGCAACATAATGACCCTACGACTTTCAATTTGGCAAGAAATATGGCATGTGAGAGGACCAACCTTCTTGAGGATTAAATATGAAGTAGGGTATTAAATGATAACCAGCTCGAACAAATCTAGGAAGATCCCTCGCTTGCATTCAATTCATTGAGAAAATATAAAAGAAATATCCTATTAGTAGCTTGTCATGACGAAATATAGAGAGCCATTCCAAAATGAGTAATTCATCTTCCCATCTTCGGAAGGAAAGGATAAGTCTCCCATGCCTATCTTCATTCCATTACCAATTCTCGAATGTTTCTTTTCGCTTGCAGAGTCAGTTTTGCGATTTACATCCAGATTTGCTCAAAGAAGAAATTTTCTTCATCATGGTAATGGTAATCCACGCGGATTGTATTAATGACGATTAGGTCATCTAAGGGGATACGCGTTATGCATAACATAAATAAGAGCATTGCCTCTGCTCATTTTAAAAAGTACTCGACTCTGTTCTTCAATGGCAATAGTGGTTCACCAATGCATCTCTTCAAATTGTTTGTTTTGATCTTAAGTGCCATTGCTACGATAAGCGATGGGCGTTCTCCATCTGTTATACGGTTGACTCCAGATGAGAAGTGGCTCAATCTGAGCAGGAATGAAGCATTACCGGATGCAGATCACGAGGTATGTGAAAATACATCGCTTTAAGACTTACTGTGTCTTTGATTTTGAGTTTTTTTTTTTTTTTTTTTCCGGTTTATGCATTGATCCTGAAGTTTCACCATTTTATGAATTTGCTATGTACTTGTCAGTATGCTGCAGTAAGCTTGACCCCCGGCAGGTTCATGGGAGCTCGTGCAACCATAAATGTGTGGAATCCTGCCGTCGTTCAGCCAGAAGTCAGTTTCTCCCAAATTTGGCTCGAAGCAGGCCCCAGAGAGAGTATGAACACAGTGGAAGCGGGATGGATGGTAAGAACTTACCTTGATCGACTCCGAAAATTTTAGCATGATTTGCTTCTAAATGTTTGTAGATATAGAAGATAAGTAGTTTGTGTTTCTATTGTAGGTCGATACAGTTTCTTATCCCTACAATCAGGCGAAGATTTTCATATTTTATACCGTGAGTTCATAACTCTTTTCAGTTCTTACAATTCACAAAACTTTCATAAGTATGTCAAAGTTTTACATGCTTTCCTTGGGTGGACTTTAGGCAGATGGCTATCATACTCGCTGCTACAATCTCGAGTGCAAAGATGGATTCCGACTAACAAGGGGCAGCAGATTTGCTCCAAACAATCTGCTTGAACCAGTTTCCATCTATGATGATGAACGGCAACGCGATATAACTATAGCCATATGGAAGTTAATTGAACAACCCTTTTAGTAAATACACATGGGATATCTTCTGAGTCTTCTGTCTCTTATTAAAAATATTTCAGGATCAAGTTTCTGGAGATTGGTGGCTCCGCATTGAGGAAGAAATTGTGGGGTACTGGCCTGAAAAGCTCTTCACTCATCTAAAGGGCCCTGCAGAAAGAATTCATTGGGGTGGAGAGATAGTCAACACAAAGCCGAGGGGTCCTCATACGTCAACGCAAATGGGGAGTGGCCATTTCCCTTCCGAAGGCTATAGAAGGGCGTCCTATTTCCGCCATCTTAAATTCCTCGACGACAGATTCATTGAGAGAGACCCGGTGAATCTTCAGACGTCAGTGACAAAACCTAATTGCTATGACTTACTGCTCAACATGGACCCGCCTGGGACATTTGGTGTCAATTTCTATTATGGGGGCCCTGGATTTTCAGCTCAGTGTCCCATATAGTGATCCTATCATGAAATGCTTTCCCTTTTCTTTTCGTAACCAAATAAAGTTGGCTCTTTGCTTAGCGCTAGCAGTAAGGATGCCGATGTACTGAATGTTGTTAGAAGTCTGCTTATGAAGTGGTAATCATATTGAAAAGAGAGCATTTGGCTATAGTCATACTTTTCGATTGCATTTCCTCCTTTCGCCTTAAGACAAGTGTTGTTCACTATAGAGAAGGTGTGGTTTCTACTTAAATATTACATTTACTATGGTTAAATAACTATTAGATGTAAAATTGATTAAATATTACATTTACGACAGGTCATGCTACAGTACCCTTTTTCAATATGGCTTTCCACTTGCACTAAACTATTGGATAGTCGAATTTGGAGAAAGTTGAATTTATTTCATTGCTGCGGCTGGGGATGAGAAGCGGGTCACGCAACTCCTATATTAACCGGTCCATCTCGTCATCTATTTATTCGATTAATTAAATAATATATCTATTCTTTAATTTCTCTGTATGCAAGGGAATCTTTCTTAAGCAAAACTTAGCGTTAAGGACTAATTATGAGCTTCACTTGTAGACATGTCCTCCTCTCTCTTTTCCTTTGTGTTAGCTAGATGACCTTCCACCACGTCTCTTCTAAAGCATATGAAATGAAGTCATGACTGACCGGACATTCTATGTGACGTCAGGCTGAGGATGTTGGAATTCGTCCGGGACATGAGTAATTTACTAGAAATTGGTGGTTAAGAAGAAATGGTGAGTGGATGCTATCATATTCTACGAGGTGCTGTCTGTCACCAGCCATGCAATCGGCTTTTTCAAAAATATATTCTCGAAAGTTTTGTATTCTAATTGGAGAGATTCCAGAATACGTTTTTGGGAAAAATTATTGATTGCCTAGGCCCCGTGAAGTGCAAGTGGGGAGGTTTTACTTTTTCTGATACCAGACATATAAAATGTGGAATCAACCAAACAACTCGTGATTTTGCAAAAGTCAAAAATCGACATCCACATTAATCTCCTCACCAGCTGTTCCAGCAAAAATTAGTGAATTTTAGAGGGGAGAAGATGCACAAGGACTAAAAGTAGAAGCTTGTTGATAGACTTGGTCATAATGAATCGATGAGGATAGAACCTTAAGATCTCGAGTTCTTTAAGCTGTAAAACTCAGACACCTGTCTTCCGGGTAATCTCCAGATCAAACTATATTATATATTTTCACATGGACATAAATCGGGTTCAATGCATTTCTGACCATCCTTGAACCTTCAAAGCACAATAAGAGCGAAGACATCAATGTGAGATCCGAATCCTATCCCCTTCAACATTGTTCTTCAAGGGCTTCATTTAAACGCTCGTAATAAAGTCAATCTCTTGGTAACACATCCTGATCACAAAGTTTATGAAGAATTGGTACAAAGAGATTTTCCATCATATCTTGCTCATTTAACCTATGAAGTCGTCGAATATGTGAGCAGTGACGCTTGTTTAGTCCAAGAACGGATCTGGTCGATCTAAATCTAGGAAGAACTGGTTGGGGCCATAATTGTAAAATTGGCCATGACAGATTCTATCCCGATGAAAGTCTATCGATGTTTATTTTTGTTCACTTTGGGTATGCTCGGATTGATTTTCATCTTTCACCTTTTCACTTTTTACTTAATCAAAATGTGACAGTTTACATATTGAAAACATTTGGAATTTTCACAAAGCGCAAAAGTTAACGCGTATTGTAAAATCCGAAATATTTGGAATTTAGACACCTTGAGCTTTGTCGGCATCGAATCGAGTTCGACTAAGATCTGAGTCAAAATCGACAGATTTTAGTTGACCTCGATGAACATGAGTCGAGCTCGCCAGGTCGCGGCTCAAGGGTGGGCGGGTTGCGGTTTTGGGCAAGTGGGCTTTCATCGAGGGTGGATTTGAAATGATGAGAGAGGCAAAATTGGGAAAATGGCGAGTTCATAAGTCTGATCATATGTTAAATGCAACTTTGGATGTTAATTGTAGGTTTCTAAAATTCAAGGTGTGAACTGATATACAGTTAAAACGCGAGGATGATTTTTAATATTTTCTTCCAAAGAAAGATCAAGTCGGTATAATAAGACTCGAATGTTTCACCAGTTCCATTTGCGACATCGCGTGTTGGATTGATCAAGAAAGAGAACATGCTCGGAGTATAGCCTCGGAGTATAGGGACATAATGCTCTCCAACCTAGTCTGATGTCATCCTTATTCGAGGCACTCTTCCCCCCTTGAAGTCCTCAATTGAACTTTCCATGATTTTGGCCTTGCGTAAAATGGGTATTGGACCCATATATGACCCATCTAAATTATAAATTGGTCATATATGGGTCACTTGTTTTTGATAAAAAGTAGTTAAATGGGTTTACTTTAATAGGTGAGTTTTAAGTGGGTCTTAAATGGGTCTTCAATGTGTTTAGATTTAGAACCCATTTTCACCCAAAACCTCACAATCTCCTCTCTTTTCTCCTTAACTTTACAATTTTTTTTTATAAAAACCAAAATTATAATTATTTTTTAATTTAATTTAATTTTGTTTTTTCTTTATTTCTTCTTCTTTCGGTTGCTTTGGCGTCAAGCGAGCTCGAGCTTGCCGGATCTGGAAAGGCGAGAGCCTCACCGATGTACGCGAGGCTCGAGCCTCGCCAATCTAGTGAGACTCAAGCTCGCGGCATCGGGTAATTTGGTGAGCCTCAAGCTTGCCGATGTCGGGTGAGCTCGAGGTCGCTTTGTGGCTAGCCGCCTGCCATCGTCGTGGCTGGTGGCCGGCCAAAGAAGAAGAAGGACCAAAAAGAAAAAATAAAATTATATTTTAAAAATAGAAATAAAAATAATTAAAATTTTATTTTTTTAAAAAATAGAAAATAATTAAATTTTGATTTTTAAAATAATTATTTTAGAAATTATAAAAATTGTCCATTACATTGGTGCGTATAAAACTATTTTAGCAATACCATTTTAAAATATATATAAAAGAAATAAGCTTGGAAGATTTTTAGTAATAGAATCTTTTTTTAAAAAAAAAAAAAACATAAGAATAAGTTTTCCTAAATTTTGTTAAATATGAAAATATTTTATTAATATGGGTCGGGTCGAGTATGGGTCGGGTATAGGTCGGGTCACGGATATGAGTCGGGTTGGGTATGGGTCGAAAATTTTGTATTAGGCTTAAATGGGTTAATGGGTCAATTTGGGTCGACCCATTAATGACCCAACCTACCCGTTTGACACCTCTACGTAGGGGTGAGTGCGGTTTCTAGGTAGAATCGGGAACCGAACTGGACCAGATTCCCGGGTAGAACCGGTTCCAGTTCCTCGTTCCTTTTCTTTGGAGCCGGTTAGGGCTCACAATGAAAGCCCCAAATCACTTCACACGCTCACACTTCATAGAATTGAGTCTCTCCCGTTCGCTTTCTCTGCCCATCATCGATGTTGCTCGCCCTTGACGCCACCGGCCATCGATGCTGCCACTCAGCCACTCGCCATCGACACCACCGGTGGACGCCGCTCATCCCCGGTGGAGGCCGCTCGATCACCTAGCCGCCCCCCAATGCCGCTCGCCCAGCCAATGAGTTTCTGTTATCAGGTGAGTGCCCCCTTGATCCTGGAGGGTATTTTGTAATAAAAGGGACAGAAGAGGTATGGTACCAGATTGTAAAGTACTCCGCAGGTTTGGTTTTCAGATGTACAAGTGAACGTGTAGCAGATATCAAAACCCGTGCTCATGCCATGAAGTGCCTAACTACTTTTTCTGAAGCTGTTGGCCCTGGATTTGTTTTTGAGAGAGTGAGTTCTTTCTTTTAAGAGGAATATTTGGCATAACTCGAACCTAAAAAGACACAACGATGTATTCTTTTTCCCAGTCGATTACGTGTCTTGTGTTGACTGAAGAGAAACTCTCTCTCTTTATAGTTTGAGATCTAATATACAGTTGGAAAGTCTAGCCGGTATCTTTATTTTCTTTCGAATTCATGTATAAAGTTCATGGTGTTACTAACGCGGAAGAAGGTCGAAGGATCCTTTTTGAAGCATTTCTCTAAGGTTCGTTCGTTTCACGGAAAATATCATGTTTTCGGAAAACATTTTTTTAAGAGTCATTTTTAAGGAAAATGACTCTATTTTCCGATGTTCAACTGAAACCTAAATTTTGAGTGGAAAATATTTTCCACTGTTCGTTAGCTAATATTTAATTGACCAAAAAATCAGTTTTATTTTTTAATTTTTTTAAAAAAATGAAATTTTAATTATTTGTATTTTAAAACAATCAAAATTTTTATTATTTCTTTCTTTTTCTTTTTCTTTTTTTCCTTTTTCTTTTCCTTCCTCATTCCTCTTCTTTCTTCCTTTTCCTTCCTCCGCCGCCGCATGCTTGATGATGGTCGGCTGCCTTGTGGCCAACCAAGACCCGCTCAACAGATCTGACGAGCTCGAGGCTCGGCCGATCTTGTCTGAGCCCCGCCCAGCTCGCCAAGCTCTGGCGAGCCATGAGCTTCTCGGATTTCGCGGCAAAGCTTAGGCTCGCCTAGATCGGGAGCTCGAGCTTTGCTGCCAATTTTGGCGAGCTTGCAGCTTGCTAGAGCCCAGCGAACCTCTAGCGAGCTCGGGTGAGGCCCGAGCCCCACCCGGCTCGGCGGATCGCAAGGCCCGAGCTCGCCCCTAGGCTGGCGGGGCTCGCCTCGACGGCCTGGGTGAGGCTTGACACCAAGGAAGAAGATGAAATGGAAAAAAAAGAAAAGGAAAAAAATTAAAAACTCATTTAAAAAAAAAAACAAAAGAAAAAAGAAAGCATAAATGAAAAGAAACAAGGTGAAATAACTTATGGAAAATGTTTTCCTTTTCTCAAAAGAGGAAATCATTTTCCACTATCTTACAAGGAGATTTTCCATTGACTAGAAAACATTTTCGCATAAATGAAAAGAAACAAGGTGAAATAACTTATGGAAAATGTTTTCCTTTTCTCAAAAGAGGAAATCATTTTCCACTATCTTACAAGGAGATTTTCCATTGACTGGAAAACATTTTCTTTGACCATCTATTTTCCGCCGTCTAAACACCAGAAATTCTGGAAAATATTTTCCTGGAAGTTGTTTTCCGCAAAATGAACAGACCCTAAGTCAGTTTATTTTGTTCGGGACTATCGTGCAGGATCACATGTAGGTCTGGTGTGTGTTCGACCCCCATACAGGTCACATCATCTCAGCTTATTGCCAGTGAGATAATCCCTGTTCCTGCGGTGAAGGCCCTTCTCTACCCTGGAGCTGTTGTCAATGGCCTTGTAAAGAACATGACAGTTCCAAGCTGGAATGATTTGCTGGATATCTATAATCTAACTACTGTGAAAGAAGCCCCGGCAGTAGTTGATTTACAGCGCTGGGAGCTTCTTTTTTAATTTGATCTTTCTATGTCCCATCTTCTTGTCGCATATGCTCTTTTTTTTTTTTTTTTCAGCTAAACACCGACATAAATTGTACTTTTGTCACACTGCAGTGCATGTGCGAGATGATGAAGTAAATGATTTGCGCTCTTTAGATAACAGCTGCTTTATTAATTTGACCCAATTAAGGGAAAACTCCAGCGTCTACTCTTTACAGGCAACAGTTATTGCATCGATACTTTTTCTTGGTCATGTTCTTTCACTTGATGTGAATACTACAGTCTGTCTCCTTATAAGTGTCCCAATTCTATCTGCGATAGAATGCTTGAAGTGTCACTTGTTTCTTAGAGTGCCCAATGTGTCGTACAACTGAACTTCTTGCATGCTTTTCTTGTTAATTTGGAGTTCTTGACATAGTTTGTTTCACCACCTGTTGATTCTTCCAGGTTCTTGCTGGAAGCTACTTCTCTGTGGCAGGAGCACTTGTGGGTCTGCTAAAACCAGGGAGGATGAGCATGTTTGGGACGCTGCTAATAATCTGGGGTCTTGTCAAGGAGGGCATCTTGGGAAAGCCTTTGAATGTGGATCCTGCAAAGGCAGTCTATTTTTATCCTACGATGTTGCTTGCATTGATCTGTGCCTTGTCATCCATTAAATATGATGTGAAGAAGGCCGTGAGACCTGCCCCTGTTCGAACAATTGCAAAGCCACTCCAGAGCTCATCAAAATCTAAGCTGAAATGAGATGAATTGTAAGCAACAGTTCTGTTGAGGATGTTACTCTTTTTTTGTTAGGATTCTTGTTGTCAAAATTTTTGAAGAGTCTCGCGTCAACATACAGATCTTCAGTCCAACTTTTATAATCAATTGAATAGTGAGTTTTATATGGCTTGTTGGGTATGTATGCCTTTTATGACCGAGCAGTCTCTCTTCACTCTTACTTCTGATTCATTCGCGCAAGTGAGTAGGTTTTTGCTGAACTCACAATTTAGTAGACTAAAGTAAACAACAATAACTGCTTATTAAGATTCAGAGAACAAAGAGCAAAGACAAAACTGGCTTTACCTGAGGGAAGTTGACTCCTAACTGTAATCCCCATCTGTCAAATTCATCTTCAAAAACTCACGTTTTACTGCTTATGCCCAATTTTAGCCGCAAAGTACATTTTCCTTGAGTATCATCAATAGTTTTCATGCCATGTCTGCTTCCTTCTCAACCTCAATGGTCACCTGTTTTTCTTTTCCCACTTGGGAATTCTAAGCTCTTATGCAAAGTTGGTAGCGATGCGCATCTTGAGGCTCCTTTTCTTTCGTACTTGCTTATTCTCTGTTTCAGGCAATTTATGCTTAAGTTAGTGGCCACATGCACATTAAGACTTTTTGTCCCTAAATGACCCCTACATGTCCTGTTGAAGTTTATTAGTGCTGCAAAGCTGCAGAACTTCTGTGATTCGCAAGCGCCTGTTCTCCGAGGGGCGAAATTTCTCTTAAGGATAGTGCTTGAACGTCTCATACAATTATTTTTATTTACCCATCTTTTTCATCAGATTTCTAACAATTCTTATTTTCATATTGTCTAATATCTTTCCAACAATCTTAAGGATATTTTTGTTGTTGTTGTGCATCACGACAGGAGCTCCGACATTATTTGGTCACGTCATAATTGGGAAAGCAATGCGATAAGCTTAAACATCAATGTTTGTGAGGTGAAGTTGAGGCGGAGCAATAGTAAGTGAGCGGTAGATTTTGAGGGCTTGTTGACTGAAGTTTGAGGCAACTACTATGATACTCCTATCGGGGATTGTAGGAATGTGCTTATTTGAATTGGAGGATTCCAATTCCAATGAACAGGCTAAGTCGAAAATTTCATTCTTTTGATTTTTGGAAGCCTTACGTGTTTGAATTTCTAGTTTATCAATGTTGTACATTTTTATTTGCATAAGTGTTGGTTGTTGAAAACCGGTAGGAAGCACCATACACCATTCTCGTATTTGGTCCTTGCTTGTGGTCTTTCGTGGGTAGACTAAGTAGTGCCATCGCGGTCGACATTTCATCCTGACCCATGATTAGTTCTTGCACCGAGCACGAAGGCTTTCTCCCGTTGTTCGAATCTGTTCGAGCTAGAAACAAAATAGGGTCGTTGTCATCAACAACGGCAAAGATTACTACTAGCTTGTAGGGATTGTTGACGGGTATGCACTCCTCCTCTTTCGCATGGCAAACTTGAAATATTTTCTATGGCTGTAAAGTGTTCCAATTTGCAAGAAATTATGTTGTCTTCTTTAGAAAATAGATTGCAAGAAAATTGATGTATTGGGAGATTCGTTATAAATTTGATTAGTTGATGATTGATAAGTGCTCGTTTGGGAAGTTCGAGTATTCTTCTTGGGGAAATTGTGTGGACGTGATATTATGTTGATAGATTGTTTACTATGAAATGCTTACTATTGAGCTGAGCGAGTTTTTGCTATATAAACAAGATTTTAAGCTCTTTTACATTATTGACATGCTTGATTAGGAGTGATAGGGGGATAATACTTACTCAAGAGCATTATATGAATATGTCACTTCAAAAGAACATTTTAGATAGTGGATAGGTGCTCATTCTTGGTGAAGGTGATGTAACTTGTAAATCGGTTAGACAAGAATTAAGGAGGAAATGATAATCCTGCTAAACAACTTGGTTGAAAATTGAAATAGATGATTCTGATGATATAATTCTCAAGGCCATAGGCCAATGAGAAAGAATGGGTGGTAGGCTTTGGTATACGTAAAAATAGAATGCTAGCGGGGGAGGAGGAGAAATTATTTATCTTGGTGATTTGAGGACCGCTCAAGTTCTTGAAAACGAGAAAATTCTTCTCTAACTCACATTTGAAAATAAGGCTGAGTGGTTGAGGAACTTCTTAGCAAATGTTCGTTTGGGAATGAACTACACCTTTTATGTTTAAACATTGTGATTGCTAAGAGGCTCCATTGCAATGAATGAAACTTTCAATGGTAAATGTAGACAAATTTGGTTTAGGCATGATGTAGTAAATCAATTGCTTATGGATGGAACTATGTCCATCGATTATGTAAAGTCAAAAAGTGGATTTGGTTGATCTTCTGACTATACATCAAGGGAAATGAGACTTAAGTCAGTTAAAGAAAGTCAATAATAATGATGACCCAACTTATGTGATTGACAATCCCATGAACTAAGTTCATTAGGTAATAACAAGTTACCTGTTGTTCTAATGATGCACTAAAAAAAATTACTATCCCTTCTAAGGTGAGGATAGCAAAAGACTGTACTGAAAGAGAGGCTCAATAAATTTCATAGCCATTATTGGTGTTATATTGAATTGTAGAATACATTTGATGGGATCACCTATATAAGTGTGAAGTGGGGACTCACTCTTATGAGAATTACTGGAAGTATTCTCTAGAGCACTTATAAATAAACTAAGCATGCACATAACCTTTAAGCATAGAATTGCATTGAACAACAAAATATATGGGGGTGGAATGTGATTGGTGATAATTATAATTCACAAAAAGGAATTCTTGATTTATTGAAGTTTCAAACTGCACAAATGATTTTGTGAATTATATTTCATTTTTTTAGGTCCGATTCATAGCCTAAAAAGCACTAGTTCCAAACTTCCAATGCATCATACTCCAATAACCCAACATTATTCTTTCATTTCTTTTCAAAACTTTATGAAATACGTGGAGCATTTTTGTATATTTTAGTAAGTTTTGCAATATTGAAAGCTCTTTTTTTTTTTTTTTACTGTCATTAATTTGTAACAGTTTTGTTCAACCATTAATCTATAATGTTTTTCAGCAGTTCAACAACGGTTTTGTAATGGTTTTGACTTCTATCAATTTGCAACGGATTTGCAACATTTCTCAACTAAATGTAAGAATTCAAGATGGAAAATGGTTGTCTCTTTCTTTTACCTACAAATTGTTACTCCGAATATAATTGGAAAATAATATAAATATATCAAAAGAAGAATATTCTTTTTTCTCTTTACATATCTTTCCTTTCTTTATTTGGTTATACACCAAACATTGTTCTTGTTCTTTCTATTATTCTGTGTGCAATAAAGAAGAAAAATTGTTATATTATATCTTGAGAGAATAACTGCTAGAACCTATCACACCGACTTTTGTACTTCGAAGAGCAGAATTATCATTAAGAACAGTGTTTGCACACCTTGGATAATCAATCTTTCAATTTCACAAAAGTTCGAGGGCTCAATTGAATCAAAGTAAAATCCAAGACTGACTTTGATCATTGATAAAGGTTTATTCATTACCGGCTTCTTTTCTCCTTCTTTTTCTTCTTCTTTCTTTTGATACTAATCCTTTTCGCTTGTTTCATTAATTCATTGAATAGTTAGATTAGAAATCTTAAAACTTACGGGAAAAGTACATTCAAGTTCTGGAAGTTGTTAAATTTGTATAATCAAATCTTAAATCTCAAACCTGAACTATATGAAAGATAGTTAAGTGAATGGAAGCATATCTTTCTCAATGGCAAAGAGTGTGTCTTTGAAGTAGAGTTAATTGGAATTAAAACTACATGGATCATTCATATGGGCTAATTATCTATCCAATCAGAACATCAAAAACAAGAATATGAAAGATACACCTGCTAGGGAAGAATTTAAAATTCGCATGGGGTTGCTCTAGAGACAATGTGGATAACATAAATAATAACTAGAAAATATGTGTAACAATTAGAGTGGTTTTGCCACTGTTAAATCAATAATTGTGGTGAATATAAGATTTCATTGGTTTTTAATGTGACATCCTGAAATTCGACCCCGTTTCGATAAAGTGAAATGGGCATTTTGTCGACGTGCCTATGGCCCTTTTTCTCTGAGCTGATCACTCACGAGTTAACTAACCTATTGGGTAAAGCCGTTAAGGGATGTATCAGCTGTAAAATCCCTAAAAGCTATCAAATTGGTTGGATTGAGCTAAAATCACGTCTGATCGAGTTTTAACCACGAAATTGAACTCGATTTCGAGAATCGAATTTTAAGCGCGTCATAATTCTTATTTTTAGGATCCTGTCTCATCGCTCGTCAATTTATTGACGAGTCCGGAATTTCAATAAAGAAATTATCGGAAGAAAAATTGAAGCCCGAAAGGGATTAGAAAGGGAAAGAGAAATGAAATAAAATAAGTGAAAAGGTAATATTTTATTTCCCTCTCTCCCTCTCTCTTCTTTTCTTTCTTTCCTTTCTTTTCTCTTTTCTCTCTCTCTCTCTTCCCTTTTTGACCGGTCAATGCATATCCTCTCCTCTCTCTTCTCTCTCTTTTCTTTCTCCTCTCTCTTCTTCCTTCCTGCACACGACCGAACCAGCTTCTTCTTCTTCTCCTTCTTTCTTCGCTTGCGAACCAGCAAAGAAGAATAGCAACTCGCCGAGGACCACTGTCGCCCGTCCCGCTGCCGCACCGGAGCCGAATCGCCCGCGCGCCCGCCGCTCGTTGCCATGTGCCGCCAGCCCCATTCCTCGCGCGACCCAGCCCCCGTGCGCCTCCCGGCCCCCCGTTACGCCCCCGTCCGGCCCGCCTCCAGCCACCGCTCGCGCCGCCGTCCCGACTCCCCGAGCGTCCTCTCGCCCTCCGCCGGCCTCCTCGCCACCCTAGTTGCCGGACAAGCTTCGTCCAGCCAAGAACAATGGCTGGAAAAATGGGTTTCCAGCCCTATTCAAGGCTTGTTTGGGCCGTTTCCAGGCCTCGAACCCGAGCTGTGCTTTGGGAAGAATTATTCCTCGCGTCGCTCCCGTCGGATTGATCCGATTTGCGCACGATTTAGTGAGTAATCTCACTAATTCAGGATTAGTTGGCTAATTATGCTTAAGGTTGGTTTATTTTTAATTAATTATGTTTAGGTTGTTAGATTAGAATAAATTAGCAATTATTAATCAATTGTGATGCGATTTAGATAAATTGATTGCGCAATTAACGAGGAGACATGGTCTACTATTTATTGGAAGTATCTCAGGAATTTTCCGACCCCTAATTGGGCTTTAATTTGGCGATTCGGGCCTAAGTGGGATTTTTGGCATTTAAATATTATTTTTCGGAATTAAATTAATTAATTATTTATTTCCCAAAAATTCAACTGGGATGGCCAGTGACCGGAATATTATGCTGATGACTGTGGTGAAGTCTATTTATTTAATCGGGCTTTATTTTGAGCTAAATTGATTTTTTAATATTAATTATTTAATTTTAGAAATTAATTAATTAATTGTTCATTTTCTGAAAATTCAACTCGGATGGCCTGTGACCGGAAAATTATGCTAATGACCGTGGTGAAGTCCATTTATTTAATTGGACCTTATTTTGAGCTAAACGGAATTTTTAATATTTACTAATTAATTTTCGAAATTATTTATTTATTTATTTATTTTTCGGAAATTAAGTTTGAGATGGCCGATGACCGAAATCTCGTGCTGATCGTCGTGGCGCAGTCCGTTTATTTAATTGAGCTTTAATTTGTGCTGAATTGATTTAATTGTGGATATTTAGGATATGTTCCTAAATTGATTATTTGGGTAAATTGAGTACGAATTAAGGTTGTGGATAATTACTTTAGAAATGGGATGAATCATCATGAAAGGCACGGGCCTTGATGATTAGATATATCACCTCGGAGAATGCACATGGCTCGGTGATGAAGTATGTCGCCTTGGAGAATGCATGTGGCTCGGTGATTAAGTTTGGCATCTAAAAGGACACGTGGGCTCGGTAATTTGATGCATTACCTCGGAGAATGCACGTGGTCCCAATGAGTACATTTGGCATCTAAAAGGACACGTGGGCTTGGTAATTTGATGCATTACCTCGGAGAATACACGTGGTCCCAATGAGTACATTTGGCATCTAAAAGGACACGTGGGCTCGATAATTTGATGCATTACCTCGGAGAATGCACGTAGTCCCACATTTGGCATCTTGAAGAGACACGTGGGCTCGGTGACTTGATGCATCGCCGGAGAATGCACGTGGGCTCGCTAATTCAAAATGGCATTTTAAAGGGCACGTGGGCTCGGTAAATTAATGCATTACCTCGGAGAATGCACGTGGCTCGGTAATTGGTTTTATCAATTGAGACCGTATAGTAATAGCTTGAATGACCGGGAAATGGTCAGGCTGTCATGAAATCAACAAGGTCGATTGATCATTGCTTTGATTTGACGTCGTGAATTGATTGACTGATTAGAAATGACTGTGAGTGGTCTTGTTGGCATTTAATCGACTAGATCGATTTGATCGATGCTTCGATCAGTGATATGATTGCTTGGGTACCTATTATGAATTGTACTAACTTGCAGGTGGGATATGAGGCCAAGGTACGTCTTCTGTCCTATGCGTGTATAGGCAGCCTATAGTATAATAGTTTACTAATTGGGCTTAGTGGGGTAGAACTCGCTGAGACGTAGTCTCATCCCAGTTTGGGGAAAAACATTTCAGGACCCCGATGAGGAGCTGAGGAGGATTCTAAGAAGGAGAACTCGGGGGTGAAACTTAAAGAGAAGGATTTTTGGAAGAAGAAAATAATCCCGAGAGGGGCCTTGAGTATGGCCTGGATGGGCTGAGAGTCTATCTTCTTTTGAGAATTTCTTTTGAAGTGAATAGTTATGAATTTGTTTGTGTTTTGTATAAAAGTTTGGTTATAAATTTCAATATGAAAAATATGGCCTTACTTTTCTATCCCATCGTTTTATTGTCTGGGAATTTTAACTGCTTCCACATGTGCTTAATAAACGAAAGGGTCGGCGATACTTTGTCCTGGGATATCGCATTATAAAATCGACCAAGTGAGAAGGATGTGTGCGTGCCCGAGGATTGGGGCGTGACATTTAAGTTATACATTCAACCAAATAGCTGCAAACAAATTAATCATTAAGGCTTCGGGGACCGAGAATGTCTCGCTTGCATTTGGTTGCCTAATAAATCTGTGCAAATGAATTGGTCGCATCGATTGTGCAGATCGAATTGCCAATAGAGAATTTTTGTAATTTAGACATCATTAACTAAACTCATAAAAGTTTATATATTAGTTTGATAAATACTCTTTTACAATTGACAACTTGACAAAATTTAAGTGACAACCAAGGCACCATGTATGAACCCAAGTGGTAATTACTCATTAGGTAATATCTTTCATTCCTAAGTTTATTAATTACGTACATCTGTAATCTAAATGTATAAGTTTAATTTTTAATAATAACACTAGCATTTTTTTTCATCATTCTATTGGCAATAAATTATCTCTCATTCGTGGCAACGAGTGAATATTTCTTCTGAAGGCAAAAATATTATTTTAAAAATTAAAGGAAAGTGTATTGGAGAAAGTTAAGTTACTTCTAAAAGGCTTGCGAGACCGCATACCACAAGTACATAAGGACCATGAAAAGTATTAAGGAGAATCCTTCCTGATTAGCTCCGCTTTTAAATACCTCCCCGGGGGTGATTAGCCAGGGGGAAATTTAATACCTAATATGACCAACCAAAATATCCCGATATAAAGTAAGAATATCAATGTCATGTTTAAGATTGTTTTTGATTTGGCTAATGGGGGGAAATGTAAAGGACTTGGGATTAGATGGTTTTTTTTTTCCATTTAATTTTACGGTAACCCGTGGATAGTTATCATTAGAGCAAAAAATCTTATTAGAATAAAAGGAAAGTGCACTGGGGGAAAGTTTAGTTACTACGAAAAGGCCAGTGAAACCGTGTACAATAATTATGAAATGTCCAGAAAGAGCACAAGGAGATATCTTCCTACTTGATCCATCTTTTAATTACCTCCCATATATTAATTAGCCAATGTGATTTATTATTTAATTTGACAGAAATCTCAGCATAAAGTGAAAATTTCCATGAAATAGTATATAAGCAAATACTCATGTTTGTTGCAATAAATACTAAACGCATCAATAGGTTAAAAATGTTGCTAGTATCTATTTACCTAATTCCATCCTCAATAGATTTGCTCTCATTTGCGCCACCGGCCGCTGTGCAAAGCAGAAGGAGATAATTGTTCCAAAAATATGATGAAACAAAGTGGAAGGAGATAATTGTTCCAAAAATATAATGAAATAGGTAGAGCCATATTCAACAACCACATTCAGCCATATTCATCCACATATAACTCTTTTAGATCATTTGAATTATAAATACTTTTTGTTATATGTGACAACCCGCTATTGCTTGCTGTTTTATTTATACTGCTGCAAATCAAATAAAAAGAAAGGTTAGTTAGAAAATAAAAGATAAGTATGTCTTGGACCGCGACAAATGATATGAGGAGGTAAAAAACATGAACAGAGACGCTTTATTTGGCCATGTCTTTTAATTACTTTTTAAGAAATCTCTTACCACCTAATGATTCTATGGATTTTTTTTTCCTACATTCCAAGAAATCTCTTATTGACTAATGATTTCATGATGTGACACTCCAAATGATAATTTCCCGCTATTTTTATCGCCTAAACTTACTAGGAATGTTAATATAAATAATAAACATGTCGACATATGAGCTTTTTAAACATATTACTGGTGATTATAATCCCAGTTCTGTCATCGGCAAATTCATTCACCTTACGCTGCCACGCGCTGCAGAAAGTGAAAGGAAATAATTGTTTTGAAATTATAAGGAAAGTGTTTGTAGCGCCACATTCAACCACATTAGTCCATATGTAACTTATTTGGATCATTTCAACCATTGATACTTTTTTATTATTGCAGCGACGCTCTGCTTTGGTATCACAAGCGAAATAAAAGGAAAGTTTAAATAGGAAATAAAATGCAAGTATGTCCATGAGGATGCTAGAAAAGCATCTAGGAAAAACACCTTATCGGGGCATGCCTTTTAATTACTTCACAAGAACTCTCTTATGATTTTTTTTTTTTTCCATACTATATTTTTCTTGCATTCCTAGCATCTAGAAAAGCACCTTATTTGGGACGTGTCTTTCAGTTACTTTCTAAGAATCCTCTTATTTCTTTCCATTTATTATTTTTCTTGTAGCATCCAAAAACATCTTATTAGGGCTTGTCTTTTAATTACTTGGTAAGAATTCTCTTATGAATTTTTCTTTCCGTATTACATTTTCTTGCGTTCCTAGCATTCCCAAAAAACGCTTTATTGGGAGCATGTCTTTTAATTACTTTCCAAGAATTCTCTTAGGAATTTTTCTTTCCGCATTACATTTTCTTTCATTCCTAGTTTCCAGGATTTCCAGAAAACATACCTTATTGCGGCGTGTCTTTTAATTAATTTCCAATTATTCTCTTACAAATTTTTCTTTCCATATTACATTTTCTTCCATTCCTGGCATCTAGAAAAAAACACCTCATTGGGGCTGCCTTTTAGTTACTTTCCAAGAATTCTTTTATGAATTTTTTTTTTCCATTTTACATTTGCTTGCATTCCTAGCATCCAGAAAAAAAAAAAACACTTCATTAAGGCTTATCTTTTAATTACTTTCTAAGAATTCTCTTATGAATTTTTTTTTCCATAATACATTTTTCTTGCCTTTCTAGCATCTAGAAAAACACCAGATTGGGGCGTGTCTTTTAATTACTTTCCATGAATTCTCTTATGAAAGTTTTCTAGAAAAACATCTTATTGGGGCGTGTCTTTTATTTATTTTCCAAAAATTCTCTTATGAATTTCGCTTTCCATATTACATTTTTGTTGCATTCCTAGCATCTAGAAAATCACCTTATTGGGGACATGTCTTTGAATTACTTTCTAGGAATTCTCTAATGAATTTTCTTTCCATATTCCATTCTTCTTGCCTTCCTAAGAGAAACCACGCCCTATATAAATGCCGCATAAGCTCATAGCCCGTATCCATCAAAACTTTCTACCACTTTCTTGTCTCAGTTTTCATGAGAAAAAATAGAGAATATATTCTGTCCTTCACATATTCTTCGAGAAAATGAATACGCACCTCTCTTATCCCGATGACTTTTACATATTATTTGAGAAAATGTATACGCGCCTCTCTTATCCCGGCGACAAAAAGGGAGCAAAGCTCACTGCCGAGGAGCTGGAATCCATCGCCAGTTCCTTCGATGAGTCCCTCCTCTCTCCCCTCTGTGGTCTGAGCCCTGCCTCTGCCAGCTTGCCCTGGCTCTCCTCTGCTGTCGACGTGCTCACCATCGCTCACTCCGTAGTGAAATCCTTAATCGATGAGCTGAAACGGGACGGTAGCGATATCCTCTTGTCGTGGTATTTGGACAACAGCCCGAAGGTCCTGGATGTTTGCAACTGCATGTCCTCCAAGATCGAGCGACTGTGTCTCCGCCACTTGGACCGGAGGATCGCGATAAAGCTCCTCAGCTCGGAGGGCAACCCATCGGAGGAGGAGATTCACCAAGCGAGGGATTTGCTTGCAGATTCGGAGGGCGAGGGTGGGGGTGCCATCGAGGAGCAGCTTAGAGACTTGGCCGTGAGCATTGAAATGTTGGCTCTACGGGAGAGGGTCTCGCCGGTTGACAGAGTTGTTTGCCATGCGGTCCAAGCTGTCAATTTCTTGACAGCGTTCGTTGTCGGAGTCATATCTTCGGCCTTGCGCTCTTCCTCGGCGGCGGTCATCTGCCTCCGCATCCCAGAGGAGTTCCCTTGGGGTGACTTTGTCCGTGCAGTCGAGTCGACAATTATCGTGGAGTCGAGACGTGGCCAGGAAAGGGACAGGAAGATGCGGATCTCGAAGGAACTTGATGATGTGGAGGCACATGGGAGGCATGTGCTTGAGGTGATTGACCAGGTGGTGGCATCAGGAGGCGTCAGAGAGATCGTGGGGAGGCTGAGGGAAGCAGCGGTCCGGCTAGAGAAGGCCACTGAGGCGCTGTTGGAGGGGTTGTATCAACTGAGGGATGAGATGAAGAAGCTGCTCTCGACAGTGAGGACGATAAGGAAGGAGATGGCAGACGACTTTAGAGCGAGCTTGTGACATCCGGAAATTTTGTATATGTAATTATATAACATTTAGGATTTTCTATTATGATAATGATACTTAGATTATAAAGTTAAATATTATTTGCCTTAGTATTCGGATGAATATGTAGAAGTTTTAATCGAATCATAAATTTCGTGGGATGCAGCGGATAATTTTTCCGTAAACGTAATTGTCCCGAGTCTAGCGTATTGAGTCAAATTGGTAGACATACGTTAATAGTGGAACAGGTTAAATTAAGGGTTAATATCCTGAAAAATCCCAAATTGGTACACTTGTGATAAATTTGCCTCAAACTATTTTTTTGACCATAAAAACCCTAAACTGGTATATTTATGATAAATTTACCCCAAACTAATTTATTCGACCGCAAAAATCCAAAAGTGGTAAATTTGTGACAAATATATCATCTGCTAAATTGGATTAAAACCACAAAAAATCACAAAAATTGTAAACTATGACAAACAGAGCGTAAAATTCCAAATTGGTATATCGGTCAACTGTCACGTGTCATTTAACTTAATAATTTGACAGTAAAATCTAACGAAAACTAACATAGGGTAAATTTATCACAAGTGTACTAGTTTAGGGTAAATTTATCAAAGTATACCAGTTTGGGGTTTGTAGTGGTCAAAAAAATAGTTTGGGATAAATTTGTTACATGTGTACAAGTTTGGGGTTTTTCAGGGTATTAATCCTTAAATTAATTTATCGTCAACTTAGTTATTAATGGGTAAAAGTATTTGTTTAAAATCTAGCTATTTAGTATTAATAGTTAGTAAATTGCACTAATGGCGCCAAGGATAGATAAATTATTTTTATTCCCCTAATTATCCACTTTCCACTCTCATTAAGCTACCCATATGCCACTTGTCTCTGTATTATGTCTTGCATGGCCATGTGTGTGACATCCTGAAATTCGACCCCGTTTTGATAAAGTGAAATGGGCATTTCGTTGATGTGCTTAGGGTCCTTTTTCTCGGAGCTGATCACTCACGAGTTAACTAACCTATTGAGTGAAGCCGTTAAGGGATGTATCAGCTGTAAAATCCCTAAAAGCTACCTAATTGGTTGGATTTGACTAAAATCACGTCTGATCGATTATAACCAGGAAATTGAGTTCAATTTCGGGAATCGAATATTCGAGCGTGTCACAATTTATTTTTAGGAACCTGTCTCATCGTTCGTCAAATTATTGACGAGTCCAAAATTTCAATAAAGAAATTATCGGAGGAAGATTGACGATTAAAAAGAAATTAGAATGGGAAAGAGAAATGAAAATAAAATAAGAAAACTATTATAAGTTTATCTTTTTCTCTCTCCCTTTCTTTTTCTCTCTCTTCTCTCCTCTCCCCCCCCCCTTCGTGCAAATCCCCCTCCCCTCCACCGAATGCTTGGCTGTCTTCCTTTTTCTTTCTTTTTTCTTTGACTTTTCAAACCCTTCTTCTCTCACTTATCTCTTCTCTCTCCTCTTTCTTCTCCCCCAACCCCACGTGACCGAAACCCCCTCTTTCTTTCTTCTTGTTCGTGAAAAACCAGCAAGCGGAGGAAGAAGGACAGCAGCTCGCCGAAGACCGCCGTCGCCGCTGGTCCCGCCGCCGCACCGCACGCCCGCGCCCGCGCTCGTGCGCGCGCTGCTGCCGCCGTGCGCCGCCCAGCCCTTTCCTCCGTCCGGGCACGTTCTCCCTCGAGTGAATCCGCGCAAACCGGTCGCTGTTCGCCTCTGTCCAGCCCCCGTCCGGCCACCTCCGGCCACCGCCCAGCTCCGTCGGACCTCCCCCGCGTCCCCCTCACCCTCCGCCGGCCTCCCCTCGCCGCCCTAGCCGCCGGAGCAGCCCCGGCCAGCCCCGACCAGCAAACCCACGAGTGGGTTTCCAGCTGGTTCAAAGCCGTTTTGGGTCATTTCCGAGCCTCGAACCCGAGCCGTGCTTTGGGAAGAATCGTTCCTCGTGTCGCTCTCGTCGATTGATTCGATTTGCGCGCGATTTGGTGAGTAATCTCACTAATCCCAGATTAGTTGGCTAATTATGCTTAAGGTTGGTTTATTTTTAATTAATTATGTTTAGGTTGTTAGATTAGAATAAATTAGCAATTATTAGTCAATTGTGATGCGATTGAGATAAATTGATTGCGCAATTAACAAGTAGACGTGGTCTACTATTTATTGGAAGTATCTCGGGAATTTTCCGACCCTAATCGGACTTCAATTTGGCAATTCGGGCCTAAGTGGGATTATTGGCTTTTAAATATTATTTTTCGGAATTAATTAATTATTTATTTATTTTCTGAAAATTCAATTGAGATGGCCCGTGACCGGAAATTTATGCTGGTGATCGTGGTGCAGTCCGTTTATTTAATTGGGCCTTATTTTGAGCTAAACGGAATTTTTAATATTTAATAATTAATTTTAGAAATTAATTAATTAATTAATTATTTTTCGGAAATTAAGATTGAGATGGCCGACGACCGAAATCTCGTGCTGATTGTCGTGGTGCAGTCCGTTTATTTATTTGAGCTTTGAATTGTGCCAATTTGATTTAATTGTGGATATTTAGGATATGTTCCTAAATTGATTATTTGGGTAAATTGAGTACGAATTAAGGTTGTGGATAATTACTTTACAAATGGGATGGATCATCATGAAAGGCACGGGGCTTGATGATTAGATATGTCACCTCGGAGAATGCACATGGCTCGGTGACGAAATATGTCGCCTTGGAGAATGCATGTGACTCAGTGACTAAATGTATATATCACCTCGGAGAATGCACATGGCTCGGTGACGAAGTATGTCGCCTTGGAGAATGCATGTGGCTCGGTGATTAAGTTTGGCATCTAAAAGGACACGTGAGCTCAGTAATTTGATGCATTACCTCGGAGAATGCACGTGGTCCCAATGAGTACATTTGGCATCTAAAATGACACGTGGGCTCGGTAATTTGATGCATTACCTCGGAGAATGCACGTGGTCCCAATGAGTACATTTGGCATCTTGAAGAGACACGTGGGCTCGGTGACTTGATGCATCGCCTCGGAGAATGCACGTGGGCTCGCTGATTCAAAATGGCATTTTAAAGGGCACGTGGGCTCAGTAAATTAATGTATTACCTCGGAGAATGCACGTGGCTCGGTAATTGGTTTTATCAATTGAGACTGTATAACAATAGCTTGAATGACCGAGAAATGGTCAGGCTGATATGTAATCGACTAAGTCGATTGATCATTGATTTGATTTGATGTCATGGATTGATTGACTGATTGGAAATGACCGTGAGTGGTCTTGCTGGCATATAATCGACTAGGTCGATTTGATCGATACTTTGATCAGTGATATGATTGCTTGGGTGCCTATTATGAATTGTACTGACTTGCAGGTGGAATATGATGCCAAGGTACGTCTTCTGCCCTGTGCGTGTATAGGCAGCCTATAGTATAATGGTTTACTAATCGGGCTTAGTGGGGTAGAACTCGGTGAGACGTATTCTCATCCGAGTTTGGGGAAAAACATTTCAGGACCCCGCTGAGGAGCTGAGGAGGAGTCTGAGAAGGAGAACTCGGAGGTGAAACTTGAGGAGAAGGATTTTTGGAAGAAGAAGATAATCCCGAGAGGGGCCTTGAGTATGGCCTAGATGGATTGAGATCATATCTTCTTTTGAGATCTCCATTTTGATGTGAATAGTTATGAAATGATTTGTGTTTTGTATAAAAGTTTGGTTATAAGTTTCAATATGAAAAATATTGCCCTGCTTTTTTATCCTATCGTTTTATTGTCTGGGGATTTTAACTGCTTCCGCATGTGCTTAATAAATGAAAGGGTCGGCGATACATAGTCCTGGGATATCGCATTATAAAATCGACCAAGTGTGAAGGATGTGTGCGTGCCCGAGGATCGGGGCGTGACAATGTGTTCTTACAAAACAAGATTTTATAGTTGATTTTAACACCAAAGGGTGTGTTTGGTTGTTCGGATTTCTTAACAGGATATGACTAAATAAGATAGGATAAGAAATCTGGCGCTTTCTTCATATCCTATCCACTTTTGATGAACTACGGATTTAAAATCAAATATCCTCATATCTTATCCTATGTATTGTTTGGTGAACTATGGATTTAAAGTTGGATATTTTTTTTAAAAAAAATATCATTAGGCAAGTACAAATTTTTAGGTTAGATATTCACAAAATCATCCAAAACAATATATCTTTTTCAAATTAATTAATTCTCATTGAATTTCATGATTACCCATTATAATAATCTTTTCTGTTCCTTTGGAATAATCTTTTGGTTACCCACTTCAACATCAAAGGATTTTAGAATAACCTCAATTTCAATATGTTCACTTTGAAATAGGAATTCTTCTCTCTTACAAATTTTTCATTTATTTCCATTTTGTTACAAAAGGGAACACGTCAGAAAACAAGATTAAAAATTTATTCAAGCTTCATTGATATTATGTTGGATTTTGTATGTGTCGTTAGTGCATAATTTCCATATTAAAAAGTATCGTTTTCCAAAAACGGAAAAAAGTTACACACAACACAATAATCAGCAATAATCAAATTCAGAACCCTCCTCCATTAGAACGAGAGATACTGCTGTGCCCTTTGTCGTCTCTTGAGGGAATATTTTAGGAGTAAGTGCTACGGAAGTCGTAAAACTTGTCACAAAAATGCAATTGAATCATAAAACTTACAAAAAGTGCAAATAAATCCTAAAACTTGTCAAATTATTTCAATCGAGTCCTAAAGCTAATGCTGCTAAAATTTTCCGTTAAAAATGCTGACGTGTCATTTAAAATTAATTTTTCAATTTCCACGTGGTTTTTAAAATTATTCTTTTTATTTAAATTAGATTTAAAATTTAGAAAATAAAAGTCAAAAAAAAAATTGGCAGCTACCGCCCATCATCGGAGGGGCCGGCAACGAATATCACCGGCCCTGGGCGAGGGTGCCCAGGATCTGGGCATGCCAGACCTCGTGGGGGCCGGCGACCATTGCCGACCCCTCCGGTGATGGGCCGCGGCGACAGCGACGAGGGAGGAGTCGCTGATTTTATTTTATTTTATTTAAAATTTTAAAAATAAAATTTAACTTTTCTTTTTAGTTTTTAAATCTATTTTTTAAAAATGAATACAAATAATTAAAAAATCCACGTGAAAATAAAAAAATTATTTAAAATGCCATGTTAGCATTCTTAATGGAAAAGGCTAACGGCGTTAATATCAGGACTTGATTGAAATAATTTGACAAGTTTTAGGATTTAATTGCACTTTTTGCAAATTTTTGGACTCAATTGTATTTTTGTGACAAGTATTAGGACTTCTGCAGCACTTATCTCAATATTTTATAGGTCACACATTGGGAGGAACCTAAAAATGAGACCAACCCCTCTTTTCTACTTATATATTAGATAATAACACGGTAATAAGTTTCTTGTTAACAAGAGCGAGTCAAGTAAAGGAACTAAAAGAAATCAAACCGTCGGACAAAATTATAAAAGAGTAATCTGCGAACACATTAAGTAGCAGTCCACTTAAAAAAATCATATGATTCCAATAAATGGCATAAAGAACATCTTTCGATGTTGTTAATTGTCATAAAACAACAAGGAGACTACCCAAGAAACCTATTAATTAAAGATAAAATTACTACTTTCCCCTTACAACTAGCACAAATTCACCACAATCCATCACTCCAAATCACAACTTATTCTCTTCTCTCATCTCTTGGAGAAGTAATTCCACAATCGTCTCCTTGAAATCCCAAAAAAAGATGAATATTCTCAAGATCCTTCATAATTTTTCTACATAATTTTATTCTATCCATAGTACTAGAGGCATTTAAAGAAGTTCCTCATTGATTTTTCGCTTGTCATTGTCCGAATCCATAGCATGTCCGATGCGGCTAGCGATCATCCTCATTCTCTCGTTAGCTTTTTCCAAGAATGAGCCAAAAGTTCCTGCTATCTTAGCTAAGCTGATAGCCCATTTGTCACTTGCTTTAGCCCTTTTTCTTCTTGAAGAATCAGAAATCTTTTGTGTTTGAGAAAAGATGATAGCGGTAGTAAGTTTTGACTTACGCCATTAGTTGCCACATTATCATGATTTTCATCTTCTTCATGATCTACTACTGCATGAGCTTATGAAGGGTCTTCATTGAGATTTCCCTTGGCACAGTCTTTTCTTAATACAGTTGCTAGTCGATCATATTGAGGGAAAGACTTCCCTCTCAAAGAAGCAGCTCCTAGATAGGTCTATAAGAAAAATATGTTATTTATTTTAAATGAATCAATTAATAAAGAAGAAAAATGAGAAGAAGTGACACAAACCTTACAATATTTTTGCCAACTATCCTTAGAATGAATATCAACACAATGTTTTTCATGGTCCCACCCAAACCCACTTTGATCCCTCAAGTCATATATATGATTATACAATTTTTTCAAGTTTTTCATTTTCAACTCGATGTGAGTATTACCCTTAATGCTAGAACCAAGGGACTTTTTTCAAACTAGTTATCTAACATAATCATGTAACCACTTTTAAAGCTGTTATCGGCTTTCATTCCTCGTGCAACTAATTCTTCAAGACCATCTAGAAGTGTATTTTATTCATCTATTGTCCATACATGTCGGTTTCTCTTTGTTCCCCTTCCTTGAGTTTGATTGATTGCTACCTTCCATTCCTAAACATCTCATTGCAATTTCAAAAAAATTAATGATGGAGGATAGCATGGTAGTGAAATATGTCGGAGATTTTTGTATAATTTCAATGAGTTTTGCAATATTGAAACCTTTTTCTTTGTTAATGTCATCAATTTATTACAGTTTTTGTCCGCCATTAATCTATAACATTTTATAACGGTTCAATAAAGCTTTTGTAATAGTTTTGACTTCTATCAATTTGCAACAGATTTGTAACGTTGTTCAATTAAATGCAAGAATTGAAGATGGAAAAGGTTATATCTTTCTTTTACCCACAAATTGTTACTTCGAAAATAACTGGAAAGGAATAAATAAAAGATCTATTATATCTTGGGAGAATAGCTAGTAGAGCTTATTGCATAGAGTTTCATACCTCGAAGAGCAGAATTATCATTAAGAACAGCATTTGCATGCCTCTCATGATCGACCTTACAATTTCACAAAAGTTCTAGGGCTCAATTGAATCAAAGCAAAAATGAACACTAACATTGACCATCGATAAAGGTTTATTCATTATTGGCTTCTTTTCTCATCCTCCTTTCTTTTACTACCAATCTTCTTCTCCAGTTTCCTTATTTCATGGAATAGTTAGATTAAAAGTCTTAAAACTTATCGGGAAAGTGCATTCAAGTCTTAAAACTTGTTAAATTAGTATAATCAAATCTTAAATCTCAAACCTGAACTATATGAAAGATAATTAAGTAAATGGAAGTATTTTTTTTTTTCTCAATGGAAAAGCACGTGTCTTTGGAATAGAGTTAATTGGAATTAAAACTATATGGATAATTTAGATGGGCTAACAGAACATTAAAACAAGGATATAAAAGATACACCTGATATGAAAGAATTTAAAGTTAGCATGGGGTTGCTCTAGAGAAAATGTGAATAACGTAACTAATAACTGGAAAAAAAAAAATGTAATGATGAGAGTGGATTTTACCGCACAATTAAATCGATAATTGTGGTGAACGGAGGATTTCATCGGTTTTTTTAGTTATCCATACAACCATATAGCTGCAAACAAATTAAACATTAAGGCTTCTATGGTCAGAGAATATCTTGCTTGCACAATACGGTTGCCTAATAAATCCGTGCAATTGAATCCGCCGCACTGAATGCGCAGATCGAAATGCCAATTAAGATGCTATAGATAATTTTGTAATTTAGACGTCATCAACTAACCTCAGAGAAGTTTATATTTTAGTTTGATATTTACTTTTACATTTGACAATTTGACAAATTTTAAGTAAAAACCGAGGCATGATGTATGGGCCCAGGTGGTAATCACTAATTAGGCACTATCTATCATTCCTAAGTCTATTAATTACGTTCATCTATGATCTATATAAATAAGTTTAATTTTTAATAAAGATACTAGCATTTTTTTTTCATCATTCTGTTGGCAATAAATAATCTCTCATTCATGGCTATGCGTAGATATTTCTTATTAGGGCAAAAATATTATCTTAAAAATTAAGGGAAAGTGTATTAGAGAAAGCTTACGTTATTTCTAAAAGGCTTGCAAGACCGAGTGCCACAAGTACAAAAGGGCCATAAAAAGTATAAGGAGAATCCTTCCTGCTTAGCTCCGCTTTTAATTACCTCCTAAAAGGCTTGCGACACCGAGTAACCCGTGGATATTTATCATTAGAGCAAAATAATCTTATTAGAATAAAAGGAAAGTGTATTGGGAGAAAATTCAGTTTCTACGAAAAGGAATGTAAAACGGCATAGAACAATTATGAAAGGGCCAGAAAGAGTACAAGGAGAAATCTTCCTACTTGACCCATCTTTTAATTACCTCCCAAATGGTTATTAGCCAATGTGATTTATTACTTAATATAACCGAAACATCTCAATATAAAGTAAAAATTTCCATGAAATAGTTTATAAGCAACTACTCATGCTTGTCGCTATAAATACTAAAGACATCGATATGTTAAACATGCTGCTAGTATCTATTTGCCTAAATCATTTCTCAATAAATTTGCTCTCATTTGCATCACTAGCGGCCATGCAAAGCGGAAGGAGATAATTGTTCCAAAAATATAATGAAAGATGGTAGCGCCATATTCAGCAACTACATACAACCACATTCATCTGCATATAACTCATTTGGATCATTTGAATTATAAAATATTTTTGTTATATGTGACAACCCGCTAATGCTGATTTGTTTTTACTGCTGCAAATCAAATAAAAAGAAAGATTAGTTAGGAAATAAAAGGTAAGTATGTCTTGGACCGCGTCCAATGATACGAGGAGATCAAAAACATGAACAGAGACATTTTATTTGGCCATGTATTTTAATAACTTTCCAAGAAATCTCTTACAAAATTAATAATTTCATGGATTTTTTCTACATTCCAAGAAGTCTCTTATTGATTAATGATTTCATGTGACGATCCAAATGATAATTACCTACTATTTTTATCGACTAAACTTGTAACATCCTCGATTTTGACCCCGTGAGGATCGGCCATAAGGTCCTAAAAGATTGATCATGGGCCATTGGTTATGGATCGATTAGTTTGATTGGCAAGGAATCGTGGATCAGTCATGGTCTAACCAACTGACCAACCGACTAACCGACTGACCGGTCATGAATTGGTCGAGGTGTCGGCTGTGAATTTTTTACTAACCATATCAATGGGATAGGATCACCAGCTCATAAGATGACTTTTTGAACACGAGAATTGATCACGGGATGATTTTGGATCGGCGGATGGTCATGGGTTGATCCTACTAATCGTACTTTTCGGCAGTAGGTGATTCCACTCGGTTATGCACCAATACACGGTCAATCCAAATTGATCAAATGTGGCCATCTTCCAACCAAAAATGGATCATTCCCTATTTAATTCTTAGTGGTCAGAACGGGATTTTGAATTGATGATATCTGATCGTGGATCGATAATGCACTAATTATGAACCCTACCAGTGGATTAGGTGCCGACCGAAATGAACCCAGAGATAGACTTGGCTATCCGTCACTAATTTAAGGTCCATGAGTGTATTGGATTAGTGCTAGGCCATGGGTAGCCTTAGGATTGGTCTCAAACCAATCGAAGGACAATCGACCCTATTAGCTGACAAACCATCTAAAGGAACGGTTAGGGTAAATATGGGACGTAATAGCCGAACTTTTGGCGTACGTGATTCGATTTTTTGAGATATACCCAATGATCCATTCTCCGACTCTGGAACCAATTTGGATGATAGAATTCTCTAGATCGCCTTATTAATGAAGAAAAAGACAAAAGTAAACAAATTTCTAGAACCCCTCATTAAATGAGGGGGTGAGTTGTTATTTGAATATTTAAAAGTCATCTTGGTGGCTAAAATATCTTTGGATATTCTAGAAAAATGCGGCATATATATGGACCAATTAGAAAGTGATACATGAGCCCTCATTAATAACCGAAAGTTCTAGAATTGCCAAGTTGGGAACTATGGTACCATTATTGTCAAACTTCATTAAATGCTCATTAAATGTGGGGTGTAGGTGGACCACTGGAAGAGTGAAAAGCGAGCTATCATCGATGACGCTTACAAGCTTAGATTGCCATGTAAGATGTTTTAGCCTTTCAACTCATTATCTAGGCCACAATTATTGGACCCATAGGCATGCCAAATAAGGATTTCAGGCGGGACACTTGGAAACATTGGATAGGACCGCTCGGGTTAGTAATGATGGCAGTAAGTGTGGCAGTAAGGGCTATAAATAAGAGGAGCCCTTTTCATTTATTCACCTTGCTCCCATTTCCTCCTCTTTCTCCTTAGACACCCTCCTCCTCCTCCTCCTTCTCCTCCTTTCTTTCGGCCTTGCATCCTCAATCCATCAAGCTATATAAGTTGGTCCTTGAGGTTTGCCAAGATAAGTAAGATCCGTATTCCTCTAGGGTGGTAGTCTTCATTGTCGAGTCTAATTAGGTGCTCACCCATCAACCCATGGGTAGGATGTTGGATCTTTTATATGGTTTTACTCATGTTTGTGCTTGAATGTGTGCTTGAGTTGTTCACACTTAGAATAAGGCTGAGGTTTGTTCGAATTGAGGTCATCAAAAGGCAAGATCGCCCCAAGCCATAAAGCATTGGTTTCGGCATAAATAGGATGTTAGGTTTTGACACCTAAATTTTGGCGATCCAGTTATTTATTTATTGCATAAAAATTAAGGATTAATTTTATCCCTGGGAAAAAAAATCAAAATGCATACATATAATTTTAGGTGCATTTGCATTGGGCTAGTGACAGGTGTGTTTGAATTGGTAGTTCTGAGCTTTAATTTGGCAGGCTAGACTAAGCCCACGAAGCGAGCAAATTGGCCTAAGCCCTTTTTTTTAATGACAAAAAAATGGATATTACAGTGGATTTTTGGAATTTAAGAAAATCGCATTGCAATCTTATCTTTAGCAATAAGCGATAAAATCAATAGAGATTTTGGTGATCGGGAGGTTATAGGCAATTTTCGTGAGATGAAATATTCACAAAAGTTTGCATTTGTTTGGCCTATAAAAGGGCGTGTACGGAGGTCGATCCGGGGGGGGGGGGTTCTCTTCGTTGGAGGAAGAAACAAAAAAAAAAAAAGGAAAACTACTGAAGGAAAAGGTCAAGGCTAGCTAGGGTAAAAAAAAAGAAAGAAAATAAAAGAAAGGAGAGAGAGAGAGATAGTAGAAGGAGTGACAGTGAGAAAAAGTAAAAAAAAAAAGGGGGAGTCGGTCTTCTTCGAGGTGTTTGTCACGCCACCATGGGTCTTCATTCAATCTCACTTGTGTTGATTGTCGCGCTAGTGCCGCCGTGTTGCAGACCCTCGTGCTCGCGCCACCATCGCCGTTTCGCCGATAACCCCCTCGTGTCGTTGCCGCTGCTCGAGCGATGCCTCCTACTACGCACCTCCGGTCGCCCTTGCTTGCTCGACGCCTTGCCTCCGAGCTACTCCAATCTCTCCAACACTGCGTCTCCACCTCGCTTGCAACCTGTCACGATGCCGCCTATGCCAGCCTTGCCTCTGCCCAGATCCGTCGGCCTAGCCTTTGCCCACTGTACCTTTGTCGAACAATTCCCGTCATTGCTGCAATCCAACCCGCAATGCCGTTTCTGCTTCTACTTCATCGACACCCTTGCCTTCGACCTCTGCAACTTCTCCACCCCGACACCGATTCCGTGCCCGCTCGCCATTGGTTAGCGAGCCACCACCCTTGCACATTGTTTGGATTTCCTCTCGAGTGACACCCACGGCCCCACACCAATTTGGGCCACCCTCCTCTTCGAGCGACGCCACCACAGAACCTCCTTGCCTGTTGCTGATTCACCGTCGATTCCTTCGCCAGCCTCACTTTGAGCTCCACCACCTACTACCATTGGACTCTTCGCCAGAGCTCTGGCAACCCGCCATCACAACCACTCGCCCCCAGCAAACCACCACAAGCGGCCATACTAGAAAGCGAAAGCAAAAAAAAAAAAAAAAAGGAAAAAAAAAGGGGAAAATAGATTTAGGTAGTTTTTTTTAAATTTACTTTATTTTTTATTTATTTTTTTAGTAGAATTATTCCTTGATGTATGACTGAGATTCCGACATGAAATAACCTCTCAAATTAGGGATTGACAGTCCAATTTTCATGTCTGAAATCCTACTCGCAATCGCTTGCAAAATTGCCAATCCAATCTCACGCTCGATATTCGATTCGCGATTTATTTAAAAATTGGCCAACCCGATCTCATGCGCGAGATATGGTTCACCAATTTGTAGATATCGATCCTATCTTATCTGATTTGCTGTCATGTTGGTTGAATCAATTTTATTTTTTTAAAAGGAAAAATCCAAAAAATATTTGAATTAGGATTAGGTTTATTTTAGAATATTTCTTATTATCTTGCATATTTAGAATAGGGATTTTATTTTGAATTTTTAAACAAAAATCCAAAAAAAATGCATTCATTTAGGATGTTAGTTATTCTTTAAATCTAAATTGCACGTTTAATTATGTGTCAATTTTAATTTTCAATTTTATAAAAAAATAAAAAAAAAAATCATCATCCATATATCATGTAGAATTAGGGCATTCCTTGCACATTATCGCATGTTATGATTGCATATTTATTAATAATTTCTCTTAGATAGATTGCGTGTTTTTTTAGAAGAATAGAAAAATCATGCGCACGTCATATAGAATTAGGCTCAAGAAAATGCACGTCATTTAGTGATTGTTGTTAGGTTCGTTTAATTAGAAATTTCCCATCATTAGAATTAAGTCATTAGATTAATTTAGATTGCACATTTAATAATTGCATTTCTTCAAAAATTATTTTACTTATGTCATATATTTTAGGTCATATTGCCATATCATATTATTTCATGTTAGATTAATAGCATGCATTGCATAATGCAAGATTCTAATTAAATAAGTAAAAACGAAAATTGAGTGACTGCGTGTTAATTATAAATCATATCTAGAACTGTCGATTTGAATTCTGATATAATATTACATATACTTTCGTTGCTATAAAGTAAGTCTTGGAATTTATTTACTACTTTATCTGGGTGTTAAATTGGTGGTTTGTGCACCTGCATGATCGTTTCACGTGTTAGGGAGGTAAATTAAAATCAATTCGACCTGCTTGCCAAATATTTTTTTTTTAAATAAAAGAGAATTGTACCGAAAGGGCGTTAGAGAAATATAATGTAACCAAGTCCTCAAACTCACAAATCTCTGGTTCGCAGAAGTAAAGTAAATCTTCCGTTACTTTACTTGGATTTCTAATTGACCCACCAAAAATAGATTAGTAGCGATTCCTGATTGAAAATCATTTGCATGTTAAGAATTTAAATTTAAGTTGTGAATTAGTATGGGCTTGGGAGAGTTCAAGCTAAGTTAGACTTAGTAATCTATTAGCCTAATTTTAGGTGGTGCACCCGAAATTTAGGTCGCGACAGCTTGGCGACTCTGCTGGGGACTTGAGTTAAAATTCTTAGTGGACTTCGGCCAATTTTTCTCTTCTTTTGAAAAATGTTTTTGTTTGACAACAATGATTTTAGGTACGTCCCTAACAAGGTGTTAAATGTTCTTGTAAGATGGGAGGTATAAGAGGGAGTGTTTGTTAACCTCTGTTTTGTAGGGAGGTGTAAGAATGTATGGTTTATTTTCATGCTGAAGTGTTGCTTGATATAAATTTTTGTGCATGCCTACATTTGCACTACACTCTTGCACACATAACCCGCTATGGGACTTGGGCTGCATATGATTATCTAAGATGGTATCGAGATGGATGCCACTTTGACCGTATGCTCGCGGTACGAGTCGCCTATCTCGATCTTGAAACTTTTTTTTTTTTTTGTGTCAAGAGTATCCACCTCGGTCCGCATGCCTGTGACCTGGGTCAGCTCTTTGACCAAGCCGGAGTCATGAGGACCCGACATAGTCCGCATGCTTGTGGCTAGTCTGATCATCCTTGTGGCTTAACTTTGCTAAGCTTGTCTAGAGTAGAAATCAAGCCTCACATTTCATGTGCATGTCTATGTGATTGCCATTAATTTTCCTTGGTGAAGTAAGTCTTCTATCCCTATATCATGCCATTTATTTTGTTGTGCTTTTGGTCGGTCCATGACAATATAGGTCAATCATTGATTTAATTCCTTTGTCAATTAGGAATTAAATGAGAAAATTGCCATGCAATGAATCATTTGGAAAATCAAAAAAAAAAAAAAATTGGAAATTTGTTTTCAATTCATGTCTTGGCTTTTCCTAGTTCATGTTTAGGAAATTTCGTCCCTACTGGGGCATCCCATGTCTTTGTTTTCTTAGTCCATTTTTAGAAAATCCTCTTCATGTGTGAACTTTTCTTGACTAAAAAATAAATTGTTGTTATGGATTGGCTCTCTATTTACACCTTTTGCTTACATATTTTCATTCATTTGAATTAGGTGATAACAGATCCTCCACATATTACACGATCAAGAGCTAAAATGGCCAACCAAACTGAAATGCGTCATCGTATATCCACTATGGAGGACCAACTCCAATAGTTGCTCACCTCTATGCAACTCATGACAGCTCAAATCCAATCCCTTCGAGCGGATCTGACTCCTACACTTGCTCTCCCTGAGATAGTAATTCTGAAGCAGGAAGACAAAACCCAAATGAGTGATGATGACATGCCCAAGCTAGAAGATAACCCACTGTTGGTCATTGCCAAACCTGACAATTTCCTTAAGACAGAGTAGGATGAAGCAGAAGTGATGGACACTTTGGAGCAGTCAAGTGGCAAATTTGATTATTTGGTAAAGTATTCGGCTCCTCCAAGCTTTATATTGATCCCCGCAACATAGTTCCAGACGGGTGGGATGGCATGGATGATCTGACGTTTCCAAAGACAAAGAACTCTAATGACACCTTGGAAGGGATCACAAGTTTGTTCAATGACCTCTTCATAGAAGCTAATGATGAGGAACCTTCGCAAGACATGGGCGTTAGCCCGCAAGAGTAACTTGTTACTTTTGCACATTCCCCTACACGGAAATTTTTATCGCTTTTTAGAAATTGTTTTCACTTTCTAGGAATTGTTTTTGATTTCTTCTTTTACTCTTTTTTTAGGGATTAGGAATCACAATTTCCATTCCAATAATGTAATTCATTTGATTCTATTCAATGAAATTACAATATTATTTCCAATTTTGAGGGCATGACGGGGTACACCGAACCAGTCCAATGATGATATCCAACCATGAAAGAAACTATCATCCACGGAGAAATCCTAAGGGCTGGATTTTCTCATGCTTCCTTCCAGTTTTTTTTTCGAAAACAAAAGCATTTCACTGCTAAAAAAAAAGACATTTTCCCAAAGCTTGTAGCAAATTAAACCTGTTTGTTTGTCTGACTCATTTACTTCTTGTTTCAGAGCATAATTCTATAACTTGTTATGACGAGGAACATCTGAAAATAGCGTATCAAGATTCAATGATTATAAACTTGACTTGTGATCAACAGGCTTAGAATGCACTTGCAATGAAAAAAATATATTTGGGGCAAGTAAAAGAGGACCATCATTCTTCAGTGGAAGATCCTGGGGGCAAGTTTGCTCCAAATTATAGCTCATATGTGGTAAGGAAGATATTTCATGGAGGTGCCTTGATCCTAGCAGAAATGGATGGTCGTGAGTTTTCCACTCCAGTGAATTCTAATGCTGTCAAAAGTTTTACCTATGATAGAATTTGCCGTTTCATATTTTAAACTACAAGCATTTGCCTCAATGAGTTGCAAATTCAATCGTTCAAATTTGTTCCAAATCTTGCATGTTTTCCTTGATGAATAGTGTGAGATAAATTGAATGTGTCAAATGGGATACTTTGGAATGACGAAAGGCAAGCCTTATTCCATACACTATTTCATACACTAACTCCCAGTGAGTTGTGTGGAAAAATTCCATGCTTACGAGGAAAATGGTGATCTTGCAAAAGGTACGTCAACTAAGGTGATGAGATATAGTTTCATCTTCTACCCGAAACACTATAGGTAAACACATTGTTTAGCCCTTTGAGCCCATACACGTGAAGAGCTTTTTAAATTATTCCTATCAAGGATCATCGCGCACTGGGACTAAATTTAAAGTGAATGACAGGAATTTTCTTACTCACACTCGCATCAATTTTCGAGTATTGCTTTTGCAGTGTAACTTATACCATAATTGAAGTGCCTTAGGATGACGAAGAGTAGTTCTTTCTTTATCTTATACACTTTTATCTATTGCATAACCCATTTGAGCTTATGAATTCGTTTCATATCAAACCCAATTAGTGATCATCCCCCACATTGGGGCAAGGCAAGAAAAAAACAAACCAATCAAGTAGCATGGTTTACAATGCTGATAAAAGATGAAGGCTGTGATATGAAGAAAATCTTCGACGGCAGAGAAGAAAATTGGTGAAAATGTCAAGATGATCACCAACTTTGACCTCCTAAACACTTTTTGAGCCTAAGATATTTTCGTTTCTCAACCCATGAACCAAGCCTACTTTACGTCTTTTGCAAAGTCTCTTCTGATTAGGGCACTTGAATTCACGTAAAAGTTCATACGTTTGAGAGCATCGCTCGAAGAAGTGCAAGAAAGACAATTTCTACCTCATTTCATATGCTTCTTGACTTGAAGACCAAAAGATGATTGGAGAATATCATTCTTTAATAAGCCTCGACTCAAAGAGTCCCTTTGTTAAGCCATTGGCCAACCTTGCATTACGGTCCCTATTAAAGACCTCTCAGATTGGTAAAGTCGTACCACTTGCGAGATTGCTCAAACCCTTGTTTGGCAAGACAATGGTGAGATAGAGCAATTATTGAAATCCTGCATCAAAGGTTAGAATGAAATGACCATTTTAATGAGGATGAGTGAAAAATCATTTTAGACTAAAAGATCATCTATTTGGCACATCCATGACACTCATGTGTTCAGATTGGAATATTCTTAAGAAAATCCATATCATTGTCTTGAATGACAATTATTTCCCGTGAAAATTTGGGTGATGCAAATATGGTAAAATCATTATGCATAAACCTTGATTGAATTGATGAAAACCTCACTGAATTTTGAAATGTGCATTCTAGAGTGGCTTAAATTGTCTACGTCTTTAATGAATGCATATCAGTTCTTGCTCTAATTATATCTGACAGGTAATAGTTCCTTGAAGACCGAGTAATACTTGACGTTTAAGTTACTCCTTGAAGTCTCGTGCTTTTGTAGCCCAGTCCTCTTTATCAACCTCGGCGTGCTTCAAGAGGGGCCGGTATTCGATTATATTGACCTAGTTTGCTTTCGTATCCCGGAGTCCCTTTATCGAACCAGCGTGCTTCCGTAGTCCAGATTTCTTTTATCAACCTGGCATGCTTTCGTAGCTTAGAGTCATTTTCATCGACATAGCGTGAGTCCCCCTATCAAATCGGCATGCTTTCATAACCCAAAGTTTCTCTTAATTGACACTCGATTGAGTTGTCCCCTAGAGATTTTCCTCCAGATTCAGTCTGATTAAGGTGACAAAAGAAAAGTTTGGGTTTTGGTAAGACGATCTATGCTACAATGCTAGGCGATCGAAGAAAGGTTCAGGTCTTAGCTAAGCAAAACCTCGTTTAGATGACCGTAGAAATGTACGGGTCCTAGAAAAGTAATTTTCTCATTCAGGCGATCGTAAAAAGGTGCGGGTCTTGGAAAAGAAATTTCCCCATTCAGGTGATTGTAGAAAGGTACGGGTCTTGGAAAGTAATTTCCTATTTAGGCGACAGTAGAAAGGTACGGGTCCTGGAAAGCGAATTCCCATTTAGGCAACCGTAGAAAGGTACAGGTCTTAGACAACATTTATTGCTCTAACAAGCGACTGTAGAAAGGTACGGGCCCTGGAAAAATAATTTCCCCGTTCAGGCAACCATAGAAAGGTAGGGGTCTGGGAAATTCAATTTTTTCTATCAAGGCGACCGTAGAAAGGTATGGGTCCTAGACACAACCAAACACTATCATACTGGGCGATCGTAGAAAAGTACAGATCCTAGGAAAGCAGTTTCCCTACAAAACCTTGTTGCCATACTAGGTGACCATAGAAAGGTACAGGTCCAGTCTTCTTACACAGCCTCGTTACTATTCTAGGCAATCATAGAAAGGTGTGAGTTCTGAACATATAACATCAACTATCTTGAATTACTCTACCTTCCTTGAAGGTAAGTTATTCCAGGTAGGTTCCTTTATCATTTGCATTAGCATTTCCATGCATCATATAAATTGCATTTCAAAATGGAATTCATTTTCCGATAAAAAAAAATCATTCAATGCATGTGCATGATCAAAATTTAGGTTTCAATTTATCTTTGAAGGCAACCTTTACAAGCTCACATTCAAAGAGGGACAGTTGTTAACACCTAAATTTTAGTGACCCAGTTATTTATTTATTGCATAAAAATAAGGGATTAATTTTATTCCTGGGAAAAAAATATTAGAATGCATAACATATAATTTTAGGTGCACTTGCATTGGGCTGGTGATAGGTGGGTTTAAATTTGTAATTCTGAGCTTTAATTTGGCAGGCCAGACTAAGCCCACGAAGCGAGCAAATTGGCCCGAGCCCTTTTTTTTAATGACAAAAAAATGGATATTACAGTGAATTTTTGGAATTTAAGAAAATCGAATTGCATTCTTATTTTTAGCAATAGGTGATAAAATCAGTGGAGATTTTGGTGATCGAGAGAGGTTGTAGGTAATCTTCGTGAGATGAAATATTCACAAAAGATTGCATTTGTTTGGCCTATAAAAGGGTGTGTACAGAGGTCGATTGGAGGGGGGGCGCTTCTCTTCGTTGGAGGAAGAAAAAAGGAAAGCTGTCGAAGGAAAAGGTCAAGGCCAGCTAGGGTAAAAAAAAAGAAAGGAGAGAGAGAGAGAGACAGACAGACAGAAGAGGGAGTGACAGGTGAGAAAAAGTAAAAAAAAAGGGGGGGAATTGGTCTTCTTCGAGGGCGTTTGTCACATCACTGCCAGTCTCCATTCGATCTCGCTTATGCCGACTGTCGCGCTTGTGCCGCCGCACTACAGCCCTCGCGCTCGCGCCATCGTCACCATTCCGCCAGTCACCCCCTCGCATCGTCGCCGCTGCTCAAGTGACGCCTCCTCCTACGCAACTCGGTCACCCCCGCTCACCTTACGCCTTGCCTTTGAGCCGCTCCAATCTCTCTAATGTTGCGTCTCCACCTCGCTTGCAGCCTATCATGACGTCACCTCTGCGCCGGCCTCGCTCTGCGCCAAATCTTTCGGCCTCACCTCCGCCCCGCATCCGCCATGCCGAACCGCTCTTGTCATTGCTGCAATCCAATACACGACATTGTTTCTACTCCTGCTTCATCGACACCCCTGCCTTTGGCCTCTGTAGCTTCTCCACCCTGACGCCGATTCTCGATCCGCTCATTGTCACCCATGCACATTGCTCGGATTTCCTCTTTGAGTGACACCCACGGCCCGATGCCGATTCGGGCCACCCCCTCTTTGAGCGACGCCACCATAGAACCTCCTTGCCTACCGCCGATCCGCCGCGCTTCCCCACTGGCCTCACTCCGAGCTCCCCTCCCGAGCCCCGCCAGCCACCGCCATTAGACTCTTTGTTGGAGCTCTGACGACCCACCATCACAGCCACTCGCCCCTAGCGAACCACCACAAGTGGCCATATTGGAAAGAAAAAGAAAAAAAAAAGGAAAAAAAGGGGAAAATAAATTAGTTATTTTTTTTAATGTACTTTATTTTATTTTATTTTTCTTTTTTTAGTAGAATTATTCCTTGATGTATGATAGAGATTCCTACATAAAATAGCCTCTCAAATTAGGGATTGGTAGTTCGATTTTCACGCCTGAAATCCGACTCATAATCATTTGCAAAATCGTCAATTCAATCTCACACTTGAGATTCGATTCACGATTTATTTAAAAATTGGTCAACCCAATCTCATGCGTGAGATATGGTTCACCAATTTGTGGATATTGATCCTATCTTATCTGATTTGTTGTCATGTTGGTGGAATCAATTTTATTTTTATAAAAGGAAAAATCCAAAAAATATTTGAGTTAGGATTAGGTTTATTTTAGAATATTTCTTGTTATTTTGCATATTTAGAATATGGGTTTTATTTCGAATTTTTTTTAAAAAAATCCAAAAAAAAAATGCATTCATTTAGGATGTTAGTTTTTCTTTAAATTTAAATTGCACGTTTAATTATGTGTCGATTTTAATTTCGAATTTTTTTTAAAAAAATCATCATCCATATGTCATGTAAAATTATGGCATTCTTTGCATGTCATCGCATGTTAGGATTGCATGTTTATTAATAATTTCTCTTAGATAGAATGCATGTTTTTTTAAGAAGAATAGAAAATCATGCACACGTCATATAGAATTAGGTTCATGAAAATGCATGCCATTTAGTGATTGTTGGTAGGTTCATTTAATTAGAAGTTTCCTGTCATTAGAATTAAGTCATTAGATTAATTTAGATTGCACATTTAATTATTGCATTTCTTCAAAAATTATTTTACTTATGTCATATAGTTTAGGTCATATTGCCATGTCATATCATTCCATGTTAGATTAGTAGCATGCATTGCATAATGCATGATTCTAATTAAATAAGTAAAAACAAAAATTGAGTGACTGCGTGTTAATTAGAAATCATATTTAGTGTTAATTAGAAATCATATCTAGAACTGTCGATGTGAATTATGATCTAATATTGTAGATGCTTTCGTTGTTCTGAGATAAGTCTTATAATTTATTCACTGTTTTATCTGGGTGTTAAATTGGTGATTTGTGTATCTACATGATCGCTTCACATGTTAGAGAGGTAAATTAAAATCAATTCGAGCTGCTTGCCAAACATTTTTTTTAAGATAAAAGAGAAAGGTACCGAAAGGGCATTAGAAAAATCTAGCGTAATCAAGTTCCCGAACTCACAAGTCTTTGGTTTGCAGAAGTAAAGTAAATTTCCCATTACTTTAATTGGGTTTTTAATCGACCCACTAAAAATAAATAGTGGCGATTCTTGATTGAAAATCAATTGCATATTAAGAATTTGAACCTAAGTTGTGAATTAATATGGGCTTGGGAGAGTTCGAGCTAAGTTAGACTTAGTAATCCATTAGCCTAATTTTAGGTGGTGCACTTGAAATTTAGGTCGCGACATTAGGTCTAAGCCTTGTTTGATGCGGGAATTGCCTAAGGCCGCAAGGTCCTAAGTTGACATTGAGGTGTGTCGATCTTATGTCTTGATTGGTACAGGGATTGCCCCAATCCACGAGGTTTTTGTAAGGCACCAAGCATGCCAATTTCTAAGAATCCTCATTGGGGGCGTGTCTTCAATTACTTTCCAAGAATCCTCTTATGAATTTTTTTTCCATATTATGTTTTTTTTTGCATTTATAGCATCCAAAAAAACACATTACTGGGGTGTGTCTTTTAATTACTTATGAATAATTCTCTTATGAATTTTTCTTTCCACATTACATTTTCTTGCATTTCTAGCATCTAGAAAAAAACATCTTATTGGGGGCGTGTCTTTTAATTACTTCCCAAGAATTCTCTTATGTTTTTTCCTTCCATATTTCATTTTCTTACATTCCTATTATCCAGAAAAAAGCACATTATTGGGTCTTTTATTTACTTTCCAAAAGTTCTCTTATGAAATTTTCTCCCCATTTTACATTTTTTTGCATTCCTAGCATCCAGAAAAAAAAAAGCACCTTATTAGGGCATGTCTTTTAATTACTTTCCAAGAATTCTCTTATGAATTTTTCTTTTGATATTACAATTTTCTTGCATTTCTAGCATGCAAAAAAAAACACCTTATTGGGGCGTCTTTTAATTACTTTCCATGAATTCTTTTATGAAAATTTTCTTTGCATATTAAAAGGGAAAATTCCAAAAAGGGACCCAAAGTACCCTCTTTTTTTTTTTTTTTTTAAATAAGGGTCTGAAGTGAACCTCATTTTAAATAAAGACCTAAAGTACCTTCATTTTTTCAGATAAGGGTCTAAAGTAGATGTTATTTCACTTAATGACCTAAAGTGATTATGTTTATTTCAAATAAGAATTTAAAGTGGCTATGCCCATTTCAAATAAGGATTAGTCTTTCCAGCGATAAAGGGTATTTTCGTCATTTGTCATTTTTTCATTTTTTTTCTTTTTTTCTTTTTTTTCCATTTTTTTGGTTGGTTCTTCTTCCTTTTCGCTGGTGGCCAGCCGGCCCGTAGCAATGCCCATAAAGGATTAGTTGAGGGGTGGCCTCACCTGGGTATGGTGACCCTTTGCCTAGGGGCCATCCATGAGGTTAGCCCTCATTGGTCCTAAGCGAGGCTAACCTCACGGATGGCCCCTGGGTGAGGGTCACCAAGCTCAAATGAGGCTGTCCCTCACTTATGGCCAGCGTGGGTGGCCCTCGCCAATAGGGGCAACCCTTGCTTAGTCCTCTGTGGGCATTAATGGTGGCTAGTCGACTACCGACGAAAAGGAAGAAGAAAAACCAGGAAAAAAAAAAGGAAAGAAAAAAAAGATGAAATGCAAAATGGAAAAAATATCCTTGATCGGTCGGAAAATTTAGCCAGTTGGCGATTGGCGAGGTCGAGTCCTTATTTGAAACAACTAAAGCCACTTCATGCCCTTATTTGAAACAACTAAGGTTACTTTAGGTCTTTATTTGAAACAAAGTCCACTTCAGGCCTTTATTTGAAAAAACAATAACACTTTAGGTCCTTTTTTGAAATTTTCCCATATTAAAATTTTCTTTCTCATTCCTAGTATCCAGAGAAACACCTTATTGGGGCGTCTTTAATTATTTTCCAAAGATTCTCTTATGAATTTTTCTTTCCATATTACATTTTTCTTGGAAACCTAGAATCTAGAAAATCACCTTATTTAAGACATGTCTTTAAATTACCTTCCAAGAATTCTCTAATGAAATTTTCTTTACATATTACATTCTTCTTACCTTCCTAAGAGAATCCACGCCCTATATAAATGCCGCATGAGCTCACAATCCGTACCCATCAAAACTTTCCACCACTTTCTCATCTCAGTTTTCCCGGGAAAAAAAAACAGAAAATATATTCTGTCCTTTACATATTCTTCAAGAAAATGTATACGCGCCTCTCCCATCCTGACGACAAAAAGGGTGCGAAGCTCACCGTCGAGGAGTTGGAATCTATCTCTAGTTCCTTCGATGAGTCCATCCTCTCTTCCCTCTGTGGCCTGAGCCCCGCCTCTGCCAGCTTGCCCTGGCTCTTCTCTGCTTTCAACGTGCTCACCACTGCTCACTCCGCCGTGAGATCCTTGATCTACGAGCTGAAGTCGGACGGTGGCGACAGCCTCTTGTCGTGGTATCTAGACAACAGCCTGAAGGTCTTGGATGTTTGCAACCGCATGTCCTCCAAGATCGAGCGACTGTGTCTCCACCACCTGGACCGGAGGATGATGATGAACCTCCTTGGCTCGGGTGGCAACCCCTCGAAGGAGGACATTCACCAAGCGAGGGATTTCCTCGCAGACTCGGAAGGCGAGGGCATGGCCGACATCGAGGAGCTGATTAGAGACTTGGCCACAAGCATTGTAACGTCGGCTATGCGAAGGAAGGACTTGCCCGTCGACAGGGTCGTTCGCCGTGCGGTCCAAGCTGTCAATTTCTTGACGGCATTCATTGCCGGAGTCATATATTCGGCCCTGTGCTCCTCCTCTAGGGCGATTGCCTGCGTATACGTCCCAGAGGAGTTCCCTTGGGGCGACTCTGTCCGTGCAATCGAGTCGACAATTGTCGTGGAGTCCAGACGTGGCGAGGAAACGGACAAGAAGACACGGGTCTTGGAAGAGCTTAATGATGTGGAGGCGCGTGGGAGGCATGTGTTGGAGGCGATTGACGAGGTGGTGGCATCAGGATGCGATGGAGAGGTCGTGGAGAGGCTAAGGGAGGCAGCGGTTGGGCTGGAGAAGGCCACCGGGCAGATGTTGAAAGGGTTATACCATCTAAGGGATGGGGTGGATGAGCTGTTCCTGAAAGTAACGAGGATCAGGAAGGAGATGGTAAACGAATTTAGGGTGAGTCTGTGGAATGAATCGTTGCCTAAGAAGTCATTGAAGCCCAGGAAGAACTAACCGAAGGTTTTTCGAACAGAACAAAGGGAAAGTGATGCCTGAGATTTGAGTGCAAACAAAGTGCAGAGTGAATTGTGAGGAACCGAGATGATGCTGGAAAAATACTAGCTAGCATGAAAATAAGAATAATAAAAAAACTATTGAAAAAGATGAAAAATAAAATTATTTATTTGAAGCGTGCAAATACTGTCTTAAGGATAATTCTATCTCTCTCAAAGCATGAAACTCAATGTGATAAGCTCTCATGGCTATCCTCCCAGGAAACAACAGAACTTCAGCAAAGAAAAGAAAGAAAAATGAGAGGAAACTTGTTTTTTTAATATGATATGTCATCAGGAATTGTGGTTTAAAGTTTATATTCAAACGAAAGTAAAGAGCCACCCAAAAACCTTTACAAATCAATTGATAATTAACAAATTGGTGACCGATTTAAAGCCATTATAAAATAATGGAGAGTTTATGAAGAGATAAATCGATCATTACATGCCTCACAAAATGTTACAGTCTTTATCAAGAAGCCATTACATAACTGTTACAAAATTGTTTGTAGTGACCGTTACAAAACAAGAAAAGAACAGTCTAGGTGTTATAACTTTTGCATGACATTTACATGAATATCATAACTTTTTTTGGCTCACTTAAGCACTACATTGAAGTAAAAATGATCATTTGAGTGCTATTTCTGACAAATTATCATGTGTGGATTTTTTTTTTATTAATTCACCATTCAACTTGGATTTTTTTTTTTTATGTTTATTAACTTTTTTTGAATTTTTGCTTTATTTTTGTTTTGGTTTATTATTTATTTTTGTCAGGGCAAGTGAGGGTCACCAACGACCCTCGCCTACTCACCTTGCCCTCTGCAACGACAGCCCTTGTGGCCACACCAAGTGATGGCCATCACGGCCTTGGCGAGGGCCTTCACGGCCGAGGGTGAGGTTATCTTCGAGGCGAGGGTTTTGCAACAAGCGAGAGTTGCAAGTGACCCTTGTCAGCTCTAGAAAAAGGCAAAGTTAGCAAAGTCATGTAGGACGATCGGTGTTCACATCGGATTTTCTGACTAGCCAATTTAAATTTGAAATTCAAGTGAGTGAAAAAAGAAGAAGTTATAACACTTAAGTAAGCGCCGTATAAAAGTTGTGACACTTGCGCTATTCTTATCACGTTGTAAAAACATTATTAAATTATTATATAAAGCTAGAAAATCATTATAGAATGATGGCTTCCATGGCTTTTATAAGTTCTATAAAAAAAATTATTTTTCAGATATTTTAAAACTATAGAAATATCCAATAATCCCTCATGTGTTTTAAAAGGTTTTGAAAAGAAACAAAATAATGTTGCGCTATTGGAGAGTGTTGCATTGGAAGTGGTTCTTGTTAGGCTATGAACTAGATCTAGAAAGAATGAATTATAATTCATGAAATCATCGGTGAAGTTCAAAACTTCTATGAACCAATGATTTCTTTTTGTGAACCATAATTTTCATCAATCACATTACACTCTCACAAAGTATGCTGTTTAATGCGATTTTGCACTAACAGGCCATGCGCGTGCTTGTTTTATTCATAAGTGCTCTAAAGATTATTGCCAATAATTCTCATAAAGGCGTCCCAACTCAACACTTATATAGGTGGTTACATTAAGTGTGTTATGTAGTTAATACACCACCTATCATGCCCGGGACCTTCCCTCACCATGAGAACGCAACATCCGCCACAGGATCAATTTGCGACGGTCTAAGAGGCATTGCCATCTCATTAATTTTTATCTTTCAATTAAGCACATGTGAAAGCGTGCAATTTACATATGCTTCATTAATGTATCAAAACATTATAATTACAAACCTACTTCTTTAGGGCCATTCCGATCTCCATCCCACAAAAAAAGATAAGGTGGTGGGGTTAGTACTAACTCCTTTACGAGGGTAGTTATCAAAAACAATTCCCATCAAAAGCCGGTATTCTCATGGCTAGGGCTTGGGTTCTAGGTCACAATTGGTGTCAGAATTAGGGTCATCTCTGGTGCCATGAGGAGGGGCCACCTGCTGACCCATCAACGTCACCAGGTGGACCATCAAACCCATGAAGATGACCGTGGAAGTCCTTGTCGATCCAAGCGAACCAGGCCACATAAAGATTGGTAACTAGGTACCTCACACCCTCATCCACCCACATTGTTGTGGTATGGCACTAGAAAAGGATATTGGTCGCCGCATCCTCTACGTCGAGCACCTACACCTTCATATATACAAGAAGACCGAAATGAGAAGGCAAGAGACACACCTATGAGACTGAAAAATGTTAAACAATAACAAGTAAGTTAAAAACTCAGTAAGTGAATATCCTAAACATCATATAGGCAGATGCCTCAATTGGAACCTTACAAATACTCGTCCCCAACATGTCGATGGCAGATTATTAATAAAACCTTTGCTTAACTTAATGACATTAAAAATCTACACGCGCTTCACAAGCACGATTAATAACATGAAAAGGCCATACGTGTCATATAATGATCTCAAAGATGTTACCATGGCTATCACACCTCAAATAATGTCCACGTACCTCTCACGTCCCAATTTACGACAATTAAATCATACACAAGCCTTCTCACATCATAAAAATGACCATCAAATTATGCACGTGTCTTATGCATCATAAACAATAGCATAGGACAAATGTACTTGTCATAAAATCACTTCACAAGTATGCACGCCACTCACATATGTCTCGCATGCATTGTCACCTCGAGAATCACATAATACACCATAATATTATGTTATTTTGAGTCCATTTAATTAACACACATAACTGGCACCCTCCAGTTCTTCCTGAAACCTCCAAGATATCGTCTTGACTCATCGAGCACAGCATTAAAAAACCTTTGGGCATCACCCCCCCACATCCCTCGATGGCGGCAGCGTCCCCCAAAAACCTTCAATGACGGAATCTCTCATGTGACCATACAGATTAAGCACACCAAGAGTTCCCCAAGGGCATGTCAAGCGATGTGGAACTCATGATTGATCGGAAATGCATCGATAAAATATGCCGAGCATGAAATGAGAACTGTGGCTTGACCTGATTCGAGCACCGGCTTAAATCAATCCTCGATTAGACAATACATCTCAATATTGCCAAACCAAGAGAGTGACTCGGCCTAGCATGCTTCCATGCACATCTAAGAACCAATGCAAATTTGATTTCTGAGGCTCAGTGTGTTTTCAAGCATCAAGCATGACTTATGGATATCCATATGCGAAGATCACTTCCATAAATCAATAACAAACCTGGCAACCAATCATAATAGCATCACATAAGGAGAACACATCTAGCAACAACCATAACTCATAATATCTAAATTTAGGCAACAACTAAGTTAGAACTACATATAATAGATACAAGATTACATCTAAACGATGATAACAAGCCTTGAATCTAATACTAATACATATCACATAAAGACGATACAACCAACCATAACAACCAAACATAGGAACTAAGCCTAGGTACCGATAGTAACGGTCCACACACAACAATCGTGGAAATCCCTCTTGACCGAGCAATGACATAAGCATAAATGGACTGTTTCTACTAATAATGACAATTCAGGTAACCTCGACAATCACATAATCATTTCTAGCCTATTACCGAACCTCATAACCCAAGCAACTCATAAATGAACCATACAAAATTAATCACATGAGGCTATTCTATCTACAATAACTCTAACAACACAAAAACCAAACCTATATTTGAGCTATGTAACACAATGGCCTAGCTAACGTTTAGGAAATTTACTTATGAACAACCGAGACGGGGGGGGGGGGGGGGGACGGTGGTGCTGGATGGTGGACAGCATGTGGTGGCAAGCAGTGGTGTGGAGCGGTAGCAAGCAAGACGGCGAACGGTGAGGTGGTAGCAACCATGGGCGGCAGTGGTGATGAACAGCCTAGAAAGGAAGAGAGGGGGAGAGAAACGTGAAGGAGAGGAGAGGACGAGGAGGTTTCGGCCAAGGTGAGGGGGGAGGAGAGAGAGAGAGAGATCTAAAGAAAGAAGAAGAACTAAGAGAAGAAAATAATTGAGGAGAGAGAAAGTGTCTTCCAAGAACATTAAATGTTATCTCAATTATTTGACTAGCCATGATGACCTCCTAAACTTGATGAGCAAGAGCCAATCTCTTCCTTGCAAGTGTCAATCCGAGGGCTCATCTTATCCAAGCCCATTCTTCAGGTTTCCATGAGCAAATAATGCTTCTAGTTTAAGAACAACTAGCTTAGTTGCACCAAACTAAGCTTGTTCTTCCTCCTTGTTCTTCCCAAAGTGGCGCCCAACCCCTACTAGAATGGCCACTTGATTTTTGGTCTCACTCAATTCAATATCAAGAAACTACATTGGTCTCATTTCTAGGGCTACTAAAGTCCATATCCTTAAATTAGCACAAGTCTCCACTTAATGTGCTTATGGACTAAGTGATATCATCTCAAACAGATAGGAATGTCTTGAGAACATCTATAATCGATACTAGTAATCAGACCAAGATTTATGGTTAAGTTTCAATCGAAAATGGCCCTAATGCAACCTATGCGAATTTGGGCAGCACTAGTGGAACTGCACGATCAGACTCAAACTAAGTTTGACACCTAACCAAGGTTTTACACGTGACCTCTATTTGAGTTTGGTCAATCCATGAATGATCTTTAGTTGTCATGTAATTGAGTAGGATCGATCGACATACCTAAGCTCACGGTCGTATGAGATCTGATTAGGCTCATTCACAAACAGTACATTGATCATGTGGCATCACTTGTGACCAGTATATATTCAAGCTGAATCGATCTACACCCATTCGTTGATCGACTAGTGATGGCACACGATCATCTACAACAATCCTTATGGTGGAATAGTCTTTTCGTGGTCGATTGTTCCGGTCCATCGCAATCTTGATCCTGAGTCACCTTGCTCCTAATCAACTAGTTGGCTCGTGAACAATCCTTAGGATTGAGTCACAACCTATCCTCGTTACCGGCATTCCAATTCTTAGTCCATTCCTCATGGTCTAGATAGGGTTCCGAATCAAGGATGTCACACCACCAATAGTATGGAATACATTGAGAGCTTAGCTTAGCCTATTTTTCATTGCAATCTTGCGATGTTATCACCTTAGGACAAAATTTTCTAATAGAGCATCACTAGATCAACATGTGATTTGTTATTACCCATATGAATCTAATTCAAAAAATTGCCAATCATATAGGTTATGTTACCATCACTGTTGATTTTTCTTAACTAGCTTAAGTTTCATTTCTCTCGATGAATAGTTTCATTGTAGTCAGAATATTGTCAAAATCACTTTTGACTTTAATCGATGGACATTATTCCATCTTGAAATAAGTACTTTACTACATCTCGTTTGGACGTGTGTTCTTTTTTATTTTTTACCATTGAAATTTTCATTCTTTGCAATGGCATTATTACTTCACAATAGCTGTTGCCACTTGGTAATCACAACACACAAACATGAATGGTAACAACTTCTTTTCCTTTCCAAAAAACTTGATTAGTTCTCAACTTAAAAAAAAAAAAAAAAAAAACAAAAAAACAAAAATGATACTTTCTTATCCTTCCCCTATTAGAGTATAGGAGGATAAAGTATTATGTTTTTACATATATGCCTAGTCTCCAAGGGGTGGTCGATTCTAAGGTAGGTAGGTTCTAGAGATAGAATCTGGAACCTACTCTGTTATAACCAATTCCCATATTTTGAAATGGAACCTACCTTTGTTTGCCTAGAATTGGTTTTGGAATCCACCCTTTTTTTTTCGGTTCGATTCTAGGGTCTCCTCGAAAACCTGTTTTATTTTTTTGTTTCTTTTTTTGGTTCATTTTTTATAGCAAAATCAAATGAGACTATGAGTAACGACGTGATTCAAAGTAAAAAATGAACAACAAAAATCTTAATCCGCCAAAATTAATAATATATAAGATGAATATGTAATCACGTACAATTATAAACTAAAAAAGTTCAAATACATAACATAAAACATAACTTATAAAACTCCATTCCCTATTCATTCATAATATTTTGGGGGAAGAAGAAAGATTGGTGAGGAGTTATAGGGAAGGACAAAGGATGAAAGAGTATTGAGGCTAGAATTCAGGGGAAAAAGAAATTAGAACTTTCGCTTTTAGCTTATAAAACCGATTCCAAAACCTGTTCAAAAATTGGGTGGTCTAATTAGGTTCCCAAGTGGATATTCACTTGGAACTTGTTCTAGGACTAGTTCCAACAAGAACCAATTCCTGTACTTATTTTTCGAGCGGTCCAGTCCGATTTACTAATAGAACCAATTTGGTTGCACACCTCCTAATAGACCCGAGTCTACCACTTGTTCTTTCGCATTAGCCACACTATTGGCTTGGGAAATGATCACAGCAATTATGTCATTAGATTATCTACTTCAACCAAGTCAACTTTTAATTTGTCATTTCTCCCATAGTTTCATATGGTTGATTTTCAAATTACAACATCTTCACCAAAAGTGAATACATATCTATTATCAGAGTTTGTCTCATTTGAATCTATGTTTGCATGATCACAAGAAAGTTGTATTTTCAGTCAAATCAAGAAATTTGAAATTCAATTGAAATATCGTAATTTCATTGTCTCAAGATAGTTTTTTGATACGGCTTTTTCCTGCACAATGGATCTATGGACAGTAAGGTTTAGAGACATTATGCTCGATTGCAAAAAATTTAATCAATGGAGCCTCAAGAGCAGGTCAACTTTGGAAGAGCATTAAAAATCACTAGTTCACTTTTTACGAAAGTCGACTTTTTTGAGTCAAATCGAGCCCGATAAACACAATTTTATGTTATATTAAGTACCTAAGGCAGCCATTGAACATAAGGGACGAACACGACCTGAGCCCCATCTAATTAAAGTTGGCCCACAACGAACGAAGCTTGGCCCATTAAGCTCTCTCGACCGGTGCCTATTTTGCTCCCAATTGACCATCCATCCTTTGCCCATCGATCAAACTCTATACGCTTTGTTTGGTAGCTAGAATAAAATTCAAGATAAAATAAATTTTATTCTGTTCTGTATTTGATTCCAACTAAGACAAGATAAGGTTGAATATAAGAAAAACACTGCCCAAACAAAAAAAATTTTCATGAGAGAGATGGGATAAAGATGGATAAATTTTTTTATATCCACATTATAAAAATCATTTTTCTTGACTGACAAACTTCTCAAATTAATAAAATTAAAATAAAACTTAAATAAGATTAATATTTGAATTCTAATATAAAATAATATAATTCGGAATAACAAAAAATAATAACAATTTTTGGTTATATTTATTCCTATTTTCAACTATATATTTGAATTTTTTAATACTATAATATATATTATATTTATATTTATTGAATATTTTAGGTATATTAGCAAATGTTATTATTTAATTAAATTTCAATTAAGGAATGATGGTAAAAAAAAGAGAAGCAAAAAAAAAAAAAAAAGATAAAATGACATGTGCAAAAAAGCCGAAGCCCAATAGTTTTCAGAATTGTGGAGGTGAATAATTTTGTTTTCTCTCTTACTAGATTTGGTATTTATTGTCTGATCTATCTCATCAATATTGTTGTTGCCCATTTGCTTTTCTCGTCATAGTCCTATGGCTTTCTCCTTTGCCATTTAAGATTTTGATCATATAATAAATCAAGTTAATTTTGTTTGCATATTCCTGATTTATTTAGTATGTAGATTCTTACCATCCGTGTTTGTGCATTTTCATGCTCATTATGCCATTCATACCAAACAATGATCATGATAAGATAAGAAAATATCCAATTTTATTAGCACGATTTATAAACAATAGATATGACATAGTAAATTCTTCATTTTCATATCCTATTTTATTTGGTCCTATTATGACTAAAAATTTATACGACCAAACGTGACCTTAATGATGGAAATCTTCACCACTAAAAGTTCGACAAGTCACTAGTCCTCGCAAATGATTGACCAGCCAATTAGAGAGCTATCTGGTATTTTCTCTTCTTTTTCAATAATGGATCCAAATCCACCAATGAGAACCGAAGATTTCGAAGTTCTCTCTCTTCCTCTAATCGACGCCTACCCTCTCTTCACTTCCACTCTCACTTTCATACGCCACTTTTATATTTTCCCCTTACAAGCTCTCTACAAAATCCTATCTAATCTCCCTCTCCAAGCCCGATATAACAGCCCCCACTTCCAGCCAAAACTGGCGTCCCACAGCCCCTCCGGCAGCCTCCAATTCTCCTTCGACATTTATTATCTCCTCCGGTGTTTCTATGATTTAATCGTGCTTCTTGTTCATCACTAATCACCTATTTTCCACGATCTCCATTCGCTTTTAGCTAGCTCGCCTCCAATTGCAGCGAGTCCTCCTTCAAGTTTAAGGTCTGTTCTTTCATCTATTTTTGATATCATGCGAATGGCCAAGGATTCCAACTTGATTCATGGTATAAATTGAAGTTGAACTTCAATCTATGCACCAAACATCTCGGATTTGAGTTGATGAACAATTGAACATGATTCGTGAATTGATTTGATTTAATAAGAATTGTGATGTTAAAAAATTGCATTAACTTAGTCATGGCTGAAACCTCTAACCATGAAATTGATCTGATCTTAGATGATTCATGATGAACTTCCTAAAAATGTTGCGTGATACTCAATGTGTCTCAAGCCATGGCTCGATCATGCCTTGTAGGTATCTGAAATTTGTAGAATTTTGCTGGAAATTCATTGAAGCTTGCTGGAAATTCGATTAGGCTTGACAGAAATTGATTGACTATGCTAGAAATTTATTGAATTTGGTTTGATCATTCTTAGAAATTACTGGAAATGTAAATTGCATGCTGGCCGTGAGTCTATATTTTAGAATTGATGTCAATATGAGCTTAATTGGATAAGGTATTGATGATTCAAACATGTACGTCGATGTGAAGTTTCCTAATTAGATCATACCTTTGTCCATAATTGCCTAATGTTGTCAACTGTTGTAAAATGGGTGTTGAATTGAGATGATTAAGCTTGATTTAGAAGTAGATTAGTTGAATCTTGAGCTTAGGATACTCGATATCTGATGAAATGCTTGATTGAATTTTATTGATTTGGAGTCCAGAGAGCATGCTGTTCTAATAAGGAAATTTCAATAAGTAAATAACTTGATAAGAGAAAATCATCAATTTATGAAATGTAGAGGACATTCAGGGCTTTATTTTGATGAGTTATGGGTCAAAATGATTAGACAGGTATAACATCTCCTTCATGTCATCTCAAGTTAGCTTAAAGATGGCTTTTCTCTTGAATAATCGATACGATCTCTTTTGGATAGTCTACGGTTGTGTTAATTAGCCTCTGTAGGATTAGGCTGGAATTAAATTTTGAAAATCCCGCTCATGGAGGATGAATATGTTCTGGAGTTTAAAACAAAGCCATGAACATTCTCTACCTGACTTGTATCGAGTTTACTTTCTTGCATTTCATTTCACAATCCTTTATTATTTTCTCTCAATGTGTGGTGTTAACTTCTTCTTAACCGTTGGGTGCTATGATATTATCCGATGTTATTTGAGGAGTTGATCACACCTCCAAGTCACTCTTTATCAAACAACCAAGCGCGGACACATAGTGGAAGATAACTAAGGATTTTTAACTCGAAAAATTGCATGACTTTATACACAAATAAAATGAGTTTAGGTATTGAAAGCCGAAAGGGCACTAATTAAATAATTAGCATAAATAAATCCCTAATTTAAAAATCTCTGGTTCATAGGAAATGGTGTCCTCCTATATTCCACTTGGTTTTTAGCTGGCCCTAATAGGCTAGTGGTGACTTCAAATAGGATAATACTTAATGATTTAAATCAATGGATCCCAACAATGGATTAGTTAGGGTTTTGGGAAAATTCGAATCAAATGGGGGCAAGCACCTCGAGTATGAGGATTGGTCGTGTTGGGAAATAGATTCCTAAAAATTGAACCGATACTCAAACGATTTGATACCAATAATGAACGAGAAAACATGCCCGGAAACATGTAACACATATCAAAGGCATATCACGAAGTTGAACATATCTTGATTGCTACAGATTAAGTACCGTTGCAGTCTCAGATGAATCATTTGAAGCCCTGGAGTTCCATTCGTCAAGAGGGAGTATACTGTTTAAATGGGGGGAAATTGAAGAAATGTTTTTCTTTCTGAAAACTTTACCGTTTAGATACATCCCCCTTATTTATTTATTTATTTATTTATATATTGTAGTTGCACTCTTTTATGGGCCATTCACTTACGAGCTGGGTTTTGGCCCAACATGAGCAGATGGACTTAAGTCAGCCCATCAAATAAAAAACTCATAATCTCCCACTCGCACATAGTGGACCAAACAGAACTCTTTCTTTATCTCTTTGCAACATTCATATTGACAAATAATTCATGCGATTAACATACTTCGAGAGTTCGTTGCCATACATCTTAGGAATATATATCAACTCATAATGGGCATCACATTTTTTAATAAATACAGTATGAAGTATTCTAGATCGATCGATCATATTTATATTTCTTTTGGTCTCTTTTTAATAATGATATATTAGATTCACAATTATGATTATTTCAAAATAATCATAATTGGTCTACTAGTAAATACAAAACTAGAATGTGATTCTTTAAACTTGATCATCCTCTATCCTAGAAACTCTCAATTTCAATTCAACTTACTTTTCTTTAAATGTCCCATTAGATCAAATCAATTCATGATCATTGGCAACATTTTAAGATAGCAAATACTGAATAGAAATCTTAAGAATAAGTAAGAGTCATGATGGTACTTAATTAAGGAACTCTTTTCCTCAGGAGTCTCACACGGCATAAAAATTAAGATCAAAATTTTTACTACTCTTGTTGGTCGTCTCATATATATGTATTATGAAATACGTATTACAGTATTAACTTATTTCCCATAAAGTGTATATCTACACTTTCAATACCGTACAAATGATAATTTACACATACTTAATGTCTAATTTGAGTTCATGTATCTATTTTTTCACAAAATTCATTAGAACTCATATATGACATCAAAGAAATATAAAGTAGAATATGTGAGTTATTTTACTTTTTGACATAGTAAATATTATGTCATTATCTTAACATTTAGTTAAGGTGACATATATATTTTAAGCTTGACCTCTCGATTATCACCTAAATAATAAGCTTATAAATTGTCTCATCTCTATTTATCACAAAGTAAATAGAGACGATTACTCATATGAGTAGACTAATATATTATCTATCTGACACGCTTTCTTAATTTTAGATGATGCACTAAGTATTAAGATGCATAAATGTCAAACAAAAACTCATAAGCATTAATAATGAAAACGCAAATTCATTAGATGTGAACACTTAAGGGAAATTAGAATATTTAGTATCAGCCTCTATGTATCCTAGAAATTTTACCTAGCTATAGAACATATCTCTAGGTACTGTCTTCGTCATATGATTTGCTACCATTTTATACGTAAATATGCATTGTAAGTTTACATCTTTCCGTGCAACCATATCTTTGACAAAATTATACTTAATATCTATATGTTTAGTTTTATCATAATATTTTAGATCTTTGATGTATGCTATTACTGCTTAGCTATTATAGTTTACCAATAATGAGTTTGTAGCATTTTTAATAACACCTAAATAATTCAACAATCTCTTAAGCCAAACACATTCTTATATTGCTATTTGATAATACCAAGAACTCTGCTTTCATTGTGAACAAGGCTATATATGTTTATTTCTTACTGCTCCAAGATATGATGCCATTATTCAGTAAGAAAACAAATCTAGAGGTAGGTTTTTTTTCATCTAAATCTCCCCCCCAATCAGCATTTGAATAGTCTTCAAATCATAGATCATTTCCTTGATAACTCAACGTATAATTAGCAATTCCTTTTAAATACCTTAGTATTCTTTTGACGTCTTTCTAATATGCTTGACCCGGATTGGATTGGTATCTACTTACCATTCTAACTGTAAAACATATGTCAGGTCTTGTACATATCATAGTGTACATTAAGCTTTCAACAGTACTAGTATAAGGAATATGTTGCATTTATTCCTTTTCTTGTGGAGTCTTTGGACATATTTTATGGCTTAATCATTCACTTTTTGCAATAAAAGTATTTATGGGTTTACAATTTTACATACAAAATCATTCAAGAACCTTATTTATATAGTTTCTTGCGAAAGAGATAATGATATCTTTGAACGATACCTTGAAATATTAACTCCAAGAATGTATGTAACTACACCCATGTCTTTCATCTCAAAGTTGGAAAATAACCAACTCTTGAGAGTATTAACAAACTCTATATTGTTTCCGGCAATCAGTATATTATCAACATATAATAATATGATCACAATCTTTGGATCTTTTGATACATACACAATGATCCTTATAAATCATTGTAAAATCATATGTCATTATGGTATTATAAAAACGTATATACCATTGTATCGACGACTGCTTAAGGTCATATATAGATCTCAAAAGTTGACATACCTTTTGTTCTTAGCCTTTCAAACTAAAACCAATGGGTTGTTCCATATATATTTATTATTCTAATTCTTTATTAAGAAAATCAATCTTTACATCTATTTGATATAGCTTAAAATCCATACTAGCTATTATTACCAGAATAATGTGAATCAAGGTAATTCTCATTATAGGAGAAAATGTTTCCTCATAATCAATTCATTCCTATTGATTATACCCAATCGCCACAATACGAGCCTTGTATCTTTCTATTAAGCAATTGGCTTTATGCTTTATTTTGAAAACCCACTTGTTCTCAATGGTTGACGTTCTTTTGGAATATCAACCAATTCCCAAATTGATTTGACTTCATTGACTCAATTTTTTCTTCCATCACATGCATCTATTTTTTGTTACTAGGGTAATGTAGAGCTTCATTTACATTTCTTGGCTCATCTTTATTTTGTGGAGTAACCATAAAAATTTCCCCTTCAATGTCCAAACGTCGACGGGGAATACTTTTGCGACTTGTTTGCCGTACGGGAGATTGTACACTTTACACATTATTTTCTATTATGTTCCCACTCGGCTTAAATAATGACAACTTTGTCTCATCAAGTGTTTGTAATTAAGAATGATAGGAAACTAATTCTCTAAAAATGTGACATTCCTTGATTCAAATTTAGTTATACTCTCATTTTCCTACTTACTTATAAACACATACATTTTCGAATGTTTTGAGCATTTTATGAAAATATTATTCTTACCTTTAGGACTCAATTTTCCATACTTGTGAGAGGCCTCATGAGTATAGGCAGCACAATTCTGCGGTTTAAGAAAACTTAAGTCCGGTTTTCTATATATCCATAACTTATATGGAGTGAAAGTAACTAATTTGGAAGGCACACAGTTAAGTATATAAACAACAGTTAATAAAGTATCACTCCAAAATGTGACAGGTAAGTTAGTATGTGCCATCATGGACCTAACCATTTCTAGTAGGGTTCTGTTTCTTTTTTCCGCAACACCATTTTGTTGAGGAGTGTAGGGAATAGAAACCTGTCTTTTTTTTTTTTTTTTTTGTTATCCGGGAACCTCGTGCAGCCGGTAGCCAGCGGGTAAACCCTGAAGCGACGCTAGCGGAGGATCCACTACCCCAACATCACACTTAAGAATCCCTAACGACGCCTTTGGAATTCGAACTCCTCCTCTTCGTGAGGGGGAGAGAGCCCAAGCCAGCTACGCCGCTGCGGGCGGTGGTGACAGCTGTCTTGTTATTCCTTTTTTATCAAATAAATATTCTCAATCTTGATCGAATATCAATATTTTTAATTTCTTATCTAATTGATTTTCTACTAAACTCATAAAATTTTTTAAACAACTCAATACTTCAAAATTATGAGAAATCAAATAGACGTGTCCGAATTGAGTATAAGCATCTATAAATATGATGAAACAAGGAGCCCCGTGCTTTCCTCTCACATTTATTGAACCACAGATGTCAAAATGAATTAATTGCAAAGGAAATTAAGCTATTTTACATTTTCCAAATGGTTTCTTTGTTGTTTTTCCTAGCAGGCAATGCTCACATATGAACAAATTGGCTTTTTCAATGTTGCCCAACTAGTCCTCTTTGGTTAGCATATTCATACGATGTTCACCAATATGACTAAGTCTATTATGTCATACATTCACATCATTATCATATGAATTAGCAAATGTGAAGAGAGAATAACAAACATTGGTATTACCATAGTTAACATTTAATACGATAAAACCATATAGAAAATAACCACAACCATAGTAGTTTGTATTCAAATACAAATTCACATCATTATTATAGAAGTTTAAACTAAAACCAAGCTTTACCAACATTAAAACAAATACTAAATTTCAACGAATCTTCGGAGTATATAATACATCATGTAGTAATAAGGTGCATCCATCACGCATATTTAATTGGCATGTGTCAATCACTTTTACTTCAACTCTAGAGTTTTTTCCTACATATATCCATTTAGTTACAGTCGATATTTGTCGGGATTCCACGAATGATTTTCTATCCTTCGCTACATAGTTTGTTGTTCATGAATCTACAGTCCACAAAAATTAGATTCAGTTAAGAATATAAAACTTATACCACTTGTTCCTTGTCACCTTTGCTTTTGTACGAGTTTAACACTCTAATGCCAACTCTCACTTCTTTAACATAGTCGTTATAAAATGCACAAGCCTCATCATATGAAGGTGACACAAGTTTCATCTTATCTAGTTTTATGACATTTTCATCACTAGCATCTTCAATTGAATTGTTCATCTCGTCTTCATCACTCACATTATTTTCGCGAGTGAAGTTGTTTTTAATGTGAACCCCATCCATCTGAATGAGATCAGAAAAATAAATAAGTATTGTATGTCTAAAACATTTATGTCAACATATATTAGCCAAAATTCGATGTCAACAAATAACTCTTACTTTCTTGCAATCTAAGAAGCAAAAATTAATAAGCCTTTCTCCACATTTATGTGTCAATCAATTACAAAACCCTAAAATAATTATGAATTCAATGTACGGTAGGTTTTCACATTACTATTTTTTGAGTTTTTAATATTTTACTCAAGACCAATATTCACCAGATCTTTTCTTTGGTCGGAGAAAATATCCACAATTTTCAAAGTCACAAATGAATCCTTCATATGTTACTTATTATTTGAACATTATCATTTGTTTCTCTAAATAAAATGGAAAAATAGCTCTCATCTTGTCTGAATATTGTCATTTATTTCTTTAAATAGAACAGAAAAAAAATAATCATCGTGTGCGTTCTTAAAAGAGTGGAAAACCGATCAAGTCAGTGACGAAAAATATGAAACCGCGCAAGCCGAGATCCCATTTCCCAACTTTAAAACCGGTGGCTGGCAATTGCCCCGCCTATTTTGTGAAGTAATGAGCTGTTCTATACTCATTTTAATGGCTACTATAGCCCTTTAGAAAGTACTTTTTTTTCTTTGTAACTTAGAAAACAATTCCTTTTGACTTATCGATAATAGGTCCATTTTTTATGCAAAATCTATAATTATCATGCTCAATTCTATTTTCGAGCTTGACATGTATATCCCGTAATGTTAAGGAAAATTACAGCTGAGTAAGAGGACAGTTAATCAGGATAAAAATATGTTATATTGAACTTCTCAATCCACGATATAGATGAATACTAGAAATGGAGGCATTCTTGGCCCAAGACTGCGCAAGATACTAATAATGTTACCTTGATGCCCAACTAGTTCCACACAAGTGCATTAACAAAAAGAGTTTCTTGGAGATTTGGCCTATATAGATGGATACTTTTGTCATTGCACGATACAAAAGGTGTTTTTACTAAAATATGAAAAATTACCCAATCTTATCATTAGGAAATTTTTGAGGTTATTACTAATTATTTTAAAAGCTAAACTGTTAGATAAATGTGTGATTTAATATTTACTTATTCTATCACTTCCCCTCACGCTTAGTCTCGTCTTTTTATCTAATACTAAGCGTGGACATATTGGGAAGGTAAATGAGGTCTGGAAAGAATTGAAATCAAGACTTTTGCTTTGATAGCAAGTGAGATTTTGTGGGACCACTTTCAACTGCTCTAAAGACAAAAAGAGTGAGGTCCCACGAATTCTCACATGGTATTAGAGCATAAGGTCCTAAGTTTAAAATTTTTAGGCCCCTATTTACCTCCCCAATTATATATGTTCACATTTTAGGCTTAGACTAAAGTCCAACCTAATGTTAGGGGAAGTGTTAGAATAATTAAAAATCAAATCATATCTTCATCTAATAATTTAACATTTTAGAACAATTAATAGTGGTCCCACAAATTTTCACAATCACAATCTTTGGAGGTAGTACACATTTTTTGAAAACTTTCAACTACTATCGTTAGCCCATGAATTTTCAATTTGTTATTGTCGTTACCCATTTGTTGTATTTTCCAATAGCATGTGGAATGCATGACTTTTAAAGGGTAGATGTGGACTGTCAAATCATTTTTTCAAGAAACACTTCTTTTACCCTTGACTTTTGTAAAAAAAAAATGAAAAATAAAAAATGGAGAAAATAAATAACTAAATAAATTTTAATTAAAAGAAATAACTTTCAATAATAACATTAACAATAAAAACTGTTAAAGACTAATGGATTTAATAATAAAACTAATAATATATTTTAAGGCCCCATTGACAAAATGTTCAAATGACGAAGTATTTTAAATGGTAAATAGACATAATAATGATTACAGAAGATATTTTTGAAAAATCATGGATTTTGGTTAATCACTTCTTTTTTTATAAATTAATTAAATATTTTTATTAATCAATCCTTGCTTTGCTTTAATAAACCCCTTGAATAGCCAATTTTTGTCATTTGACCTTTTCGTTATTGAGGCTTTTTCCCTTTTATCTTATTCATGTTTATTCTTTGTCTTAAAGTATCTTATTTAGTTCTATTGAGTGGCAAACTTTTACATTATTTTATCATTTTGATTTATTGTTGATATTGATACCTCCTTTATTGGTATTCTTGTTAATTTAGTTATCTCTTTTTTTATGTTTTTGCTTTTTACAGCAATTAAGAATAAAAGAGATTTTCCTTTAGAAAATGAGATGAAAATATATTTTTACCACATAAAAATCATAAGCATTACATATACTAATTAGAAAATCATAGAGAGTTAACAAATTGCAACAAAATGAAAGGGGTATTTGACAACAGTCAAAAGCTCGGGGGCAAATATTTACTACTCCAAAATCCATGGGATGTTTTATAACATTCCCAGCAGTAAAACGCGGGGTGAAAATACCGTCATCCGTGAAGAAAATTATAATAAAATTATTCGGCCCTCTCAGTTGCTAATGTAAAAGCTATGGATTAAGATTCCGGTCAGCTTAGCTTTGTCAATCTTGTGGGTTCGACTTAGCTTTGACACGGCATTCTAACGAAAGTGATTACCTGAGGACCGAGGATATTGAGGAAGCATAGCAAGATTACTGACAATATCGTATTTGTTTTTAGTGCATATGCATAATGTCTATTTGTACAACCTATCGATCAAATCCAAGTACTGTAATCCCACAAAAAATGTCTTTGGAAACTTTTAATAGTACATTTCTTTGATTAATAATAAAAGAAAGCAGATAAATGTCTTTGGGAAATATTACATTTAGTTAACTAATGATTAAAAAATTAAATAAGCAAATTCTCAAACTCTTTACATAGGAAACATATCTCTCTTTTAGTGGCCAAAAATCCACATAATGCTCGATTGACCAAGTGCTTTCTTCCTCAACAGGCTACTCAAGTCCGTCGTTCTATTATTATATAGCTAATGTGAGTTTGGGGGTACATGTAACTTCCTCATTTGTCCCTTTTCTTCTTTAGATTATCATTTCCCTATATTTATATCGATCTTCAATGTGAAATTAATAATGTTGTGATTGTTAAATTATTTGCCACACGATAACACGTAGATTAATATTTTAGTTATAAATGAAAGGCGGAAAAATCTCAAACTCTTATTTTATGAGAAGATAATTATTCAGATGGAAATATTTTCTTCTCAATGACAAAGCACTTATCTACAGAGTAGAGTCAATAAAAATTAAAAATAAATGGATCATCTAGACGGCCCAATTATTTATGCAATCCAATAATTAAAAACTAGGACATAAGAATAATCAAATAATTTAAAGTTAGCATGGGTTTCCTCTTAAAAAAACGTGAATAACGTAATTATTAACTAGAAAAAAAAAAGTGAAGACGAGAGTGCGTTTTGCCACTCTAAAATCAATAATCGTTGCGAATGAAGATTATTGGGTTAGAAGTTAGCAATTCAGCTAAATCGTGGCAAGCTTTGTGTTATGAAAATATTTTGCTAGCATATGGTTGCTTAAGAAATCTATACTAATGAATCCGCCATAGTGAATGCATGAATCAAAATGCCTAAAAGATGCTTAATAATTTAAAGGGAAAATGTCACAAATGGTCCATGAACTTTCATCTAATGTTTAATTTCATCAATGAGCTTTCTATTTGCTCAATTTGGTCCATAAACTACCACTTAATGTGCAATCTCGTCCCTAGACCTTTAATTTGATCAATTTAATCCCTGAATTATTAATAAATGTCCGATCTAGTCCCTGACTATTTGAAAATTGACCAATTTCGTCATTCAGTTAGTTAAAGTTAACGAAATTGGCTTCCATGGCTTTTAGTCTCTTAAATATAAAATAAAAAAGGAGATGTGAAATATCCACATGGAAATTACCTTTAAAATAGGTCAAAATGTGGCCACTGTCCAAAAAATAAATAAATACATAATCACTTATTCTCTCTGCTTTTGTGATTAGTGCTCTCATCTCTAATGGACCCATAATTTGTTTTCCTTTTTTAAGATAAATATTGACTCATAATTCCAGTAATCCAACTTAGTTCCATGTCATTAATTAATGCTCCATGTCATCACTTAACAGTTTGAACAAACGGAAGGATTAGATGGAATATTTGTTAGTAGTTTAGAGACTAAATTGAGCAAATCGAAAGCTTAGAGATGAAATTGGTCAATTTTCAAATAGTTAGGGATTCGATTGGACATTTATCAATAATTCAAGGACCAAATTGAACAAATTAAAAGTCTAGGGATGAGTTTGCACATTAAATGAAAGTTTAGGGATTGTTTGAGACATTTTCCCTAATTCGAATGCCATTAGCTAACCTTATAATAGTGGACAGATTAGTTTGGAAAAAGGTCTTTTCCACTTACCAACTCAAACAAATTTTAAGAAGCAATTAGTAGACCTATCAGGTGGGTCATTTTGGGTTTAGGTCAATTCATAAATGATCAGACCCAAATTGACCCATTAACTCATTATGACTCATTCATTTGTAATGTAAATTTCTTGACCTATGTCCAACCCAACCATACCTAAATCACATCTGGTCCAACCCTTATAGCTAAAACACTTACATATTTAACCCAATATAAGAAAATTTGTTTCTTATGATTTTAAAAAAATATATTATTAAAACATTTCCATGCAATACAAATCTAATGAATAATATTTGCAATTAAAAAAAATAGAGGCTCCACTTGTTTTGTGGAAAATGTGACATTTTTGGAAAACATTTTTAGGAAGTCATTTTCCAAGAAAATAATAATATTTTCCAATGTTTGGCTGAAATTTAAAAATGAAATAGAAAATATTTTATGTGGAAAATTTGATTTGGTTTTCCTACATGTACTCCATTTAATATTTTTTATATTTACTTTTACCTTATCTTTTCTTTTTTTAATAATTCTATTTATAATTATTTTTATTTTCTTTCTTTTCCTTTTCCTTCTTCTCTAGCCAATCGTCGACCATTGCCAAAACCAGTGACAAGCCACAAGCGAGCTGAAGCCTCGCCAGCACTAGACATCAATGAGTTGGAGCTTATCCCTCGCCTATGGCTAGTCATTGACCACCAATTGAGGAAGAAGAAAAAAGAAAAAAAGGAAAAAAAATTATAATTTCGATTTTTTTAGAAAAATATATTTATAAGACCGAAGAGGGAGAGAGTGCATGTGAGCGTAGTGGGTTGGAAATGAGTTCCAAACTCAATCCATTTAAACCCCTTTATTTTGGGCTTTAAATTTTAAAATCCATTTAAGGTGGGCTCTTTAAAATTAAAGTGACCTCTATATAGTCTATTTATTTTTTAAAAAGTCAATATCATGAAAAACCTTAAACTTGTAAACTTGTGACAAAATGTCCCAACTTAACTTTTTGACCATAAAAAATCTCAGATTTGTACACTTGTGAAAAATTTACCGTAAACTAATTTTTTGACTACTAAAAATCTTAAGCTAGTATGCTCGTGACAATTTAGTCTTTGTTAATTTTAGCTAATTTTATTGTCAAATTGTTGAGTTAGATGTCACATGGGAGTTAATAGGTATACTAATTTGGGTGTTACAAGTGTATTGGTTTTATGATTGTTCATAATATTAATCCAATTTAACAGGGAGTTTATTTGTTACAAATGTACTAATTTGAGGTTTCAAATTTGTTACACATGTACTATGTTGGATTTTTTATGGTTAAAAATTAGTTTTGGTTAAATTTATCACAGCTGTATTAATTTAGGATTTTTCATATATTAGCTTTTTTTTTTCTTGGACGGGTTATACATGGGTTTAAGACCCATTTTCATAGGTCTAGCGACCAAGCATGATATAAGGACACAAATGATAATTACTAATTTGCACTATATTGCATTCCTAAGTTTACTGTAAATTCTAGATATATGAACTTAATCTTTAAAAATATTACCAACAATTTTTTGCATTGTTCTAATAGCCATAGATTCTCATTGGGTTAATACCCTGAAAAACCCCAAACTGGTATACTTGTGACAAATTTACCTCAAACTATTTTTTTGACCATAAAAAACTCCAAACCAGTACACCTGTGACAAATTTATCCCGAATGACCATAAAAAACCCTAAATGGTATATTTATGACAAATTTACCCTAAATTAATTTATTCGACCGCAAAAAACCCCAAACTGATAAATTTGTGATAAATATACTCTCCATTAAATTGGATTAATATCACAAAAAAAATCACAAAAATTATTAACTATGACAAATGGAGCGTAAAATCCCAAATTGGGATATCAATCAACTGTCACGTATTATTTAACTTAATATTTTAACGGTAAAATTTAACAAAAACTAACCGAGGGTAAATTTGTCACAAGTGTATCAGTTTATGGTAAATTTGTCAAAGGTATACCAGTTTAGAGTTTTTTGTGGTCAAAAAAATAGTTTGGGGTAAATTTGTCACAGGTGTACTAGTTTAGAGTTTTTTAGGGTATTAACCCTAGATTCTCTCTCATTTGTGGCAACACATGGCTATTTCTTGTTACAACAAAAATATCATATTAAAAATAAAAGGAAAGAGTATTGAGGGAAAGCTTAGTTACAACGACAAGACCATAGAGACGGTTTTCAACAACTTCGAAAGGGGCAGAAAGAGTGTAAGGAGAAACCTTCCTACTTGACCCAGCTTTTAATTACCTCCCAAATGGTAATTAGCCATTGTGATTTATTGCCAAATATAACCAAAATGTCTCGAAAGGGGCAGAAAGAGTATATAGAGAAACCTTCCTACTTGACCCCAACGTTTAATTACCTCCCAAATGGTAATTAGCCATTGTGATTTATTACCTAATATAACCAAAATGTCTCAAAATAAAGAAAAAAATATCAATGGAAATAGTAGATAACCACATACTCATCTTTATCTTCATCTCATTTATAGGGATCAGTGAAATTCATCAAAAATTTTATTCTAAACATTAAGGTTGATGGTAGAAAAACCTCTAAAAAAAAAGATTAATGAACTACAACAAATGTAAATCTATTGTCAATTAAGAGGCTGACAAGAATTTCGTAATTTAGCGTTAATTAGTTATCCTTAGCCAAATTAATAGATTAGTTTAGAGATAAAATCCTGTCGAGATTTGGAAAGATGAGGGCTTTGGAGGAGCTTGATGACATGGAGGCACGTGTGAGGCACGTGCTTGAGGTGATCGAGGACGTGGCGGCATCAGGAGGCAGCAATCAAATCGGGGGCAGGCTGAGGGTTGCAGTGATTGGACTGGAGAAGGCCACGGAGGCAATGTCAGAGGGGTCGTACGGGCTGAGGGAGGGGGTGAACGAGCTGTTCCAGACAGTGACGATAATAAGGAAGGAGATGGTAGATGAGTTCATAGTGAGCAAGCAGAAACTACCGTTGCCAAAGAAGCCAACGAATCCAGACAAGAACAACTAAGCAAAGGTGTTTTTGCTATGGAGCACAACTTAGCGAGCTGCCTGCGATTAGAGCGGAAGGATGCAGCAGTCTTGTCATGTACCGAGAAAAAAGAATAAATAGGTAGATAGATATAACTTAATTGCAGAACAAATAGTAGGGCATAGACATGACGACCTCGAGGGTGTTTAATAATTTAAAGGATTGCAAAATTGTCGTATTGCCCAAATGCATATGAATCAAGTTGAAATCTCTTGGGAAGGAAGGTCTGACTAGGAGGCTAGAAAAACAAGACGAGAGACATTTTTACCGGTAACCAAAGATTCACAAGAACTCAACCTTGACATAAGTGCCTCCAAGTTATCATGAAATAACACTCACACCGGTGCTTGTTCATCTTAACTATCATAGTTCAGTTTCTCATCATTGCTAATTTGAAAGAGGCATTGATATCTGTAAAACTAATTGACCATCTACATTCATCTTGATAAATATTAGTACCAAATATAGTTTTGAAATCATTAAAATTCCATGGGGATATTATCCCAATACAACTATGATGTAAGAACCCAAGTGATAATAAAACATTAAGTACTATTTTCATTCCTAAGTTTACAATGTACATGGATCTATTTCTATAAATCTAATAAATAAATGCACTAGAAGTCTTAAAATTAGTACGGAAGTATAATGTAGTCTTAAAACTTTTAAAAAGTACAATTAAATCCTACAACTTATTAAATTGATGAAATCAAGTTCTTCCGTCAACTCCATCCAAATTATTAATAGAAAATATTGACGTGACTTTTTTACTATTTTCTTTTTTAATGTGGCGCTAACATGATTAAAGCATAAAGCATAAGAATATTGTTGAGAGGGAACGCACTGAAACAGCCATCCTGAAGGTGCCACCGAAGGTTTTCTTTGCCTTAGGACACAAAAGGGATAAATGAAAGGAAAGTGTGTGTCATTGCAGAAAGAATTGTAGGAAATAGAGATGATGAACGATGACGATAATGACTCATATATGCAGATTCACATGAATAACTGGATGAGGTGGGATTCATAAAATTCAGCATTGCATTTGTATTAAATTCACATGCACTGGAATCATGCAATAATATTATGCCCATACTCGAAAATATTATCAGTAATAATATCCATGGCGCTGTGTTGCTATTGGTTTTGCTATTGCAAAGTTAAACAAATGGAAAGGTTAGGTAAAACATAAATGGCAATTATATCTTGAACCAGGTCCTAGACATGACAAGGTCGGAAAAGCATGAAATGAGACACGGTAGTTGACCGCGTCTTATAATTACTTTCCAAGAAGTCTCTTGTTAACACATGATTCTTCGGATTTCTTTCCATAGTCACATTTTTCTTGCACTCCTAGGGGGACACACACGCCCTATATAAAGACTATCCGCTCATCACCGGAATCATATCTTCGCCCTTAGGGACAGTCGCCCTCATCCGCATCTCGGGAGTACCCCTCGTGCGACTATGTCCTAAGTACCATTTGTATACCCCTTCACCCTCTCCCTCAATCGGTCCAACCCCTCTGACATTGCCTCGGTCGCCTTCCCCAGCCCAATCACTGCCTCCCTCAGCCTCCCCACCCTCTCTCCGCCGCCTCCCATGCCGCCATCTTGTTAATTGCCCCAAGCTCGTGCCTCGCACATTCCTCCATGTCATCGAGCCCCTTCAAGACTTGGGTCTTCCTGTTTCTTTCCTTGTTGTGTCCTGTCTCTGCGATAACTACTGACTCACCTTGGACAATGTCACTCTAGTGGATCTGGCGAGGGAAAAGACCGGAAGGTGCAAGTTTTGAAGGAGCCCGATGATGTGTGGGTGTGCTTGAGGCACGTGCTTGAAGCAATCGATGAGATGGCGACATCAGGAGGCGAAAGAGAGAGGATTGGCAGGTTGAGGGAGGTGGTGATTGGCTGGAGAAGGTGACTGGGGTGATATTGTAGGGTGGACCGATTGGGGGAGGGGGTGAACGGGTTGTTTGTAAAAGCAATTGGGATAAGGAAAAATGTTCTTTACTTGTTATTACTTCTCTCTTTATTTAGATTTGGATGTTCTCTTTTCTCGTCTAGTTCTAGATCAAAGAGTTTGAACTCTTCCGATCTAATTCTAGATTTATGAGTTTGACAAATATACTTTTGGGAATTCAATACACCGCTATTCTATTCATGTATAAGTCCTTTGCCTTCAACTTCAATGGTGATCGTTGAAGTTTCGGCGTCTCGCTAAATCTTGACAATTTACTCTTCCAAATAATAGACCTGTGTTTGTTCAACCTGGTTTGGTTCTTTCCATATTGCAATAGTGTAAAGGAAGCTGCACCTAGGCATGCATTAGGGGTGAGCAGCAGTTTAGGGTCGACCTTGGACCGACCCTGGACCGGCCCAACCCTGCCGGTCCTAGTCTAGTTCCCAAGAAGATTGGGTCGGTCCTTAGTCCTAAAATTTCAGGACCAACACTGTGCGGGTTGGTCATCGGTCCTAAGAGTTTTGGGTCGATCTAACCCTGGACCAACCCCGTATATTATATTATATTATTTATAATTCTTTTATATATTTAAACCTAAGTAAAATGTCTGTTATATTTTATTATATTGAGATGTTTTATCAATAGCACTAATAGTAATTTCACTTTAAAACTTTTGTTGAGTATTAATTAAGTGTCGTTTATTTTGTTTTCAATTGTTTAGAAGTTCAACTGAATTAACAAGATGTGAAATTATATATTCATGGTTTATATTAAGTATTTTGAACTTTTTATGGTTTAATTGTATTTTACTAATGAATTTTAGCAGCACTTTGCTTTTCAATTTGTGTCAAATGATAGAAGTTTTTGAAGAGTAGAGTAGTACTACAATTGCTATTGTGATTTGCTAGTCAAGTGGTGTGAAACTCATTTTTTGGTTGAGTAGACTTTATATGATCAAAGGGAGAAGTGCCAAAAAGTCCTAAACCTTTTGGCTTTGTGCTGATTTAATCCTAAATCTTTTTTTGGTGCCGATTTAGTCCTAAACCTTTTTACGTTGTGCCAATTCAATCATTTCCAGCCAATTTTGACCAGATTTTGCTGACTGGATGCCGGTCGGCTGACGACGTGGCCGATCGGCGCGACGTGTACAATTTTTAATAATATTTTTAATATCTTTTATTTTTTAAATACTTTTCTCTTTTAATTTTTATTCTTTTCTTTTTTTCTGCTCATCTTCTTCCTCCAGCCCTTGCCGGCCGGAGCTCGGCGACCGGCCGGGCGACGGCGACGGCCGGCAACGTCGAGGTCGACCTCGCCGACCACCTCGCCAATGGCCGCTAGGGCGGCCTCGCGCCGAGCGGGCGGGGCTCGCCCTCACGCGAGGCCGCCCTCGAGGCCTGGGCGGCGAGGGCGAGCCCTGCCAGCTCCTCCTCGCGCCGGATCTGGCGAGGTCGAGCCTCGCCGGCCGTGGGCGAGGCTTAACCCTCGCCGGATCCGGCGAGGCGAGCCTCGCCCGCCCGTGCAAGGCCGCCCCGAGACTGGGCGGCGAGGCTCACCCTCGCCCGGATCTGGCGAGGTCGAGCTTCGCGCCTCGCTGGCAGTGGGCAAGGCTCGACCCTCGCTAGATCCGGCGAGGGCGAGCCTCGCCGCTCGGCGCAAGGCCGCCCTCGCGGCCACCGGCGAGGTGGCCGGCGAGGTCTCGACCTCACCGGCGGTTGCCTTTGGCCGGTCGCCGAGCTCCAGCGACCGGCTAGAGGAAGAAGATGAGCAGAAAAAATAAAAAAAATGAATAAAGAAAATAATAAAAATAAAAATATTCAAAAAATTCAAAATATTAAAATATTATTAAAAATTGTACACGTCAGCGCCGATCACGCCACGTCAGCCGGCCGGCGTCCAGTCAGCAAAATCCAGTTAAAATTGGCCGGAAAGGACTGAATTGGCACAACGTAAAAAGGTTTAGGACTAAATCAGCACCAAAAAAAGGTTTAGGACTAAATCAGCACAAAGCCAAAAGGTTTAGGACTTTTTTGGCACTTTTCCCTATGATCAAATGTAGGAAAACGCTTTTGCATATGGTGTTATGAATATTAAAGATAGATGATTACAAGATCTTTTCATCTTGTCCCATATCTCGATGAACGGTTAGTATGTACGAAATTTCTATTATTGTGTCATCTTAAAATTGCTAAATATGTATTGGTATTTATAGTTTAGTTGCACAATGCCGCATTGTCGATGGATGTGTAATTTGAATTTGTAGGTTTACTTTTTTATGGACTATAAAAAATAAGACGAAAAAAATTATCGATCGGTCCTGGGCTGACCTTGGAACCGGACCAAATCAATTGGGTCGGTCCGGTCCTTGGTCCTAGGCTCAACAGGGTCGGTCCTCGGTCCTAAAAATTGAGGACTAATACTGTATGGGTTGGTCCTAGGGTTAGGGGGTGGCCCGGACCAACCCGGATCATGCTCACCCCTAGCATGCATAGCCAACAAGTAACGCCATAATTATAAGAGAAAGAATTCTCGGGGCGTGCTCATCACTAGCGAAGATACGAGATTCAATGATCAACCATCAATTATTTTTCTTGACAAATCCGCTCTTGTGGAACACATGTGTGTTTAACCTTGATGGTATTTCATTGGTCCTCCTTATTTTTTTGATTCGGCTTTGTTTTGCAGAGTTTTGGGTTTTGCTCAATTTCGATTTACTTTGTCATGAAATCTATGTACTTATTGCGTATCCTTTTGACTAATGAATATAATTTTCTTTCAAAAAAAAAAAACAATGAAAGGACAAAAAAGCGAAGGAACACGACAATATGAGGGTGATGCTTGTGATTTGCGCACAAACAAAACTATGTACGAGTTGTTTGAGAAAATCACACTACAAGTCCTAAACCTTATGTATAAATGCAATTGAGTCATAAACCTTACAATTGGTTCAATCAAGTTTTAAACATTTACTAGAAGTATAATTGAGTTCTAAACATCTTGATTGGTTCGATCATGTCTCATACCATCTTTGAAAAATGCAATCAATTCCATAAATTTTGTTGAAAAGTGCAATTTAAAGATGTCACATAAGCACTTTTTATGTGACATGTAGGTAATTTTTGGTATTATTTATTGAAAAAGTTTAACACTCAATTATATTTCGTACATGATGTTTTGGATTAACTATCCAATTTTTTCCCGTTGTTTTTATGTACCAAAAAATGGATACTCTCACAAAGCCCAATTAGTGAAATTTTTGAAATGTAATATATATAGAAATATAGCTAATCGTATGTAGCAAAATATTAAGCTAACTAGAAGGAAATCATCAATGTCATTAGAAAGATCTATTAAAATTCAAAAAGAAAAATGCTTGAGATCTTGACTTTGCAACTTATAATGAAATCATTGTGTATTGAATGGCTCTTCATTCTTTTCAATCAAATCAAATTGCTCTTGAAGGATTCTCTAATGACCTAAATCAAGACAAGTGATATTAATTATACATAAAAATAGATGAATTAAAGACAAGATCATAATATGAATAATGAATTAGTAGACAAAAAGTTATCTTGTTGATTTGAATCTCATAGATAAAGATGTGCAAGGTCCTAAAACATTACAAGATTAGTCTAAGGATCGCATGAGTCAATGTGAATGTTTGGAATAAAAAAAGGAAAGTCTTTTGATCTAATTCTATACAGATTTTACTTGATATAGCTCAAATGTTTGGTTGATTAAGAAGATTCACATGACCATGACATATGATCCTATATTATTTCATACAAATACGAAAGTCAATGTAGAGTGAAGCAGTTCATTTCAAAACAAAATAATAGTATGTAACAATGATGATTGAAATCCTTCTATTCTTCCTTGATTGCAAATTAGATTTTGAGAGTAGCTACAATGACCCATTTGATTTAAATGCCCAAGTGAGTGAAAATCAATGAATTCCTTTTGCCCTCATCCTAGCATATTGTTTTCTTCTACAAGAAGCTCAAATGCATTAATTTAGCAACAAATTAATGCTAGAGTTCAAGTTGAAAATAAATATATGAGAAAACTACATTGTGTTATTAGTGAAAAAACATTTGTAAGTTTTGAACTAAATTGCGTTGAATCTAATTTTAATCCAAACCATACACGGTGACTTATTTTTAATGTAAAATCAACAAATCTTCCTTGGTATCAATTGGATTCTTGAATTCATTTTCTCTGGATTGACTAGGTCTCTTTCCTTGGATTGGATCTTTTATTTGGATAGAAGCTGATTGGGTGCTCTTTAGCTTGATCGAGGTTCGTAATCTGAATCTTTTTATTTACTTCCTTCAATACTTGCATAAAAAATTTGAAATCCTCTATGGATTTTCGACCTTCTTCTACAATCTAAATGGCATGATTAAATAAGTTATTGTACTAGTTGTTTGGCTAGTCAAAATCGACACTCTTAGATATGGAGTTTGAAAGGTATGGATGCTTGAAATCTTTTCTCCATAAAGACAATATGTAGTTGCTCTGTATCTCACTAGTACTACTAGAGTAACTAAAATAGTGCCAATTAGTACGTAATTGCTCTACCAAGACAATATATTCTTACACGAGATGTCACATTCGGTAGTGATTCAGCCATATAGTGCTACTTGGTTGAGTCATCTTGTCAAGAGCGCTATTAGAGTTACTAAAAGTGCCATGAAAGAGTTCTTGCTAAATGGAGTTCATAATTTTCACAACCTTAGACAAAGACAATGACAAAGGACTTGACAAAGAGGAAGATGATATAGAGTTCTCGCTAGTTTACAGTAAATTTTGATAAAACTGTGTCATGTGTGTACTAGTTTAAGATTTTTGTGAAAAAGTTAATTAGGCATGAATTTATTTCACAAGCATTTCAGTTTGAGATTTTTTTATAGCATTAACCCATTAATTGATCCACATAGACTTGCCATGTGCATTGATGTTAGCAATCTAGTGGCGTTATTTAATGAAAATTAAGAGAGAGTAAATACATCACATGTGTATTAATTTAGGGTTTTCGACGGTAAAAAGAAAATTAGTTTAAAGTCTAGTTTAAGATTTTTCATAGTATTTATCCTTAAAAAATAACTATTTTTATTTCTTTTTTCAATTTTTTTTTCATTCCAAATTTTATTTCTGAAAAGATATAGCCTTTCAAAGGCAAAAATTATAAGTTTGAAACAATAACAAGTTAAAAAATAATCGCCATTATATTTTTTCGATGTAGAAAAGACACCTGTTAGTTTGTAACCACCACTCATATCTTTTCAATACGAGACAGACAAGACACTATATCAACAAAAGATCTACATGTTTTGTATATCAATTAACATACATCCTTGTAACACTGAAAGACTAGGCAACATTATTTTGACGAGAATCAAGTAAACATGGTATATGGAGGTGTCGGGCATGGATTGTAGTGTTACGATTTGAGGATGTAATGAGAAGTTCGAACACATACGTCCTCAGTTGAAACATACAGTGATCAATCAGCCACTAAGACGTAATAGCACTTTTTATATTTGAACACTGTTCGTTCGGGCATTTTAACAAACATATAGCAATCAATTCAACCGAGAAGCAAGAATGCAACATCTAAGCATCAATCTAAACTCAGACTATCACAATAACAACAATGGAGTGTGTTTATGTCACTAATAGATCCTGATCCAGCACAATTTTCACAGAAATCTCAGCCGGACTCCTTTGCCTCTGCTATGTATGAAGAACATCCGAAAATAGAGCATGAGCTTGTTGAATCTTGCGGAAACGTGGTACAAATATAACTTTCACTATTACAATAATTTCTCACACCACATACAATACTCAGACAACTCTACACAATTTCTCTCACTCATGTGCATACATAGCACTCTCTACTCAACACACTCTCAAGACTCCTACACATACACCCACACACCCCCTTGAGCTTCTTACTCACACACTCTTAGTTGGACACCTAAATGAGGAGCAAGTTGCTCCTATTTATAGGGTTGAAAGTCGGTGACTTTCTTAACTTTCTACACTATTCTAGAAGTATTATTTTATTATAGCCTGACAACTAGATTTCTATGGAGAAGTCTAGAAATGGCGCAGCTTATGGATTTTGCTAGAAGATTCTAGAGAAGGGAGAGTTCTAGAGAAATCAGGAGGAGTGAGATATGGAGAACTCTAGAGAAAGTTCTAGAGAACTCTAGGAGAGAGAGAGAGAGGCGGTGATCTTCAACAGAGCTCCTACCTGAACAAGATGTGATTGTGGTCACGGTTGATTGTTAAAACTAGTGAGAAGTCCTCAACGCATCACCATTGATGATCGGTGCTGCTGAGGAAGTCTTGAACTAACTCGAAGTACTCCGTGCTCATCAATCACCTCCTTTCGAACTTGATTCCTCCTCTGCGCAGCGACAAAGTGACAAAGTTAGGCAATAAAGCGATTCAACCATGAAATTGCTCGAGAAAGATATGCAACTGTGACTGGCTTCAAATGGGCGAGGATGCTGAACATGATCCAGAGCGCTGAAGATGAGAGAGAGAGAGAGAGCGGTCGGTGTGTGTTCTTGCTTTGCTCGGTTCCTCAGCTCTCACGCGTGCTCTAAGCTTCAGAGAGTTTGCTGTGGTTGTTGTTGTGAATCCTCCTGCACAGTATGAAATATTGAGCTTAAAAGGTATCTCCACTGCTGCAGACTAGAAAGAAAGAGCATGAGAGAAGCTCAATTGGTGGTGATGAGCGTTGATGCTTTGCTCCGCCACTGCCGAGGCTGTGATGGAGAGCAAGGGGGGGTTTGACGGACAGACGGTGGCTGTTCCTGACGAGAGATGGTAGACAATTGGTTGACGGTGACGGAGCTGAAAGTGACAGGCATAGATCCGGGAATCGACTGCCGAGAGGGATATCTCAGGTCCGTCACCTTGTGTGTTCTCCTGTTTATTTCTGAGGCATCAATGACGTCCACGCTCCTTTTAAGCTCTCTGCGAACCCAACTCTCAGGTGTGAGAATGGCGCCCCCTTTAAAAAGCCCAACAACGCATATATGGAGTGCATTTCTAAACTCATGTAAATATTAAATGGGTCATAATTGGCTTTAAACATAATGTAAGTGTTAAATGGATCGTAAATGAATTTACAATTTATTCAGACCCAACTCATCTCTATGTCTTTCTTCATTCTTTATGGCTCTCATTTGTTTTGTTCTCATTGACTCCGCATTCTTATTTTCGTACATTGGGTTAAATATAGAAGTGTTTTATTCTGCACTTCTATCTCAGTTTGAATATGAATTTTTGTACATTGAGTTAAATATATAAGTATTTTAATAATATGGGTCGAGTCAAGTTAAGTATGAGTCATTAAATTTATATTATATAAAAATAGGTCAAAACGGATTAAATTAGTCTATCTGAATCGACCCATTTTCGATTCAATCCGATCCACCTGATTGACCGGTCTAATTGTAACTCATGAGCTGAGGAGCCATGGGTCTATTAAGCTCGGGTGTTGATGAAAGCTTTAAAGGCCAAATGTTATGGGCACGGGTTTGGGTTTCTTCATTGGCCAATGCAAATGGACAGATGGCTGAATGAGGCTGTCTTTTTATTATTATCTTTGTTTGTTATTTTAACAAGAACGAAAATTTCAATTGTGGGCTAAAATTCACATGTTAACAAGTATAAAACTTTGCTAACATAATAATCTTTGAGCTATTGTGAAAGTAATAATATGTTGTCGATCATAAATTCTTGGAAAAATAGACCCCATATTATTTATTACTTTTTTGTCCATGTTTAAGCCTCAATATATAACATTTTTGGATCATTTCAATAGCCGATACTTTTTACTACTGCATGCTATGTTGTTTTTTCTGTGGCAAGTCAAATAAAAGGGAAGTTTAGTTAAAAAAGAAGAAGATAAATGGCAAGTATATCTTGAACTGCATCCTACAATAAGAGGAGTTATATCTTGAACTGCATCCTACAATATGAGGAGTTCATAAAAGCATGAAGAGAGACACCTTATTTAGCCATTCCTTTAATTGCTTTCCAAGAAATTTTTATAAATTAATGATTCTCCGGATTTTCTTTCCATAGTCATATCTTTCTTGCATTCCTAGCAGAAATACACGTCCTATATACATGCTGCCAATGCTCATAGCCCATACGCATCAAAACTTTCCACCCCTTTCTTTTCTCAGTTTGCTCCCTCTTTCCCGGCAACAAGAAGGGTCACCAGCAAGGAGCTGGAATCCATCTCCATTTTCCTTCTACTAGGGCCCGATCCCTGCCTCCGTGGGCTTGCCCCGGCTCTCTGCCGCCGTGGACCTACTTACCTTTGCTTACTCTCTGGTGAAATGCTTGATCTGCAGCGTGAAATTAGACGGCCACAATGCGTCTCGTCTGCTCTGGTTGTCCGCCACGCAATCCACACTTCGTGATGGCGTTTGTCATGCGAGTCATATCTTCGGCCCTTGCGCGCTTCCTCGGGGGCGTTCGTCCGCGTCCGCATCCGCATCCTGGAGGAATTCCAAGGGCCGACTCTGTCCACGAGATCGAGTTGGCGATTATTGCGGTGTCAGGACGCGGTAAGGAAAGAGACAGGAAGACGCCTTCTTGAAGGAGCCCATGACTAATGCTATTGATGAGGTTTGATAATCCAAATGATCCAAACGAGTTTACATATATATATCTGTGTGTGTGTGTGTGTGTGTGTGTGTGTGTGTGTTGTTATTTCCTAACTAAACTTTCTTTTCATTTTGACTTGCAGCAGCAGAAGCAAATCGGCAGCGGCTGGTCACCCGGGGATGACAAAAAGTTTCGGTAACTTAAACTATCCAGATAATTACATACTGATGAATGTGGTTGTTGGATGCAGCACTACAAACTCTTTCCTTATATTTTTGAAACATTTATTTCCTTCCATTTTGTGTGGCAAAGCGACAGGGCAAATGAGAGAATTTATTGACGATCGAATTAGGATGATAGATGCTGGCAACATATTCAACGATTACTGTATCGATGTGATTAGTATTTATATCGATGAGCTTAGTAAGTTTAGGCAATGCAAATAGCGGCAAATATTTATTTGAATCGTTATGTCCCGCTTGATATGCTTAGTTGGTTACTTATGAAGTTGTCGATTCATTTGCATGGGAAGATTTTATGGGTAAAATAATATATTAATTTTGGCCAAAGTTAATTAGTGACCTCTAATTACGAGATTCTAGTTAAATATCTAACAAGAACTCCGTAATTAATCTTAGCCCGGCAAATAGTCTGCAGATAAAAATCTTCCCATGTGATTGACTCCGCAACTTAGTGACTAGCGAACCAAGATATCAAGCAAGCGAGGCAATCCAAACAATAAAAAGCCTCTACTTTCATTACCTAAACTTACTAGGCACATCCATGTAAATACAAAATACATCGATATATTAAACATGTTAATAATATCTAATTTCCTAATTCAATTATCGACAAATTTCTTCTCATTTGTGTCACCGTGCCACAGCACCAAACGAAAGGAAATGATTGTTTAAAAAATATAAGGTTTGTGTGTGTAGTGTCGCATTCAAATTCAACAACATTCATCAATATGCAACTAATTTGGCAATGTGTTGTTGCTGTTTTGTTTTTTCTATTACAAGTCAAATACAAGGAAAGTTAACTTAAGAAATAGATGGCAACTATGTCTTGAATCTCGTTCAACAATACTTTATTTGATCGTGTCTATTTAACTTTCCAAGAAGTGTCGTATTCACTAATATCGCTTTGCATTTTTTTTTCCATTTCACTTTTTTCTTGCATTCCTAGGAGACGCCCTGCATAGATACTACCCTTACTCAAAACGTGTTCATCATCGGAATCATATCTTCGGCCTTGCACGCTTGCCATGGGCGGTCGTCTGCATCCACATCCCATCCCCTGGCTCGACTATCTCCATGTGATCAAGTCAGCTGTTGTCTTTCTATCTCTTTCCTCCATATGTCCCCCCGGGCGACAATGTCCGCACGATAAATTAAATGTTTATCGCGAAGCCGGGATGCAGCAAGGAAAGAGACAGGAAAACGTAAGTCTTGAAGGAGCTCGACGACGTGGAGGCGTGCAGGAGGCATATGCTTGAGACAATTGACGGGATGGCAGCATCAAGGAGCGGCGGAGAGAGGGTGAGAAGGCTGCAGGAGGCAGCGATTGGGCTAGAGAATTTTTCGTATTGTTCATAATCCATTAGCAACCTAAGCCTCAGTCGCCTTCTCCAGCCCAATCACTACCTCCTTCAACCTCCTCACCATCTGTCAGCTGCCTCCTAATGCCCCATCTATTCATCGCTTCAAGCACGTCCCTCGCGCATACTTCCATGTTGTCAAGCTCCTTTTTGACTAGCGTCCTCATGTCTCTTTCCTCGCCACATCTTGACTCTATGATAGCCGCCGACTCTATCATGCGAACATAGTCGCCCTGGGGGACACAATGAGGAAAGAGACAGGAAGATGCAACTGCCAACTTGATCGCATGGTGATTGCGCCAGGGGATATCCTTGGGATGCGGATGCGGACAACTGCCCTTGGGGAAGCACACAGGGCCATAGATGTGATTCCATGACAAACGTGTTATGAGTACAGATAGTATTTATATGGGGTGTGTGTTTTCTCCTAGGAATAAGAAGAATGTGATACGGAAAAAATCCGAAGCGTATTAGTTAATAAGAGATTTCTTGAAAGCAAATAAATGACACGGCAAATAAAGTGCCTTGTCATGCCTCTTAATCTCGTCATATTCAGCACGTGGTTCAAGATATACTTGCCATTTATTTCCTGACTAAACTTTCCTTGTATTTGACTTAAAGTTGTAGAAGCAACAGCGCATCACCATGGATATTGTTGCCGATAATATTATTGAGTTGGAGGAACACCCCAGGCAATACCCTTGAGTTGTTAGAGGGCTTTTATAATTTGAATCCATATTTTATTAGCAGTTCAGACTTTGGTTATGAATAGATACTAAGTGTATATATTCTATTTCTTTTGTAATTGAGGGTTGAAACATAAATGTGAGAGGTACTAATTATAGTGGAATTTTTATTAGTTGTAGCTCTAATTTAAGGGTAAATTAGGATAAACATCATGTGTAAATTTTGCTCTCTCACTTTTACTCTATATTTCGTTTTGCTTAAATGCTTAAGCCTAACAAATCTCATCTTATCCAATAATTCTTGTGAACTTAATTCATATGCATATGAGTTCATCATCGTCATCATCGCCATCATCTCTATTGCCTACGATTGTTTGTTTAATGAAACTCAACCTCTGCTCATTGAGCACTTTCTACTCCCTACGGTCATCCCCTCCTTCAGCCGATCGTCTTCCCCCGACATTGCCTCAGCCGCCTTCTCCAGTCCAATCGCTGCCTTCCTAAGCCTCCCTACCACCTCTCTTTGCCGCCTCCCGATGCCCCAACCTCGTCAATCGCCTCGAGCACATTCCTGGCACTTACCCTCCCCGTCGAGAACCTTCCTTAACACTTCGTTCATCTCCCTTTTAATGTCATTACTCCTCATTAAGAAAAATGATGGTGGTCTTTGCTCTTGACACAAATCTCTTATTAATTAATGATTATCTGGGTTTCTTTTCATACTTGAAATCTCTTATTAATTGATGATTTTTAGGATGTAACAATAAAAACAATAATCAGCCGTTATTTTCGTTGTTTAAGCTTGCTACGCACTTCAATGTAGACACTGAATACGTTGATATATTAATCTTTAAACATGTCACTTGCGTTTATATTCCTAATTCGGTCGTTGGCAATTTCTCTCTCATTTGCGCCACCATGCAAACAGAAATGATATATTTGTTTAAAAAAATAAAAAAAAAATGTTTTTAGTGCCGCATTAGACAACGGCATTCATCAATATGTAACTTATTTGGCCGCAGCGACTCAGGCTGTTTTGTTTTTACTGCTGCAAGTCAAATGACAGGAAAGTTTTTATTCTACCGTGAGGTCGAGCCCCATCGACCGCTGGGTGAGCTCAGCCGAGTCTCGCCCGATCAAGCGAGGCCTGCTTGGCCACCAGCTCTGACCCAGCACGTGCAAAGCAAAATGCAAGGGGACCCGAGCTTACCTGTTCAACTTGCGTTGGGAAGGTCGTTGGATCGCACGCGACTGAGATGCCCTCTTTTGCTCTTCTCAGTCGTTCGGACCTCCCACTCTCCATTTGCCGTCTCTCCGCCCTGTTCCCCCGAGGGAGAAGAAGACCAGTCCCTTTTTCCGAGCTCTCCCTTGCCCTCAAGCTTGCTCACTTCCTCTGGAACCTCCTCTCTCCAGCTCAGTCTCTCTCTGGTTTGCTTTCTCCAGCTAGCTCTCTCTCTCTCTCTCTTTCTCTCTCTTAAGCCTGGCCGACAAGCGCGCATGGCCCCTGCCACCGACAACTATCTTGCCGGCCTAGCCCCCCACTGCCAACCTTGGTTGTCGCTCCCCCTTTGCCTCTGTACCTCCTCTCTCTTCTTTTGGCAAACCGCATGGAATGCGTGAGGGAGAAGGAGGAGACAAAGAGGTCCGCAGGCTGGACCATGGACAAGGAGGGAAAATGGGCTGGGTCTAAATGGAGAAAAGGAGAAGGAAAAAGAAAGAAGTTAGGCCGGCCTACCCCGGCCCGATCTCGCCTTTTTTTTAAAAATAATTATATTTTTAATTATTCTTAAAATTTTAATAATTGGCTATAGTAATGTAAATGCTCTTAATGTCTACATGCAATGCATCTTAATGAAAACACATGCAATTAAAATTATTTATTTTACTTTTCTTTTAATTAATTAATTTTTTAATAAGAACTTTTTTAACATAATTTAGAAAATTCAGATTTTCTTTTTTAATTAATAATATTGATGCTAATGCTCCTACTGTCTACATGTTATGCAATTTAATAAAAATTAATTTTTATTTAGAGGTTAAAAATTAATCCTAATTTTCTATATGATAAAGCCCTTAATAAAAAGGTTAAATTTTAGGTGTCAACAATGTACTGTGATAATAATAGTTAATTTTAGATCACAAAAAATCAAATGACAAATAATTATAAATTATTGTGAAACCCATTTCTTCAAAAATTTGTACCTTACAATAAACTATTATTCTCACAATATCCTAAAGACTGTTATATTTGCAAAACCTTTATCGTTTGATTTGATCAAAGCCAGACGAGATACCAACCAGGTCCATCCCATTTCCCTCAATGCGCTATTCGTCTACTGAGGTAGGAAGGCAACATGAATTCTTCTTCACTCTCGCTCCTTTAAATTTGTTGCTATTATCTACTTCCCTAATTCAATCATTGACAAATCTTCTCTTGTTTGCACCACTTCGCCATTGCGCAAAGTGAACGAAAATAATTATTCGAGAAATATAAGCAAAGATTATCTAGGACCAAATTGACACCTAATTTTCTCTCGTTTAGGCGACCGCTCTACCATGCAAAGCAAAATGAGATATTGCTTAAAAAATATAAGGAAAGTGTATCTAGGGCCGATGAAATACATGTGATCATTGTGATACTGAAGATGTCACGGTCCGTTACTCATTTATTTCGAATGTTTCAATCATCAAATAAATAGTTTATAAGCGGGAAAACGGCCAATATGTTCCTTAATCGGGACGTTTAAGTTATCAATATTTTCATTATCAATGGTGGCTTACTGCCGCTATTGTTAACAGGGAATTGATAAGCCGACTATGCCGCATCTCTTGAAAGAGCGACGGTGCAATCTCCACCTCATATCTTCGCAAGGATGTGGGCCCTCACTGACAGATTTTTTGCGTGCGCTCCGGATGCATGGTCCTTTTTGGATCGTTACAAATTTCCCGTGACGGTGTTGTTACGCTAGTCAGGTCCTTTTTTAGTACTGCCGGCCAAATAGAAAGGTAAGTGTGGTTAGGAAATAAAAATGCCTAGACGCGTCTCGCGTCCTTACCATATGAGGAGGCCAGAAAAGCATGAAGAGAGATGCTTCATTTGGCCTTATCTTCTTGATTACCTTCCAAGAAATCTCTTCTTGATTAATGGTTTGGGATTTATTTCCATTGTCACATTTCTCTTGCATTCCTAGGAGAGAAAACCCTTTTCCGTATAAATGCAGCCCGTGCTCAATGCCTGCAAGCATCAAAACTTTCCAACCGCTTTCTCGTCTCAGTTTTCCAGGAAAGAAGAAAGCAAGTTCCTTCCTTCTTCATATTTGAGAAAGTGCATATCGACCTGAGCAGTTTGTCGTGCCTTTTCTCTCCCCATTCCGGTGACAAGAAGGAAGAGAAGCTCACCCCCGAGGAGCTGGAATCTATCTCCAGCTCCTTCGATGAGTCCCTCCTCGCTTGCCTCAAGGGCCTGAGCCCCGCTTCTGTCAGCCTTGCCTGGCTCTCCTCTGCCGTTGACGCGCTCAACTTCGCTCATTCTGCAGTGAAGGCCTTGCTCCCCAACCTCGAATTGGACAAACCTGATGGCCTCTCGTTGTGGTATTCCGACTATAGCAGGAAGGTCCTGGGCATCCGCTCCGAGATCGCTCAACTGCGTGACCACCATGTGAAGCTGAGGGTCGTGATTGAGCCCCTCCACTCAAATCCCAACCCGTTGGTGGAGGACATTCGCCGAGTGAGAGATTTGCTCGTAGGTTCGGAGGAAGAAGACAGCGATGGGGTTGTGAAGTCCTTCGGCGACATTGACGAGCTGATCAGAGACCTGACTCATACCATTAGGACATCGGGTCTAGAGAGAAAGGTCTCGGCGGTGGAGAGACCCATCCGCCACATGTTCCATGCTGCCGTCTTCATGATGGATTTCGTTGCTGGAGTCGTGCATGTAGCCTTTTTTCCTTCCCCGGTGAGTGTTGCCAGTGTCAGTGTCCCGGAGGAGTTCCCTTGGGGAGACTCTTTTCGCATGATCGAGAGGGCAATTACCGCGGGCTTGGGGCGCAACCAGGAAAAGGAAAGGAAGACGTCCATGTTGAAGGAGTTTGAGGATGTGGAGGCGCGCCTGTGTCACCTGATCAAGGCGATAGATGAGGTTGCAGCATCAGGAAGCAGCGGAGAGATCACTAGGAGGATAAGGGAGATAGCGGCCGCGTTGGAGAAGGCAAACGGGGTGTTACTGGAGGAGGTGGACCGTCTGACAAAGGCGGTGGACAGGCTGTTCGTAACGGCCATGGAGATGATGGATGGACTTAGAGAGCGGCTATCGCCGGAAATGCCATTGAAGGCGTACTTTGCAATGGAGAAAGACAAAGTGAAAGTGATTTCTAAGATTTGAGTGCCAGCAAGAGAATGTAACGGTTGTTGTTATGAACCGCAAATAAAGGAATAAAAGATGAACGGAGATTTTGTTTTCATTGATGTGAAAGAATTGTTGTGAATAGAGATGACGAAGATGACGACAATCAACAATCTAGTTTAAAGGCTCGAAAGTTAGGGCATGACATCGATGTGTCTAAGTCTGGTTCACATGAATTATTGAATAAGATGAGATCGACGTAATTCAACATTGCATGTGTATTAAATTCGTGTGCATTGGGATCATGCAATAAGATGGCTGAGTTAAGGTCAAATTCATAGATAAGGATTCCGTGCACATGATATTAAACTTTACAAAAGAATCATTCGACCAAGCAACATTAGAAAAGAAATCGCTCAGATGAAATAACACAATTAATTTTGTGAGGTATTATTTACATTTCATGTGAGTTCAAACTTTAAAATGAGTTCCGATACCATTTTGTAAGATAACTTTTCAGATAAACTTGTTTTGAGATAAATCACAAGACCAAACAAAAAATTTTAGGACCAAAATATAGCATTCAGTTCATGTATTGGCTATATTTGAGAAAGTAAAAAGAAATGAGGGATTAAAAGAAATAAAATTAAATTCTTTATGAAAGAGAGAAAATATAATTTTATGCATTTTTTTTCCATATTTTCTTCACTTTTCTCTAAGACATAGCATAAATTCCCGAGAAATTCACACACAACATAAGATGTATGCAATGAAAGGACTGAGGCAAATAATTTCATTTTACGATAATTTTTTTTGACTTTATTGCATTTTTTGATGATTTATAATTCAATTTTACTTTTGTGATATGTTTTAAAATTAATTTCGCATTTATCATTAAATTTAAAGACTAAGACTCCTGATAACGTATTGTTGGGGTAGAACAGAGATGGTATTTCTTTGATGTCCCATTTAAATACAGCAACATTCATGTGCAAGTCACGCATAATTGCATTCTCAATTTAAACACCAGAGTGACATTTTTTTTTTCGGTTATTAAAAGCTGAATGGTAGAAGATAATAAACCACATGACAATCACTTAGAGACCTTTATCAAAGTAAAATTCGAAAATAATTTAGCTAAAATAAAGTGAGAAACCTAAATTACCGACTTGTAATGGGTGAGAAGTTTCACAAATTGTTCAAATATCTTACAAAAGAAACAATTTTTTTTCCTCGGGATAGATATGGCTCAAACCATTGAACTATCCAAAAGATTAATATTCTTTTCTGAATGCTTCCTCCCAATTTTTTTTTTTCGAAAACAAAAGCATTTCACTGCTAAAAAAAATAAAACATTTTCCCAAAACTTGTAGTAGATTAAACCTGTTTGTTTGTCTGACTCATTTGCTTCTTGTTTCAGAGCATAATTCTATAACTTGTTATGATGAGGGACATCTGAAAATAGTGTATCGAGATTCAATGATCATAAACTTGACTTGTGATCAACGGGCTCAGAGTGCATTTGCAATGAAAGAAACATATTTGGGGCAAGTAAAAGAGGACCATCATTTTCCGGTGGAAGATCCTAGGGGCAAGTTTGCTCCAAATTACAGCCCATATGTGGTAAGGAAGATATTTCTTGAGGTGCCTTGATCCTAGTAGAAATGGATGGTCGTCAGTTTTCCACTTCAGTGAATTCTAATGCTGTCAAAAGTTTTACCTATGATAGAATTTGTTGTGTCATGTTTTGAACTATAAGCATTTGCCTCAATGAGTTGCAAATTCAATCATTCAAATTTGTTGCAAATCTTGCATATTTTCCTTGATGAATTATGTGAGATAAGTCGAATGTGTCAAATGGGATACTTTGGAATGACAAAAGGCAAGCCTTATTCCATACACTATTTCATACGCTAACTCCCAGTGAGTTGTGTGGAAAAATTCCATACCTACGAGGAAAATGGTGATCTCGCAAAGGGTACGTTAATTGGAATGATGAGAGACAGTTTCTTCTTCTACCCAAAACACTATAGGTATACACATTGTTTAGCCCTTTGAGCCCACACACGTGAAGAGCTTTTTAAAATTATCCCTATCAAGGATCATCTCACACTGGGACCAAATTTAAAGTGAATGATAGGAATTTTCTTACTCACACTTGCATCAATATTCGAGTATTGCTTTCGCAGTGTAACTTATACGATAATTGAAGTGCCTTAGGATGATGAAGATCAGTTCTTTCTTTATCTTGTACACTTTTATCCATTGCATAGCCTATTTGAGCCTATGAATTCGTTTCACATCAAACCCAATTAGTGATCATCCCCCACATTGGGGCAAGGCAAGAAAAAAAACAAACCACTTAAGTAGCATGGTTTACAATCCTGATAAAAGATGAAGGCTGTGCGAGTCTAGAGAAAAAAAAAAATGAGGCATGAAAAAGCAGTGTGCTTGGTAAAAGTAATGCCAATGCCCACAAAAAGAAAAAAAATCAAACATTAGTTGAAGTCGTATCCCCAATAGTGTGGTACTAAAAACTCAAATGCTGAGATGTTGCAATCAATGGAGTTGTGATATGAAGAAAATCTTTGACGGCGAAGAAGAAAATTGGTGAAAATGTCAGATAATCACCAACTTTGACCCCATAACACTTTTTGAGCCTAATGATTATTTCATTTCTCAACCCATGAACCAAGCCTACTTTACATCCATTGTAAAGTCTCTTCAGATTATGGCACTTGAATTAACCTAAAAGTTCATTTGTTTGAGAGCATCGCTCGACGAAGTGCAAGTAAGACAATTTCTACCTCATTTCATATGCTTCTTGACTTGAAGACCAAAAGATGATTGTAGAATATCATTCTTTAATAAGCCTCAAAGAGTACCTTTGTTAAGCAGTTGGCCAACCTTGCATTACGGTCCCTATTAAAGACCTCTCAGATTAGTAAGGTTGTACCACTTGCGAGATTGCTCAAACTCTTGTTTGGCATGACAATGGTGAGATAGAGCAATTGTCGAAATCCTGCATCAAGGTCAGGATGAAATGACCATTTTAATGAGGATGAGTGAAAAGTCCTTTTAGATTGAAAAATCATTCATTTGACACATCCATGACACTCATGTGTTCAAATTAGAATATTCTTAAGAAAATCCATGTAATTGTCTTGAATGACAATTATGTCATGTGAAAATTTGGGTGATGCAAATATGGTAAAATCATTATGCATAAATCTTGATTGAATTGATGAAAGCCTCACTGAATTTTGAAATGTGCATTCTAGAGTAGCTTAAATTGTCTACATTTTTAATGAATGTATATAAGTTCTTGCTCTAATCATATCTGACAGGTAATAGTTCCTTGAAGACCGAGTAATACTTGACGTTTAAGTTGCTCCTTGAAGTCTTGAGATTCGACATGCTTTCATAGCCCACCATCTCTTTTCATTGACCTGGCATGCTTCCGTAGCCCAATGTCCCTTCATATTGACCTAGTGTGCTTCCATAACCTAGAGTCATTTTCATTGACCTGGCATGCTTTCGTAGCTCAGTGTCTCCTTTATATTAACTTGGCATGCTTTCATAACTCAGTGTTCATTTATATAGACCTAGCGTACTTTCGTAGCCCAGTGTCCCTTTTCATTGACTTAGTGTGCTTCTATAGCCTGATGTCCTTTTTAATAGACTCGGCGTGCTTTCATAGCTCGGTGTCAAATTATATTAACTTGGCGTGCTTTCTCAGCCCATAATCCCTTTTATCAAACCAGCGTGCTTTTGTAACTCGGAGTTCCTAACCTAGCGTGCTTTCGTAGCCCATAGTCCTCTTTATCAACCCGATGTGCTTTAGTAGGCCGGTATTCGATTATATTGACTTGGCGTGCTTTTGTAGCCTAGAGTTCCTTTAATCAAACTGGGGTGCTTCTGTAGCCTGGATTTCTTTTATTGACCTGTCGTGCTTTCGTAATCTAGAGTTATTTTCATCGACATGGCGTGAGTCCCCCTGTCAAATCGGAAGTTTCTCTTAATCGACTCTCGATTGAGTTGTCCCCCAGAGATTTTCCTCCAGATTCAGTCTAATTAAGGCGACCAAAGAAATGTTCAGGTCCTGGTCAAGATCTATGTTGCAATGCTAGGCAAGCGAAGAAAAGTTTGAGTCTTAGCTAAGCAAAACCTCATTTAGGCCACCATAGAAAGGTACGGGTCCCGAAAAAGCAATTTCCTCATTTAGGCGACTATAGAAAGGTACAGGTCTTAGAAAACATTTATTACTCTAACAGGCGACCGTCAAAAGGTACGAGTCATAGAAAAGCAATTTCCTCATTCAGGAGATTGTAGAAAGGTATGGGTCTTGGAAAGTGATTTCCTATTTAGGCGACAGGAGAAAGGTACGGGTCCTGAAAAGCAAATTCCCGTTTAGGCGACCGTAGAAAGGTACAGGTCCTAGACAACATTTATTGCTTTAACATGCGACTGTAGGAAGGTACGAGTCCTGGAAAATCAATTTTTTCTGTCAAGGCGACCATAGAAAGGTATGTGTCCTATACACAACCAAACACTGTCATGCTGGGTGATCATAAAAACTTACGGATCCTAGGAAAGTAGTTTTCCTACAAAACCTTGTTGCCATACTAGACGACCATAGAAAGGTACGGGTCCAGTCTCCTTACATGGCCTCATTATTATTTTAGGCAACCGTAGAAAGGTACGGGTCACAAACATATAACACCAACTATATTGAATTATTCTACCCTCCTTGAAGGTAAGTTAATCCAAGTAGGTTTCTTTATCATTTGCATTAGCATTTCCATGCATCATATAAATTGCCTTTCAAAATGGAATTCATTTTTTGATAAAAAAATCATTCAATGCATGTGCATAATCAAAATTTAGGTCTCAATTTATCTTAAAAGGCAATCTCTACGAGCTCACCTTCAAAGAGGGGCAGCTATTGACACCTAAATTTTGACGACCCAGTTATTTATTTATTGCATGAAAATTAGGGATTAATTTTATTCATAGGAAAAAAAATATTAGAATGCATAAAATATAATTTTAGGTGCATTTGCATTGGGTTAGTGATAGATGCGTTTAAATTGGTAGTTCTGAGCCTTAACTTGGCAAGCCAGACTAAGCTCACGAAGCGAACAAATTGGCCCAAGTCTTTTTTTATAATGACAAAAAAATGGATATTATGGTGGATTTTTGGAATTTAAGAAAATCGCATTACAATCTTATCTTTAGCAATAGGCGATAAAATCAGCAAAGATTTTTGGTGATTGGGAGGTTATAGGTAATCTTCGTGAGATGAAATATCCACAAAAGATTGTATTTGTTTGGCCTATAAAAGGGCGTGTACGGAGGTCGATCGGAAGGGGGGGGCTTCTCTTTGTTGGAGGAAGAAAAAAAAGGGAAAGCTGTCGAAGGAAAAGGTCAAGGCCAGCTAGGGTAAAAGAAAAGAAAGGAGAGAGAAAGACAGCAGAGGGAGTGACAGGTGAGAAAAAGTAAAGAAGGGGGGAGTCGGCCTTCTTCAAGGGCGTTTGTCACGATACCGCTAGTCTCCGTTCGATCTCGCCTGTGCTGACTGTCGTGCTCGTGCCACCGTGTTGCAGGCCCCCATGCTCGCGCCATCACCGTTGCTAGAGTGACGCCTCCCCCTACGCAACTTCGGTCGCCCCTGCTTGCCCGACGCCTTGCCTCCGAGCCACTCCAATCTCTCTAATGCTGCGTCTCCGCCTCGCTTGTAGCTGTCATGACGCTGCCTCCGCCGACCCCGTACGCGCCCAGGATCCGTCAACCCCACCTTTGCCCAAATATGCCGTGCCAAACCGCTTTTGTCACTGCTGCAATCAAATTCATGACGTTGTTTATGCTCCTGCATCATCGACGCCCCTGCCTTTGGCCTCTATAGCTTCTCCACCTCAACGCTAATTCCAGTCCACTCGCCGCTAGTCAACGAGCCACCGCCCATGCATGCCGCTCGGATTTCCTCTCCAAGTGACACCCATGGCCCGATGCTAATTCGGGCCACCCCCTTCTTTGAGCGATGCCACCATAGAACCTCCTTGCCTATTTCGATCCGCCGCCGGTTGCATCGCTAGCCTCGCTCCAAGCTCCCCTCCCAAGCTCTACCAGCCACTACCATTGGACTCTTCGCCGGAGCTCTGGCGACCCATCATCACAGCCACTCGCCCCTAGCGAACCACTATGAGTGGCCATACTAGAAAGCGAGAGAAAAAAGAAAAGGAAAAAGGGAAAAAAATTTAGGTAGTTTTTTTTTTTAATTTACTTTATTTTATTTTATATTTATTTTATTTTATTTTGCTTTTTTTAGTAGAATTATTCATTGATGTATGATTGAGATTCCTACATAAAATAGCCTCTCAAATTAGGGATTGGCAGTCCAATTTTCACGCTTGAAATCCTCATACTCGAGATTTGATTCGCGATTTATTTAAAAATTGGCCAACTTGATCTCATGCGCGAGATATGATTTGCCAATTTGTGGATATCGATTCTATCTTATCTGATTTGCTGTAATGTTGTTTAAATCGATTTTATTTTTATAAAAGGCAAAATCCAAAAAATATTTGAGTTAGGATTAGGTTTATTTTAGAATATTTCTTGTTATCTTGCATATTTAGAATAGGGATTTTATTTCGAATTTTTAAACAAAAATCCAGAAAAAAAATGTATTCATTTAGGATGTTAGTTTTTCTTTAAATCTAAATTACACGTTTAATTATGTGTTGATTTTAATTTCGAATTTTATAAAAAAAAAAATCATCATCCATATATCATGTAGATTTATGGTATTCTTTGCACCTCATTGCGTGTTAGGATTGCATGTTTATTAATAATTTCTCTTAGATAGATTGCATGTTTTTTTCTAGAAGAATAGAAAAATTATGTGCACGTCATATAGAATTAGGTTCATGAAAATACATGTCATTTGGTGATTGTTATTAGGTTCATTTAATTAGATTGCTCGTCATTAGAATTAAGTCATTAGATTAATTTAGATTGCACATTTTATTATTGCATTTCTTCAAAAATTATTTTACTTATGTCATATAGTTTAGGTCATATTGCCATATCATATCATTCCATATTAGATTAGTAGCATGTATTGCATAATGCAAGATTCTAATTAAATAAGTAAAAATGAAAATTGAGTTACTGCATGTTAATTAAAAATCATATCTAGGACTATCGATGTGAATTTTGATTTAATATTACAGATGCTTTCGTTGCTATGAGGTAAGTCCTACAATTTATTCACTACTTTATTAGGTGTTAAATTGGTGGTTTGTGCACCTATATGATCGCTTTACATGTTAGGAAGGTAAATTAAAATCGATTCGAGCTACTTGCCAAACATTTTTTTAAAATAAAAGAGAAAAGTGCCAAAAAGACGTTAGAAAAATCTAACATAACTAAGTTCCTAAACTCACAAGTTTTTGGTTTGCAAAAGTAAAATAAATTTATCGTTACTTTACTTGGGTTTCTAATCAACTCACCAAAAATAAATTAGTGGCAACTCCTGATTGAAAATCATTTGCATGTTAAGAATTTGAACCTAAGTCGTAAATTGGTATGGACTTGACTTAGTAATCCATTAACCTAATTTTAGGTGGTGCACTCAAAATTTAGGTCACGACACTAGGTCTAAGCCTTGTTTGGTGCAGGAATTGCCTAAGGCCGCAAGGTACTAAGTCGACATTGAGACGTGTCGATCTTATGTCTTGATTGGTATGGGGATTGCCTAAATCCATGAGGTCTTGGTAAGGCACCAAGCATGCCAATTTCTAAGAATCCTCATTGGGGGCATGTCTTCAATTACTTTCCAAGAATCCTCTTATGAATATTTTTTTTTCCATATTATATTTTTCTTGCATTTCTAGCATCCAAAAAAAAAAAACTCGTTATTGGGGTGTGTCTTTTAATTACTTTTGAAGGATTTTCTTATGAATTTTTCTTTCCATATTACATTTTCTTGCATTTCTAGCATCCAAAAAAAAAATCTTATTGGGGGCGTGTCTTTTAAATACTTCCCAAGAATTCTCTTATGTTTTTTCCTTCCATATTTCATTTTCTTGCATTCCTATTATCCAGAAATAAGCACATTATTGGGTCTTTTATTTACTTTCCAAGAATTCTCTTATGAAATTTTCTTCCCATTTTAAATTTATTTTTTTAGCATTCCCAGCATCTAGAAAAAAGCACCTTATTAGGGCATGTCTTTTAATTACTTTCCAAGAATTCTCTTATGAATTTTTCTTTTGATATTGCAATTTTCTTGCATTTCTAGCATCCAAAAAAACACCTTATTGGGACCACCGCCTACGGTGCCCCAGTTGAATAGGTGCTCCCATGATCCTTTGTGAAAGGAGAGGAGTTCGAATCCCACTGACCTCATGAGATCTTAAATGCAACATCGGGGTGGTGGGTCATCCACTAGCGTCACCCCAGGGTTTACCTCCCGTTACCCTGAGCCTGTCGAGCTGTCCGTGTTGATACGGTACGCGGGTTCCCTGGGTCATAAAAAAAAAAAAAAAAACCTTATTGGGGCGTCTTTTAATTACTTTCCATGAATTCTCTTATGAAAATTTTCTTTGCATATTAAAATTTTCTTTCATTCCTAGTATCTAGAGAAACACCTTACTGGGGCGTCTTTAATTATTTTCCAAAAATTCTCTTATGAATTTTTCTTTCCATATTTCATTTTTCTTGGAAACCTAGAATCTAGAAACTCACCTTATTTAAGACATGTCTTTAAATTACCTTCCAAGAATTCTCTAATGAAATTTTCTTTACATATTACATTCGTCTTGCCTTCCTAAGAGAATCCACGCCCTATATAAATGCCGCATGAGCTCACAATCCGTACCCATCAAAACTTTCCACCACTTTCTCATCTCAGTTTTCCCGAGAAAAAAACAGAAAATATATTCTGTCCATTACATATTCTTCAAGAAAATGTATACGCGCCTATCCCATCCTGACGACAAAAAGGGAGCGAAGCTCACTGTCGAGGAGTTGGAATCTATCTCTAGTTCCTTCGATGAGTCCATCCTCTCTTCCCTCTGTGGTCTGAGCTCCGCCTCTGCCAGCTTGCCCTGGCTCTTCTCTGCTGTCAACGTGCTCACCACTGCTCACTCCGCCGTGAGATCCTTGATCTACGAGCTGAGTCGGACGGTGGCGACAGCCTCTTGTCGTGGTATCTAGACAACAGCCTGAAGGTCTTGGATGTCTGCAACCGCATGTCCTCCAAGATCGAGCGACTGTGTCTCCACCACCTGGACCGGAGGATGATGATGAACCTCCTTGGCTCGGGGGGCAACCCCTCGAAGGAGGACATTCACCAAGCGAGGGATTTACTCGCAGACTCGGAAGGCGAGGGCATGGCCGACATCGAGGAGCTGATTAGAGGGTTGGCCACAAGCATTGTAACGTCGGCTATGCGAAGGAAGGACTTGCCGGTCGACAGGGTCGTTCGCCGTGCGGTCCAAGCTGTCAATTTCTTGACGGCATTCATTGCCGGAGTCATATATTCGGCCCTGTGCTCCTCCTCTAGGGCGATTGCCTGCGTATACGTCCCAGAGGAGTTCCCTTGGAGCGACTCTGTCCGTGCAATCGAGTCGACAGTTGTCGTGGAGTCGAGACGTGGCGAGGAAACGGACAAGAAGACACGCGTCTTGGAAGAGCTTAATGATGTGGAGGCGCGTGGGAGGCATGTGTTGGAGGCGATTGACGAGGTAGTGGCATCAGGAGGCGATGCAGAGGTCGTGGGGAGGCTAAGGGAGGCAGCGGTTGGGCTGGAGAAGGCCACAAAGCAACTAATGAAGGGGTTATACCATCTCAGTGATGGGGTGAATGAGCTGTTCAAGACAGTGACGAGGATAAGGAAGGAGATAGTAAACGAGTTCAGGGTGAGTCTGTGGAAAGGATCGTTGCCGAGAAGCCATTGAAGCCCAGCAGGAACAACTAAGCGAAGGTTTTGAACAGCACAAAGGGAAAGTGATGCCTGGGATTTGAGCGCAAACAAATTGAAAGAGTGATTTGTGAGGGATCGAGATGATGCTGGAAAAATATCAGATAGCATGAAAATAAGAATTCTTGGAAATCTATTGAAAAAGATGAAAAATAAGATTAATTGTTTGAATAATTCTATCTCTCAAAGTATGAAACTTCGATGCGATAGGTTGTACTGACTATCCTCCCAAAAAATAACAGAACTTCAGCAAAGAAATGAAAGAAAAATGAGAGGAAACTTGTTTTTTCAATTTGATATGTCATCTGGAATTGAGGTTTAAAGTTTATATCCAAACAAAAGTAAAGAGCTACCCAAAGACCGTTACAAATCAATTGATAATAACAGCTTGTTTTTTCACATTTTAGGCTTAGACCAAAGTCCAACCTACATGATAGGGGAAGTGTTAGAGTAATTAAATTTTAAACCATATCTCCGTCTAATAACTTAACCTTTTAGAACGGTTAATAGTGGTCCCACAAATTTTCACAATCACAATCTTTGGAGGTAGTACACATTTTTTGAAAACTTTCAATTGCTATCTTTAGCCCTTGAATTTTCAATTTGTTATTGTCGTTACCCATTTGTTGTATTTTCCAATAGCATGTGGAATGCATATGACTTTTAAAGGGTAAATATGGACTGTCAAATCATTTTTCAAAGAAAGACTTCTTTTACCCTTGACTTTTGTAAAAAAAAAAATGAAAAATGAAAATAATGGAGAAAATAAATAACTAAGTAAATTTTAATTAAAAGAAATAACTATCAATAATAACATTAACAATAAAAACTGTTAAAGACTACTGGATTTAATAATAAAACTAATAATATATCGTAAGGCCCCATTGACAAAATGTTCAAATGACGAAGTATTATAAATGGTAGATAGACATAATAATTATTACAGAAGATATTTTTGAAAAATCATGGATTTTGTTAATCACTTCTCTTTTATAATTTTGTTAAATATTTTTATTCATCAATCCTTGCTTTGTTTTAATAAATCTTTTGAATAGCCAATTTTTATCATTTGACCTTTTGGTATTGAGGCTTTTTCCCTTCTTATCTAATTCATGTTTATTATTTGTCTTAAAGTATCTTATTTAGTTCTATTGAGTGGCAAACTTTTACATTCTTTTATCATTTTGATTTATTATTGATATTGATACTTCCTTAATTGGTATTCTAGTTAATTTAGTTATCTCTTTTTTTATGTTTTTGTTTTTTACAGCAATTAAGAGTAAAAGAGATTTTCCTTTAGAAAATGAGATGAAAAAATATTTCTACCACTTAAAAATCAGCATTACATATTCTAATTAGAAAATCATAGAGAGTTAACAAATTGCAACAAAATGAAAGGGGTATTTTACAACAGTCAAAAGCTCGGGGGCAAATATTTACTACTCCAAAATCCATGGGATGTTTTATAATATTCCCAGCAGTACAACGCGGGGTGAAAATACCGTCGTCCGTGAAGAAAATTATAATATTCTTCTTGTATGAAAATTATCGGCCCTCTAAGTTGCTAATGTAAAAGCTATGGATTAAGATTCGGGTCAGCTTAGCTTTGTCAATCTTGTGGGTTCGACTTAGCTTTGACACGGCATTCTAACGAAAGTGATTACCTGAGGACCGAGGATATTGAGGAAGCACAGCAAGATTACTGACAATATCGTATTTGTTTTTAGTGCATATGCATAATGTCTATATGTACAACCTATCGATCAAATCCAAGTACTGTAATCCCACAAAAAAATGTCTTTGGAAACTTTTAATAGTACATTTCTTTGATTAATAATAAAAGAAAACAGATAATGTCTTTGGGAACTTTGAATATTACATTTAGTTAACTAATGATTCAAAAACTAAATAAGCAAATTCTCAAACTCTTTACATAGGAAACATATCTCACTTTTAGTGGTAAAAAATCCACATAATAGTCGATTGACCAAGTGCTTTCTTCCTCAACAGGCTACTCAAGTCCGTCGTTCTATTATTATATAGCTAATGTGAGTTTTGGGGGTGCATGTGACTTCCTGCCTCATTTGTCCTTTTTCTTCTTTAGATTATCATTTCCCTATATTTATATCGATCTTCAATGTGAAATTAATAATGTTGTGATTGTTAAATTATTTGCCACCCGATAACACGTAGATTAATATTTTAGTTATAAATGAAAAGCATAAAAGATATCGTGCGTTCTTAAATCTCAATCTCTTATTTTATGAGAAGATAATTATTTAGATGGAAATATCTTCTTCTCAACGACAAAGCACTTGTCTACAGAGTAGAGTCAATAAAAATTTAAAAAAAAAAATGGATCATCTAGACGGGCCAATTATTTATGCAATCCAATAATTAAAAACTAGGATATAAGAATAATCAAAGAATTTAAAGTTAGCTTGTGTTTCCTCTTAAAAAAAGAAAAGAAAAGTGAATAACATAACTATTAAATGGAAAAAAGAAGAAAAAAAGTGAAGACGAGAGTGCGTTTTGCCACTCTAAAATCAATAAGCGAATGAAGATTATTGGGTTAGAAGTTAGCAATTCAGCTAAATCGTGGCGAGCTTCGTGTTATGAAAATATTTTGTTAGTATACGGTTGCTTAAGAAATCTATACTAATGAATCCGCCATGTGAATGCACAGATCAAAATGCCTAAAAGATGCTTCATAATTTAAATGCCATTAGCTAACCTTATAATAGTGAATAGATTAGTTTGGAAAAAAGGTCTTTTCCACTTGCCAACTCAAACAAATTTTAAGAAGCAATTAGTAGACCTGCCAAACAAGTGGGTAATGTTGAGTTTGGGTTGAGTCATAAATGATTAGACCCAAATTGATCCATTAACCCATTATGACTCATTTATTTGTAATGTAAATTTCTCGACCTATATCCAACCCAACCATACCTAAATCACATAACACATACATATTTAATCCAATATAAGAAAATTTGTTTCTTATGATTTTGAAAAATATATTACTAAAACATTTCCATACAATACAAATCTAATGAATATTATTTGCATTTTTTTTTTTTAAAAATTGAGGCTCCACTTGTTTTGTGAAAAATGTAACATTTTGGAAAATATTTTTAGGAAGTCATTTTCCAGGAAAATAATAATATTTTCCTATGTCTAGCTAAAATTTAAAAATGAAATAGAAAATATTTTCCATGAAAAATCTTATTTGATTTTCCTACATGTACTCTTTAATATTTCTATTTTACTTTTATCTTTTATTTTCTTTTAAGAATTTAGTTTGGAATTATTTTTATTTTCTTTCTTTTCCTTTTCCTTCTTCTTCAGCCAGTCGTCAACCATTGCCAAAACCAATGATAGGCCACAAGTGAGTTGAAGCCTCGACAGCACTAAACATCAACAAGCTGGAGCTTATCCCTCGCCTATGGCTGGTCGTTGACCACCGATCGAGGAAGAAGAAAAAAGGAAATATATATATATATATATAATTTCAATTTTTTTAGAAAAATATATTTATAATACCAAAGGGGGAGAGAGTGCGTGTGAGCTTAGTGGGTTGGAGATGAGTTCCAAACTCAACCCATTTAAACCCATTTCTTTTGGGCTTTAAATTTTAAAATCCATTTAAGGCTAGCTCTTTAAAATTAAAGTGACCTATATATGATCTATTTATTTCTTAAAAATTTAATATAATGAAAAACCTTAAACTGATAAACTTGTGACAAAATGCCCCAACTTAATTTTTTGACAATAAAAAATTCCAAATTGATACATTTGTGACAAAGTTATCATAACCTAATTTTTTTACTACTAAAAATCTTAAACTAATATGCTCGTGACAAATTTAGTCTCTATTAATTTTAGCTAATTTTACTATCAAATTGTTGAGTTAGATGTCACATGTGAGTTAATAGGTATACTAATTTGGGTGTCAAAAGTGTATCGATTTTATGGTTGTTTGTAATATTAATCTAATTTAATAAAGAGTTTATTTGTTACAAATATACTAGTTTGGGGTTTTAAATTTGTTACACATGTACCAGGTTGGGTTTTTGGTGGTTAAAAATTAGTTTCCATTAAATTTATCACATGTGTATCAATTTAGGGTTTTTCATAATATTAATTTTTTTTGTAAACGGGTCATACATGGGTTTAAGACCCATTTTCACAGGTCTAGCAACCAAGCATGATATATAAGGACACGAATGATAATTACTAATTGGCACTATGTTGCATTCCTAAGTTTACTGTAAATTCTAGATACATGAACTTAATCTTTAAAAATGTTACCAACATTTTTTACATCATTCTATTAGCCATAGATTCTCTCTCATTTGTGGCAACGCATGGCTATTTCTTGTTAAAACAAAAATATCATATTAAAAATAAAAGGAAAGAGTATTGAAGGAAAGCTTAGTTACAACGACAAGACCATAGAGACGGCATTCAACAACTCCAAAAGGAGCAGACAGAGTATAAGGAGAAACCTTCCTACTTGACCCAGCGCTTAATTACCTCCCAAATGGTAATTAGCCATTGTGATTTATTACCAAATATAACCAAAATGTCTCGAAAGGGGCAGAAAGAGTATATAGAGAAACCTTCCTACTTGACCCCGCTTCTAATTTGGAAGAAACCTTCCTACTTGACCCCAACGTTTAATTACCTCCCATATGGTAATTAGCCATTGTGATTTATTGCCTAATATAACCAAAATGTCTCAAAATGAAGAAAAAATATCAATGGAAATAGTAAATAAGCACATACTCATCTTTATCTTCATCTCATTTATAGGGATCAATTAAATTCATCAAAATCTTTATTCTAAACATTAAGGTTGATGGTAGAAAAACCTTTAAAAAAAATGATTAATGAATCGTCTGGATTTCTAATCGGGATAGGACTGGATAAGATATGGTATGAAATCCTGAAATTTTTTTGTATCATGTCTATTGTTTGGTAAATCAAAGTATTAAAGTCAGATATGTTCAAATTATATCATGTATATTTTTTTATATAAACGGCATATCATTATAAATGAACCTAAATATTCATAAATAGAGATGGTGAAAATTTCTCGTAACACTACTCCTTAATTTATTTTTATTTTATATTTCATCTTTTTTATATTATTTTCTTTATTATTTATTATTTTCCCTTTCATCATTCTTTCATAAAATTTTATCAAATAGTAAACTGTACTATCATATCTAAAATACAAAAATACCTAATATATATAAAAATATAAATATAATTTATGGATTAAATGTTTATCATAAGATAGAATTAAAATTGAATATATAAATGAAAATAAGATTAATTAAAAATATTTTTTTATTTTTAATTTCTTAAATTAGAATTCAAATATTATTTATATTGAAATATAATTTCAATTTTCTTAATTTAAAAAGATTGTTATTTGAAAAAAATAACTTTTCAATTATGGACATTAGAATTCCTATCTACCTTTATTTCACTTCTTTCATGCGATAATTTTATTATGTTTATATCCCTATTATATTTGACTTTATCCTATTTTGAGCGAACACCAAACATATAATATGACAAATTATATTTTATTTCGAATTTTATCCCGATTGCTAAATGTCGCATAAGAGATTGACAAAAATTTCGTAACTTAGTGGTAATTAGTTAGTCCTAGCAAAATAATAGATTAGTTTAGAGATAAAATCTTCTCGAGATTTGGGAAGGTGCGGGTTTTGAAGGCGCTTGATGACATGGAGGCACGTGCTTGAGGTGATCGAGGACGTGGCGGCATCAGGAGGCAGCAATCAAATCGGGGGCAGGCTGAGGGTTGCAGTGATTGGACTGGAGAAGGCCACGGAGGCAATGTCAGAGGGGTCGTACCGGCTGAGGGAGGGGGTGAACGAGCTGTACCAGACAGTGACGATAATAAGGGAGGAGATGGTAGATGAGTTCAGAGCGAGCAAGTAGAAACTACCGTTGCCAAAGAAGCCATCGAATCCAGACAAGAACAACTAAGCAAAGGTGTTTTTGCTATGGAGCAACTTGGCGAGCTGCCTGCGATTAGAGAGGAAGGATGCAGCAGTTCTTGTCATGTACCTAGAAAAAAGAATAAATGAGTAGACAGATATAACTTAATTGCAGAACAAATAGTAGGGCATAGACATGACGACCACGAGGGTGTTGAATAATAATTTAAAGGATTGGAAAATTGTCGTATGGCCCAAATGCATATGAATCAAGTTGAAATCTCTTGGGAAGGAAGGTCTGATTAGGAAGTTAGAAAAACAAGACGAGAGACATTTTTACCAGTAACCAAAGATTCACAAGAACTGGACCTTGACATAAGTGCCTCCAAGTTATCATGAGATAACACTCACATTGGTGCTTGTTCATCTTAACTATCATAGTTTAGTTTCTCATCATTGCTAATTCGAAAGAGACATTGATATTTGTAAAACTAATTGACCATATACATTCATCTTGATAAATATTAGTACCAAATATAGTTTTGAAATCATTAAAATTCCATGGGGATATTATCCTAATACAACTATGATGTAAGAACCCAAGTGATAATAAAACATTATGTACTATTTTCATTCCTAAGTTTACAATGTACATGGATCTATTTCTATAAATCTAATAAATGCACTAGAAATCTTAAAATTAGTACGAAAGTATAATGTAGTATTAAAACTTTTAAAAAGTACAATCAAATGCTACAACTTATTAAATTGATGAAATCAAGTTCTTCCTTCAACTCCATCCAAATTATTAATAGAAAATATTGACGTGACTTTTTTACTATTTTCTTTTTTAATGTGGCTCTAACATGATTAAAGCATAAAGCATAAGAATATTGTTGAGAGGGAACACACTGAAACAGCCATCCTGAAGGTGCCACCGAAGGTTTTCTTTGCCATAGGACAAAAAAGTGGAGGTGATACCTGAGATTTGAACGCAAGCAAAAACGTGTAGTAGCTGGGGTTATGTGCCGCAATAAAGGGATAAATGAAAGGAAAATGTGTGTCATTGCAGAAAGAATTGTAGGAAATAGAGATGATGAATGATGACGATAATGACTCATATATGCAGATTCACATGAATAACTGGATGAGGTGGGATTCATAAAATTCAGCATTGCATTTGTATTAAATTCACATGCACTGGAATCACGCAATAATATTATGCCCAACTTGAAAATATTATCAGTAATAATATCCATGGCGCTGTGTTGCTATTGGTTTTGCTATTGCAAAGTTAAACAAATGGAAAGGTTAGGTAAAACAAAAATGGCAATTATATCTTGAACTGGGTCCTAGACATGACAAGGTTGGAAAAGCATGAAATGAGACACGGTATTTAACCATGTCTTATAATTACTTTCCAAGAAGTCTCTCGTTAACACATGATTCTTCGGATTTCTTTCCATAGTCACATTTTTCTTGCACTCATAGGGGAAACACACACCCTATATAAAGACTATCCGCTCATCACTGGAATCATATCTTCGCCCTTAGAAACAGTCGCCCTCATCCGCATCTCGGGAGTACCCCTTGTGCGACCATGTCCTAAGTACCATCTGTATACCCCGTCACCCTCTCCTTCAATCGGTCCAACCCCTCTGACATTGCCTCAGTCGTCTTCCCCAGCCCAATCGCTGCCTCCCTCAGCCTCCCCACCCTCTCTCCGCCGCCTTCCATGCCGCCATCTTGTTAATTGCCCCAAGCTCGTGCCTCACACATGCCTCCATGTCATCGAGCCCCTTCAAGACTTGGGTCTTCCTGTTTATTTCCTTGTTGTCCTGTCTCTGCGATAACTACTGACTCACTTTTGATAATGTCACTCTAGTGGATCCAGCGAGGAAAAAGACCGGAAGGTGCAAGTTTTGAAGGAGTCCGATGATGTGTAGGTGTGCCTGAGGCACGTGCTTGAAGCAATCGATGAGATGGCGACATCAAGAGGTGGTAGAGAGAGGATTGGCAGGTTGAGGGAGGTGGTGATTGGCTGGAGAAGGCGACTGGGGTGATATTGAAGGGTGGACCGATTGGGGGAGGGGGTGAACGGGTTGTTTGTAAAAGCAATTGGGATAAGGAAAAATGTTATTTACTTGTTATTTCTTCTCTCTTTATTTAGATTTGGATGTTCTCTTTTCTCGTCTAGTTCTAGATCAAAGAGTTTGAACTCTTCCGATCTAATTCTAGATTTATGAGTTTGACAAATATACTTTTTGGGAATTAAATACACCTCTGTTCTATCCGTGTATAAGTCCTATGCCTTCAACTTCAATGGTGATCATTAAAGTTCCGTTGTCTCGCTAAATCTTGACAATTTGCTCTTCCAAATAATAGACCTATGTTTGTTCAACCTGGTTTGGTTCTTTCCATACTGCAATAGTGTAAAGGAAGTTGCACCTGGGCATGCATAGCCAACAAGTAACGCCGTAATTATAAGAGAGAATTCTCAAGGCATGCTCATCATTAGCAAAGATATGAAATTCAATGATCAACCATCAATTATTTTGCTTGACAAATCCGCTCTTTTGGAACACATGTTTGTTTAACCTTGATGGTATTTCATTGGTCCTCCTTATTTTTTTGATTTGGCTTTGTTTTACAGTATTTTGGGTTTTGCTCAATTTCGATTTACTTTGTAACGAAGTCTATGTACTTACTGTGTATCCTTTTGACTAATGAATATAATTTTATTTCAAAAAAAAAAAAACAAGGCAAGAACAAAAAAGCGAAGGAACATGACAATATGAGGGTGATGCCTGTGATTAGGGTTGAGCATGGTCCGAGTTGGGCCGTTGACCCCCTAGCCTTAGGACCAACCCGTATAGTGCCGGTCCTCAATTTTTGGAATGGAGGATTGACCCTATTGAGCTTGGGATCGAGGACCGGACCGTCCCAAAGGGTTCGGTCCGATTCCAGGGTCAACCTGAGACCAACCGATAATTTTTTATTTCATTTTTTTGTACTCCTTAAAAAAGCAATTGAGAACTAGACTAACCTAATGGGTTCGGTTCGATTTCAAGGTCAACCTAAAACCAACCAATAATTTTTTATTTCATTTTTTGTATTTCTTGAAAGGGCAACCAGGGATTGTACCGACCCAATGGGTTCGATGATGAGTGAAGTTAGCTAAGAAAGGCAAGAGATGAGGGTCAAGTGGGGTGAGCGTCGAACATAATGAGCGTCGAACATAATGAGCATCGAATGTCGAAAAGGGAGCAACAAGTCTGTCGCGACCTAATTTTCATGTATACCACCTAAAACTAGGTTAATGGATTGCTAAGTCTTTAACTTAGCTCGGGCTCTCCTAAGCCCATACCAATTCGCGACTTAAGGTTTAAGTTTTTTTTAACATGCAAAAGGTTATTAATTAGGAGTCGCCACTAATCGGTTTATGGTAGGTCGACTAGACACGTAAGTAAAATAAAGGGAGATTTATTTTACTTCTACGAACCAGAAACTAAGGGTACGGGGACTTGGTTACACTAGAATTTTCTAATGCCCTTTCGGTACCATTTCTTTTTAATTTTTCAAAATGTTTTTGCAGGCAGCTGATTTATTTTAACCTAAATTACTAACATGCAAAGAGGTGATCACACGAGTGCTCAACCATTATTGGAAATTCAACAAATGAAATAAATTGTATCACATGAGGCTAACAATTTTTTTTATTTTGGTTTTCTTAGATTTTTTATGAAATGCATTTCTAACTATATGACCTAATTTTACTAACAAGCAAATTCTAATTAAATGATCCTATTATGCGAACTAGTTGACATGCACCTAGTATTTTTGTATTTTTTTTATTGAAATTCAGAATTAATAAAAACCCTAATTAAACTATCTAAAAATAATAATTTTCTAATTTATTTTAGGGATTAATTTGACTTAAACCCTATCCTATCTTAGCAAACTATTTTTTTTTTAAAGTGAGATAATTAAAATGTGTGATCGTTATCTAAAAAGATTGGTTTAGGTCCAACCCTAACTTAGTTCTAAAAGTGCACCCCTAAAAATGTAATCCTAAGAAAATTCTAATTTACCATACCTACATGTTTGATTTACTAACCCTATATGCTCAGATTTAATTTTGATTTTTTTGATTTTCTGATTTTTTTTAGTTTTTTTAAAGATAAGTAATTATTAAATAAATATTAAATCTAAGCTATCAACAAAATAAATGATTAAAATAATCGAAACAATAACCTGTTGTCTCACAAGTTAAATTAACGATTATTCTAACCCAAATCAAACAAAGATATTTTAAAATAATTACAAATCTGATCCGAAGTTTTATGGACCAAATTAAATAATCATTGTGATTTAACAATTGAAATTCCACTAAAAACCCAACAATTAAAATAATTAAAAAAATGATCCAATGTCTCTATGGATCAAATTAATAATCATAATAATTTCGGACAAAATTTTGGGACAACGCCTACAAAAATGACAGATATTAACACCCAATATTACAAATCAAATAACTAAACTAAAAACGCTATCAAATTAAATACACAAAAAGATAACATAACAAATAAAAAGATTAAAATAAAACTAAACTAAATAAAGTGAAAAGTAAAGTAAAAAGTTTAAAAAAAAAAAAAGAAAACTACCTAAGGGAATCGACAAGGGAATGGCGCAAGGGGTACCGGTCGTCGGAGTTCCGGTGGGGGCTCGACCGTGGATCTCGAGCGGCGGGACGTCAAGGAGCGGAGTGGCGGGACGGCGGTCGAGTCGTGGGCCGGCGGGGGTCGACGATCGAGCGGATCTCGAAGTCGTGGGTCACGGTGGTGATGAGCACGTAGTAACGGATTAGGCGGAGGCGGATCGGTGAAGTGTAGGAGATCAACGCGGCGTCGATGGCGGGGCTATGATGTTGTAGCGGCGCGGCATCGGCGAGGGGGAGCACGGCCGTCGGAGTGCAAAGCGCGATGGCGGGCGTCGGAGGTGCGCGGCAGCGTTAGGAGGGAGTTTGCGTGAGGCGGCAAGGTGGTGACGGTGCTCGCGGTGGCGCGGTGGTGTAGGCTCGGAGACTAGTGGTGTCAATGAGCGAGATCGGTCACGTGTGCAAGGGAGGCCACGCGATGGGTGCGAGAGGAAGAATGCACAGCATTTTTCTATTTTTTTTTCTCTCCTCACCTCTCTCACGTCACTTCTCGCATCTCTTCTTTCTCACTCACATCTTTTCACTTTTCTTTCTCTTTTTCTTGGTCCCCAATGAAAGAAAGGAGAAATGTTTTCTCGACCAAGACAAAAGCTCTTTTTTTTTTTTGATTTTCCTTCTCAAACTTTTCTCTCCATTTTTCGAGAATCCCCCTCTGAAAATTTTTTTTTTCGCTCCCTTAGTCACGAAAAATGTAGCTCTCTTTTATAGTGATTCCAGACGGCCACTTTGTATGGTATTTTTCGAGTTTCCATCTTCCGTCGCATTAAAGCAAGGCTGCAAATCAAAGCAAGATTTCACAATCAACTCGATTTTTGCTCCGATTTATTCCGTTTTATAAAAATTCTTGCCCTTTGTTTCTTTGATTTTTAATTGTTTATGCATTTATCGAAATCTGAATGCTCATCCTAATTTCAAATTTCCATACTTCAATCAAATCAATTTCCCTCATTTTCATCTTTTTCTTTTTATTTGTCCAAAAAAGCAATTTTTATTTTCCTTATTTTCCTAGATTTTCTAAAAATAGGTGTCAACAGCTGCCCCTCTTTGAAGGTGAGCTCGTAGAGGTTGCCTTCAAAGACAAGTTGAGACCTAAATGTTAATCATGCAGATGTATTGAGTGACTCTTTTGTTTTTGTTTTTTTTTTGGGGGGGGGGGGAGACGAGTCCCATTTTGAAATGAAATTTATATGATGTATGGAAATGCTAATGCAAGTGATAAATGAACTTACCTAGAATTACTTACCTTCGGGGATGGTAGAATAACTTAAGATAGATTGGTGTTACGTGTCCAGGACCCGTACCATTCTACGGTCGCCCAGAATGGTAACATGACTTCACAAAGTGACTGCTTTCCCAGGACCCGTACCATTCTATGGTCTCCTAGTATGACATTGTTTGGTTGTGTCTAGGACCCGTACTATTCTACAGTCGCCTAAATAAAAAAAATGATTTTCCAGGACCCGTACCATTTACGATCGCTGAATGTGTTGTCTAGGACTCCATACCATTCTACGGTCACCTAAACGGGGATTCACCTTTCAAGACCCATACCATTCCATTCTAACTGAGGTTGTCTAGGACCCGGACCATTCTACTTTCGCCTAAACGGGACTTGTTTTCCAGGACCCGTACCATTCTACGGCCGCTACGAACTAAGGTTGTCTAGGACCCCTATTCTACGGGCCTTGAAAAAAAATGTTTTTTAGGACCCTTACCATTCTACGGTCGCCTAAATGAGGTTGTCTAGGACCCATACCATTCTTACAATGGCCTAAACGAAAAAAATGATTTTCTCGGACCCGTACCATTCTACGGTTGCCTAAACGGGAACTCACTTTCCAACACTCGTACCATTCTATGGTCGCCTGAATAGGGAAATAAATGTTGTCTAAGACCCGTACCATTCTACGATCGCCTAGACTAAGGTTTTGCTTGGCTAGGACTCGAACCATTCTTCAGTCGCCCAACCTTGCGACAGAAATCATCCGACCAGAACCCGAACTATTCTTCGGTCACCTTAATTAGATTGAATATAGAGGAAAAATCTTTAGGGGACAACTCCATTGAGTGTCGGTACTTGAAAAGGAATACCTGTACAATGACAAGTATTTAAAGTATGGATAGAGATAGACTTGCCTGATGACATCTCTGTTCCTTGGGGATATGTCTCATGCAAAACACAATTGTAGGAGAGGCAATATGCATTCACAGACATGCATTAATTCAAGTAAGGTTCATGCATGATGATTCCTGTCATTTTTGCATTACCCGATTTCCTTTGGAAAGAATTTCAAAAGGATATTCCAATCTAGATACATAAGTGTCATGGATGTGTCAAACGAGGGATCTTTCGATTTGAAAGGACTTTTCTCTCATTCTCATTAAAAATGCCATTTTATCCTAACTTTTGATGTAGGATTTGACAATCACTCTGTCGCACTATCATCTTGCCAAACAAGGGTTTGGGCAATCTCGCAAATGGTACGACCTTACCAATTTGAGAGGTCTTTAACGGGGACCGTAATGTGGGTTTGGTTAATGGGTTAAAAAAATGGAACTCTTTGAGTCGAGGCTATTGAAAGAAAGAGTGATATTCTATAATCATCTAACTTGGGTTTACAAGTCAAGAACCATATAAAATGAGAAAGAAATAATCTTACTCGCACTTCTTCAAGCGATGCTTAAAATATGTGAACTCTTACATTAATTCAAGTGCCATAATTAGAAGAGACTTTGCAAGGTTGTAACATAGGCTTGGTTCATGAGTTGAGAAATGAAAGGATCATTAGGCTTAAAAAGTGTTTTAGGGGGGGTTAAAGTTGGTGATCATCTCGACATTTCCACCACTTTCCTTCTCCACTGTCGAAGTTTTCTTATCACAACTCCATTGATTGCAACAGCATTTAAGAGTTTTTTGGTACCACCTTGCTGGGGATACGACTTACTATATCAAGAGTTTGATTTTTTTTCTTGGCATTGGCCTTGCTTTTACTAGGCACACTGCTTTTTCATGCCCCATTATTTTGCAACTTTTTTTTTTGAACTTGCACAACCATCCTTCTTTTTATTAGCATTCTAAGCCATGTTACTTGAATGGTTCTTTTCATCTTGCCTCGGTGTGGGGGATGATCACCAACTGGGTTTAATATGAAATAAATTCATAGGCTCAAGTGGGCTATGCAATGGATAGAAGTGTATAAGGTAAAGAAAGAACTGCTCTTCATCATCTTAAAGGCACTTCAAATTACAGCACAAGTTGCACTACAAAAGCAATATTCGAAGATTGATGCAAGTGGGAGAAAAAGATTCCTACCATTCATTTCAAATTGTCCCAATGTGGGATGATTCTTGACAATGATAATTTAAAAAAGAAAATCTCCATAAGTGTGTGGGGCTCAAAGGGGTTGAGCAATGGATCACCTGTAGTGTTTAGGATAGAGAAAAAGATGCCTCTCATCACCTTGGTTGATGTAACCTTTGCAAGATAGCCCTCTTCCTTGTGGGCATGGAATTTTTCACACAACTCACTAGGGGTTAGTGTATGAAACAGTGTATGGATCAAGGCTTGCCTTTCGTCATTCCAAAGTATCCCATTTGACTCATTCAATTTATTTCACACAATTCATTAAGGAAGAAAGATGTAAGATTTGCAACAAATTTGAACAATTCAACTCATTGAGGTAATTTATTCATCATAGAAATGCTTTGCAAAACATGACATGGCAAATGCTATCATGGGTAATACTTCTTAACAATATCAGAATTAACTAGAGTGGAAAACTCACAACCATCCATTTCTGTCAGGATCAAGGCACCTCTAGGTTGTACCTTCTTGACCACATATGGGCCATTGTAATTTGAAGCGAACTTGCCCCCGGGATCCAGAAAAATTGGCAATAGCTTCCTTTTAAAACTAGGTCATTTACCTCGAAATGTCTCGGCCGCACCTTCCGGTTGAACGACCTGGCTATTCTCTGTTGATACGCTTGGCCATGGCAGAGAGCTTTCAATATTTTCTCGTCGATTAAGTTCAACTGCTCAAATCTTTGTTGTGACCATTCCGCCTCAGATAAATCTACTTGGGATAAAACTCTCAAGGAAGGAATTTCCACTTCTAAGAGCAAAATTGCCTCCATGCCGTATCTAAAGCAAAAGGGGTTGCCCCAGTGGAAGTGCGGATCGATGTCCGATACGCCATCAGTGTGAAGGGTAACCTGTCGTGCCAATCTCGATAATTCACGGCTGTCTTAGCCAAAATCTTCTTAATGTTCTTATTGGCTGCTTCAACGGCCCCATTCATTTGAGGGCGGTAAGGGGAAGAATTCAGATGCTTGATTTTGAACTCTCCGAACAACCCATCAACAAGCTTGTTGTTTAAATTGGTCCCATTATCAGTGATGATTGCTTTAGGGACACCATAGCGAGCAATTATGTCACGTTTGATAAACTTCACAACATTACGAGCAGTGACACTTGTAAATGATGTAGCTTCGATCCATTTGGAGAAATAGTCTATCGCTACCAAAATGAATCGATGCCCATTTGAAACCTTGGGATTTATTGGGCCAATCACATTAATGCCCCACATCGAGAAAGGCCATGGCTCGAAAAACTGGTGTAGCTCAGTTGGAGGAACATTTATCTTATTTCCATGAATCTAGCAACGATGACAACTTCGAATATGCTGGATGCAGTCACTTTCCAATGTGAGCCAGTAGTAGACTAATCTCATAATCTTCTTGGCTAACATGTGTCCATTCATATGGGGGCCACATACCCCCTCGTGCACTTCTTGCATGATTTGAGTGGCTTCAACTGCATCTATACATCGCAACAAGACAGAATCGTAAGATCTCTTGTATAAATTCTCACCACTGACAAAAAATTTCGAGGCCATCGTCATAATGTACTTCCTATCAGCCCAAGTGCTTCCTTCAGGAAATTCTTGTTTTTTAATGTAATTCATGATATCGTAATACCATGGTTTTCCATCAGATTCTTCAGTCACAATCATACAATAAGCCGGCTTTGGCAAAACTTCTATTTTAAAAGGCTCAACCTCCAACCCATCAGTGACTTGCAGCATAGAGGACAATGTCGCAAGTGCGTTTGCAAATTGATTATGAGACCTTGGCAAGTATTCAAACGAAACATCTTTGAACTCTTTCACCAGATTTTCTAAATACTTGTGGTATGGGAGTAACTTGGCATCCTTGGTCTTCCATTCTCCCACGGTCTGTAGTATGATCGATGCGAATCTCCAAACACTATTAATTTAGCCACACCCATCTCAATTGTGGCCTGAAGCCCGAGGATGCAAGCTTCATACTCGGCTACATTGTTAGTGCATGGAAATATCAATTTTGCAGCTACCGAATGGTGTTGTCCATCTGGAGATATCAGAACCGCCCCAGTACCTAAACCAGATAGGTTTACAACTCCATCAAAGAACATCTTCTATGAGTCTCCATCTATACTCAAGACACGGTCATCAAGGAAACTATCATCATCATTAGGGACTCCTGAATTCTCGGCCAGTAGATCAGCGATCGCTCGGCCTTTAACCGACTTTTGTGGCATAAATTGCATATCAAATTCGGAAATAAATATTTGCCATTTGGCCAACTTACCCACCAAAGCTGGCCGATCAAGCAAGTACTTGATAGGATCATTCTCAGTCACGAGGAATGTCTGATAATGTAGTGTGTATTGTCGCAACCTATGCAACACCCACACCAATGCCACACTAGTTTTTTCAACATCAAAATACTTCAACTCTGATACAGTGAACTTCTTGCTTAGGTAATAAATGGCCCGTTCTTTTCTGTCAACAAGACTTTCTTGAGCCAGCATTGCACCCAATGACTCACTATGAATAGTGAGGTAAAGAATCAAAGGATGCCCTGATGAGGGTGGGACAAGAACTGGTGGATTCATTAGGTACTGCTTCAGCTTGTCGAATGCTTCTCAACGCTCATCATCCTAGTTGACTCGTGCATTCTTCTTTAGGATCTTTAAGAATGGCCTGGCAGTTTCAAAAAGTTGGAAATGAATCGAGCAATGTAATTCAATCTCCCCAAAAGGCTCCGGACTTCCTTCACCATCGACGGAGGTTGCAACTCGCGTATGGCCTCAGCTTTAGATGGGTCAATCTCAATCTCCTTACTATTTACAATAAATCCGAGTAATTTACCAGATGTTGCTCCGAACACGCATTTAGCGGGATTTAGACGAAGCTTGAACTCACGAAGTTGGTCAAACAACTTCTTCAAGGTTTGGATGTGGCTTCTTCCTGGTCGAGGTCTTTGCAATCATATGATCAACATAGACTTCGATCTCTTGATGCATCATGTCATGAAATAATGCTACCATGGCTCGCTGGTAGGTTGCCCCTGCGTTCTTGAGTCCAAATGGCATGACCTTATAATGAAAAGTTCTCCACGGGGTGATAAATGCAGTCTTCTCCTTGTCTTCCCCCTTCATCCTTATCTGATTGTACCCAGAAAAATCATCCATAAATGAGAATAGCTCAAAACTAGCAGTACTATCCACAAGGACATCTATGTGTGGTAATGGGAAATCATCCTTTGGACTAGCCTTGTTTAGATCCCGATAGTCAACACAAACTCGAACTCGACCGTCTTTCTTCATTACCGGTACAATATTAGCCACCCATTGAGGGTATTGTGAGACTTCAATGAATCCCACATTCAAAAGCTTCATTACTTCTTCTTCTATCTTCTTCGAGAGCTCGGGCTTAGTCCTCCGCAACCTCTGCTTCTTAGGTAGCATGTCTGGATTAATAGGGAGGCAATGCTCCACGATTGATGGGTCAAGCCCAGGCATGTCAGCATAGGTCCATGCAAAAATGTTTTGATATTCTTTCAGCAATTGAATTAGGTGCTCAGCCTCATCTTTGGGGAGACTTGCCCCAATCTTCACCTCTTTGGCTTCTCCAATGTCACTCAAATTAATAGTGATGGTCTGCTCAAATGTGAAGGCCTTAGTTTTTCATGTTGTTCCCAGCTACGCTGCACTTCAATGGAATCTTCAATCGAGTCTTCAGGACTATCATTATCAACACTTGTTGCAATGGATTGGACCATTTTTGCATCTTTGCATGCCATAAGATTGTTCTGAAACATGAAAGATAAATTAAAAGACAAACAGAGTAATCGCATCTTTGCTTTTCCTTTTTTTTTTGTAAATTCTTTGGCAAAAAATTTTTTTGAAACATTTTGACACGAGAAAGCACGATGAAGCCCAGGCCTCAGAGTTCTCCTTGGATTTTTCTTTTCTTTGGTTGGATATCATCACTGGGCTGGTTTGGTGTACCTCATCATGCCCTCAAAATAAAATTTATAATTTCATTGAAATTCATCAATCAATTACATTTATTGAATGGAAAAAATGCAACACTCAATTACTAAAAGAAACTGAAAACATCATTCATAAAATAATAAAAATTCCCAGGTAGGGGAATGTGCAAAGTAGTAAAAGAGTTACTCTTGTGGGCCAAAGCCCATCTCTTCTGGGGGTCCTTCATCAATAGCTCCTATGATGAGGTTGTCGAATAGGCTTGCAACTCCTTCTAGCTCATCATCGGGTTCTTTGTTTTCGAGGGTGTCGAATCATCCATGCCACCCCATCCATCCGGGACTATCTCACTAGGATCAATGTAGTAGCTAGGAGGGTTGAATACTTCACCAAATAATCAAACTTGCCACTAGGCTGCCCCAAAGTGTCTATCACTTTTGCTTCTTCATGCATCTTTCTTGGAGGACCGGGAATGTCTCGTGAATGCTCGGGGTAGTGGGTTTGCCTCCTCCTTTGGTTAGGTGGCAAGCTCCGCCTCTCTTGTCTTCGCCTCCGAACTTCCCCACCTAGTCCATGGTACCCTAAACCAGCAGAACGGGACCTCTAAGGGGCTTCAATGGGGCTTCGAATGCCCTGACTATTTCTCCCAAGACCATTGCCAGGGACAAAGTCATTCCCAACCATAACTCTTCCTACCATGAGGGTAGCATCTGAAACTTCAAGAGTGGGTGATGAACCCCATTGGGAAGCATATATAGTGGACACCAACCCAAATGAGTGGTAACTCGATTCGAGCTTGACATCAGGTTCCACATAGGGGATAGCCATCTTATGATAAATCCGATGGTCTTCTTCGCCATGCATAGTGACCAGCTTCCTTTTGATCACGAACTTCACAGTTTGATGTAGACTTGAAGGCACCGCTTCAGCAGTATGTATCCAAGGACGACCTAGTAGGAAATTAAATGCGGTAGGAATGTCCAGCACTTTGAAGGGAATGTTGAAGACGACCGGTCCTATTTGTACATCGAGATGAATTTCCCTGATCACTTCCTTTCTTATTCCATCAAAAGCTCGCACCGAAGTCTTCGCGGCATGTATCCTTGACGGGTCTACCTTAAGGTGATGAAGAGTGGCCAATGGACAAATGTTCAGAGCGAACCCATTATCAATGAGTACTCGGGACACATGAGAAGACTTGTGCTTAACGGATATGTAGAGTGCTTTGTTATGTCCCCTGCATTCAAGAGGAAATTCCTCATCAGAGAAGGCAATCAAATCCTTAAGAAGGACCAATCCCATAAATTCTTCCAGTGTGTCTGCTTCAACCATCTCTAGCACACGAATTTCACTCAGCACCTTCATTAGCGACTTCTGATGAACAAGGGATGTCATCAAGAGCTCGAGTAAGGAGATTTGAGCGGGCATCTTTTGTAGTTGGTCAACCACGTTACACTCGCTTGCTTTGATTACGGCTAGAAACTCCTTAGCCTCTTCATCAGTGATCGGCTTTGCAGGTTGAGCACTAGCTTGACCATAGGTCCGACCAAACCTTGTAACAAGGTCCACATCCAGGTCATAGGACCAAGGCACTGCCTTATCATTGACATACTCATACGGCTGAGGCACCTCTATTACTATCTCTTCGTTAGATGCATCTTCTAATGGGGGCATGTCCACGAGTGAAGGATCAATTCCTTCCTTGTTGGCATCAAGCGTAGCCTGCTCCTCTTCCCAATTAATAATGATATGGGAAATAGTGGAAACTATGCAGTTATGGTTAGTATACACGATGATGCCGTCATCCACCATTTTGGCAACTCTTTCCCTCATCAATGATAGGGGAATATCTTCATGATGTGGATAATACCCAGCTCTCACTAGGCCGTTGTAAGCATCTGCCATATGTATTTTCGAGTTCTTGATTCGACCGGCTTCAGGTTTCAGGATAGCATTGATTGTACCTTCATGCTCTGGTAGCGGATTTTTCTAGACATTTGGCCAAGCATTTTAAAACGAAAAGGCTTTCGTGTCCAAGAGGTTTTGGATCTTGTGCTTGAGGGTGAAACATTCATCAGTTGAATGCCCCAATTCACCGCTATCGTAGCCATACTTCTTCCTCGAGTCGTAACCACGAATGCTTTTGTGGTTAGGGCGCTTCGGTTCACTATTAAGCAAACATTTCTTTCTTAGAATTGTCAACACTTGGGATGGAGATCTAGGGAGAGGAGAGAACTGCCTTCTTGCTTGGGCATATGATTGATGGTCGGTGGTTTGCTATTGCCTTGGATTCATTTGGAAAGCTGAGGAGCAATTGGCACTTTCTTGGATATAAGCCGCATTTACATCAACGATGGCTTCTTTTTCCTTCTTGATAGAGAATCTTTTACTTGATGGTTCAGTAAACCATCCTTCCCTTATCCCCATCTCGATTTGTTCTCCCATAGGAATAAGTTGATTGAAGCTCTCCACGTATGTGCTAGCCATCCGATTACGGAACTCAGATGGCAGAGTCTTGACAAATAACTTCATCAACTCTTTGTTAGTAGGCTTATGAGTGATTTGAGTCGCCAGATTTCGCCATCTCACAGCGTATTCCTTAAATGACTCGTTCTTTTTCTTTTCCATCCGCTCCAGGTCTTCTTAGGAAGGTATGATGTCCATATTAAACTTATACTGCTTGAGAAAGGCGTCAGCCACTTTGTTCCAAGAGTCAAAGAGGTTCACGTTCTTCATTACGTACCAATTCAGTGCGGGCTCGATCAAACTTGCATGAAATGATTGGATCATGAGGGGCTCATTTTTTACATGCTTTGGGCCATGCGCACGTGGTACATTTGCAAATGAGACTTTGGACAAGATGTCCCATCATACTTCTCAAATTCGGCATCTTGAACTTGCTCGGCATTTTAACCTTCTCATAGACCGAAGGTCAAATGGGAGTGAGCTTTGTGACTTCTACGGTTGTCTCACTTTCTCCTCTAGCTTTGCAAAGCACTCATCTTGATTTTTTGGCCTTTCCAAGAACCATATCATCTTCCAGCTCAGGCATGTCGTCATCACTCATTTGGGCCATGTTTTCCTGCTTCGAGACTACTATTTTGGGGAGAGCGGGTGCAGGAGTCGGATTCACTTGGAGAGACTGGATTTGAGGTGTTATTAGCTGCTTAAAGGCAGCTAATTGTTTGAGCTGATCTTCCATGGTGGAAATATAATTGTGCATCTCAATTTGGTCAGCCATTTTAACCCTTGATTGAGTAACAATGGACGAGCGTGGCGGAGGATCCGTTATTACCTAAATAAAAAAGATAATGTAAGAACCAATGATAGAATATTAAAATGGCCCATGACAATGGTCTAATCGCCTCATTTTATTCAAAATTCACTAAAAACATTAAACCAAACAATGAACTAAGAATTGAAATTCAAGTTCCTAAACATTAAATCTAAAATTGAAACATTGAACTAGAATTTAAAATCAAAGTCCTTAAACATTGAATTAGGAATCAAAATTCAAGACATCTCATTTTATATGCTTTCGAGATCCCAACGCCTTGCGAAGCTTCTTATTTTCAGCTTTAATCATTTCCACTTTCCACTTAAGATGCTCAATTTGTGCATGTTGGGTGGGCTTTTTAGTCACATCGGCACCACTTGGACATAAGGTTGCGGAATCGGAGTTGTTGGATGTAGAATGCCGACACATGGTGAATCTCCTCCTCGCCTTTCAGTCTCTTGGGCACCGAAATCTTCTCCGGATGGCATTCATTCCATGCAACAATGATCATTTGGATCTCATTGAAGTAGTTATAGTCTGTTAGAACAAAACGTACTTGGAACAACTCTGTCTTGAGTGGCGGAGGATCTTCTTGAAGAGCTTTGTACTGACGGGCCACCTTATATGGGTAATAAGAAGTCCCATTCGGAAGGCCCAGCAATGGGATTGGCCCATCATATTTGTGTGAGAAACGAGCCTCCTCAACTCGGAATCATTTAATATGCCATAGGAATGCTTTAGGATTAGGATCTTTTAAAAAATTAATCAAATAAGCGTACTATTTATTTGGAGAAAAACGTTCTAGAACCGCAAATTTTTGTATGGGGTGCCTAAAATCGTCAATCTTAAATTGTTTCATAAGGTGCCCAAACCCTCTTATGTGGGAGAAAAACCATATTTGCAAAAGTTTAGGGAGGGCACGCATGGTCTTTTCCTTGTTTTATTTGAAACGGGTTAATGACAAAAATGTTTCAGCTAAAACCATATTGTCATAATTTAACCGTCATAAACACAATTAACCACCCATGAAATTGAAGGATTAATGGCATTTCTTCGATAAGGAAAAACGATTAGCCTGAAAAATACTAACATGAAGATCCTAGCTTTTGAAATCATTGATCGATTTGCAAAACATTCTTCCAAAAATGAAAATGGGCATGCAAAACAATTGGCTTTGACAACTTTCCTTACTCTTTTGGCTTCGATTTCTAAGAACTGTGATAATTTAGAAATATAATCTATACAAATAGGTGGTCTAACAAGTTCCTTTTCCAAGGGCATTCCAATGGCAACACTATATTTTTCAAGTGTTGGAGTCAGTTTATACTCACCAAATATGAAGGTGGAAGTTTGTGGACACCATAAATGAGGGAGTGCTTGTATCACACTGGAGTGGATGTTGATCTCCAATAGTGGGAGAAGTCGGGCAATCCTAGTCTTCACATATCTTTGGCCCTCTTGATTGGTCCAGCCACATCTTGAGCTCTTTTTTGGGAGTGGAAATGAATTGTACATCGGTCCTCCCCATAGCATATAAAGCATATAAAACAAGACGCGACGAAACCTATTGTCATGGACCGACAAAATTGCAATAAAGTAAGTAAATTGCGAAGTAAGAATTTAGATAACTTACTTTCACCAGAAGGAATGACAAGCACATAGACACACACATGAAATGTGAGGCTCAATTTCTACCTAAATGGCTTAACAAAGTAGAGCTAAGAGGATGATTTGACTGCCGCAGTCTCGCGTAACGTGTTAAGTCCCTTTAACTCCGGCTCAGTCAAATAGAATGCCTAATAATCACGTAGTCTCACGGATATGGATAAACGCATTCGACACCATGAAAAACTTTTGGGGAAAAGAAGGTCAACATCTACATAGTAGTCTCGTTTTGGAGGAAGTATCTTTCTCAACACCATCCTAAAAATCGTATCGCAGCCTGGGTTCGGCAACAGGTTGTGTGTGCAATAGGGTAGTGCTAAAAGTAGTAAAACATGCACAATTGTTTAAATGCAAACAACACTCTAATCAGGAAAAATAAATCATTAATCCGAACACCTTCCTGCAAGATAAGGGTTAGCAAAGACTACTCCCTTTATACCTCCAATCTGTAAGAACATTTAACACCTTAGAAATGTTAGGGACGTAAATGGTGTCCTCGCTGCCAAACAAAAACATTTAAAAAAAGAAAAAAGAAAAATTGGCCTAAGTCCACTAAGCGTTTTAATACAAGTCCCTAGTAGAGTCGCCAAGCTGTCGCGATCTAAATTTTAGGTGCATCACCTAAGTTTAGGCTAATGGATTACTAGTCTTTAAACTTAGCTCGGGCTCTCCCAAGTTCATACCAATTCATGACTTACGGTTCAAATATTTATCATGCAAATGATTATTATTTAGGAGTTGTCACTAATCAATTTACGGTAGGTCGATTAGACACCTAAATAAAATAAAAGGAGATTTATTTTATTTTTACGAACTAGAGACTAAGGGTATGGGGACTTGATTACACTAGAATTTTCTAATGCCCTTTCGGTACCATTTCTTTTTAATTTTTCAAAATGTTTTTGTAGGCAGCTGATTTATTTTAATCTAAATTACTAACATGCAAAGAGGTGATCACACGAGTGCTCAACCATTATTGGAAACATTCAATAAAATGAAATAAATTGTATCACATGAGGCTAACAATTTTTTGGTTTTCTTAGATTTTTTTTTATGAAATGCATTTCTAACTATATGACCTAATTTTACTAACAAGCAAATTCTAATTAAATGATCCTATTTAACATGCAACTAGTTGACATGCACCTAGTATTTTTGTATTTTTTTATTGAAATTCAGAATTAATAAAAACCCTAGTTAAACTATCTAAAAAATAATTTTCTAATTTATTTTAGGGATTAATTTGACTTAAACCCTATCCTATCTTAGCAAACTATTTTTTTTAAAGTGAGATAATTAAAATGTGTTATCTAAGATCTTATTTAAAAAGATTGGTTTAGGTCCAACCTAACTTAGTTCTAAAAAATGCACCCCTAAAAATGTAATCCTAAGAAAATTCTAATTTACCATACCTACATGTTTGATTTACTAACCCTATATGCTAATCTTTTGATTTTTTGATTTTCTGATTTTTTTTAGTTTTTTTTTTCCAAGATAAGTAATTATTAAATAAATATTAAATCTAAGCTATCAACAAAATAAAGGATTAAAATAATCAAAAAATAACCTGTTGTCTCACGGATTAAATTAACGATTATTCTAACCCTAATTATCACAACAAAGAGATCAAAATAATTAAAAATATGATCCGAAAGTCTTACAGATCAAATTAAATAATCATTGTGATTTAACAATTGAAATTCCAAAAAAAGCCCAACAATTAAAATAATTAAAAAAAATGATCCAATGTCTTATGGATCAAATTAATAATCATAATAATTTTGGACAAAATTTTTGCGGATAACGCCTACAAAAATGACAGATATTAACACCCAATATTACAAATCAAATAACTAAACTAAAAACGCTATCAAATTAAATACACAAAAAGATACATAGCAAATAAAAAGAGTAAAATAAACTAAACTAAATAAAGTGAAAAGTAAAGTAAAAAGTTTAAAAAAAAATAAAAAGAAAACTACCTAAGGGAATCGACAGGGAATGGCGTCGGGCGGTCGTTTGACCGGTCGTCGGAGTTCCGGTGGGGGCTCGGCCGTGGGGTCTCGAGCGGCGGACGTCGAGGAGCGGAGCGGCGAGGACGGCCGATCAAGTCGTGGGCCAGCGCGGGTCGACGATCGAGCGGATCTCGAAGTCGTGGGTCACCGGCGCGATGAGCACGTCGGGCAGATCCGGTGCGGGCGGAGGCGGATCGGCGAGCGTCGGAGATCAACGGGCGGCGTCGCGGGTCGAGGCTGCGGTGTTGTAGCGGCACGGCATCGGCGAGGGCGGGAGCACGGCCGTCGAGTGCAAAGGCGCGACGGCGGGCATCGGAGCGCGGCAGCGGAGTCGAGGGGTTGCTGCGTCGGCGGCAAGGTGGTGACGGTGCTCGCGGTGGCGCAATGGCAAGTAGGCTTCGGGGGTGGGGGCGTCAATGAGCGAGATCGGCGCATCAAGCTTCGTAGGGAGGATGCAGGCGATGGGTGCGAGAGGAAGAAGATACACAGTAATTCTATTTTTTCTTCTCTCCTCACCTGTCTCTCGTCACTTCTCTGTCTCTTCTCTCAGCACTTTTTACTGACTTTTCTTTCTCTTTTCTTGGTCAGAGAAAGAAAGGAGAAATGTTTTCTCTGACCAAGACAGACGAAAGCTCTTTTTTTTTTTTTTTGCATGAATTTCCTTCTCAAACTTTTCTCTCCATTTTTCGAGAATCCCCCTCTAAAAATTTTTCTGAATTCGCTCGCTTAGTCACGAAAAATGTAGCTCTCTTTTATAGTGATTCCAGATGGCCACTTTTTATGGTATTTTTCGAGTTTCCATCTTCCGTCGCATTAAATCAAGGCTGCAAATCAAAGCGAGATTTCGTAATCAACTCGATTTTTGCTTCGATTTATTCCATTTTATAAAAATTCTTGCCCTTTGTTCCTCTGATTTTTAATTGTTTCTGCAATTATTGAAATCTGAATGCTCATCAGAATTTCAAATTTCCTTGCATACTTCAATCAAACAATTTCCCCCATTTTCATCTTTTTCTTTTTATTTGTCCAAAAATGCAATTTTTATTTTCCTTATTGTCCTAGATTTTCTAAAAATAGGTGTCAATTGTCAAGCGAGCATCAAGTGGCAAGCGGCATGAGTGATCCAAAGCGAGCGAGGTGAGTGTCAAGTGGTGAGCGGAGAAATTGTCTCTTTTGATTTTGGAAAATTGAAGACTAAGATTACAAATAAGACAAAAGAGAACGAATATTAGAAAAAGATGCCATAAGGTGCCTTTTTGGACACCGTGAAGACTCCTCACAAAAATATTTTCCTCATTCGCAAATTATGACTATTGATGCCGTAAAAAACATTAAAAACCTAAGTTATTAAAGAACAATGTAAAATTACTTGAATTCCTCACTAAAGAGTTGTTTAATGTTGTTGACGCCATTTATTTTAAGGTTTTCTCTACATAAAAAAAAATTGTATATATATAGTCATGGTTGGTCCGAGTTTGACCGACCTAGAACTCTCAAGACCGAGGATTAACCCGCACAGTGCTGGTCCAGGAATTCCAAGACCAAGGACCGATCCAGTCTCATTGAGAATCAGACCAGGACCGGCAGGGTTGGGCTGGGGGTTGACCTTGGACCGATACTCACCCCTAGTGAGCATAGTCCAGGTTGGGCCGGTCTACCCCCTAACCCTAGGATCAAACTACATAGTGTCGGTCCTCAATTTTTGGGATTGAGGACCAGACTAAGGATCGGACTGACCCAATGGGTTCGGTCTGGTTTCAACGAACCGATAATTTTTTATTTCATTTTTTATACTCCTTAAAAAAACGATTGAAAATTGGAGTAAGCTAATGGGTTTAGTCCGATTTCAATGTCAACCCGGGACCAACCAATAATTTTTTATTTCATTTTTTGTATTCCTTAAAAGGGAAACCAGGGATTGTATTGACTTAATGGATTCAATGATGAGCGAGGTTAGCTAAGAAAGGCAAGCGGTGAGGGTCAAGTGGGGTGAGTGTCGAACATAATGAGCATCAAATGTTAAGTGAGGAGTAACAAGCCAAGCGAGCATCAAGCGATGAGTGGCATGAGGTAATGAGCGGCACAAGTGACCTAAAGCGAGTAGGTGAGTGTCAAGTGATGAGCGGAAAAGTTGTTTCTTTCAATTTTGGCAAATTGAAAACTAAAAGGACCAATAAGTCAAAAGATAATGAATACTAGAGAAGGATGCTATAAGGTGCCTTTTTGGATGCCGTGAGAATTCCTTACAAAAACATTTTCCTCATTTATAAATTATGACTATTAACGCCGTAAAATATATTAAGAACCTAAGTTATTAAAGAACAACATAAAATTACTTGAACTCCTCACTAAAGAGTTGTTTAATGTTGTTGACGTCGTTTATTTTAAGGTTTTCTCTATATAAAAAAATTATAAATAATATGTCAAATATATATTTATATAGTCAGGGTTGGTTTGGGTTAGATCGACCCAAAACTCTTAGAACCGAGGATCGACCCGCACGACAGGTGCTGGTCTAAAATTCTAAGACCAAGGACCGACCCAATCTTCTTGAGAACCCGATCGGGACCGGTAAGGTTGAGCCGATCTAGGGTCAGTCCAGAGTTGACCATGGACTAATGCTCACCCCTACCTGTGATTTGCACACAAACAAAACTATGTATGAGTTGTTTGAGAAAATCACACTACAAGTCCTAAACCTTATGTACAAACGCAATTGAGTCATAAACCTTACAATTGGTTCAATCAAGTTTTAAACATTTACTGGAAGTATAATTGAGTTCTAAACATCTTGATTTGTTCAATCATGTCCCATACCATCTTTGAAAAATGCAATCAATTCCATAAATTTTATTGAAAAGTGCAATTTAAAGATGTCACATAACCACTTTTTATGTGACATGTAGGTAATTTTTGGTATTATTTATTGAAAAAGTTTAACACTCAATCATATTTCGTACATGAGGTTTTGGATCAACTATCCAATTTTCCCCTGTTGTTTTCATGTACCAAAAAAGGGATACTCTCACAAAGCCCAATTAGTGAAATTTTTTAAACGTAAAAATAAATAAATAATAATATAGCTAATCACATGTAGCAAAATATTAAGCTAACTAGAAAGAAATCATTAATGTCATTAGAAAGATCTGTTAAAATTCAAAAATGAAAAATGCTTGAGATCTTGACTTTGCAACTTATAATGAAATCATTGTGTATTGAATGGCTCTTCATTCTTTTCAATCAAATCAAATTGCTCTAGAAGGATTCTCTAATGACCTAAATCAAGACAAGTGATATTAATTCTACATAAAAATATATGAATTAAAGACAAGACCATAATATGAATAATGAATTAGTAGACAAAAAGTTATCTTGTGATTCAAATCTCATAGATAAAGATGTGCAAGGTCCTAAAACATTACAAGATTAGTCTAAGGATCGCATGAGTCAATGTGAATGTTTGAAATAAAAAAAAAAAGTCTTTTGATCTAATTCCATACAGATTTTACTTGATGTAGCTCAAATGTTTGGTTGATTAAGAAGATTCACATGACCATGACATATGATCCTATATTATTTCATACAAATACAAAAGTCAATGTAGAGTGAAGCAATTCATTTCAAATATTCCAAAAAAAAAAAAAAAAAGGTTTGCTCCCATTGTCCAACTCTCTGTTGTACTGCGCTCTCTAAGTGTGCTTGTTCCCCCTAGGTCCCTGAAGGGCAAGTGCGTAGGGTAATCTTTTGATAACACAAATTCCTATTTCTCAATGATATCCAAAACAAAATAATAGTATGTAACAATGACGATTGAAATCCTTCTATTCTTCCTTGATTGCAAATTAGATTTTGAGAGTAGCTACAATGACCCATTTGATTTAAATGCCCAAGTGAGTTAAAATCAATGAATTTCTTGTGCTCTCATCCTAGCATATTGTTTTCTTCTACAAGAAGTTCAAATGCATTAATTTAGCAACAAATTAATGCTAGAGTTCAAGTTGAAAATAAATATATGAGAAAACTATATTATGTTATTAGTGAAAAAAAACATTTGTAAGTTTTGAACTAAATTGCGTTGATTTTAATCCAAACCATACGCAGCAACTTATTTTTAACGTAAAATCAACAAATCTTCCTTGGTATCAATTGGATTCTTGAATTCATTTTCTCTGGATTGACTAGGTCTCTTTTCTTGGATTGGATCTTTTATTTGGATGCTTTGAGTATCATTTGGATAGAAATTGATTGGGTGCTCTTTAGCTTGATCGAGGTTCGCAATCTGAATCTTTTTATTTACTTCCTTCAATACTTGCATAACAAATTTGAAATCCTCTATGGATTTTCGACCTTCTTCTACAATCTAAATGGCATGATTAAATAAGTTATTGTACTAGATGTTTGGCTAGTCAAAATTGACACTCTTAGATATGGAGTTTGAAAGGTATGGATCCTTTAAATCTTTTCTCCATAAAGACAATATGTAGTTACTCTATATCTCATTAGTACTACTAGAGTAACTAAAATAGTGCCAATTAGTACGTAATTGCTCTACCAAGACAATACATTCTTACACGAGATGTCACATTCGGCAGTGATTCAGCCATATAGTGCTACTTGGTTGAGTCATCTTGTCAAGAGCGCTATTAGAGTTACTAAAAGTGTCACGAAAGAGTTCTTGCTAAATGGAGTTCATAATTTTCACAACCTTAGACAAAGACAATGACAAAGGACTTGATAAAGAGGAATATGATATAGAGTTCTTCTCGTTAGTTTACAGTAAATTTTGATAAAACTGTGTCATGCGTGTACTAGTTTAAGATTTTTTGTGAAAAAGTTAATTTGGCATGAATTTATTTCACAAGCATCTCAGTTTGAGATTTTTTTATGGCATTAAACCATTAATTGATCCACATAGACTTGCCATGTGCATTCAAGTTAGCAATCTAGTGGCGTTATTTAATGAAAATTAATAGAGAGTAAATACATCACATGCGTATTAATTTAGGGTTTTCGACGGTAAAAAGAAAATTAGTTTAAAGTCTAGTTTAAGATTTTCCATACTATTTATCCTTAAAAAATAACTATTTTTTATTTCTTTTTTCAATTTTTTTCATTCCAAATTTTATTTCCGAAAAGATATAGCCTTTCAAAGGCAAAAGTTATAAGTTTGAAACAATAACAAGTTAAAACATAATCGCCTTTATATTTTTTCGATGTAGAAAAGACACCTCTTAGTTTGTAACCATCACTCATATCTTTTCAACACGAGAAAAACAAGGCACTATATCAACAAAAGATCTATATGTTTTGTATATCAATTACCCCATACATCCTTGTAACATTGAAAGACTAGGCAACATTATTTTGACAAGAATCAAGTAAACATGGTATAAGGAGGTGTCGGGCATGGATTGTAGTGTTACGATTTGAGGATGTAATGAGAAGTTCGAACGCATACGTCCTCAGTTGAAACATACAGTGATCAATCGGCCACTAAGACGTAATAGCACTTTTTATATTTGAACACTGTTCGTTCGGGCATTTTAACAAACATATGGCAATCAATTCAACCGAGAAGCAAGAATGCAATATCTAAGCATCAATCTAAACTCAGACTATCACAGCAACAACAATGGAGTGTGTTTATGTCGCTGATAGATCCTGATCCAGCACAATTTTCACAGAAATCTCAACCGGACTCCTTTGCCTCTGCTATGTATGAAGAACATCCGAAAACAGAGCATGAGCTCCTACCTGAACAAGATGTGATTATGGTCACGGTTGACTGTTAAAACTAGTGAGACGTCCTCAATGCATCACCATTGATGATCGGTGCTGCTGAGAAAGTCTTGAACTAACTCGAAGTACTCCGTGCTCATCAATCACCTCCTTTCGAACTTTGATTCCTCCTCTGCGCAGCGACGAAGTGACGAAGTTAGGCAACAAAGCGATTCAGCCATGAAATTGCTCTAGAAAGATATGCAACTGTGACTGGCTTCAACAATGGGCAAGGACGCTGAACATGATCCAGAGCGCTGAAGATGAGAGAGAGAGAGTTTTACTCGGTTTGTGTGTGTTCTTGCTTTGCTCGATTCCTCAGCTCTCACGCGTGCTCTAAGCTTCAGAGAGTTTGTTGTGGTTGTTGTTGTGAATTCTCCTGCACAGTATGGAATCTTGAGCTTATAAGGTATCTCCAGTGCTGCAGACTAGAAAGAAAGAGCATGAGAGAAGTTCAATTGGCGGTGATGAGCGTTGATGCTTTGCTCCGCCACCGCCGAGGCTGTGATGGAGAGCAAGGGGGGGGGGGGTGGGTTTGACGGACAGACGGCGGCTGTTCCTGACGAGAGATGGTAGACAATCGGTTGACGGTGATGGATCTGAAAGTGAGAGGCATAGATCCGGGAATCGACTGCCGAGAGGGATATCTCAGGTCCGTCACCTTGTGTGTTCTCCTGTTAATTTCTGAGGCATTAATGACGTCCACGCTCCTTTTGAGCTCTCTGTGAACCCAACTCTCAGGTGTGAGAATGGCGCCCCCTTTGAAAAGCCCAACAACGCATATATGGAGTGCATTTCTTAACTCATATAAATATTAAATGGGTCATAAATAGCTTTAAACATAATGTAAGTGTTAAATGGATCATAAATGAATTTACAATTTATTTAGACCCAACTCATCTCCGTCTTTCTTCATTCTTTATGGCTCTCATTTGTTTTGTGCTCATTGACCCTGCATTCTTATCTTAATTTGAATATGATTTTTTATACATTGGGTGAAATATAGAAGTGTTTTACTATGCACTTTTATCTTAGTTTGAATATGATTTTTTGTACATTGAGTTAAATATAGAATTATTTTAATAATATGGGTCAAGTCAAGTTGAGTATGAGTCATTAAATTTATATTATATAAAAATAGATCAAAATTGATTAAATTAGTCTATTTATATCGACCCATTTTCAATTCAATCCGATCCACCCGATTGACCGGTCTAATTGTAACTCATGAGCTGAGGAACCATGGGTCTATTAAGCTCGGGTGTTGATGAAAGCTTTAAAGGCCAAATGTTATGGGCACGGGTTTGGGTTTCTTCATGGGCCAATGCAAATGGACCGATGGCTGAATGGGGCTGTCTTTTTATTATTATTATTTTTTTGTTATTTTAATAAGAACCAAGATTTCAATTGTGGGCTAAAATTCACATGTTAACAAGTATAAAACTTTGCTAACATAATAATCTTTGAGCTATTGTGAAAGTAATAACATGTTGTCAGTCATAAATTCTTGAAAGAAGAGACTCCATATTATTTATTACTTTTTTGTCCATGTTTAAGCCTCAATATATAACATTTTTGGATCATTTCAATAGCCGATACTTTTTACTACTGCATGCTATGTTGTTTTTTCTGTGGCAAGTCAAATACAAGGGAAGTTTAGTTAAAAAAGAAGAAGATAAATGGCAAGTATATCTTGAACTGCATCCTACAATATGAGGAGTTCATAAAAGCATGAAGAGAGACACCTTATTTGGCCATTCCTTTAATTGCTTTCCAAGAAATTTTTATAAATTAATGATTCTCTGGATTTTCTTTCCATAGTCATATCTTTCTTGCATTCCTAGCAGAAATACACGCCCTATATACATGCTGCCGATGCTCATAGCCCATACGCGTCAAAACTTTCCACCCCTTTCTTTTCTCAGTTTGCTCCCTCTTTCCCGGCAACAAGAAGGGTAGAAGGGTCACCAGCAAGGAGCTGGAATCTATCTCCATTTTCCTTCTACTAGGGCCCGATCCCTGCCTCCGTGGGCTTGCCCCGGCTCTCTGCCGCCGTGGACCTACTTACCTTTGCTTACTCTGTGGTGAAATGCTTGATCTGCAGCGGGAACGCTTTCTTGAAGGAGTCCATGCCTAATGCTATCGATGAGTTTTGATAATCCAAATGATCCAAACGAGTTACATATATATATATATATATGTGTGTGTGTGTGTGTGTGTGCGCGCGCGTGCGTGTGTGTGTGTGCGTGCGTGCGTGCGTGTGTGTGTGTTTTTTTTTTAATTTCCTAACTAAACTTTCTTTTCATTTTGACTTGCAGCAGCAGAAGCAAATCGGCAGCGGCTGGTCACCCGGGGATGACTAAAAGTTTCGGTAACTTAAACTATCCAGATAATTACATACTGATGAATGTGGTTGTTGAATGCAGCACTACAAACTCTTTCCTTATATTTTTGAAACATTTATTTCCTTCCATTTTGTGTGGCAGAGCAACAGGGCAAATGAGAGAATTTATTGACGATCGAATTAGGATGATAGATGCTGGCAACATAATCAACGATTACTGTATTGATGTGATTAGTATTTATATCGATGTGCTTAGTAAATTTAGGCAATGCAAATAGCGGCAAATAGTTATTTGAATCGTTATGTCCCGCTTGATATGCTTAGTTGATTACTTATGAAGTTGTCGATTCATTTGCATGGGAAGATTTTATCGGTAAAATAATATATTAATTTTGGCCAAGGTTAATTAGTGACCTCTAATTACGAGATTCTAGTTAAATATCTAACAAGAACTCCATAACTAATCTTAGCCCCGTAAATAGTTTGCAGATAAAAATCTTCCCATGTGATTGACTCCGCAACTTAGTGACTAGCGAACCAAGATATCAAGCAAGCGAGGCAATCCAAACAATAAAAAGCCTCTACTTTCATTACCTAAACTTACTAGGCACATCAATGTAAATACAAAATACATCGATATATTAATCTTTAAACATGTTAATAATATCTAATTTCCTAATTCAATTATCGACAAATTTCTTCTCATTTGTGTCACCGTGCCACAGTGCCAAACGAAAGGAAATAATTGTTTAAAAAATATAAGGTTTGTGTTTGTAGTGTCGCATTCAAATTCAACAACATTCATCAATATGCAACTAATTTGGCAATGTGTTGTTGCTGTTTTGTTTTTTCTATTGCAAGTCAAATAAAAGGAAAGTTTACTTAAGAAATAGATGGCAACTATGTCTTGAATCTCGTTCAACAATACTTTATTTGATCATATCTATTTAACTTTCTAAGAAGTGTCGTATTCACTAATATTGCTTTGGATTTTTTTTCCATGTTCACTTTTTTCTTACATTCCTAGGAGACGCCCTGCATAGATACTACCCTTACTCAAAACATGTTCATCATCGGAATCATATCTTCGGCCTTGCAAGCTTGCCATGGGCGGTCGTCTGCATCCACATCCCATCCCCTGGCTCGACTATCTCCATGTGATCAAGTCAGCTGTTGTGTCTTTCTCTCTTTCCTCCATATGTCCCCCAGGGCGACAATGTCCGCACGATAAATTAAATGTTTATCGCGAAGCTGGGATGCGGCAAGGAAAGAGACAGGAAAACGTAAGTCTTGAAGGAGCTCGACGACGTGGAGGCGTGCAGGAGGCATATGCTTGAGACAATTGATGGGATAGCAGCATCAAGGAGCGGCAGAGAGAGGGTGAGAAGGCTGCAGGAGGCAGCGATTGGGCTAGAGAATTTTTCGCATTGTTCATAATCCATTAGCAACCTAAGCCTCAGTCGCCTTCTCCAGCCCAATCACCACCTCCTTCAACCTCCCCACCATCTCTCAGCTGCCTACTAATGGCCCATCTATTCATCGCTTCAAGCATGTCCCTCGCGCATACTTCCATGTTATCAAGCTCCTTTTTGACTAGTGTCTTCATGTCTCTTTCCTCGCCACATCTTGACTCCATGATAGCCGCCGACTCTATCATGCGAACATAGTCGCCCCAGGGACACAATGAGGAAAGAGACAGGAAGATGCAACTGCCAACTTGATCGCATGGTGATTGTGCCAGGGGATATCCTTGGGATGCGGATGTGGACAACTGCCCTTGGGGAAGCACACAGGGCCATAGATGTAATTCCATGACAAATGTGTTATGAGTACAGATAGTATTTATATAGGATGTGTGTTTTCTCCTAGGAATAATAAGAATGTGATACTGAAAATATCCAAAGCGTATTAGTTAATAAGAGATTTCTTGAAAGCAAATAATTGACACGACAAATAAAGTGCCTCGTCATGCCTCTTAATCTCGTCATATTCACCACGTGGTTCAAGATAAACTTGCCATTTATTTCCTGACTAAACTTTCCTTTTATTTGACTTAAAGTTGCAAAAGCAACGGCGCAGCACCATGGATATTGTTGCCGATAATATTATTGAGTTGGAGGAACACCCCAATGGGGGTTGCGAGGCAATACTCCTGAGTTGTTAGAGGGCTTTTATAGTTTGAATTCATATTTTATTGAGAGTTCAGACGTTGGTTATGAATAGGCACTAAGTGTATATATTCTATTTCTTTTGTAATTGAGGGTTGAAACATAAATGTGAGAGGACTTAATTATAGTGGAATTTTTAGTGGATGTAGCTCTAGTTTAAAGATAAATTAGGATAAACATCATGTGTAAATTTTCCTTTCTCACTTTTACTCTATATTTCGTTTTGCTTAAATGCCTAAGCCTAACAAATCTCATCTTATCCAATAATTCTTGTGAACTTAATTCATATGCATATGAGTTCATCATCGTCATCATCGCCACCATCTCTATTGCCTACGATTGTTTCTTTAATGAAACTCAACCTCTGCTCATTGACCACTTTCTACTCCCTACGGTCATCCCCTCCTTCAGCCTATCGTCTTCCCCCGACATTGCCTCAGCCGCCTTCTCCAGTCCAATCGCTGCCTTCCTAAGCCTCCCTACCACCTCTCTTTGCCGCCTCCCGATGCCCCAACCTCGTCAATCGCCTCGAGCACATTCCTGGCACTTACCCTCTCCGTCGAGAACCTTCCTTAACACTTCGTTCATCTCCCTTTTAATGTCATTACTCCTCATTAAGAAAAATGATGGTGGTCTTTGCCCTTGACACAAATCTCTTATTAATTAATGATTATCTGGGTTTCTTTTCATACTTGAAATCTCTTATTAATTGATGATTTTTAGGACGTAACGATAAAAACAATAATCAGCCGTTATTTTCGTTGTCTAAGCTTACTACGCACTTCAATGTTGACACTGAATACGTTGTCTAATCTTTAAACATGTCACTTGCGTTTATATTCCTAATTCGGTCGTTGGCAATTTCTCTCTCATTTAAGCCACCATGCAAACAGAAATGATATAATTGTTTAAATTTTTTTTTAAAAAAAAAATGTTTTTAGTGCCGCATTAGACAACAGCATTCATCAATATGTAACTTATTTGGCCGCAGCGACCCAGGCTGTTTTGTTTTTACTGCTGCAATTCAAATGACAGGAAAGTTTTTATTCTACCGCGAGGTCGAGCCCTATCGACGACTGGGTGAGCTCAGCTGAGCCTTGCCCGATCAAGTGAGGCCTGCTTGGCCACCAGCTCTGACCCAGCACGTGCAAAGCAAAACGCAAGGGGACCTGAGCTTACCTGTTCAACTTGCGTTGCGAAGGTCGTTGGATGGGTCCGCACGCGACAGAGATGCCCTCTCTTGCTCTTCTCAGTCGCTCGGACCTCCCACTCTCCGTTTGCCGTCTCTCCGCCCTGTTCCCCCGAGGAAGAAGAAGACCAGTCCCTTTTTCCAAGCTCACCCTCGCCCTCAAGCTCGCTCACTTCCTCTGGAACCTCCTCTCTCCAGCTCACTCTCACTCTCTCTCTCTCTCTCTCTCTCTCTCTCTTAAGCCTGGCCGACAAGCGCGCATGGCCCCTGCCACTGACAACTATCTTGCCGGCCTAGCCCCCACTGCCAACCTTTGTTGTCGCTGCCCCTTTGCCTCTGTACCTCCACTTTCTTTTTTTGGCAAACCGCATGCAATGCGTGAGGGAGAAGGAGGAGACAAGAGGTCCGCAGGCTGGGCCATCGACAACGAGGGAAAATGGACTGGGTCTAAATGGAGAAGAGGAAGAAGGAAAAAGAAAGAAGTTAGGCGGCGTACCCCCAGCCCGATCTCGCCTTTATTATCATTATTTTTTTTAATTGTTCTTAAAATTTTAATAATTGGCGATAGTAATGTAAATGCTCTTAATGTCCACGTGCAATGCATTTTAATTTAAACACATGCGATGAAAATTATTTATTTTACTTTTCTTTTAATTAATTAATTTTTTAATAAGAACTTTATTTAACCTAATTTTAGAAAATTCAGATTTTCTTTTTTAATTAATACTACTGATGCTAATGCTCCTACTGTCTACATGTTATAAAATTTAATGAAAATTAATTTTTATTTAGAGGTTAAAAATTAATCCCTAATTTTATATATGATAAAGCCCTTAGTAAAAAGGTTAAATTTTAGGTGTCAACAATGTATTGTGATAATAATAGTCAATTTTAGATCACAAAAAATCAAATTACAAATAATTATAAATTGTTATGGAACCCATTTCTACAAAAATTTGTATTTTACAATAAACTACTATTCTCACAATACCCTAAAGACTGTTATATTAGCAAAACCTTTATTGTTTGATTCGATCAAAGCCAGACGAGATACCAACTAGGTCCATCCCCTTTTCCTTAATGCGCTATCCGTCTACTAAGGTAGCAAGGTGACATGAATTCTTCTTCACTCTCACTCCTTTAAATTCGTTGCTATTATCTACTTCCCTAATTCAGTCATTGACAAATCTTCTCTTGTTTGCACCACTTCGCCATTGCGCAAAGCGAACAAAAATAATGATTCGAGAAATATAAGCAAAGTTTATCTAGGGCCAAATTGACACCTAATTTTCTCTTGTTTAGGCCACTGCTCTACCACGCAAAGTAAAAGGAGATATTGCTTAAAAAATATAAGGAAAGTGTATCTAGGGTTGATGAAATAAACATGACCATTGTGATACTGAAGATGTCATGGTCCATTAATCATTTATTTCGAACGTTTCAATCATCAAAATAAATAGTTTATATGTGGGAAAACGGTCAATATGTTCCTTAATCGGGACGTTTAAGTTGTCAATATTTTCATTATCAATGGTGGCTTACTGCCGCTATTGTTAACAGGGAATTGATAAGCCGACTATGCCGCGACTCTTGGAAGAGCGACGGTGCATTCTCCACCTCATATCTTCGCAAGGATGTGGGCCCTCACTGACAGATTTTATGCGTGCGCTCCGGATGCATGGTCCTTTTTGGATCGTTACAAATTTCCCGTGACGGTGTTGTTATGCTAGTCAGGTCCTTTTTTAGTACTGCCGGCCAAATAGAAAGGTAAGTGTGGTTAGGAAATAAAAATGCCTAGATGCGTCTCGCGTCCTTACCAAATGAGGAGGCCAGAAAAGCATGAAGAGAGATGCTTCATTTGGCCTTATCTTCTTGATTACCTTCCAAGAAATCTCTTCTTGATTAATGGTTTGGGATTTATTTCCATAATCACATTTCTCTTGCATTCCTAGGAGAGAAAACCCTCCTCCGTATAAATGCAGCCCGTGCTCACTGCCTGCAAGCATCAAAACTTTCCAACCGCTTTCTCGTCTCAGTTTTCCAGGAAAGAAGAAAGCAAGTTCCTTCCTTCTTCATATTTGAGAAAATGCATATCGACCTGAGCAGCTCGTCGCGCCTTTTCTCTCCCCGTTCCGGTGACAAGAAGGAAGAGAAGCTCACCCCGAGGAGCTGGAATCTACCAGCTCCTTCGATGAGTCCCTTCTCGCTTGCCTCCAGGGCCTGAGCCCCGCTTCTGTCAGCCTGGCCTGGCTCTCCTCTGCCGTTGACGCGCTCAACTTCGCTCATTCTGCAGTGAAGGCCTTGCTCCCCGACCTCGAATTGGACAAACCTGATGGCCTCTCGTCGTGGTATTCCGACTATAGCAGGAAGGTCCTGGGCATCCGCTCCGAGATCGCTCAACTGCGTGACCACCATGTGAAGCTGAGGATCGTGATTGAGCCCCTCCACTCAAATCCCAATCCGTTGGTGGAGGACATTCGCCGAGTGAGAGATTTGCTCGCAGGTTCGGAGGAAGAAGACAGCGATGGGGTTGTGAAGTCCTCCGGCAACATAGACGAGCTGATCAGAGACCTGGCTCATACCATTAGGACATCGGGTCTACAGAGAAAGGTCTCGGCGGTGGAGAGACCCATCCGCCACATGTTCCATGCTGCCGACTTCATGATGGCGTTCGTCGCTGGAGTCGTGCATGTAGCCTTTTATCCTTCCCCGGTGAATGTGACCAGTATCTGTGTCCCGGAGGAGTTCCCTTGGAGAGACTCTTTTCGCATGATCGAGAGGGCAATTACCGCGGGCTTGGGGCGCAACCAGGAAAAGGAAAGGAAGACGTCCATGTTGAAGGAGTTTGAGGATGTGGAGGCGCGCCTTAGTCACCTGATCAAGGCGATAGATGAGGCTGCAGCATCAGGAAGCAGCGGAGAGATCACTAGGAGGATAAGGGAGATAGCGGCCGCGTTGGAGAAGGCAAACGGGGTGTTACTGGAGGAGGTGGACCGTCTGACAAAGGCGGTGGACGGGCTGTTCGTAACGGCCATGGAGATGATGGATGGGCTTAGAGAGCGGCTATCGCCGGAAATGCCATTGAAGGCGTACTTTGCAATGGAGGAAGACAAAGTGAAAGTGATTTCTAAGATTTGAGTGCGAGCAAGAGAATGTAACGATTGTTGTTATGAACCGCAAATAAAGGAATATAAGATGAACGGAGATTTTGTTTTCATTGATGTGAAAGAATTGTTGTGAATAGAGATGACGAAGATGACGACCATCAATAATCTAGTTTAAAGGCCCGAAAGTTATGGCACGACATCGATGTGTCTAAGTCTGGTTCACATGAATTATTGAATAAGATGAGATCAACGTAATTCAACGTTGCATGTGTATTAAATCCGTGTGCATTGGGATCATGCAATAAGACGGCTGAGTTAAGGTCAAATTCATAGATGAAGGTTCCGTGCACACGATATTAAACTTTACAAAAGAATCGTTCGACCAAGCAACATTAGAAAAGAAATCACTCAAATCAAATAACTCAATTAATTTTGTGAGGTAGGGTTTACATTTCATGTAAGTTTAAACTTTACAATGAGTTCCGACACCATTTTGTAAGATAATTTTTCAGATAAACTTGTTTTGAGATAAATCACAAGAACAAACAAAACATTTTAGGACCAAAATATAGCATTCAGTTCATGTATTGGCTATATTTGAGAAAGCAAAAAGAAATGAGGGATTAAAAGTTTGGATAGAATATGAAGAAATAAAACTAAATTCTTTATGAAAGAGAGAAAATATAATGGTACGCATTTTTTTTTTTTCCATATTTTCATCACTCCACTAAAACATAGCATAAATTCATCCGAGAAATACACACACAACATAAGATGTATGCAATGAAAGGAATGAGGCAAATAATTTCATTTTTACGATAATTTTTTTGACTTTATTGCATTTTTTTATGATTTATAATTCAATTTTACTTTTGTGATAAATTTTAAAATTATTTTTGCATTTATCATTAAATGTAAAGACTAAGACTCCTGATACCGTATTGTTAACAGAGATGGTATTTCTTTGATGTCCCATTTAAATACGGCAACATTCATGTGCAAGTCACGCATAATTGCATTCTCAATATAAACAGCAGTGTGACATTTTTTTAATTTTCGGTTATTAAAAGCTGAACGGTAGAAGATAATAAACCACATGACAATCACCTAGAGACCTTTATCAAAATAAAATTCGAAAATAATTTAGCTAAAATAAAGTGAGAAACCTAAATTACCGATCTGTAATGGGTGAGAAGTTTCATAGATTGTTCAAATATCTTATAAAAGAAACAATTTTTTTTCCTCGGGATAGATATGGCTCAAACCATTGAACTATCCAAAAGATTAATATATAGAAAATAAATTTCTTTTCCGAAAAGGAACATCTTTTTTATTGTTTCATTTTAGTCAATTTTCAAGATCATGAAATTGCAATTTCAATTTTTTTTTTTCAAAAATTCCTTGGCAAACTTGTTAATGGCAAAGCACATCTTCTTGCAACTTTCTTTATGCACACTCAGGTTGATTATCATATTCTACTCTTCGTTATTTTAGGTTTTTGATTTTTGCGAACCTTCACTTGACTTAATTTTAATTTAATGTACAATATCTAAAAATTTTCAAAAGTACATCAATACTAACATGTACAATTTATACATAAATTTTTCATGATTTTCTGAAATTTCAATTTTTTTTCTGAATTTTTTTTTTTAAATTTGAAGGACAATTCATACATAAGCAAATAAAAAGTGTATTCTTACAATTTACCCATTTAATAAAACCATTCAATTCAAACAGAACCGGACAAGACACCAAGCGGGCCCATACCCTTTCCCTCACTACACTGTCTGTTTGCCGAGGTAGGAAGGTGACATTGATGGAGTTGTGGAGTCTGATAGAGGAAAATAACATTCAAGTGCAGGAACAATTTATTTTAGGCAGTCACCCATCTTATAATGTTAAAGCAGATAATAGGGATTTTATTATTGCTAATGACATACATATTATGTATGCCCTAAACTCTTGCCATATATAGGGCAATATCTTTTATAGTTATAACGGTGAGCTTATAAAACTAATACTAATAGTGGAAAGATTGCCTAATGCAACGCTGTGTTTTTTCCCTTTCTTGATTTTAGGAAGGGTTTTTCATGCAAAAATTCTTACTTGCTTTCTTCTCTATTTTTTCCTTTCATATATTCGTGTTTCTAACATTTGGTATCAAAGCCTGGTTTTGGCGAATCGATGGCAAGGACTTTGGTTTCTAAAAGATACAGATTGAGGATATGTTGTATCAAAAGAACTTGTATCAACCTCTATTTAGAGAGAAACCAAATTCTATGAAGCAAGAAGAGTGGGAATTATTAGATTGACAAGCTCTAGGTTTGATTCATCTCACATTGGCGTGGAATGTTGCTTTTCAACATTGCCAGTGAGTTGACAAAAGTGGATTTGATGGCAGCATTGTCGAGTATGTGTTGACGTCTAAATTTTGATTAGTTTTTTTTTTTTAATTAGGCCTTATGTTCTTTTTTTCCATTTTTCGGATAAGTTAATAATAATAATAATAATAATAATAATAAATAATAAATAACAAACAAAAAAACAAACAAAAAATAGCAGCCCGTTCGAGCTAAGCCTTTTGTGGCTAGCCCCCCTTTCCCCTTCTACATGGGCCCTCAAGGCCCATCTCTTCCTAACCTGGCCTAGCCCCCCAGCTCTCTTTATGGTTAGCGTGCGAGGATTTGCAGTCAGCGCTCCATTGACTAACTGCCCCTTGGCCTATAAATAGCCCCCTCCCCCCCCCACAATGACAAAGGGCACCCGAGGACGCGAAGCAAGATCGACGCAGCGAGCTTCAAAGCTTCCCCAAGAGATTTCGAAGAAGGCCCGAACACTTGCAAGTGGAGATTGGAGGCCTCGTGACCGGAGGGAGGGGCACGAGTCCGAGAGGGTTTGAGATTTGAGTAGAGGGCAAAGGAAGAAGGGTTGAGATCTGGAAATCCGTCGTGCCAAGTCGCCCCGAGCCAAGCCGTTGCCGTCCCCGACATCGTAGCACCAAATCTTTGCCGAAGCCAAGCCGCCGCCGTTGCCATGGATCGAGCCCCCGGACCAATCGCTTCAAGTCGAGCCATCGTCCTCCGATGCCACTTGCATCAGCGTGGCTACGCCGTCGATTCTCTACCAACCATCGCCCCGCCATTGGACTTGTGGTTGCCCAACGACGAGTTGTTGCCCCTCCAAATCCATGGTTACTCCCGAGCCCAAAATCCGAACGCAAGTCGAAGCCTTGTCACGAAGTTCCCCCACCCTCGGGCGTGCCAAACCGTCATCGCTTCACACGCCGTCATGCCAACGCTATGGATAGGTAATCATCGTTGTTCACTGCGTCGTCGTTGTGACTCTCCTCTCACTTGAAACCCTAATCATTGTCACCACTCGTCGCGTCACCGCCGTTGCTCCACCCCCTCTCTAAACCTTAACTACCGTCCCCATTAGATAGTCGGCTACCGCCACTCGCTGTGTCGCCGGCACCGAGTCGCCGTTCCCCCCCTTCCAATGCCTCAAAGAGGCCATGGAGATGAGGGTTGCGAAATCAGGTCGCAATCGGGTCAAACGAAAGCCCCGCCGAGTAGGGTTTCGTCTAAGGGTGAGTATTAATCCAAGGTCAACCCTGGACCGACCTTGGACCGGCCCAACTCTACCAGTCTTGGTCTAGTTCCCAGGGAGACTAGGTCAGTCCTTAGTCCTAGAATTCCTAGGCCAACACTATGCAGATTGGTCCTCGGTCCTGAGAGTTCCAAGTCAGTCCAACCTAGACCAACCCTAAATATATATATATATACATATCATACATATATATCTAATATATTATTTATAATTTTTTTATATAGAGAAAACCTTAAAATAAACATCATCAATAACATTAAACAGCTCTCTAGTGAAGAGTTCAAGTAATTTTACATTGTTCTTTAATAACTTAGGTTTTTAATGTCTTTTATGGCGTCAATAGTTATAATTTACGAAGGAGGAAAATGTTTTTGTGAGGAGTTCTCACGGCGTCCAAAAAGGCACCTTATGGCATCCTTCTCTAGTATTCGTTATCCTCTATCTTATTTGTCCTTTTAGTCTTCAATTTGCTAAAATTGAAAAAAAACAACTTCTCCGCTCGTCACTCGACACTCGCCTCGCTCTCTTTGGGTCACTCGTGTTGCTTGTTGCTCAATGCTCGCTTGGCTTGTTGCTCCTCGCTCGACATTCGATACTCATTCTGTTTGACGCTCGCCCTACTTGACCATCACCACTTGCCTTTCTTAGCTAACCTTGCTCATTATTGAACCCAATGGGTCAGTACGGTCATCGGTTGCCCTTTCAAGGATTACAAAAAATGAAATAAAAAATTATTGGTTAGTTTTGAGTTGATCTTGAAACCGAACCGAACCCATTGAGTCAGTCCAGTCCTCAATCGCTTTTTTAAGGAGTACAAAAATGAAATAAAAAATTATCAATTGGTCATGGGTTAACCTTGAAATCGGATTGAACCCATTGGGTCGGTCCAATCCTCGGTCCCAAAATTGAGGACCCAAAATCGAGAACTAAGACTTGTGGGGTTGGTCCTAGGGTTAGGAGGTGGACCGGCCCAATCCAAACTATGCTCACCCCTAGTTTCATCTAGGAATCAGGTTGGGCTTGGGTTGTGAGCCGAGCTAGGTATACCCATCCGGGTCCGGCTAAAACGTAGGATTGTGGGCAGGCCGTTTTTAGGGGATGAGGCCCAGTTGGGCCTTATTTCCGACCCATCCAGGCTAGTCACTGGCAAGCCGGGTCGGTCTTAACCCGGGTTCGACCCGAGTCGTCTTTATATTATATTATTACAATATTACAATTAAGAAAAAGGAAGAGGAAAAATCTCCGGATCGGGCTTGCGCCGAGCACCCATCCAGGTCTCGGAAGTAGATGATCCGGGTTGAACCTAACTGGAGATCCGACTTGGGTCGTTTTTTAATATATTAATATATTATAATAATAGAAATAATATTTCAAATTAAAATATAAAAAATATTTATTTTCCAAAAAATGAAAATGTCCCATATTTTCTCAGAAAGTCCAAAAAATCCAAAAATTCCATGCTTTCCAAAAAATCCAAAAAAAAGTCAAACAAATAAAAATGATTTATATTTTCAGAAAAGATTTTAAAAAATCCAAAAAATGCTTTTTATGTCCAAAAAAAATGAGAAAAAAGACCCCAAAAAAAATGTTTTTTTTTTTTGGGTAAAGGCCAAAAAAAAAAAAAAAAAAAAAAAAAAAAAATGTTTTTCCTCCACAAATGCATGGAAAATACCTTAAAAATCCAAAAAGCCTTAGGGTTTAAACAATATTAGATACCATAAGGGCATTAGTGATTAACTAGTACAATCAAGTCCCCGAACTTAGTTTCTCTTATTGCGCAAGAGCGAATATTCCTCCTAATATTTCACTTGGGTTTCTAATCAGCCCACCCCAAATCAATTAGTGGCAACTCCTTTTAGAATTAAATTATAAATTAAAATATCAAATCATTAAGTCATGAATTGGTGGGCGCGAGAGAGCTCGGGCTAAGCCTAATAGACTTAGTCAAATCATTACCCTCCGCAGGCGCCCATCCCTGATCGGGCGCCGAAAAAGAAAGGTTGCGACAATATGTACGAGAAGCCTTTTGCATCAAACAATGTATATTTGATGCGTCATCTTTTCAATTTGAAGATGGATGAGGGTGCTTCTACGACACATCACAACAACGAATTCAACGTAATTACGACTCAATTGAGTATGGTGGATATCAAATTCGATGACAAGGTAAAGGCTTTAATCTTATTATTTTCTCTATCTGAAAGTGGAAGTGCAACTGTGATTGTAGGGAGCAATTTGTCTAGAAAGAAAAAGTTCAAGCTTCAAGCAATTTGAGATTTGATTCTTAGTAAGGATATTCGCAAAAGAGTATTGGGTAAATTTTGAGGTGTTGCCTTAAATACTGAAGGTAGAGGAAGAAAGACCATCTGAAGCGAGATTGTGGAGCCCTAGAAAAAAAATTTCAATATCGAGACCAAAATTAAGAGGAAGAAAAATCTATGAATGCAGTTCTTGAAGAGATGCATGATAATGATGCTTTAATTTTTAGCATTGACAGGCTTATTGAATCTTAGACTCTTGACTCAAATGCATTGTTTCACTCCGCTTCGTACAAAGGATTAATACGCAATTGTATTGCTAGAATATTTGGAAAGTTTTATCTTGTTGATGATGAACTTTTGGATATTATGGGAAAGGGTGATGTTTATATAATAACTACTAACGGATATCAATGGAAGTTACATGATGTCAGATATGTTCCAAGACTTAAGAGAAATCTAATCTCTAGATAGCACGTGATACAAAACTATTTTTAGGGATAGCTCTTTGGAAATAGTTAAAGGTGTTTTGGTTGTAGTAGTGGGAACAAAGTTAGGAACAACTAAAAACATTAGAAAAACCGCAATAGTTGTTGACTTCCAAAGCTGACTTCCAAATCATGGCACCATAGGCTTGGGCACATGAGCGAGAAGGGGATGGAATTATTAGCATCTAGGGTAAAACTGCCTAATTTGAAGTTCATAGATGTTGGTTTATGTGAAGATTGTGTTTTGGACAAGTAGAATTATGTTAGTTTTTCAAAGATTGTGAGAGAACTAAAGAAAGGAAAGTTAGAGTTAGTGCTTACAAGTATGTGGAGACCAACTCCTGTGAAGTCCCTTAGAGGCTCGTGCTATTATGTCACATTCATTGATGACTCCATTAGAAGGGTATGGATTTATTTTTTGGAAAATAAATCTGATGTGTTTGCTACTTTTAAAAGATTGAAAATTGAAGTGGAGAATGAGACTGGCCCAAGATAAAATGTCTAAGGTTCGATAATATTGGTGAATATGATAGCAAGGAGTTCATGCAATTTTGTGCAGAGAATGGAATCGAATGACAAGAACTATTCTCAATAGACCATAGTAAGATGGAGTTACTAAAAGGATGAAGGGAACTTTGAATAAGCGTGCAAGAAGTATGAGGTTGCATGCAAGATTACCCAAGATGTTTTAACATTGCAACATATCTCATTAACAAAGGACCTTCAGTTCCACTTGATTTTAAGCTACCAAAAGAAGAATGGAGTGGAAAGAAAATAAATCCCTCGCATCTAAAAGTTTTTGGTAGTGTTTCGTATATTCATGTAATCTAAAAGTAGAGGTAAGCTCGATGCAAAAGCTAAAAAAAAAAAAAACTCCACTGAACATGGCTATGATTAATTCGATTATCGATTTTGGGATAAATAAAATAGAAAAATAATAAGAACTATTGATGTTGCATTCAATGAAAACATGTTGTATAAGGACAAGTCTACAGCAGAATCTAGTGTGAAAAAACAAACAGTGGAGACCGGATAAATTAAATTAGAGGAGGTTTCTAAGAGTATTTTGGTTAAAATTACTGAAACTGTTGTTTTGGACTCTAATCCAAAACCAAAACAAGAATTACATACATCTGAACCCACTTTGAGAAGATCTAGTAGAACACCTAAACCTGTACAAAGATATTCTCCATCATTACATTATTTGCTCTTGACTGATGCTAGCAAACCAAAAAAAAAAATTCGGAAGCAATGTAGGTTAAAGATTTTGTTAAGTTGGGGTTAGCAATGTAGGATGAGTTAGATTCACTCAAGAAAAACAAAACTTGGGTGTCAACTCAATTACTAGATAGGAAGAAATTATTGTAGAATAAGTGGGTGTATTGGGCAAAAAAAAAAATGATGGCAACAAAAGGTACAAAGAAAGGTTAGTAGTAATAGGGTCTCAGCAAAAGGAAAGAATTGCTTACATAGAGATTTTTTCTCTAGTTGTGAAACTGACTACTATCAAATTAGTATTAAGTATTGTTGCCACTAAGAATTTACATCTAGAGCAGTTAGATGTTAAGATTGTATTCCTCCATGGTAATTTGGAGGAGGATATTTCATAATACAACCAAAAGGTTTTTAAGTTTTTGAAAAAGAAAATTATGTCTACAAATTGAACAAAGTCTATATGATTTGAAATAGGCTCTTAGATAAGTAGTACAAAAAAGCATTTTTATGTGTGGTAATGGGTTCATTAGAAGTGATATGGATCAGTATTGTTAACAACTGCTATATTATTTTAATGTTATATGTAGATGATATGCTAGTTGTAGGATCTAGCAAGAGGGAGATCAACATACTAAAGCAGCAATTGTTAGAAGAGTTTGAGATGAAGGACTTGCACGTAGGGAATCAATTTCATGGAATAAGGATCACAGGAGATAGATCCAAAGGAATTTTAACATTATCTTAAGAAAAGTACATTGAAAAGGGGTTAGACAAATTCAGAGATCAAAATGCAAAGCCCAAAAGTATTCTTTAGGAAGTCACTTCAAGCTCTCAAAGAAGCAATCATTGAAGATAGGTGAAGGGTAGGAGTATATGACTAAAGTGCCTTATGCATTAGCTATTGGCATTTTGATATATGCTATGGTATGTACTCAGCTAGACATAGCTCACGCAGTGGGAGTTGTGAGTAAATACATGGCGAATCCATGAATAAAGAATTGAGAAACTGTAAAGTAGTTATTAAGATATCTAAGAGATACTTCATGTATGTCATTATGTTTTATGAAAAATGGTGTAACTTTACAAGGTTTTATTGATGCAGATCTTGGTGGTGACTTGAATAATAGGAAGAGCACCTCAAGTTATGGTTTTTACCTTAGGTGTCATGCAATTAGTTGGATGTCTAGACTTCAGACATGTTTGTCTCTCTAAACCACCAAGGTGGAGTATGTTGCTATATCCGAAGCTTGTAATGAGATTATTCGGTTGCAAAATATTCTGAAGGAGATATATTCGGTTGAAAAATATTCTGAAGGAGATAGACAAGAAGTAGGATAACAATGTTATTTTCAGTGACAGTCATAGTGCTATTTGTTTTGCAAAGAATCTGGTATTTCATTCAAGGACAAAACATATTGAGTTAAAGTATCATCAAATTTGTCAATCGATAGATTATGGGACTTTATCTTTGAAGAAGACTTGATGTAGAAAATTCAGCAGATATATTAACAAAGGTTGTCACCACTGAGAAATTAAGGGCCTGTTTGGCAATGTGCCAAACAGTGCCTGATTCTGATTTTTTGTTCTCAGAATCAGTTTGGGACGAAAATCGCATTTGGTAAAATTTTTGTTCCCTGGAACAAATTTGTTCCCGGGAACAGATTGGGAAGAGAATTTAGAATAAAAAAAAAATATGATTCTCTATCCGAGAATCAAAAAAAGAATCAAAACAGTAAAAGTCTCATTCTTTCCTTCCGACATCCTGCAATTGTCGTCCACTACCGTCGCCGCCGTTTGCCGCCATTCGCCGCCACTCGCCGCTTCCGCCACCGGTTACCGGAGGCTCACAAGGCTAGGGTGAGGTCTGGCGAGGCCAGCCTAGCCACCGGCAGGGCTTGGGCGAGCCTCGTCGGTGGCCGGGCAAGCCTCGCCGGCAGCTGGGCAAGGCTCGCCCAACCCTACCGAGGCTCGGCCTCGCTAGATCGGGTGAGGCTCACCTAGCCCCGCTTAGCCACCGGCGAGGCTCGGCCTTGCCAAATCTAGTGAGGCCAAGCCTTGCCCAGCCGCGCCGAGGCTCGATCGAAGAGGGTCGACCTCGCCGAGGGCGGCGATGCTCCGTGAGCGTCGCCGGCCCTCGTCTCGTCGGCCGCCCCGGGGACGGGCCAAATGAAGAAGAAGAAGAAGAAGAAGAAGAAGAAGAAGAAGAAGAAGAAGAATAGGAGAAAAGGGAAAAAAAAAAAAGAAAAAAGAAAAAGGAAAAAAATGAAAAAATGAAAAAGAAAAGGAAAAAAGGAAAAAATTAAAAAAAGTATTTAAAAGTATTTAAAATTATTTAAAAATTAAAAGAAATTAATTTGGAACATAATCAATTAGCACGGTATCAAACGCAATTCTATTCCAGAATAAAAAATTTTGGACAATTATCAAACGCGTTTTTTTACTTAGAATCAATTTTCGGGAACAGAATAAAAAATAATCATTTCTAGTCAAATCAGCTCCTAGGAACAGAATCGTTACCAAACGCGCCCTAAGATTGTGCATTACCTCAATTGGCCTCTATGGTAAGTGATGAGGGCGGTCGTCGCACTAGAACAATTTGGACTATAAAGATAAAGACTATGAAAAATTATTATTATTATTATTATTATTATTATTATTATTATTATTATTATTATTATTATTTGTAAGATCAACCTCCAAGTGAGAGATTGATGGAGTTGTAGAGTCTAATAAATGAAAATAATGTTTAAGTGCAAAAACAATTTATTTTAGGTAGTCACCCATCTTGTAATGTTAATGCACTCCAATAGGGTTTTTATTGCTATTGATGGTATACAAATAATTTTTTAATATTAATATATCATACACTCCTATTATATATAGAGAAATATCATTTACAGTTGTAACGCTGAGCTTGTAATACTTATACTGATAGTGAAAATATTGCCAAGTGCGGCACCAATGATTTTTCCCTTTCTTGATTTTGAGAAAGGTTTTCCACGTAAAAGTTCTCACTTGTTTTTCTTATATTTTTTCTCTTCATATATTCACGTTCCTAATAGACATGACTTCTTCACTCCCATTGCTTTGACTCGGTGAGGGCAGACGAACCCAAAGCGGATTTGATGAAAGTCGAGATGAAGAGATGACACACGCAAGAGGGAAAGCCCAGAAGCGAGCAGAGACTTGGGAGGGAGCAGCTGCAGCAGCTCGGCTCGGCATTGCACGTTCCTCGTGATGCGTCATGGTTTCCTCGAGTAGCTTCCGAACGTCCCCCGCCCCCTTCCCCCACCTTGCGGAGATTCCTCGCTCGAGAAAGTTAAATTAGCATGGGGATACTGAAAAAAAAATGTGAATAACCTAACTATTGACTGGAAAAATAAAATAAAAAAGGATGACCAGAGTGCGTTTCATCATAATTAATCAATAATCGTGGTGAACGGAAGATTAAATTAATTTATAAATTATTTATCAAGTCAGATAGAGCAAGAAGTTAAACGTTAAGGCTACGATGATTTGAGAATATTTCCCAGCTTATGGTTGCCTAATAAATCTTCTAATGAATCCATCAAAATGAATGCCAAGGTCGAAATGCCAATTAAGATGCTACGAGAATTTTGTTAATTAGATATCATTAAATAACCTTTAAAAAGTTGATAGATTAGTTTGACAAATAATCCTTTCCATTTACCAACTCGACAAATTTTAAAATAACAACCAAGAATGATGCAAGGATTCAAGTGGTAATTACTGGTTGGGCACTAACTTTGCATTCCTAAGCCTACCAAATGCATCGATCCATATTCTAAAATAAATACATTGAATCTTTAAAAATGTCACTTGTAACTTTTTCCATCATTCCATTGACAACAAATTCTCTCATTTGTGGCAACCGCGTAGCTATTTCTTATTGGAGCAAAATAATTTATTTTTTTAAAAGCAAAAGGAAAGTATATTGGAGAAGCGTAAGTTGCTAGGACAAGGCCGGTGTTACTAGGATAAGGCCGGTGACGCAGCCTCCAACAATTACAAAAGGGGCAGCCTAGCTTTTAATTACCTCCCAAATGATATTAGCCGCTCAGATTTATTTCTTAATATTACCAAAACCTCTAGACATAAAATAAAAATGTCAATTTCAAGTCCAAAATTCTTTAATAAATCTAAGGAGTAAAAATAAATAAAATTGAACAAACTAACATCGACAAAAACCACCACCGTTTCTTCAAATAGATAGCAAAGATGTTAAAACTTTGATGAATGAAGTTGAAACAATATTGTTACCAAAGAAACACAACATATTTACGGTCCATTTATTAGTTTAGGTTCATTTGAAATACCTTCGTTGCCTAAACTAAATTGGTATATTACTCTGTGTATTCGTTGCGACTATCTACTTGCCAAATTTGATTATCGAAAAATTTTCTCTTGTTTGCACAGCTGCACAAAGAGAAAGACAATAATTATTTGAGAAATATAAGCAAAGTGTATCTAGGGCCACATTTGACAACTAATTTCCTCTCGTCTAGGCTGCCGCTCTACCGCGCAAAGCAAAAGGAAGTAGTGTTCAAAAAATATAAGGAAAGTCTATATAGGGCCGATGACCATTATGATAATGAAGGCATCATGATCCATTACTAATTTATTTCTAACATTTCGATCATCAATTAAATAGTTTATATGCAGGAAAAACGGTCAATATGTTCCTTAATTGGAATGTTAAGTAATCGATATTTTTTCATTATCAGTGATGGCATGATGCTGCAATTGTTAGTAGAAAATTGATAAGCCAACTGCACCATTACTCTTGAAAGAGCGACAATGCATTAATCACCACATATTTTCACATGGATATGGCGCCCCATCGATAGATTTTGTTCGTGCACTCTGGAATGTGTGGTCCTTCTTGCCCAATTACAAGTTTTCTGTAACAGCGCTGTTATACTAGCCAAGTCCCTTTTTAGTACTGCCGGCCAAATAAAAAGGTAAGTCTGGTTAGGAAATAAAATGGCTAAGTCTGTCTCAAACCGCGTCCTGACCATATGAGGAGGCCAGAAAGGCATGAAGAGAAATGCTTCACTTGGTCTTTTATCTTTTTAATTACCTACCTAGAAATCTCTTCTTAATTAATGGTTTAGGATTTACTTCCATAGTCACATTTCTCTTGCACTCCTAGGAGAGAACCCTATTCTGTATAAATGCAGCCTGTGCTCGCCCTGCGTGCATCAAAACTTTCCACCGCTTTCTCATCTCAAGTTTTCTGTGAAAGAAGAAAAAAAAGTTTCGTTCCATCTCATATTTGACAAAAATGCATATCAACCTGAGCTTCTTGTCACGCCTTTTCTCTCCTGGTTCTGGCGACAAGAAGGAAGCGAAGCTCACCCCCGAGAAGCTAGACTCTATCTCCAGCTCCTTCGACGAGTCCTTCCTCACGTGCTCAACTTCGCTCATTCTGCAGTGAAGTCCCTGCTACCTGACCTTGAATTGGACAAAGCCGATAGCCTCTTGTCATGGTATTTCATCGAAAGCATGAAGGTCCTGGATCTTTGCAACTGCATCTCCTCTGAGATCGCTCGACTGCATCGCTGCCACATGAAGCTGAGGATCACAATTGAGCACCTCCACTCAGACCCCAACCCGTCGGAGGAGGAAATTCGTCGAGCGAGAAATTTGCTAGTAGATTTGGAGGGCGAAGAAGGCGATGGGGTTGTGAAGTCCACTGGCAACATTAAGGAGCTGATCAGAGGCCTGGCCGATAGCATTGGGACATCGGCTCCACAGGGGAAGGTCTCCCCAGTGGAGAGAGCCATCCGCCACATGATCCATGCTGCCGTCTTCGTGACGATGTTCGTTGCTGGAGTCATATCTACAGCCTTTCATGCTTCCCCGGGGGCCCTCGGCCACATCCATGTCCCAGAGGAGTTCCCTTGGCGCGACTCTTTTCACACAATCGAGATGGCGGTTATCGCGGAGTTGGGGCGCGTCCAGGAAAAAGAAAGGAAGACGTCCGTCTTGAAGGAGATTGAGGACGTGGAGGCGCGAGTTAGGCACCTGAGCGAGGCAATGGATGAGGTCACAGCATCAGGTGGAAGCGCAGGTATGGCTGAGAGGATAAGGGAAATGGCAGCCGCGTTGGAGAAGGCAACCGGGGTGCTACTGGAGGGGGCGGACCGGTTGACAGAGGCAGTCGACGGGCTGTTCGAAACGGTCATGGAGATAAGGACGAAGATGATGGATGGGCTTAGAGAGCGGCTATCGCCGGAAATGCCATTGAAGGTGTACTTTGCGATGGAGAAAAACAAAGTGAAAGTGATTTCGGAGATTTGAGTGCGAGCAAGAGGGTGTCACAGTTACTGTTATGAACCGCAAATAAAGGAATAAAAATGAACAGGGATTTAGTTTCATTGCTATGAGGGAATTGTTTGTGAATAGAGATGACGAGACAACGATCAATAACCTAGTTTAAAGTCTCGAAAAGTTAGGACACGACAAGTCTCGAAAAGTTAGGACACGACGCCGATGCATACAGTCCGGTCCACATGAATTATCAAATAAGATGAGATTGACGTAATTCAACGTTGCATGTGTATTAAATTCATGCGTGTTGAGATCATGCAATAAGACAGCTGCGTTTAGATCAAATTTATAGATAAGGGTTACATGCACATGATATATAACTTATAAAAAAATCGTTCTACCAAGCAACACTATAAAAAGACAATCACTCAAATGAAATACGAATTTAAGTTTTTGTGAGGTAGGGTTTACATTAATCTAAAAGTTGTGATACCATTTGGTAAGATAATATTTAAGACGCACTTTTTTTGAGATAAATCATAAGACCAAAAAAAAAATTTAGGACCAAAACATAGCATTCAGTTCATGCTTCTCTTGGCTATATTTGAGAAAGTAAAAAGAAATGGGGGATTAAAAGTTTGGATTGAATATGAAGAAACAAAATTAAATTCTTTATGAAAGAGATAGAAAATATAATTTCTTGTATTTTCTTCTATATTTTCGTCACCCTTCTTTCAAACATGATAGCATAGATTCATCCACCCTTCTGAGGAAAGGAGAACCACACATAACATCCATATGTATTCAATGAAAGGATTGAGATGAATAATTTCACTTTCACGATAATTTTTTTTTTACTTTATTATATTTTTTATGAAATTTTTATAACCTAATTCTACTTTCGCAATAAAATTTAAAATTTCTTATGCATTTATCATTAAATTCAAGGTCTAAGACTCCTGATGTGGTACTGTTAGGGTAGAACAGGGATGGTATTTCTTTGAAGTCCCATTCAAATACAGCACCGTCCATGTGCAAGGCACGCTTAATTGCATTTTTCAAATCAGACACCAATGTGACATTTTTTTTTTATTATTATTAAAAGCTGAATGGTAGAAGATAATAAACCGCAGGACAATTATCTGGAGACCTTGATCAAAATAAAATTCGAAACTAATTTAGCTAAAATAAAATGAGAGGCCTAGATTGCGGATCTCCAAAGGGTGAGAATTGTTCAAATATCTCATAAAAGGGAGAAAAAATTTTACTCGGGATAGATCTTGCTCAAACCATTAAACTATCTTAAAAGTTCATATATAGAAAATAAATTTCTTTCCCCCCAAAAAAAAAAATGATCATTTCATTCTACTCAATTTTGAAGATCTTGAAATTATAATTTCAAATTTTTTCAAAAGTTCCTGTGCAAAGAACTTGTTAATGGCAAAGCGCATCTTCTTGCAACTTTCCTTATGGATACTTAGGTCAGTTATCGTATTCTACTCTTTTAAGACATCCGTTATTTTAGTTTTTTAATTTCCACAAACCTTTTTGTGACTTAACCTTAATTTAACATAAAATATCTTGAAAATTTTCAAAAGTATGTCAATACCGAAATGTATGGTTTATATATAAAGTTTTCATGATTTTCCGAAACTTCAAATTATTTATTCCTCAATTTTTGAATTTTGAAGCACAATTCATACATAAGCAAACAAAAAGCGTATTCGTACAAATTACCCATTTAATAAAATCGTTCGATTCGAGAGGAGACACCAACCGGGCCCATCCCTTTTCCTTACCGCGCTGTCCGTCTGCCGAGGTAGGAAGGCGACACGACTTCTTCTTCGCTCTCGCTCCTTTGACTGGGTGGGCAAAATACCAAAAGTGGATTGGAAGTCGGGATGAAGAGACGACACACGCAGGAGGAGAGCCCAGAAGCGAGCAGTGATTTAGGGAGCAGCAGCTTAGCTCGGCATTGCACGTTCCTCGTGATGCGTCGAGTTTTCCTCCAGTAGCTTTCGAACGCCCCCGGGGCCCGCTTGCGGAGATTTCTCGCTCCATGGAGTACGAAAGGATCCAAAAGCCTCAGGTTTTGAGTGCTGCCCATTTCGCTTTTACTTGACGTAGTGCTGGGTTTGTGGGAATCTGCATCTGTAGCAACGAGTGAAGTGAGAGATGGGCATTCCGGGTTTCTGGAAATCCTGGGTGTCTTTTCGCATTCTGTTCGGAGCAGCTCTTTTCTTCTTTTTCTTTTTATGGGATCTTTTAACATCAATGTTTTTGGAGATTTGTTGAGAATGGGCGTGTCGGGTCGTTCTTGATTGTTTGGCTTAGGACATTTGGTGGTGCACAGGGTTTTGTTGGTGGGGGGTTGTCTCCCAGGAAGTTGAGGAATATGCTGCGTGGGGTTGAGAAGAAGAGGAAAGAAGAGTGAGAAAATATTGGGTTATCATTGTGCTCCAGCGTGGCAAATAAGAAGGTGGTAGGAAGGCGACACGTGTCCTCATGAGGCCCACAATCTGTTGAAAATGAGGGACCATTTTGAAAAATTTTCGAGTTCTTTTCTGCTAGTTGTCTTTCCCTCTATAGACCTTCTCCTTTCTTCACGCCTCTCCTCTCCCTTCCTTCTGTAAATTCAAAATTCAGGTTCCATCATCTTCACTTTCTCCGGTGCTCGTGCTCATGCAATATTTGAGCCAACGTTGCTGGCCAGGCTACTGCTCCAGTCACATCTTCCGCAAGCTCGCTCGACCTCAGCTCCATCTTCACCGACACTTTTGCCCTCTCCCTCAGTCCCGCTCTCCCTCCTTCAATCTTCCCCCCACCCAGCGTTGCCCCTCTATGGATCACGCTCATAGCCGTGCCGTTCAAGAACTCGAACCCCCCGAAGTTGGTGTTCCAGAGGACAGCCTCCCCAACCAGCGACACGATCTAGGGAGCTGAGAAGGAGGCTGCAATGGAGTAGTCGAGGGACTTGACGTCGACACAGCGAAGCTAGAGCTCGGGGCTCTTGACGCGGACGGTGAGGGCAAACCCGAGGAAGGCGGCGCAAAGGATAACGATCGGGGCGAGGGCATAGACGAAGCACTTGCTGCTATGCCTTTGGTTGCAGCGAGGTGGCGGCTTGGCGAAGTGGGCGCCCTCCACGTCATCACTCCCGAGGGGGGATCCGGAGGTCGCGATTGGGCTGGTCGGATCTTCTTTAGGCATCGTGAAAGTCAGAGTTCAAGTGAATGCGAGAGAGCACGGGTCACTTGTTGGGGGGCTTGATGTGTTGCTGTGTCGTCATATGAGGTTTTTCGCGGTCGGACATGCGGGACCATGTGAAAGCTGGGTCTGATTGGGTCTATACTGTGTTGCTATATTGTTGTCACTCTTTGAAACCTCCGTCGGTGATGACCCGCGCAGGGCGTTCAAGGCAGCATAGGAAGGTGCTAAAGCCCGAGGCAAGATCGACGGCAGCGAAGGGTGGAGGAAGAAGAGCAAACGGATAGTTATGGTGGACAACTGCACCAGCCAAGAGCATGCTTTAAGGATCATCTCACCATAAAGGAAACAGATTGAAGCTTGAGGATGAGATTCATTTGGTTTTGGGATTTGCCAGAGAAATAGAGAGGACTAAGACTTTATGTTGGATCTGGATCTGGTCATCCACACAAACTCCTAAAATCTTGCAAATGTAAATAGTGATTGATTGAATTATGTAATGATAATCTACAATTTTATTTTATTTTTCGCCTTTTCTATAGGCAAGTTGTGTTTTCTGCCGAACTTGCCTCCTTGAGGCCCTCAAGAAACTATTGAGAACACTTGATATTTTGCATGATCAAGATCAGGGACATAAAACAAATTGCAGTTCACCAAATACGTGATCGAAAGAAGTTTCGACAAATCTTGTGGGCTGAGGTTGGTATATATATATATACCATAAAGGGGTTAGGATCGGAGTACTATATGAGAGAACAAGAAAGTATAAGAGATTAACAGATCTATAAGAAAATGGAATGTATGAAGACTGTATAAGAACTAAATAAAATTGCGAGAATTAAAAATAATGTAAAGGGCAAAGGCAATATATAAAATATAAAGTAAGAGTATGCATAAACAAAAACTAACCATGAAGGTGGTTTGAACTTGTATTATATAAACTGAAAGTTGCATGTATTGAAAGATACAAAAACTAAAGCATCAAGTCATTCACTAGGGCGGTAATCCGCACTCCAAGGAGTATTGATGTTTGTATTACAAGAAATGATTAACCAACTATCATGTAAGTTGGTAACCCTATTTAAAACTATGTATATGAAAAACTAACTTACTTTGAAACCAGAGGGTACAAGGTAAAAAAGCTTGAGGCTTGAAAGGATGAGAGTTTACAAGAGGGTGAGCAGGAAGAAGAGAGGAGAGATCTAAAAAATTTCAAGTCCCCCTCTATTGTGTCGAGAGAGTGTATTTATAGGAGGTGCTATAGTGTTTGAGTAGTGTAAAGTGAATAGTATTTAGTGAATAATGAATAGTGAACAGTGTATGCCTATCTTGCTACAGTGTATAGCATTTGCGCCACTGTAACAGTGTTGGCATGTAATGTCTTGGCTTTAATCTCTGTCTAAGTTGATCCCGTAGTAGTTGTCTTCATTGGTATTTCCACTGTGATGTGACTGTGAGAATCCGTCTGGATTGTCTTGAGATTTGGAAGATCCACATTGTGATTCTTTCGCTTCCGAGAGCATTGTTCTAAGGATGTTGTAGTATTCCTCTCTACTCTAGACTGCAGCCAATGCTGCACTTGCAATGGTTCTTCTCCTGTAAAAAAGATGTATTTGATTGGGCTGTGGGTATCTAAGTTTTCTGGCTATTTAGCCATGTCTTAACCGCTGCTTCAGATCTTTGTTCATGGAATTTGAATCCGTCCCACCATTTTGTCTTGTATTTTTGGGCAAGTACGAGTATCAGTTTGGTGGATGTATTGTATTCAAATTCCCAAGCTATAACCCATGAGATTTTGAATATTATGAAAAAATGCGTAAGGCATGAAAACCTTAGATCATGTTGAGTTGGTACAAAGTGCTTACAAAATATTTGGTATCCTTGATTGACTGTAGGGTGTAGTATCATGTCCAAAGGACCAAAGAAATCCCACCAGGAGTCGAACTAGTTTGGTAGGCTTTGTCGTGGGAAGTTGTTTTTGAAAAATGCTAGCCAAGTATGTTGGAAATTTGTATTTTGTCTATAGAAGACATTCCACCAGGCTTGTTGGTAGTCCCAGTAGGTATATGAGGAGGAGTATGATAAGATTTGAGTAAGTTTGGTTTGGAATTTTCTGGGCATATGAGGTGAATCTCCCTAGTGTGAGGGGTGTATGACTTTACTGATGGTTATAGTGGAGTATAAAATGTTTTCTAAATTGGTTTTATCAACAAAGTGAGTAAACCTTGCCGATTCTATCTCTACTAAGATTTGCTTGTAATAAGCAAGGATTTTGTTAGTATTATGTGGTTTAAAAAACCAATTTTTTAGAAAGATGTTTTTTGCGAATTTGATTGGATCTTTATTGTAGAACCATCTTCTACAGTCAGTATCTTTTTAAAAAATATTTCAGGGAAAAACTTTGACATTTGAGAATGAGGGGTTGCCTGTGGTCTAATAACCCCTCATTCGAAATTCTTTTGTATTCCACTTGTTTTTGTGTAGCAAGCGGGGAAAGATTGTTACTTATCTCAATGGCACTAGATGGCTCTTTCTTTATTGTTTTTTTGTAAAGATTGGCCAGTAATAGTAGTGTTTCTTTGGGTAGTATGGCAATTAATTGGTCAAAGGCTTATATGGGTTCTTTTGAAGGTGTATTTGGTATTGGGTGTTGTTGTAAAAATAAATTATTGTTTTCTGTCATTTGGAGCCATGTTTTGATGGGTGTCAAGCCTATTGGCTTTGGTGGTGTATTGGAATTTTCGGCAATGGATTTGCTTTTGTCTTTTTTGTCTTTTTTGGATCTTGGCATGATGGTATCCCCTGTAAAAATTCTCTTGTGAGAAAATCAGATAATGAATTTGAAGAACCATTTATGAATTCAATGTCAAAATCAAATACTTAAAGTGTGGCTTGCCACATGGAAAAAATCTATTTTGATACAATGTTCAATACGTCTTTTTGTAAAATATCTTTGGTTGATTTGCAATCAATTCTTAAGAGAAATTTTTTATTCAATAAATCTCCTTAGAATTTTGATATTCAAAACTATGATTGATTATTGAATAATTTTGTTGGGTGGAATTCTAATGTTTTGATATAAACTAAACAGCTTGTTCTTTGTTGTTGTTGACTTGTTTGAGAATGCCACCATATCCTAATTCTGAAGCATCTATTTATACTATTTTGAAAGCAAAAGAGTTAGCTAGGTGTAAGCATGATATTTCTTTTATATGAATCTTTATTTGTTTGGCAATGTCAGTATGGACTGAAGTCCATGGCGGAGGATCCTTTCATAACCTTGGTGTAAAGGTTTGCAAAGAATGTTTATATTAGGAAAGAAATCTATAATATAATTGAGGCTACCTAAAAACCTTTGTAATTGAATTTTGTCTTTAATCTCATCTGGAAATTTATCAGTAAATGAGATTGATCTTTCTATGGGAGATATGGTGCCTAAATGAATGTAATGACCTAAAAATCTAAGCCTGGTATGGAAAAATGCAATCTTAGTGGGAGAGACTACTAAACCATTTTGTTTGATTATTTTTATGAAAGTAGAAAGATGTTTGAAATGCTATTCTATATTTGAGAAAAAAACGAGAACATCATCTATATAGACTATGATGTGTTCTGAGTAAGTATTGAAGATATCATTCATGATTCTTTGGAATTTTGAATGGGCATTTTTGAGACCAAATGACATAACATTCCATTCATATTGACCAAAAGGAACGGTAAAAGCTATTTTGTACTTATCTTTTTCATTAATTTGTATTTGCCAAAATCTTGACTTCATGTCAAGTTTTGAAAATATTTTTGATCCACTTAATCTATTTAGCAAATCTTTTTTATTGGGTATTGGATATCTTATCCATCTAAGGACTGTGTTTAAAGGTTTATAATTAATAACTAATCTGGGAACTCCTCTTTCTAGTTCAGCATTTTTATTAACATAAAAAGCATAACGGCTCCAAGGTGATTGGTTTTTTCTTATGAGTTTTTTATTTAAGAGATCTTGTATTTTTGTTTGGCAAAATTTCAGAACTTTTTGATTCATTTGTGTAGGACGGGCTTTTGTAGGTATTTTGTTTTCAGAAAATTCTTGTTCATAAGGTAAATCAACAATATGCTTCTTTCTTTTCCAAAAAGCATTGGGTAAAGTAGAGCATATATCTATTTTATGTGTTTTTGTAGAGAAGCTATCTTTTCTATGATGTTTGGTTTTAAGATTTTTTTCTATTCTTTTGAATTTTAAATCTTCTTTTAAGAATTCAAGCTAGTTTTCTTTGTCTTTTATTAGGCAATTTATTTCTGAAATAGAGTGTTCTTGTAAAATATTTAGGCTTTTTTTTTTTTTTTTTTTGTGGTCTTGTTATGAAGTTAAAAGTGATTTTTCTATTTAGAGCATGAGTTTCAATACCTTCATTAGTAACTGTAAAAGGTTGGATTAATTGTATAAAAGGTGTTACAAAAATAACTTGTTGTCTCATATTTTTAACTAAAATAAATGATGTTTTATAAGACATTTGGTCTTTTACTATTAAGGCTTCTGGCAATTTGTATTGGATATTTAATTTGTCTCCAGAGGCTGATTTTAGAGATTCGGAAGTTTTATCGAAGTATCTTGTTGGAACATGGTCTTCTTTGATACAATTGAGATCGGCCCCTATATCAAAAAGTGATGTTGTTTCAATAATATACTCATTATTGATTTTTATCATTATACTTATTATCCATTTCCTAGATGTTATTTCTGTTAATAACATGAGGAAGGTTAGGTCAGAAGTATTAGAAGTATTGGTGATTTCATTTTGGTCTTCTAATTTTGTCTTTTCTTTTATGACAAGAGACTTTATATCAGAAATTTCTTGTTTCATTTCTAATTGAGTCTTTTTCAAGGCTTGTATTTCTAATTTTTGTTATTTTATTTCATTTTGGAGATCATTAATATTTATAGGTATGGACTGGGGTTTTTTGTTTCTATTTATAATGTCTTTAAGATTGTAGGAAGTATTGGGATTAGTGATAATATTCATAGAAGAGTGAAGTTTATCTAAGGCTCCGTTCGTTTCACGGAAAATATTATGTTTTCGGAAAACATTTTCCTAGAAGTTATTTTCTAGGAAAATGACTCTATTTTCCGGTGTTCGGCCAAAATCTAAAATTTGAGTGGAAAATATTTTCCACCGTTTCGTTAGCTCAAACATTTTCCTGAAAAAAATTATCAAAAATTGAATTTTAATATTTTTAATTGACCAAAAAATTTATTTTATTTATTTATATTTTTTAAAAAATGATTTTTTTAATTATTTATATTTTTTAAATTAGAAATTTTTATTATTTATTATTTCTTTTTTTCCTTCCTCCTTCCTCCTCCTTCTTCCTCCCGATTCCTCCCGAGCGGCTTCATCCACCGTCGCCTCCTTCCGCCGCCGCCGTCTCCTTCCCCGCTCGACGATGGCCGACGCCCAGGGCCGACCAAGACCGGTGGCGGATCGGCGAGCTTGAGGCTCGGCCGATCTCACCCGAGCTCGTCGGATCTGCGACGAGCTCGAGCTCGCCGGGATCGGGAGCCCAAGCTCTACCGCTAGATCCGGCAGCCGCGAGCTCCGCCGCTAGATCCGGCGAGCTCGAGGCTCGCCGGATCTCACCGAGTGTGCCGGATCTGGCGACAGAGCTTGAGCTCGCCCGAATCGGGAGCCCGAGCTCTGCTGCTAGATCCGGTGAGCCGCGAGCTCCGCCGCCAGATCCGACGAGCTCACGGCTCGTGGCCGCACGATGAGCAGCCTGGACGGCGGGCTCCCCGCTAGCCTCCGGCGCCACCGCGGTGCTCCCTCTTAGCCGGATCCTCCGAGCAGCTTCGAGCCATCGGGGAAGCGGAGGCGTGGCGGCGGCGGGTGCCCGGCCGGAGCGGCCGAGGGCCGGGGAGGGTGGAGGCTAATCCCAGAGAAGGACGTTGTCGAAGCCATTGCAATAGGGAGAGCAAGAAAGAGAGAGAGAGAGAGAGAGAGAGAGAGAGAGAGAGAGAGAGAGAGAGAACGTGAATTGATGAAGGAAGGAGAGAGCAGCGGGAGCGCGCGAGAGGTGCGGAAAATGATTTCCTCTTTTCAAAAGAGAAAAATCATTTTCCGTGATTTCAAGAAGGATTTTTCCGGTCAACGGAAAATATTTTCCGTTGACCGTGTATTTTTCGCCATCCAAACACCGGAAAATTTGGAAAATATTTTCCTAGAATTTATTTTCCGCGAAACGAACGGAGCGTAAATATTCTTTTTTGGCTTCAAGGTCAGTTATTTTATTAGCAATGCTAAGAAGGAATTCTTCTTCTTTTGTTAAGACATTTACTTCAAGAATGGGTTTTTCTAGAGAGGCGTCTTCATAATCAGAATTTGAAGAGGATTCTATTTCGTTAACATCTTCAAGAAGTTCATAAGAAGAAGTGTCATTATTATCTATAAGGATATTTAACTGGTATAAAATATTGTCATCTAAAGAAAGTTTATTCAATTTTTTATTAACCCTCAGTATTTTGAAATATGACATTTTCTACCACAAGAGTAACATTTAATGTCTTTAAAATATTTTCTATCAATGTGAGAGATTAATCTTCTTTGAGTTGTCTTTGTAATTTGATTGTATTACACATTTGTGTTCCTTGCCTATAAACATAAGAAACTATTTCTCCATAAGAATGTAGATCATAAGAAATTTGGCCACTGTATTCTTCTCTAATTCTATCTCTAACATGATCACTTATTATTTGTAAACTAACTAAAAGAATTTTTCTTTCCAAAAAGGTTGATTACAATTAGGTCTAATAAGAACTCTTCAAAGGGTCAACCGCATGTTTCATAATGCTACAACGGTGTCATGTGAAGTGTACCAAACACAGTTGTAAGCCCAATCCTCAAACTTGAACTCCGACTTTCGCGATGCCTAAAGAAGATCCGACCAGCCCAATTGCACCCTTCGAATCTTGCCTTAGGATCGACGATGTGGAGGGCGCCCACTTCCCTAAGCCGCCACCTCGCTGCAACCAGAGATGCAATAGCAGCAAGTGCTTCATCTACGCCCTCACCCCGATCGTCATCCTCCGTGCCGCCTTCCTTGTGTTCGCCCTCACTGTCCACGTCAAGAGCCCCGAGCTCAAGCTTCACCACGTTGACGTCAAGTCCCTCGACTACTCTACCGTGGCCTCCTTCTAAGCTCCCTCGACCACATCGCTGGTTGGGGAGGCCGTCCTCCGGAACACCAACTTCGGGGGGTTCGAGTTCTCAAACGGCACGGCTATAAGGATGATCCATGGAGGGGCAACATTGGGTGGGGGGAAGATCAAAGGAGGGAGAGCGGGACCGAGGGAGAGGGTGAGAGTGACGGTGAAGATGGAGGTGAGGTCAAGTGATCTTGAGACAGACATTGACTAGAATAAGAGCCTGGCCAGCGACGTCACCTCAAATATAACATGAGCACGAGCGCCGGAGAGAGCGAGCGAGCGTTGGAGAGAGCGAAGATGAGGAAACCTAAAATTTTGAATTTACGGTAGGAAGGGAGAGGAGAGGTTGAAGAAAGGAGAAGGTTTGCAGGTGTGAAATTTTGAATTTACAGTAGATGGGTTTCTGTAAGAAGTGGGTGCAATGGGTCATACAATGTGTTTCAACGGTCTTTTTTAGCATTAATTTCAATGGTGAGCCCCAACCTTTCTTTAAGCCTACAAGAGGGATTCGTTAAGGGGACCCTCTATTCCTTTATCTCTTCATCGTAGTGGCTAATGTCCTTTCACATCTAATGAAAACAGCAATAGATGATGGTACAATCTAGGGAATTAAGTTGAATAGTGGCTGTCCTACTCTATCACACCTGCTATTTGCGGATGACTCCATTTTCTTCCTTCATGGCACTATATTGGAATGTCAGAATTTGGCGGAAATACTACACCAATATTGTTTTGCTTCAAGACAGGCCATAAACCTAAATAAATCAGGTATGTACTTTAGCAAGAATTGCCCAATGAACCTAAGAAGAAATATGGCAGCAGAGTTGAGGGTCCTAGAAATAGACAAAATAGGGAAGTACTTAGGTATTCCTTCGAATTGGTGAGGCTCAAAGAAAGATGTTTTCACCTGATTTTGGCTCGAGCCAACAAGAAATTAGAAAGTTGGAAGGAACATTTCCTAACAAAAGTAGGTAAGGAGATTTTGATTAAATCAGTGGTGCAGGCTATTCCACAATACGCAATGTCTATTTTCAAGATCTCGATGTCAATATGCAAAGCAATAGAGAAAAAGATTGCAAATTTTTGGTGGAAGAATGGAAAAAATACTACTGGGATTTATTGGAAAAAATGGGAGAAATTGAAACTCAGAAAAGATGAAAGAGGTCTTGGTTTCAAAGATTTAATAACTTTCAATGAGGCCATGCTAGGAAAGCAAGCATGGTGCATTTCACAGCAACCTTATTCCCTATTAAGCAAACTAATGAAGGGCCTATAGTATCCACATTGCGATTTCTGGCAAGCTAGAAACGGTTCACGACCATCATGGGGATGGCGAAGCGTTATTTTGGGAAGAAACTCTATAGCACCAAATGTTATATGGTCTGCAGTGGTCAGAAAATTTCAATAAGAGAGGACAAATGGCTGAAAAGCGGATTAATTGGAGGCCTGACTACAAGAAATGAGCCTGAAAAAGTAGGTGCACTCATAGAATAGGGGAATGGCATATGGAATGAAACATTGCTTTGAATGATGTTTGATGAAAAAAGGGTGCAGGAAATCCTTGTTATTCTTATTGGACTACCAACGTCAAGGACAGATTAGTATGGATGCATAACAAATCAGGGTCTTACATAGTAAAGAGTGGTTATTTCACTACACGAGACCGAGCAGCCAACCCACCACCTACAACAGCAACATCCTCTCACCAAACAAATCCAAACCCTTGGAAACATATTTGGCATTCAGATACTCTACCTAAAGTCAAATAATTTCTCTGGAATGTATGCCAAAATGCACTACCTACAATGGACAACTTACACCGAAGGAGAATAGTACCTAATCCACTATGCCCCATCTACAAACAAGAAGTCGAGACCATCGAACATACGCTACTATTATGCCCTTGGATAGCTCAAATATGGAAAGTAAACCCTATGAAAATCAAGATCACCATATTAGGATTAACAAGAATTGACGATTGGCTATACATGAGGAAAAAAGACCCACAAAGCTCATTAAAGTTTAATCAGATCGCTACTACCTTGTGGAGCATCTGGCAAGACCGAAACAAGTATATCTTCGACCAGAAACCCCTCCTCCTGAAACAGACCTTGTTCAAATCAAAAGCGTTACAGCAAAATTTCAAAACTTGGAACAGAACAGCAGCAAAGAAGAAAGAAAGTGAGACTCACATGAATCGGTGGCAACCCCGATCTCCCGGCTTACTCAAAATTAACATTGGCGCCTCCTTTGGCCGGCATGAACGCGAGACAACAGATCTGGAAGAGGACAGAGGAGAAGACGCTACCAGAGCTTCCGTCACCTACATATGTTGGGACTCTCGAGGTCACCTGGTAGACGGCTTCTCCATGAATGTGGTGGCATCTTCGGTGGATCAAGCAAAGGCAATTGCTCTCCTGGAAACCCTAAGTTTCCTCTCCGACACATCTGAGGAACGAATGGAAGTACAAACAGATAGTCCGCTGCTCGTGCAGGGAGTTCAGTTCGAGGAAGACTTCAGATGGGAGGTGTTGCCGATTATGGACCAGATCAAGGAAAAGTTAAACAAGTTCACAAGCCTTTCTTTGGCCCACTGCAGTAGAGAAGCCAATAGGCCTGTAGACTGGGTTGCAAAAGCCCAACGACAGAATTATCTCCCTAGAAAATGGGTGAGTAATCCTCCGACAGCCTTGTTTGATTTATTATGCGCTGATGTTCTTGATGTAATTACTCTGAACTTATCTATGTAAATAAATAGTAAACGTATTATCGACCAAAAAAAAAAAAAAAAACCCAGACTAAGAGGATGTAGTCCTCAATACAGATGATGCATCAAGAAGAGCCAAAAAATCAATCCTCTACTTATTGTTTCAAAGCAAGAAATAAGTTTAGTAAAAGGAAAGTCATATATGTATCCAAGATGAGATCACCTTATCACAACCCATACTCTTGAAGAAAGCCAAGAAAGAATCGAACAAAATAACACTTTCGCCAAGAATCCACATATGGTGAATTTGTTTATTTTAACTGAAAAGGAACGAAAGAGACGAAAGAGGAGAGAGTTTATTCAGAATAGAGGAACAAGATTTTGCAAAACCAACAAGCAAAAAGAAACAAACTTTTCTGCACAATCCAAAAGAAAGAACCAGAAACCACAACAAAAAACAAACAGGGAATGACGCCTACTAAGAACACACGGAGTTGGAAGCAAAGCACCGCGAGATTCAGTGTCGTTCTCACTTCACAAGCATTGGACAGAAAAACAAAGCAAGCTCCGAGCTTTCCAACAAAAGCCCGAAAATTAGGATGAAGGGCGACAAGAAAACGAAAACCCACAAGAAGGAAAAAAAGGGAGGAGAGGGCAGTGCCGGTAATAACGATCATAAGGCGAGACGATGAACCACCAGAGCTTGATTCCCCGGCTGTAAATTGGGGACGAAGATGGCTTGAAAGAGGAGTGACGGCGGAGATCTTACCGCGAAACGAAACCCTAGAAAGTGAGGAGCAAAGAAGAGGGTGGCAGTAGAGTGGACGAGGAGGCGCAGCTGTCGACGGCGGTGGTCGTGGAGTTGATGAGCGGAGAAGGTGCAGTCATTGATAGCGGCAGTGTCGACGAAGGGAGACAGCGAGAAGGCAGAGTCGTCAAGGTCTGATGCGTTTGGCTTTGGGTGTGGAGTGTTTTGTGTTTGGGTGGGATGTGTTTGTTTCATTGTTTGGAGTAAATAATGTGTTCACAGCCGAACAATGTTTGGACCTTAACCCGATCCAAAACATGTTTATTTGCTTGTTTTATAATCGTTACCCAAATAAAATTAAGACCCGAAATATACACTCAACTTGTTTTGTGTTCGGGTCAGTTTCGGGTCAGGTTCGGGTTTTGGACACCCCTACTTTGCGATGGAGAAAAACAAAGTGAAAGTGATTTTTGAGATTTGAGTGCGAGCAAGAGGGTTTAACAGTTGTTATGAACCGCATATAAAGGAATAAAAATGATCGGAGATTTAGTTTCGTTGCTTTGAGGCAATTGCATTCCTAAGCCTACCAAATACATCGATCCATATTCTAGAATAAATACATTGAATGTTCAAAAATGTCACTTATAACTTTTTCCATCATTCTATTGGCGATAAATTCTCTTATTTGTGGCAACAAGTGGCTATTTCTTATTGGAGCAAAATAATTTTTTTTTTTTTAAAGCAAAAGGAAAGTATATCGGGGAAAGCTTAAGCTACTTGGATAAGGCCGGTGACGCAGCGTAAAACAACTACAGGGGCAGCCTAGCTTTTAATTACCTCCCAAATGGTATTAGTGGCTGAGATTTATTCCCTAACATTACCAAAACCTCTAGACATAAAGTTAAAATATCAATGTCGAGTCAAAAACTCTTTAATAAATCTAAGGAGTATAAATAAATAAAATTGAACGAACAAACAGCGACAAAAACCACCATTGTTTCTTTAAATATATAGCAGAGATGTTAAAACTTTGATGAATGAAGTTATAAGAATATTGTTACCAAAGAAACACAACATATTTACAGTCAATTTAGTAGTTTAGGTTCATTTGAAATACGTTCATTGTCTAAACTTACTAGGCACGTCAATATAAATGCTAAATTGGTACATTACTCTTTAAATTTGTTGCTAATATCTACTTCCCTAGTTCAATCATCGGCAAATTTTCTCTTGTTTGCTCTGTTGCACCATCGCACAAAGTGAAAGATAATAATTATTCGAGAAATATAAGCAAAGTGTAGCTAGGGCCACATTTGACAACTAATTTCCTCTCATTTAGGCCGTAACTCTACCGCACAAAGCAAAAGGAAGTATTGTTTGAAAAATATAAGGAAAGTGTATCAAGGACCGATGAAATACATGCGGCCATTGTGATAATGAAGATATAACAGTCCGTCACTCTTTTATTTCGAATGTTTTGATCATCAATTAAATAGTTTTTTTTTTTGGTAAAATAAGCAATATATAAATGAGGAAGACCAAAAAGTACAAAACAAACCGGCTTTAGAAACTTGCACTCAAGATGAATAGGCTCATTATGAGTGGAAGGAAGCCAAGAAAGAGGCCAAGCGGCAAGAGCAAGAAAAGAAAAGAAAGACACCTAGACGGCATGAACAACTACCAGACAAGCATGATGACACAAAGACCAACATCAGTTGGTCTAAAGATGGCTAGTCACCCAAGAGGGAAACGTGTGGAGCAAAGATACTTGAATCTATGTCCCAGCTATGCTGTAGTCTCCTATTCCTGAAGGAATCTTCCACATCCCTAAAAGAGAATGCCTTATCTTTGACCACTTTAAGGAGATGATTCTTCATGGCCGGAATGGAAAGTGGCTTGTCTCTGAAGAGAATATTGTTCCTATTCCTTCAAATGATATGACAGAGAGCGCCAAAAGAAAACCGCGCCATGCTTTTGAAGAAGTCCTTGCCCACAAGAAAGGTTGTGGCCCAAAGGAGATTTTCATCCCAAGACCAGTTCTGCCATGGAAGGTTACATTTGGTTGCCCAAAAGAAAGCCAAACCAGCCGTGACTCGACACTCAAAAAATAGATGGTCAATAGAGTTAGGCACCTCCTCATAGAAGGGGCAAAATGTAGTATCAATCCTGCCATAAGAGAGGAGGAAAGTTTGGGTGGGAAGCCTATGCTTGGCAACAAGCCAAAGGCGAAATTGGTACCTAGGTGTAATGGCATTGTTCCAAATGAAACGATGCCATTAAACTCGGGGCTTCTTCTTCCTAAAGGCCTCCCACATCGTGGCCACCATGAACCCCACCGGATTATCCTTCCAACAAAAGTAATCTTGGTTAAGAGAGAGGGAGGGGAGGGGAATATCCCATAACTCCAACACCAACCTTAAAGCCTACCCATCCTTCTCATAGATGTCTACAATTGAAGCCTCTCTAGAAAGGCTAGAGTTATAGATAAACACATCCGAGAAAACCAAATTTAGCAGCCCCCTAGGATGCTAGTTATCAAACCAAAGTGATGTAGAAAGGCCATCCCCAATTCTCCACCAGAAATTGAGTCGGACTTCTGCTCTGAGTTGTAAAATTTTCTTCCAAGTCCAAGAGTAAAAGGTTGGCTTCTTAACCACCCAGAAGTTCTTCCTTTTAAGGAACATGGAGTGGATCCACTTGCACCAAAGCAACTCCTTATCCCTAAACAAAGTCCAGATGTGCTTCACCATAGAAGCCTTGTTGCAATCACGCAATCTCCGGATCCCTAGACCCCCCATCATCAATTAAATAGTTTATATATGGGAAAACAGTCAATATGTTCCTTAATCAGAATTTTTGACTAATCGATATATTCATTATCGGTGATTAAGTGATGCTGCAATCATTAGTAGAAAATTGATAAGTCAACTGCATCATTCCTCTTGAAAGAGCAACAATGCATTCATCATCACATATTTTCACAAGGGTATGGGCTCCCATCCACAGATTTTGTGCGTGCGCGTTTGATTTTTTTATTCCATTCTCAAAAACAATTTTAAAAAAAAAAACGTTTGGTAACTATTCAAAATTTCTACTTTAGGAGTAGAAATGCATTTGATGGGATTCTTAAATTTTTTTTTCTCTTTTAATTTTTTAATACTTTTATTATTTTTTTTTCTTTTTTTTTCTCTTCTTCTTCCACCTTCTTGGTAGTCGGTTGCTGACCATGGCGGTGGCCAATGATAGACTGGGCAAGGCCTGGTGAACTCACCGAAGGCTTGCTTGGCCAAGGTGAGCCTTGGCCTCGCCCAGGCAGCATGATGTTAGCCTCGCCCTAGCCTAGTGAGGTTGAGCCTTGCACTAGCTAGCGAGGCCATGCCTCACCTTGGTTGTGCGAGGCTTCGCCTTGCCGGGCCATCGCTAGGCGATGCCAACCTGGAGGTGGTTGCGAGGCCAAGCCTCACCGGTGGCCAACGAGGCTGCGCCTCACTAGTGGCTAGGTGAGCTTGGCCTCGCTAGATCTAGGCGAGGCTCTAGCCGACAATGCTCCGGTGATGTCGCCGGCCATGGCTAAGGCCGGCGACCGGCCAAAAGAAAGAAGAAGAAGAAAGGAAAGAGAAGAAGAGAAAAGAAAAAATTATAATTAATTCTAGAAATTATTCACAGGAATAATAAGCAATGTTTTTTTACTTCTTAATTCTATTTCGAATCTATTCCCGAGAACAAAAAATTGATTTTTGTTCCCGAGAACAAAAAATTTTAAAACATTTTGTTTTATTTTTTATTCTTTTATCTACGGGAACAAAAAATAAAATCAGTTATTACCGGGAGTGTTACCAAACATGCCTTTATACTAGTCAAATCCTTTTTTAGTACTGCCGGCCAAATAAAAAGGTAAGTATAATTAGGACATAAAATGGCTAAGTTTTCTTGAACAGCATCCTTACCACATGAGGAGGCCAGAAAAGCATGAAGAGAGATGCTTTATTAGGCCTTTATCTTTCTGATTGCCTACCAAGAAATCTCTTCTTAATTAATGGTTGGGATTTATTTCCATAGTCACATTTCTCTTGCACTCCTAGAAGAGAAAACCCTACTCTATAAATGCAGCCTGTGCTCACGAAGTCCATGCATCAAAACTTTCCACCACTTTCTCATCTCAATTTTCCGGGAAAGGAGAAAACAAGTTTCGTTCTGTCTCATATCTGACAAAATGCATATCAACCTGAGCTCCTTGTCCTGCCTTTTCTCTCCAGTTCTGGCGACAAGAAGGAAGCGAAGCTCCCCCCCGAGGAGCTGGACTCCATCTCCAACTCCTTCGACGAGTCCCTCCTCATTCGCCTCCGAGGCCTGAGCCCTGCCTCCGTCAGCCTCGCCTGGCTCTCCTTTGCCGTCAGCATGCTCAACTTCGCTCATTCTGCAGTGAAGTCCTTGCTGCCTGACCTCAAATTGGACAAAACCGATGGCCTCTCGTCGTGGTATTTCGTCGAAAGCATGAATGTCCTGGATCTCTGCAAGATCTCTCTCTCTCTCTCTCTCTCTCTCTCTCTCTCTAGAGTTCTCCATATCTCTCTCCTCCATATTTCTCTCTCTCTGGATTTCTCTAGATCTCTCCCTTCTCTAGAATCTTCTAGCAAAATCCATAAGCTGCGCCACTTCTAGACTTCTCCATAGAAATCTAGTTGTCAGGCTATAATAAAATAATACTTCTAGAATAGTGTAGAAAGTTAAGAAAGTCACCGACTTTCCACCCTATAAATAGGAGCAACTTGCTCCTCATTTGTGTGTCCAACTAAGAGTGTGTGAGTAAGAAGTCCAAGGGGGTGTGTGGGCGTGTGTAGGGGTCTTGAGAGTGTGTTGAGTAGAGTGTGCTATGTATGCACGTGAGTGAGAGAAATTATGTAGAGTTGTCTGAGTATTGTATGTGGTGTGAGAAAATATTGTAATAGTGAAAGTTATATTTTGTGAGTTATATTTGTACCACGTTTCCGCAAGGTTCAACAAGTGGTATTAGAGCAAAGGATTGCATATCCAACATCTGCAACTGCATCTCCTCCGAGATCGATTAACTGCGTCGCCACCACATGAAGCTAAGGATCACGATTGAGCACCTCCACTTGGACCCCAACACGTCGGAGGAGGAAATTCGTCGAGCGAGAAATTTGCTAGCAGATTTGGAGGGCGAAGGCGGGGATATCATTGTGAAGCCCACTGGCAACATTGAGGAGCTGACTAGAGACCTTGCCACTAGCATTGGGAAATCGGCTCCACAGGGGAAGGTCTCGCCAGTGGAGAGAGCCGTCCGCCACGTGATCCATGCTGTCGTCTTCGTGACGGTGTTCGTTGCTGGAGTCATATCTGCAGCCTTTCATGCTTCCTCGGGGGCACTTGGCCACATCCAGGTCCCGGAGGAGTTTCCTGGGGCGACTCTTTTCGCACGATCGAGATGGCGGTTATCGCGGAGTTGGGGCGCGACCAGGAAAAAGAAAGGAAGACGTATGTCTTGAAGGAGTTTGAGGACGTGGAGGCGCGCCTTAGGCACCTGATCGAGGCAATGGATGAGATCGCAGCATCAGGTCGCAACGGAGAGATGGTTGAGAGGATAAGGGAAATGGCAGCCGCGTTGGAGAAGGCAACCGACGTGCTACTGGAGGGGGCGGACCGGCTGACAGAGGCAGTGGATGGGCTGTTCGAAACGGTCATGGAGATTAGGACGAAGATGATGGATGGGCTTAGAGAGCGGCCATCGCCGGAAATGCCATTGGAGGTGTACTTTGCGATGGAGAAAAACAAAGTGAAAGTGAGTTCGGAGATTTGAGTGCGAACAAGAGCGTGTCATAGTTGTTGCTATGAACCACAAATAATGGAATGAAAATGAACAGAGATTTAGTTTCATTGCTGTGAGGGAATTGTTTGTGAATAGAGATGACGAGACAACGATCAATAACCTAGTTTAAAGGCTCCAAAGTTAGGAGATCCATATGAGTTCGGTTCACATGAATTATTGAATAAGATGAGATTGACGTAATTGAACATTGCATGGATATTAAATTCGCGTTCGCCGAAATCATGCAATAAGACGGCTGCATTTAAGTCAAATTTATAGATAAGGGTTACGTGCACTCAATATTAAACTTATAAAAGACTCATTTAAGCCGGCAACACTATAAAAAACATAGCTTGAATCAAATACACATATAAATTTTTGTGAGGTAGGGTTTACATTTCATGTAAGTCTAAAACTCTAAATGAGTTGCAATACCATAAGATAACATTTGAGACACACTCATTTGGAGAGAAATCATAAGACCAATCAAAAAATTTTAGGACCAAAACATAGCATTCAGTTCATGCTTCTCTTGGCTATATTTGAGAAAGTAAAAAGAAATGGGGGAAATGGGGGATTAAAAGTTTGGATAGAATATGAAGAAACAAAATTAAATTCTTTATGAAAGAGATAGAAAATATAATTTTATGTATCTTCTTCCATATTTTGTGTCACCATTCTTTCAAACATAATACCCTAAATTCATCCACCTTTAGAGAAAAGGAGAGGAACACACATAATATCCATATGTATTCAATGGAATGATTGAGACGAATGATTTCACTTCACAATAAGTTTTTTTTTTTTTTTTTTTGCTTTATTGTATTTTTTATGAAAATTTTAGAAGCCAATTCTACTTTCACGATAAGCTTTTAAATTTCTTATGCATTTATCATTAAATTTAAGGTCTAAGACTCCTGATGTGATACTGTTAGGGTAGAATGGGGATGGTATTTCTTTGAAGTTCCATTTAAATACAGCACCGACCATGTGCAAGCCTCGCATAATTGCATTCTCAAATTAGACACTAGTGTGACTTTTTTTTATTATTATTATAAAAACCTGAACGGTAGAAGATAATAAACCGCAGGACAATCATCTACAGACCTTGATTAAAATCATATTTGAAACTAATTTAGCTAAAATAAAATGAGAGACCTAATTTGCCAATCTCCAATAGGTGAAAATTGTTCAAATGTCTTATGAAAGGAACAAAATTTTTTTTTTCCTCGGGGTAGATCTTGCTCAGACCATTGAACCATCCAAAAGGTTAATATATAGAAAATCAATTTCTTTTCCCCAGAAAACAACTTTTTTGTCATTTCATTTACTCAATTTTGAAGATCTTGGAATTATAATTTCAATTTTTTTTTCAAAAGTTCTTGTGCAAAGAACTTGTTAATGGCAAAGCGCATCTTCTTGCAACATTCCTTATGGATACTTAGGTCAATTATCGTATTCTACTCTTTTAAGACATCCCGTTATTTTAGTTTTTTAATTTCCACAAACCTTTTTGCGACTTAACCTTAATTTAACATACAATATCTTGAAAATTTTCAAAAGTATATCAATACCGAAATTTATGGTTTATATATAAAGTTTTCATGATTTTTCGAAACTTCAAATTCTTTTTTCCTCAATTTTTGAATTTTGGAGGACAATTCATACATGAGCAAACAAAAAGTGTATCCGTACAAATTACCCATTTAATAAAATCGTTCGATTCGAGAGGAGACACCAACCGGGCCCATCCCTTTTCCTTACCGCGCTGTCCGTCTGCCGAGGTAGGAAGGCGACGCGACTTCTTCTTCGCTCTCGCTCCTTTGACTGGGTGGGCAAAATACCAAAAGCGGATTGGAAGTCGGGATGAAGAGACGACACACGCAGGAGGAGAGCCCAGAAGCGAGCAGAGATTTAGGGAGCAGCAGCTTAGCTCGGCATTGCACGTTCCTCGTGATGCGTCGAGTTTTCCTCCAGTAGCTTTCGAACGCCCCCCAGGCCCTCTTGCGGAGATTTCTCGCTCCATGGAGTACGAAAGGATCCAAAAGCCTCGGGTTTTGAGTGCCGCCCAATTCGCTTTTACTTGACGTAGTGCTGAGTTTGTGGGAATCTGCATCTGTAGCAACGAGTGAAGTAAGAGATGGGCATTCCGGGTTTCTGGAAATCTTGGGTGTCTTTTCGCATTCTGCTCGGAGTAGCTCTTTTCTTCTTTTTCTTTTTATGGGATCTTTTGACATCAATGTGTTTGGAGATTTGTCGAGAATGGGCGTGTCGGGTCGTTCTTGATTGTTTGGCTTAGGACATTTGGTGGTGCACAGGGTTATGTTGGTGGGGGTTTGTCTCCCAGGAAGTTGAGGAATATGCTGCGTGGGGTCAAGAAGAAGAGGAAAGAAGAGTAGAGAAAATATTGGGTACTCATTGTGCTCCAATATGGCAAATAAGAAGCCGATAGGAATGTGACACGTGTCCTCGTGGGGGCCCACAATATGCCGAAAATTAGGCACCGTTTTGAAAAATTTTCAGGTTTTTTTCTGCAAGTTGTCTTTCCCTCTACAGACCTTCTCCTCTGTTCACGCCTCTCCTCTCCCTTCCTTCTGTAAATTCAAAATTCAGGTTCCATCATCTTCACTCTCTCCGGCGCTCGTTCTCGTGCTATATTTGAGCCAACGTCACAAGCCAGGCTCCTGCTCCCATCAACGTCCACCGCAAGCTCGCTCGACCTCACCTCCATCTTCACCATCACTCTCGCCCTTTCCCTCGGTCCCACTCTCCCTCCTTCAATCGCCCAGCGTTGCCTGGATCACGCTCAAAACTGTGCCGTTCGAGAACTCGAAGACCACGAAGTTGGTGTTCCAAAGGACAGCCTCCCTAACCGGCGACGCGGTCGAGGGAGCTAAAAAGGAGGCCACAATGGAGTAGTCGAGGGACTTGACGTCAATGCAGCGAAGCCTGAGCTCGAGGCTCTTGACGCAGACGGTGAGGGCAAACTTGAGGAAGGCAACGCAAAGGATGACGATCGGGGTGAGGGCATAAACGAAGCACTTGTTGCTATGCCTCTGGTTGCGGCGATGCGACGGCTTGGCAAAGTGGGCGACCTCTACGTCATCCCTCCCGAGGGGGGATCCAGAGGGCGCGATTGGGCTGGTCGGATCTTCTTTAGGCATCGCAAAAGTTGGAATTCAAGTGAATGCGAGAGAGCACAGGTCACTTGCTGAGGGGGTTGATGTGTTCTTGTGTCGTCGTCTGAGATGTTTGCCGATTGGACGTGCGGGACCATGTGAAAGCTGGGTCTGAGTGGGTCTGTGCTATGCTGCTCTGTCGCTATCGCTCTTTGAACCTCCGCCGGTGATGACCCGCACAGGGCGTTCGAGGCGGCATAGGAAGGTGCTAAAGCCCGAGGCAAGATCGACGGCAGCGAAGGGTGGAGGAAGAAGAGCAGAAGGGTAGTTATGGTGGACAACTGCACCGGCCAAGAGCATGCTTACAGGATCATCTTGCCATAGAGGAAACAGATTGAAGCTTGAGGATGAGATTCATTTGGTTTTGGGATCTGCCAGAGAAATAAAGAGGACTAAGAATTTATGTTGGATATGGATCTGGTCATCCACACAAACTCCTAAAATCTTGCAAATGTAAATAGCGATTGATTGAATTAGGTAATGATAATCTACAATTTTATTTTATTTTTCGCCTTTTCTATACGCAAATTGTGTTTTCTGCCGAGCTTGCCTCCTTGAAGCCCTCAAGAAACTATTGAGAACACATGAATTTCTGCACGATCAAGATCAGGGACATAAAACACTCAGATCACGCTAAAGCAAATTGCAGTTCACCAAATACGTGATCGAAAGAAGTTTCGACAAATCTTGTGGGCTAAGGTATATATATATATGGGTCGGTATTGAAACTGCAGGAGAATCGCGTCTTGTTTTGGTTGTTCAATTGGCTTTGCCTTCGCTCATATGTTTAATATCTAATAGTGAAGAGGCTGCCAAGGAGTCAATTTTGTACAGCTACAAGCATGGATTTTCCGGGTTTGCAGCAGTCTTAAATCATTCTCAAGCCAAGTTTATTGCAAGTGTCAGATGTTGTTGCACTGTGGACTCTGTTTTTTTTTCCCTGTCTAGCTTGGACCTGACTGTACCGAACACGATTGTAAGCCCGATCCTCAAACTTGAACTCCGACTTTCGCGATGCCTAAAGAAGATCCTACCAGCCCAATCACACCCTTTGGATCCTGCCTCGGGAGCGACAACGTGGAGGGCGCCCACTTCGCCAAGCCGCCACCTCACCGCAACCGGAGGCGCAACAGCAACAAGTGCTTTGTCCACGCCCTTGCCCCGATCGTCATCCTCTGCACCGCCTTCTTCGAGTTCGCCCTCACCGTCCGCGTCAAGAGCCCCGAGCTCAAGCTTCGCGACGTCGATGTCAAGTCCCTCAACTACTCTACCGCGGCCTCCTTCTCAGCTCCCTCGACCACGTCGCTGGTTGGGGAGGCCGTCCTCTGGAACACCAACTTCGGGGGTTCGAGTTCTCGAACGGCACGTCTGTGAGCGTGATCCACGGAAGGGCAACGTTGGGCCAGGGAAGATCAAAGGAGGGAGAGGGCAAGAGTGACGGTGAAGATGGAGGTGAGGTCGAGCGAGCTTGCAACGGACGTTGACGGGAGCAGGAGCCTGGCCAGCAACATCGCCTCAAATATAGCACGAGCACGAGCGCCGGAGAGAGTGAAGATGAGGAAACCTAAAATTTTGAATTTACGGCAGGAAGGGAGAGGAGACGCGTGAAGAAAGGAGAAGGTCTGCAAAGGTAAAGACAACTTGTAGAAAAAAGCCCTGAAATTTTTTTTTCAAAATGGCGCCGCATTTTCTGCAGATTGTGGGCCCCACGAGGACACGTGTTGCCTTCCTATCACCTTCTTATTTGCCACGTTGGAGCACAATGTGTACCTAATATTTTCTCCTAGTGTCTTGATTCATTGGGCTTTGACATGAGATTTGAGTTGAACAATGCGGATGATGCCAATAAAGCTCCCCTCCCGGCTTTTTTTTTTTAGAGCTAATTCCTGGAAATTTTAAAATTTAAAATTCATGAAATACTTTCATTCTCTTTGAGTGCATTTGGTAATCATTTTATTCTCGAAAATAAATTTTTATTATAAATGATTTATTTTTATTCTGTTTTCGGGAATAATTTCTAAGTAAAAGAAAATGTTTAGTAATTGTATAAAATTTTTATTCTCGTAACAGAAATGTGTTTAATATGATTCTTATTATTTTTTAATTTTTTAATACTTTTATTCTTTTATTAATTTTTCCTTTTTTCTTCTTCTTCCTCCTTCTTTGTGACAGGTCACCAGCTCTCTTCTTCCATCTAGTTCTAGCTCTAAGAGTTTGAACTATCCCCATCTAGTTCTAAATCTATGAGTTTAATAAATATACTTTTAGGAATTCAATACACCTCTGTTTTGCCCATATATAGGTCTACCTTTAGCTTCAATGTGATCGTTGGAGCTCTGGCTTCTCATCAAATCTTGGCAATTTACTCTTCCAATAATAGATCTATGTTCGTTCAACTTATTTTGATTCTCTCCTTACCTCTCCATATTACAATGGTGTAAAGAAAGTTGCACCTAGGCATGCAATGCCAAAAGGTTATGCTGTAGCTATAAGAGAAGAAATTTCCGATGCATACTTATCACTAGTGAAAATACAAGATTCAATGATTAACCATTGATTGTTTTGCCTAACAAATCTGCCCTTATGGAACAAGTGTGTGCTTAACCTTGATGGTATTTTGGTCATCCTCCTTAATTTGTGGATTTGGCTTTATTTTGTAGTATTCTAGGTTTTCTCAATTTCAATTTATTTTGCCATGAAGTCTATCTAGTTATCATGTATCCTTTTGAGTAATGAATATAATTTTCTTTCAAAAAAAGAAAAAAAAGCTGAGCTAAAATAACAAAGTGAAGGAGCACAAGAATATGAGGGTGATGCCTATGATTTGAGCACAAACAAAAATATGTAGGAGTTGTTCGAGAAAATCACATTACAAGTCCTCAACATATGTACAAAACGCAATTGAGTCATAAACCTTAAATTGGTTCAATCAAATGCTAAACATTTACCAAAAGTGCAACAAGTTCTAAACATCTTCATTGGTTCAATCATGTCCTATACCATCTTCGTAAAAGGAAATCAAGCCCATAAATTATGTTGAAAAGTGCAATTTAAGGATGTTGTACAAGCACTTTTTGAGTGATACAGGTAATTTTTGGTATTGTTTATTGAAAATGTTTAACACTTAATTGTATTTCATACATGAGGTTTTGGACTTACCATCCAAGTTTTCCCCGTTGATTTTATGTACCATAAAAGTGATATTCTCATGAAGCCCAGAAAGTGAAATATTTGGAATATAAAAATAAAAAATAAATACAGAAATATAGTTAATCACATATAGCAAAATATTAAGCTAATTGAAAGGAAATCATCAATGTCATTAGAAAGATCTATTAAAATTTGAAAATCAAAAACACTTGAAATTTTGACTTTGCAAATTAACGAAATCACTGTGCATTGAATGGCTTCTCATTCTTTTTGAGCAAATCAAATTGCTCTAGAACGATTCTCCAATGACCTAAAAATAAAGACAAGCAATATCAATTCACGGATGAACTAAATACAAGATCATATATAAATAATGATGATAGACAAAAAAAATTATCTTGTTGGTTCAAATCTTGTAGATAAAGATATGCAACATCCTAAAACATTACAAGATTAATATGAGGATCGGATGAGTCAATGCTAATGTTTGGAATAAAAACAAGGATTATGAATAAATTCCATACAAATTTTACTTGATGTAGCTCAAGTGTTTGGTTTGATTAAGAAGATTCACATCACCACGACACATGATCCTATATTTTTTCATATAGATAAAAAAGTCCGTTTATAGTAAAGTAGTTCATTTAATAACAAAGTAATAGTATATACCAATAACAATTGAAATCCCTCAATTATTCTTTAATTGCAAATTAGATTTTGAGACTAGCTACTATCTAGGAAGCATCGACACTCTCTAAGAGCCTTTGTGTAATATCGGACATTTCAACACATTTCCAACACTCGGTCAACACATGTCAAAAAATTTGACACGTGGTTAACTATCCCAACACTTTCCAATAGGCAAGTCAAGAATTTTGATATGCGAGTTCAAAATTTTGAGATGTGATTCCAATATGTCCAAGTTCAATCTTAAAAATTTTCAATAAATAAGGGGTTAAAATATAAATATGTAAGTAAATAAAACATAATAAAAATAATAAAAGGGAAAGAAGAAAAACCTAGTCTTATTTTCTCTTCCAACTCTTACTTCCCATGACATACAAATCACCTCCAAGTTGGCTTTTTTTCTTTTCTCTTCTAACATGCTCTAACACGCTCTAACTCGCATATCCATAATGTTAATTGCTTATATTTTTTCTTTCCTTCAAGTTTTATGGATTATTAGAGTGTAGTTGAATTTGTCGGATTAAAATAATGAATGATATAAATAAATGGTAAATTAATATTTTTAATGAAAATTCATTCTAGGCTCTTTATTTATTTATTTATTTATTTATTTATTTGTGAATTTGAATCAAATTAATATGATTAAAATAAGAATAAAAATGATAATTTATCATGTATATATAAAATTATACATTCAATATACAATATGTCTTAAAGTATCAGGATTTTCTATATTTTAATAAACAACATGTTGGCATATCGCCTGTCGATATCGGTGCTACTTAGGCTACCATGATGTATTTGATCTAGATTCTTAAATGAGTGAAAATCAGTGAATTCCTTGTACCCTCGTCTTGGCATATTGTTTTCTTCTACAAGAAGTTCAAATGAATTAATTTAGCAAATTGCTATCAAATTATACAATGCTAGGGTATTTCATATATAGAAACTAGGTACTTCTCATGAATAAGGCCCATTGCATATAAAATCCAAAAATATTTTAAATTTAATTTTCAATGAAGATTGAAATTAAAATATCATCAAGACAATTATTATGTACTAACACATAGATAGTAATAATTATAAAAATACCTCCTTCAACTCTCCTTTGTCCCAATCATTGTACAACCCTTGACTCTAGAAACTCATCATACTTTCTCTTTAATTTACTCACATCAACTCTGTCGCGACCTCTTTTTTTCGGCACATGTGGGTGCCTTGCGGGAGGCTAATGTTTTGGCTAAATTTATTAGGCCCGGACTCTCGCAAGTCCACCAATTCACGACTTTAATAGTCTAAGTTTTTAACCTGTAAATTGATTTTAAAACGGAGTCGCCACTAATCGGTTTGAGGTGAGTCGATGAAACTCAAGCGAAGTATCGGGAGAAGTACTCGCTCCTACGCAACCAAATAAGTTAGGATTGGGGACTTGATTACACTAGTTAATCACTAATACCCTTTCGGTACCTAATATTGTTTAAATCCTAAGGCTTTTTGGATTTTATAGGGATTTTCCATGCATTTGTAGGGAGAAAAAACATTTTTTGGGTCTTTTCTCATTTTTTGGACATAAAAGGGACTTTTTGGATTTTTTGGTATGTTTTGGAAAATACAAGTCTTTTTGGCATTTTTTTTGGAAAATATGAAATATTTTTTTATTTTTTTATTTTTTGGGAAAATAAAACATTTTTTACTATTTTTAATATTTTTCGAAAATAAATCATTTTTTTTATTTTTTAAATAAATAAATTATTTATTTATTTAAAAAATTATTTAAATAATAGAAAAAGTCGACCCGGGTTGGGTCCGCAGTTAGGTCCGATCTGGGTCGTTGACTCGAAAATGCGACGGCCCGCATAGCCGGGCGACTCGACTTTTTTTTTCATTCTTTTCGCGGCCCGGAGCCCGCTTTCGAAAAAAACTAGGCCAACCCAACGACCCAATTTGGCGAAACCCTACGACTTGTCGACCCGTATTCCCACCGCCCCAAAATTGCAGAAACCCTACCCGACCCAACCCAGATCCAAGTGCGCTTCGTGACCCCGAAAATCGCAAACCCTAGAGTTTGTGAATCCGAGGGGGGGAAACCAAGGCGTTACGGCGGCAACGGCGGCAACGACGGTGACGGCAACGGCAAAGACAATGGCGACAGCGGCTAGGTTAACGGAATACGGTGAATGCGATGAACGGCGAAGCGGACGGCGGCCCTTTCACCTTTCCTCAAACAAGGACGATGAACGGTGATGGCAGGGATCAATTGGCAACGGCGACAATAGCAGCAAACAACAACGGCGACGGCGAGTCCTGGATTCAGTCAAATCTGGCCGGAACACCTTCCCTCTCTAACTCCTCTCGCTTAGGCTCCGATCTCTTCCCTTTCGCTTAGATCTAGGCTTGCGAGCGCTCGGGCCTCCCCTGAAGTCTCTCAGGAGAAGCTCGCGACACTCGCTCGCTTTCGATCACTCTCTCTCTCTCGGCCTCCACCCACTCAGATCTCTCCCCCTCAGGTTCGCTTGCCGCCAGCCTCCCCCGAAGTCTCTCGGAGGGAGGTCGTTCGAGCTTTGCAACCCGATCTCTCGCGCACTCACTCTTTGAGTCTCTCCTGAAGTCTCTAAAGGGAAAGTCTCCAAGTTCGCCGTGTTCTTCGCCATCGTCGGGAGAAGCCTATTTATAGGCGAGGGGGCGGCCGGTCGACGGAGCTTCGACCGCCGGTCTTCGCACACCAAACGGCCTCTGCCGGCCAAACCGGCATCCCATCCATCGAGGTGGCTCTAGCTAGGCCACCTTGCATTGAAGACGCGTCCACTCCATGTACGCTACCGTCTCCCTCTCCATTCCAGCGTTGCCCATGTCCTCGTCTCCAGCACCTACTGCTTATCCTGTTGGGGAAGAAGATAGAGGAGGAAGAAGACAAGGGAGAAGGGGCTGGGCTGAGTCAGGTTGTGGCTAGGCCTCACGGACCTGTGCGAAGGAAAAGAAAAGAGGGAGGCGCTGGGCTTTGAAGGCCGAGCCCTTGTGGCTGCTAGCTTCTGCTTTTCTTTTTGTTTTTTCCTGTTTTTATTTGCTTTTTTTGTTGTTTTCTCTTTTTAATATCTATTTATCCGGAAAAAAGCAAAATATATAAATAAAGAAACTAATTAATTAAAAAACGAAATTTAGGCGTCAACAAACTCAAATATAAATAAATAAGTTAAGTTTAACATTTAAACGAGCAATTTATGTGAAAAGTATTAAAAACATAAATGCTCGTGCTTTGTCTATCCATATTTTTACTTTTGATGCCCCATTATCTTAAATTGACCATAATATCTCTCACAAGTCCTAGATTTATAATTGTTTCTTGCCTTTTTCTCTTCTCTTTCTTTGGTAATTTCAATGCATTTAGAACTAACAACAAATTTGTATTTGCAAATGGTTTGATTAGATTGTCTTATAATGGAATTACAATTGTTATAATTTTCTTGTCAACAATTAACTATTCTACTTAATCAACCCTACTTTTTTAATTTTTTTAATGCAATCATAAACATTGGGTAAAATTTCCAAATAGGCTTTTCCCACCAATTGCCACCAAAAATCACTGTGGTGGTGTCTAGTCATTGCTGGCCATCTTAGATGGCATGCTAACATGCACAATTGGCTATTTCCACATCTCAATTTGTGACGGCAATTGGCAGGAAATTAAACATTTAAATATCATGCAAATATGTAGGACTATATTGACAAATTGGAAAGTTAAAACTCAAATGACATTTGTACAATAGGTTTATGACTAAATTGATAATTTTCTCAAATATATAAATAATCACTCCTTCAGCAAACACGAGCATAAACATTTTTGGGATAAGTACAATATAAATATTTTTAACTTTTGTATTACGCTCACTTAAGTGCCATAAATTTGAAAAATCGATTACTTCAATGCCATTGGTAATTTGCCTCACCAGAAAATCTGACATAGACGTTGATTATCACTGGCACTGATGTGGATAAAAAAATTCAAAAATAAAAACAAATCTACGTTGAAATGGGAAATTAATTATAAAAAAATGTAACATGAATTTTATTCTGATGTGGCACTTTATATGAATGAAAGAAAAGTTATGACAATTAAGTGAGTACCGTATAAAAGTTATGACACTGTTGTACTTGTCCCCTTAAAACTACTAAGTATGTCAATATAAAAACTAAACACATCTGTCACGCCCCGATCCTCGGGCACGCACACATCCTTCTCACTTGGTCGATTTTATAATGCGATATCCCGGACTAGTATCGCCGACCCTTTTTATTATTAAGCACATGCGGAAGCGATTATAAATCCCAGACAATAAAACAATGGGATAGAAAAGCGGGCCATAATTTTCATATAGAAACTTATAACCAAACTTTTATACAAAACACAAACCACTTCATAACTATTCATATCAATTGGAGTTCACAAAAGAAAATGGAATCTCAATCCCTTCAGGTCATACTCAAAATCTCTCTCGGTATTATCGTCTTCTTCCAAAAATCCTTCTACTCAGGTTTCACCTCCGAGTTCTCCTTTTCAGATTCCTCCTCGGCTCCTCAACGGGTCCTGAAATGTTTTTCCCAAAACTGGGATGAGACTACGCCTCAGCGAGTTCTACCCCACTAAGCCCAATTAGTAAACTATTATACTAAAGGCTGCCTAAACACGCATGGGTCAGAAGACGTACCTTAGCATCAGATCCCACCTACAAGTTAGTACCATTCATAATAGGCACCCAAGCAATCAAATCATTGATCGAAGCATCGATCAAATCGACCTAGTCGATTATATGTCAGGAAGACCACTCACGATCATCTCCATTCAATCATTTAATTCACAACATCCAACCAAGGCAATGAATCACATCAAGTCACACTCAGATCGAATCATCGATCAATCGACCTAGTCGATTACAAGTCAATCAGACCATCTCATGGTCATTTCCAATCAATCGGTCAATTCACAACATCAAATCAAAGTAATGATCAATCGACCCAGTCGATTACATGTCATCACGACCCATGCTTGGTCGGCACATTCAATACTAACTATAAAGTCTTATCAAATCAGAACTGCTCACCCAAAGCTGATAAATAGATAGCATAGCTCGCCCAAAGCGATAATAAGGTATACTTGCTCACCCAAAGGCGGCATATCGCCCGAAGGTCGATATAGTATCTTATATCTTGCTCACCCAAGGTGACATATCGCCCGAAGGCCGATATAGTATACCCTATGCTCACCCAAAGCTGATAATAAAGTATCTTGCTCACCAAAGGCGACATATCGCCCGTAGGTCGATATAGTATCTTGATATCTTTTGCTCACCCAAAGCGACATATCGCCCGAAGGCCGATATAGTATACCCTATGCTCACCCAAAGCGACATATCGCCCGTAGGTCGATATAGTATCTTTACCGTATCTTGCTCACCCAAAGCCGACATATCGCCGAAGGCCGATATAGTATACCCTCAATGTTCACCGAAGCTGCCGGCCATACCTTCATAGTATGCCGAAAATAATCATTTAATCAAATCACCATTTTTATCCTTTCTAATAAAAATACCCGTGTGGGCACACGGACGACTCTAGCCAAAATAATATAATTTCCTTTCCACAAATCCCACAATTATCGAAGTCCACCAAAACAATTTTTGGTGCTTTGTCAACCGACACCCGGTTATTTTCCAATTAATAATCAAAGATTATTCCATTAAAGAATAATTCTCAATTCCACAAATAATTAAATTCAGCACAAAATAAAGCTCAATTAAATAAACGAACTGCGCCACGATGATCAGTACGAGATTTCGGTCGTCCGCCATCTCAAACTTCATTTCAAATCGCGCGCAAATCGGATCAATCTGACGGCGGCGACGCGAGGAACAATTCTTCCCAAAGCAGGCCTCGGGTTCGGGGCCCGGAAACGGCCCAAAACGGCCCACGAACAGCTGGATACCCATTCCGTGGGTTTGCTGGTTCGGCCGCCAAACAGCAAGAAAGAGAGAGGGTTGGGGGCGGCAAGAGGTTAGGAGAGTGGGTGGGGGCTTGGCGAGGCCGAGCGGTGGCCCACGGTGGCCGGAGGTGGCCGGATCGTGGCCGGTGCTGGCCAAGACGGAGCTGAACAGAGGCGGAACAAAGGCTGGACAGCAGCTCGGTCGGCAACTGCAGACAGCGCACGGCGGGCAAGCGAGAGGCGAACGGCGGCTAGGCGGCGTGCGGCGCAATTGCAGCTCCTTCAAGCAACGCCGATCGTTGCTTCTGCTCCTGCTGGTTGGTTCTGTTCGAACCAGAGGAAGGAGAGAGGGCGAGGCGTGCACGGCAGCAGGACGGCGGATGGCGGCGACTCCGGCTCCGGTTGCTTGCTGCATCGGCGCCGAGAGAAATCGCTGCTTCGGCTTGCTAGTTTGTTGATCTTCAGCTTCCATGGAGGTTTGAAGAAAAAGAAGGAGATGGGGGAGGAGTTCCGTCGACGAAGGAGAGAGGAAGAAGAAGAGAAAGCCAATTTCTCTCCCCCCTCTTTGGTCTTAGAATGGGCCCACCAAATGGCTGTCCTCCACTTACTTTTTCAAGCCCCAAAATACCCCTTCTAGAAGACTTTAGGTATTTTAAAATGTTGGGTCTATGGGCATACGAATTTTGCTAATTTTTCTTCTTTAGTCTCACTCAAATTTCTTCAATTCTCAAACAAATAATTTCAATTGAAGCCTAAATAAATCCATCAAGATATCATTGTCCATTGCATGACTTTTCCCATCATATAATCCAACTTGCATCCTAATTTCCCAATCCCTGGCTTCAACTGAACAAAAACGGCCCTATTTATCCAATCGAAATTAGAACCCGAAATTTTGGATGTCACAACATCTATATAATAATCTCTAAACATGTCCTTAGTACTTATTTCCGTAATTTGGTGGTCGACCAATTTTCTCTCATTTGCGCTACCACGCAAAGCGAAAGGAAATGACTGTTCCAATAACATAAGGGGAGCGTATCCGGGGCCAAAATTCAACCACAAAAAAGGCCAGAAAAAAGCATGAAGGAAGAGACTTTCCCACTTACCCCGCTTTCCATTTCTTTCCCAATGGTTATTAGTCCCTATATTTTAACATTTTATTTTGCTAATATATCTCCATACTAGCCCGTAACACCATTGCGATTACAAATACGTCATGATTCATCTTTAATTTATTTCGTACGTTTCTATTGTCGAAAATTATACTTTTGTCCGTGTTTAAGCCTCAATATGAAACTTATTTGGATCATTTCAATTGCCGATACTTTTTTTATTACTTGTCGAGGCATGCTACCCTTGTTTTTGCTGTTGCGAGTCAAATAAAAGGCAAGTTTAGTTAATAAATAAAAAGGCAAGTGTATCTTGAACTGCATCCTAGAATATGAGGAGTTCATAAAACCGTGAAGAAGACACTTTTATTTGGCCCTTCTTTTAATTGCTTTCCAAGAAATTTTTTTTATAAATTGAAGATTCTCTGGATTTTCTTTCCTTAGTCACATCTTTCTTGCATTCTCAGCAGAAACTACATAAATACTGCCCATGCTTATAGCCCAAACGCCTCAAAAAACTTTCCGCCTTTTTCTGGTCTCGATTTGCTCCCTCTTTCCCGGCGACAAGAAGGGGTCACCGCCAAGGAGCTGGAATCTATCTCCGTTTTCGTTCTACTAGCCCCTCCCTCCTCTTCCTTCTAGGCGGCCCAATCCCTGCCTCCGCTGGCCTGCCCAGGCTCTCTCCCGCTATGGACTTGCTGGCCTTTGCTCACTTTGCGGTGAAATGCTTGATCTACAACCTGAAATTGGACGGCCACAATGGCATCTCATGTGCTCTAGTTGTCCGCTGCGCAATCCACGCTTCGTGACCGCGTTCATCGCCGCAGCCACATCTTCGGCCCGTGCTCGCTTCCGCACTGGCGTTCCTCCCCGTCCGCATCCCCGAGGAGTTCCTTGGGGCTACTCTGTCCACGAGATCGAGTCAGCGGTTATAGCGGCGTCAGGATGTGGCAAGGAAAGAGACGGGGAGACACTTTCTTGAAGAAGCTCGTGCCCGAAGCTATTGATGAGGTTTCATTATTCAAATGATCCAAATGAATTACATATATTTTTTTTTTTTTCCCGACTAAACTTTTCTTCTATTTGACTTGTACCAGTAAAAACAGATCGGCAGCGGCTGGTCACCAGGGGATAACAAAAAGTTCCGGTAATCTAAATTATCCAAATAGATTACGTGCTGATGAATATTGTTGCTGAACGCGGCACTACAAACTCTGTCCTTATATCTTTGAAAAAAAGAATTTCCTTTCATTTCACGTGGTAGAGCAACGGCACAAATGAGAGAAAATTTGTCTGCCAACTGAATTAGGATAATACATACTAGCAACATGTTTAGAGATTACTATATTGATGTGGTTAGTATATATATCGATGTGCCTAGTAAGCTTAGGCAATGAAAATTGCAGCAAATTATTATTTGAATCATTACGTCCTGCTTCCGATTCAATTGCATGGGAAGATTTCATCAGTAAACTAATCTACTAATTTGGCTAAGGTCAGGGGCCTCTAAATTACGAGATTCTCGTTAAATATCCAACAAGAGATCTGTAATTAATCTTAGCGCAGTTAATAAAGTAGTCTACAGATAAAAATATTCCCATATGATTGACTCCCCAAGTTAGTAACTAGCGAACCAAGAAATCAAGCAAGGCGAGACAATCCAAACAATAATTAGCCTCTTTCTTCATTACCAAACTTACTAGGCACGTCAATGCAAATACTAAATACTTCGATATATTAATCTTTAAACATGTTAACAGTAACTATTTTACTAATTTATTGACAAATCTCTCTCATTTGCGTCGCCATGCCACAGTGCAAAACAAAAGGAAATAATTGTTTAAAAAAAAGAAAAAAAAAACGTTGGTGTTTGTAGTGTCGCAATCAAATTCAACAACGGTCATCAATATGTAACTTATTTGAATCATTTGAAATAAAAAAACGTTTTTATTTTCTGTGGCAACCTGTCGTTGCTGTTTTGTTTTTACTAGCAAGTCAAATAAAAGGAGAGTTTAGTCAAGAAATGAAAGGCAACTATGTCCTGAACCGCGTCCTCGAATATGAAGCGTGAAGATAGACACTTTATTCGTCCGCGTTTTTAACTTTCCAATCCAAAGCATTATCAGTTAATAAGAGATTTTTTGGGAAGTAATTAAAGACGCGGTCAAATAAAGTGTCTCTCTTCATGCCTCCTCATATCTAGGAGGCGGTTCAAGATAATCCTTACCATTTGTTTCCTAACTATTCTTTTGTTTGACTTAAAAGTTGCAGAAGCAACAATAGCGAGACGTCACGGATATTATTGTTCATAATATTATTGAGTTGTTAGGAGGGGATTTTCCAGGGCACCTCGGCAAGGGTCGCAAGGGCGGCACCCTTGAACTACCGGAGAGCTTTTATAGTCTGAACCCTTTATTGATAGTTTGGTTTGAATCCATATAGAATCAATGGGTTTATATAATTTTTTTCTTGTGTAATTGAAGGTTCAAATAGAAAAGTACAATGTATTATGGTAGAATCATATACCGGATGTAACTTTAATTTAATGGTGAATAAGGATAAATCTCGTGTCTCAATTTTTCTTTCTCTTTTTTACTCTCTATTTTGTTGTGTTTGAATGCCTAATCCTAGCAAATCTCATCTCATCTGATAATTCATGTGAACTTGATTCATATGAATATAAGTAAATCATCGCCATCATCTCTATTCCCTGCAATTCTTTCTGCAATGAAACACGATCTCTATTCATTTACTCCTTTATTTCGGTATAAAACAACACTACTACACCATTTTGCTTGCACTCAAATCTCAAGTATCACCTCCACTTTGTTGTGCACTATCGCAAAATAAAAACCTTTGATGGTTGCGGCTGTTAGAATATAATTCATATAAAACTTGATACGGAAATTCATAACAAATCAATGATCTTTGATCTTCATGATTTTCACAAATAGATTCAAACAAACCTTTCTCCATAACGCTATGCTTAATGATGATCGTTGTAGAAAACCCAATGATCTTGAACCAAAAGGAGAAATCCGATTTCTCTCCCTTAAGCCACTAAATCTTAATGTATTCAATTGATGGAGGAGAGAATACCAAACTTCTTTCTGTTGTTGTTGTTCGTATGTGGGTAGAGAGAGGACCGGACTCTATATATACGTTCGTTGAAAGGGTGCCTTCCATCAAAGCGATATATCCTTTCGTTTTATTAGAGTCGTACCTTCTCGTAACCAATAATTATTTATAGCATTTCAATCATTATTAAACCATATAATAAATCACATAATATGGGCCATAATAATTCTTATATTCTCCCACTTGGCCCATATGATTCTCCTTTCATGGTTTAATGAAGACTATAATGTGCACAATAAGATTATGCTATAAAATTTCATTCAATTGGCAATCACATAATAATCACAATTAAGTAAAGAAAACTAATGCGAGTCATAGCGGTTATATGTCATTAATTAACATAGTCCCTTCTATGTACTACAACTATAGCACTTTACTTAACATGATCCATAAATGAGAAGTACAGTAATAGTCCAACCATAATATTTCTTCAGAAACTATCTTGTTTAAAATTCATCTATTTCCATAATGTATACTAAATAGAAAACAGGAAATATCAGAAACATGTAAGTGAGCTCAAAGTGTCAAATACATAAACTTAATACAATCATAATACAAATATTAATGACGTCCAATAATGCCCATCCTTTCAACATGCTCATTAAATGTTTTGGGCGACAATCCTTTTGTTAAGGGATCTGCTATCATAAGATTGGTGCTACTGTGCTCAATTGACACTCTTTGTTTCTGAACTTCTTCTTTGACAGATAAGTATTTGATCTCCATATGCTTAGCACCCTTAGAATACTTGTCGTTCTTAGAGAAGAAAACTGCTGCAGAGTTATCACAATAGATTTTCAGCGGCTTGGCAATACTGTTGACGATCACAAGCCCCGAAATAAAATTCCGCAGCCATAATCCATGAATTGTGGCCTCAAAGCATGCCACAAATTCAGCTTCCATAATGGATGCAGCAATAATCGATCTTCTCACTCTTCCATGAAATTGCCCCTCCAAACCGGAAGAAATAAGTAATCAAATGTTGATTTTCTTGTATCGGCACATCCGGCTAAGTCGAATCTAAATATCCAATCACCTCAAGATGATCGAGATCTTTTATAAGTGAGCATATGATTCTTCGTTCCTCGCAGTATCTAAGAACCTTCTTGGCAGCTTTCCAATGATCCATTCCAAGATTACTTTGATACACATCCATTCCGACAAAGAAAGCGATGTAAGGTCTCGGTGCAAGTTTGTGCATACATTAAGCTCCCCACAACAGATGCATAAGGAATATTTTTCATTTGCTCTCGTTCCAATTCACTTTTTGGACATTGCATAAGGCTAAATTTATCACATTTCTGAATTAGAACTATTCCTGCTGAATATTTACTCATATTAAATCTCTTTAAAATTTTCTCAATGTAGGCTTTCTAAGACAATCCTAATAATCCTTGTGATCTATCATGGAATATTTCTATTCCTATCACATATGTTGCCTCTCCCATATCCTTCATTTCAAAATTCTTAGAGAGAAACTTCTTGGTTTCATGTAATAAACTAAGATCATTAACAGCAAGCAAAATATCATCAACATACAGAACTAGAAAAATAAACTTGCTCCCACTAATCTTCATATATATACACCGATCAACGGTGTTTTCCTTAAATCCAAATGAAGTTATGGTATCGTTAAACTTAAGATACCATTGTCGGGAAGCATGTTTAAGTCCATATATTGACTTCTTTAATTTACATACCATGTGTTCCTTTCCTTTAATTGAAAAGCTTTCGGGTTGGTCCATATAAACCTCTTCCTCTAAATTCCCATTAAGAAAAGCGGTTTTTACATCCATTTGGTGTAACTCCAAGTCATAATAAGCCACCAAAGCCATAATGATTCTAAGTGAATCCTTCTTAGAGACTGGTGAAAATGTCTCTTTATAGTCAATGCCTTCTTTCTGAGTAAAACCCTTTGCAACAAGTCTGGCTTTATGTCGTTCAATATTGCCTTTTGAGTCGCGCTTGGTCTTAAAGACCCATTTACACCCGACCTTCTTACATCCTTTAGGCAATTCAACAATATCCCAAACTTGATTTTGATGCATGGATTTTAACTCTTCTTCCATGGCATTAAACCATTCATTAGAATCTTCACATTCTATGGCTTGAGAAAATGAATCTGGATCATTTCCAATTCCTAAGTCAGTTTTCTGACTCTTGTAGATAAACCATATAGTCATCAGAAATAGCCGACCTCCTTTCTCTTTGAGATCTCCTTAATGTTATTTCTTGTGACTCGGCTATTGGAGGTTCATTATTGACAACTTTAGAAGCTTTGGGTATAGGAACTTCTACCCTTACTTCTTGAATGCAAGCATCACGCATTCTTTCACTCCCACTGATGTCACCATTCTCAATAAACCTAGCATTTCCAGATTCAACAATTCTTGTACTATGATTAGGACAATAAAATTTATACCCTATGGATTTCTTTGCATAACCAATGAAATAACCACTGGTTGTTCTTAAATCCAATTTCCTTTCATGTGGATTGTAAATTCTTACTTCTGCTTGACAACCCCAAACATATAGGTGTCGTAAACTAGGTTTCCTTCCCGTCCACAGTTCAAATGGAGTTTTTGGAACTGCCTTACTAGGAACCCTATTTAATAAGTACATAGAAGTCTTTAAAGCATATATCCACAAAGATAAGGGTAAAGATGAATGACTCATCATACTCCTAACCATTTCCATTAAAGTACGATTACGCCTTTCTGCTACACCATTTTGTTGTGGTGTACCTGGCATTGTGTATTGAGCACAAATGTCATGTCTTTCAAGGAATTTAGCAAATGGACCTGGACATTGTCCCGATTCATCATACTTTCCATAATATTCATCACCTCTATCAAATCTTACTATTTTCACTTTTCTATCTAATTGCCTCTCAACCTCTTTAATATACATTTCAAGCGCATTCACTGATTGAGACTTATCATGTAATAGATAAATGTAACCATAACGTGAAAAATCATCAATAAAGGTTATGAAATAGCTTTCTTTACCAAAAAATGGAACATCAAAAGGACCACATATGTCAGTATGTATAATTTCAAGAAGCTCTGTGCTTCTTGTGGCACCTTTCTTAGTGTGTTTTGTTTGTTTTCTTTAATACAATCAATACACACTCCAAGGTCAGTAAAATCCAAATTTGGAAGAATTTCATTCTTCACTAATCTTTGCATTCTTTCTTTGGATATATGACCCAAACGTTTATACCACAAGTAAGCAGAATTTTCATTCGCCAAACTTCGTTTAGTGCCAACATTATGATGCAAGGTCATTAATGTCTCAACAAAAGTATTATCAAGTCTAAATTTGTAGAGATCATCACATAAAGTTCCAGTTCCAATAAGAGTATCACTCTTAAAAAAAAACGACTGAAAGATTCAGATCCAAACTTACAATAAAATCCCGCCACATCAAGTCTTGGCAAAGAAACTAAATTACGAGAAAATGTAGGTACATAAAGGGTTCGAAACAAATCCAAATAATGTCCAGTATCTAAGATCAAACGATAAGTGCCAATGCCTTCAACTTGGAGCTTTGTCTCTCGTTCCCGTAATCACATAACTTTCATTTGGCTTTATAGTTTGGATCGTAAAAAATACTGCATCGTATTTGACACATGAGTGGTGGCACCAGAATCAATCCATCAAGTATTATAAGGAACTTCAGTAAAGTTTGATTCAAAATATACTAAAGCACAAGGCTTACCTTTCTTTTCGAACCAAGCCTTACATTTCAGACAATCTTTCTTCAAGTGTCCAATTTTGTTGCAAAAATGACACTTAATAAGATTGTGTTCTTTCTTGTGAATTTGAGAAGCCTTTGAAGAATCATTCAGGACATGTAGTCCTTTCTTCTTACTCCTTCCACCTTTCCTCTTAAAATTCTTTCGAACTTCTTGATGACTTGAGAGATGAATAGAATGAGCCTTTTGATTATTTATCCTTGTTTCCTCTTGAACCAGCATACTGGCCAATTCATTTACATTCCACTTATCCTTTATAGTGTTGTAATTCATTTGAAATGGCTCATATTGCTCATGAGGCAAGGAATTAAGTATAAATTGTACTAAAAAGTACTCATCCACATTCATTCCCAAAGTCCTTAACTTTGCTGCTAAATTGGTCATCTCAAGTATATGCTCATGCATAGTACACGAACCATCATACTTCATGGTGGTCAGTGTGCTCATCAGTGTACCAGCAAGTGACTTATTAGCAGTTTGAGAACGCTCTTCCACAAATTTCATAAATTCCTTAGCATTGTTAGTCTTGGGAAGAGAAGTCTTTAAGTTGTTTGCAACTGTCATCCGCATGAACATTAAGCTCAGTCTGTTCGATCTTTCCCAAGCTTTATGGAAAGACTTTTCATCATTGCTACTTTCATTAGTAATAGCAGCTGGTTTATCAGCTTGAAGCGCTAAATCAAGATTCAGGACACCTAAGTGAAACTGGACTTGTTCCGTCCAATCAGGAAAATTTATCCCATTGAATAAGGGAACAGATGAGGGGTGCAAATGGAGTGAAACAGGTATAGATACTGCAAATGTGCAAGAAAATACTCATACATTAATGCTTTGAGAATATCACCTAATCAGATTCAAACTAAACTACACATGCACATCATAGTTCTCCTTTGGGCGATCCTATGATATACAAATATATATATATAAACCATAATAATGCTAATAACTTTTATTTGATAATTGTAAATATATCTTATTAAAATTTATTTGTTATCTTTGGATATGCAAACAAATTTAACAAGTCATATTAATTATCAACTATCATGTTCATGAATTATAAGAAAATAATTAACATTTGGGTTAATCCCCAAGTTCTTATGATCAATGAACTTCAATATACCCATAACTCCAAAACATATCAATTTCATACATAGCATCAATTAATCATGGGTAATTGAATAAAATAATTTACAATATCAAAAAATTCAAAAAACTCCAAGGTTCGGCCACTTTGGTGACTAACAAACCATTCATAATATGAATTTTTAATATTGTAAAATACAAACATTTACCAAATTTGCACACAAGGACAAAAACTTAATCAAAGCATAAGGGTAAAATTGTAAAATCCTAATTCCATAAGGGCATAATCATAAAGTTATAATCCAGGGGCAAAATGGTAAATAATCAGCAATGGCAGAACTGTAATTATTAATTAAACAAGGGCAGAACAGTAAATAAATTGCGAGCACGCGCCTTCATCCGCCGCGGGCGCGTGCCCCGCACACACACGTCCAACGGGCAGGCTCGTGCATTGCATGCGCCTGCAACAGCGCGGGAAGCCCCGCGCGCGTGGATCCCACACGCGTAGCGCTTGCAAGCGCGTGACGGCGCGTGGCGTGTGGGTTCCACGCGCCTGCAACTGCAGCGCGTGCGTGGACCCCACGCGCCTTCTTCCTCACGCACAGACGCGATTTTTCGCTAGTTTTTCGCCGTTCCACCGCCGTTTCGCCACCCGTTTCTTCTCCGGCACCCCATCCCAGACACAAATAAATAATGGGTTTTGAAGAGCATGCCGGCACAATCACATGGGTCCAAGTTTCGGCGAAAATGACCAAGAAATTGGCCCCAAAACAAACGAAAAATTCTCAGAACACAAAACCTCCACCGCCGCCGCTTCCGCCGCTCGATTAGCCTCCGACGAACATCGATATGCCGGAAAAACTCATGGCTAATGTTCCTCATGATATTGCGACGGTGTGGGTCCGAAATCAAGCGGTGGGTTGCCGGATTTTCCCCGGAACCGGCGAGTTTCTTACTTGCCCTCAAAATTCCGAATTTTTCCATTTTCGTCCATTTCCACTCGTGCACACACAGTAACTTTTCTTCACCATTTTAGTCCATGAAAAACGTTCCATCATTTGGATTTTCTTTAACAGAACCTTCCAAAATATTTTAACAACAACAAATGCTACGAACAGGATCAGTCAACAAATCATCATGCATAAATCATAATATTTCTTTAAATGGAAAAATCATGAGATCATAAACCAAACGCTCTGATACCAACTGTTAGAATATAATTCATATAAAACTTGATGCGGAAATTCATAACAAATCAACGATCTTTGATTTTCATGATTTTCACAAATAGATTCAAACAAACCTTTATCCATAACGCTACGCTTGATGATGATCGTTGTAGAAAACCCAATGATCTTGAACCAAAAGGAGAAATCCGATTTCTCTCCCTTAACCCATTAAATCTTAATGTATTCAATTGATGGAGGAGAGAATACCAAACTTCTTTCTGTTGTTGTTGTTCGTATGTGGGTAGAGAGAGGACCGGACTCTATATATACGTTCGTTGAAAGAGTGCCTTCCATCAAAGCGATATACCCTTTCATTTTATTAGAGCCGTACCTTCTCGTAACCAATAATTATTTATAGCATTTCAATCATTATTAAATCATATAATAAATCACATAATATGGGCCACAATAATTCTTACACCGGCCACATTCTCCAGTGTAACCGCTACTTTCCTAGGCCTCCCTAGTAATGGTTTCCTAGTATTGACGCCCGTGCGTATGAGTCAAGTTCATGGTGAGATTCACATAATTCAATGTTGTATGTGTATTTATTCATATGTTTCTAAGGCCACACAATAGTTACTCTAAAAGGTTGAGAGATGGACTTGCTAAGAAACAAATGTAAACGGGCAATAAAGGGATTTACTCTGTATATATTGTCCATTTTGAACTTTTCGAGGAAGAAATTATAATGTCGAACTCTGACTGATTAGGCAGTGAAAGATAGCTCCATTAGGTCAAATTTATAAATTTAGAATTACATGCACCCGGGTGGTAGACTCACAAAAGAATTTTCTGGCCAAACGAAAGAACTTATAAAACAAATCATCCTAACGAAAAATAACGCATTTCAAAATTTGTCGAGTTCGGCTTACATATTATGTAAGATTAAACTTTAAATGAGTTCTGATATCATTTTATTTATTAATATTTGAGACAAGCGTTTTGAAAAAGATCACAAAACCAAATCAATATTTTACGGCTAAAATATAGTATTTTGTTGATATTTTATGCTATGTTTCAGATAGTTAAAAGAAACGGGGATCGAAAGTTGGGACAGGACATGAGGAAAAATTTAAATTTCTTGGTGGAAGAGCTGGAAATTTTAATGTTATGTTTTTTTCTTCCCATATTTGCATCCCCCCTTCTCCCAAACATAGCACGGACTCATCCGCCCTTCCGATAAAAGAGAAAAACACACGCAGGCAGATAACATCTACTTGCATCTCATAAAAGGACAACTAGGATGAACAATTTCACCAAAAATTCGAGGGCTCAATCGAATCAAAGTATAATCCAACATTAATGTTGACCATTGTTAAAGTTTTATCCATTACTGGCTTATTTTCTCCTTATTCTTCTTTCTTTTGCAACCAATTATTTTCTCCTTTTTCATTAATTCAAGGAATAATTACAACAAGAATTTAAAAAAAATTAAAAGTACAATAAAATCCTTAAACATATCAAATCAGAGTATTAAAATCCTAAATCTCCATCTCCAACTGTATGAAAAGATAGTCGAATAAATGGAAATATTTTCTTGTCAATGGCAAAGCTCGTGTCTATAGAGTAGAGCTATTCAAAATGAATGGGTCGTTTAGATGGGCCAATTATTTATCTAATCAAAACATTAAAAATAGTAACATAGAAAAAACACGCGATAATCCAAAAAGTCAAGTTAGCATGTGGTTACTCAAGAATATGTGAATAACATAACTATTGACTTGGAAATTTTTTTTATAAAAAAAAAAAAAAGGGGATGACCCTAGTGGATTTTGTTGCAGTTAATTGATAATAATGATGAATGGAAGATTAAATTAATTTATAAGTTATCCATTCAGTCAAATAGAGAAAAAAGTTAAACATTAAGGCTACGATGGCTTGAGAATATTTCACTAGTATATGGTTACAAAGTAAATCTCTTCTAATAAATCCATTCAAATGAATGCCAAGGTTAAAATGCCAATTAAGATGCTATGAGAATTTTGTAAATTAGAAGCCAGCTAACCTTAAAATCTTGATAGATTATTTTGACGAATAATCTTTTCCATTTACCAACTCGACAAATTTTAAAGTAACAACCAAGCATGATGCAAGAACCCAAGTGGTACCTACTGGCTGGGCACTAATTTTTCATTCCTAAGCCTACCAAATACATCGATCCATATTCTAAAATATATACATCGAATCTTTAAAAATGTTACTAGAACTTTTTCCATCATTCTATTGGCAATAAATTATCACATACGTGGTTACGCGTGGCTATTTCTTATTAGAGCAAATATAATCTTTTTGAAAAACAAAAGGGAAGTGTATTGGGGAAAGGTTAAGTTACTAGTATAGGGCCGGTGGCACAGCGGACAACAACTACAAAAGGGCCAGCCTAGCTTGTAATTACCCCCCAAATGGAATTAGCCGTTGAGATTTATTTCCTAATATTACTAAAACCTCTAGATATAGAGTAAAAATATCCATGTCAAGTCCAAAACTCTTTAATAAATCTAAGAAGTAAAAAAAAAAAAAACTGAACGAACAAACATTGACAACAAAAACCACCATTGTTTCTTTAAATAGATAGTACAGATGTTAAAACTTTGATGAACGAAGTTACAAGAATATTGTTAGTGTTGAAACACAACATATTTACAATTCTTTTAGTTTGAAATACGTTCATTGCCTAAACTTACTAGGCACGTCAATATAAATGCTAAATTGGTATATTACTCCTAGAGTTCGTTACTACTATCCACCTCCCTAATTCGGTCATTGACAAATTTTCTCTTGTTTGCACTATCACACCACCACGCAAAGCAAAAGGAAATAATTATTCGAGAAATATAAACAAAGTGTATCTAGGGCCACATTTGACAAATAATTTACTCTCATTTAGGTCACCACTCTACCGCACAAAGCAAAAGGAAGATTGTTCAAAAAATATAAGGAAATTGTATCTAGGGTCGATGAAATACTCGGGACCATTGTGATAATGAAGACATCACGATCCGTTACTAATTTATTTCGAATATTTCGATCATCCTATAAATAGTTTGTTTGTGGGAAAACAATCAATATGTTCCTTAATTGGAATGTTCAAATTATCGATATTTTCATTATCGGTGATGACATGATGCCTCTATTGTTAGTAGGAAATCGATAAGCCAATTAGGCCGTTACTCTTGGAAGAGCGACGGTGCATTCACCATCACATATGTTAAGGAGGATGCGGGCCCCACCAATAGATTTTATGGGTGAACTCTGGAATGCGTGGTCCTTGTACAATTACAAGTTTTCTGTGACGATGTTATTACGTTAATCAGATCCTTTTTCAGTACAGCCGGCCAAATAAAAAGGTAAATATGATTAGGATATAAAACGGGTAAGTGTGTCTCGAATCGCCTCCTAACATATAAGGAGGTCAAAAAAGCATGAATAGAGATTTGGCATTGTCTTTTTAATTACCCTCCAAGAATTCGCTTCCTAATTAAAGGTTTGGGATTTATTTCCATAGTCACATTTTTCTTGCATTCCAAGGAGAGAAAACCTGGAAAAAAAAAAAAAAGGCGAGAAAACCCTACTCTGTATAAATGCAGCCTGTGTGCTCACTGCCTGCATGCATCAAAACTTTTCACCACTTTCTCGCCTCGGTTTTCCGGGAAAGGAGAAGACAAGTTTCGTTCTATTTGACAAAAGTGCATATCAACATGAGCTCCTTCTCGCAACTTTTGTCTTCCATTTTTAGCGACAAGAAGGGAGCGGAGCTCACCCCCAAGGAGCTGGACTTTATCTCCAAATCCTTCGACGAGTCCCTCCTCGCTCAACTCCAGGGCCTGAGCCCTGTCTCCGGCAGCCTCGCCTGGCTCTCCTCTGCCGTCGGCGTGCTCAAGTTCGCTCATTCTGCAGTGAAGTCCTTGCTGCCTGACCTCGAAATGGAAAAACACTATCGCCTCCCGTCATGGTATCTCAATGACAAAACGAATGTCGTAAAGCTCTACCTCTGCATCTCCCGCGAGATTTGCTCGACTGAGTCACCACCACACACTGCTGAGGATCACAATTGAGCACCTCCACTCGAACCCCAACCCATCGGAGGAGGAAATTCACCTAGCGAGAACTTTGCTCGCAGATTTGGAGGGCGAAGACCGCGATGGGGCTATGCAGTCCACTGGCAAAATTGAGGAGCTGATTGGAAAGCTGGCCGCTAGCATTGGGACATCGGCTCCGCAGGAACAGGCCTCACCGTTGGAGAGAGCCGTCCACCGCATGTTCCGTGGTGCCATCTTCATGACGATGTTCGTTGCCGGAGTCATATCTGCAGCCTCTCATGCTTCCTCGGGGGCACTTGGCCGCATACAGGTCCCGGAGGAGTTCCCTTGGGCCGGCTCTTTTTGCATGATTGAGACGGCCATCTTGAAGGAGCTTGGCGACGTGGAGGAGTGCCTTAGGCGCCTGATCGAGGCAATAGATTGTAACATCCCGGGCCTCACTGTGTGATATTGTCCGCTTTGGACACTAAGTCCTCACGGCTTTAAAACGCATCACACAATTAAAGGAACCCAAGCCTTATAAAGGCTCCCAAGAACCCCTCCCTAAGCGATGTGGGACAAGAGGGAGAGGAATCCCTTCCCCTTCCCTTGCGCACGTCTGAGGAGCGAACGCACCGCCATCCCTCCCCCCTTGGGAGGACAGCGTCCTCGCTGTGGCCCCACACGCTGTCGGGAGTCGGCTCTGATACCATTTGTAACATCCCGGGCCCCACTGTGTGATATTGTCTGCTTTGGACATTAAGTCCTCACAGCTTTAAAACGCGTCACACAATTAAAGGGACCCAAGCCTTATAAAGGTTCCTAAGAACCCCTCCCTAAGCGATGTGGGACAAGAGGGAGAGGAATCCCTTCCCTTGCGCACGTCCAGGGACTAGAGGTGCGGACGCACCGCCATCCCTCCTCCCCGCGCACCGCCGCTCGGGTCGTCACATGGATGAGGTCACAGCATCAGGTGGCAGCGGAGAGATAAGCGAGTTGGCAGCCGTGCTGGAGAAGGTAACTAAGGTGCTAGACGACGGGACGTACCAGCAGAGGGAGGCGGTGGACGGGCCGTTCGAAACATTATGGCGAAATACCATCGCGCAAAATGTCATTTAAGGTGTACTTTGCGATGGAGAAAAACAAAGTGAAAGTGATTTTTTAGATTTGAGTGCGAGCAAGAGGGTGTAACAATTGTTATGAACCGCATATAAAGGAATAAAAATGATCGGAGATTTAGTTTCATTGCTTTGAGGCAATTGCAATCCTAAGCCTACCAAATACATCGATCCATATTCTAGAATAAATACATTGAATGTTCAAAAATGTCACTTATAACTTTTTCCATCATTCTATTGGCGATAAATTCTCTTATTTGTGGCAACAAGTGGCTATTTCTTGTTGGAGCAAAATAATTTTTTTTAAAAGCAAAAGGAAAGTATATCGGGGAAAGCTTAAGTTACTTGGATAAGGCCGGTGACGCAGCGTAAAACAACTACAAAAAGGGGCAGCCTAGCTTTTAATTACCTCCCAAATGGTATTAGTGGCTGAGATTTATTCCCTAACATTACCGAAACCTCTAGATATAAAGTTAAAATATCAATGTCGAGTCAAAAACACTTTAATAAATCTAAGGAGTAAAAATAAACAAAATTGAACGAACGAACATCGACAAAAACCACCATTGTTTCTTTAAATATATAGCAGAGATGTTAAAACTTTGACGAATGAAGTTATAAGAACATTGTTACCAAAGAAAACATGTTTACAATCCATTTTGTAGTTTAGGTTCATTTGAAATACGTTCATTGTCTAAACTTACTAGGCACGTCAATATAAATGCTAAATTGGTACATTACTCTTTAAATTTGTTGCTAATATCTACTTCCCTAGATCGATCATCGGCAAATTTTCTCTTGTTTGCACTGTTGCAACGCCGTGCAAAGTGAAAGACAATAATTATTTAAGAAATATAAGCAAAGTGTAGCTAGGGCCACATTTGACAACTAATTTCCTCTCATTTAGGCCGCGGCTCTATGGCACAAAGCAAAAGGAAGTATTGTTTGAAAAATATAAGGAAAGTGTATCAAGGGCCAATGAAATACACGCGGCCATTGTGATAATGAAGATATAACAGTCCGTCACTCTTTTATTCCGAACGTTTTGATCATCAATTAAATAGTTTATATGTGGGAAAACAGTCAATATGTTCCCTAATCGGAATTTTTGACTAATCGATATATTCATTATCGGTGATGACGTGATGCTGCAATCATTAGTAGAAAATTGATAAGCCGACTGCATCGTTCCTCTTGAAAGAGCGACAATGCATTCGTCATCACATATTTTCACAAGGGTATGGGCTCCCATCCACGGATTTTGTGTGTGCACTCCAGAATGTGTGGTCCTTCTTGCTCTGTTACAAATTATTTGTATCAGTACTATTAAGGCGTGTTTGGTAATGATTCTGTTCTCGGAAACAATTTTTTATCAAAATTGATTTTTTTTTAATTCTATTCTCAAATTTAAAAAAAAATTGCGTTTGGTAACGGTTTAAAATTTCTATTTCGGGGTGGAAATGCATTTGACGGGGTTCTTAAATTTTTTTTTGTCTCTTTTAATTTTTTAATAATTTTATTCTTTTTTTTCTCTTCTTCTTCCACCTTCTTGGTAGCCGGTTGCCGACCATGGCGGCGGTTGACAACAAATTGGGCAAGGTCTGGTGAACTCGGCTGGAGGCTCACCCGGCCAAGGGAGCCTTGGCCTCGCTCAAGCGGCGTGAGGTTAGCCTTGCCTTGGCCTAGTGAGGCTAAGCCTTGCGCCAGTTGGCAAGGCTATGCGAGGCTTGGCCTCACCTAGCCATCGCCAAGTGATGCCAACCTAGAGGTGGCCGGTGAGGTTGAGCCTCACTGGTGGCTAGGTGAGCTCGGCCTCGCTAGATCTAGGCAAGGCTTTGGTCGGTAATGCTCCGGTGATATCGTTAGTCAGATCCTTTTTCAGTACTGGCTGCCAAATAAAAGAAGGTAAATATGATTAATTCATAAAATGGGTAAGTGTGTCTCGAATCGTATTCTAACATATTTGAAACAAAAATGGATTTTTGTTGGAAAAATTTATGAAGAGAATTTGGCATTGTCTTTTTAATTACCTTCCAAAAAATCCTTTTTTAGTACTTCCAATTAATGGTTTGGGATTTATTTTCCATAGTCATCATTTTTCTTGCATTGCAAGGAAGAGAAATTAGGCCTTTGTCTTTCTGATTGCCTAAAAAAAATTAATGGTTGGCATTTATTTCCATGGTCACATTTCTCTTGCACTCCTAGAGAGAAAACCCTACTCTGGATAAATGCAGCCTGTGCTCACTGCCTCCATGCATCAAAAGTTTTCGCCACTTTGTCGCCTCGGTTTTCCGGAAAAGGAGAAGACAAGTTTCGTTCTATTTGACAAAGTGCATATCAACATGTGCTCCTTCTCGGAACTTTTGTCTTCCATTTTTAAACGCAACAAGGGAGCGGAGCTCACCCCCAAGGACCTGGACTTGATCTCCAAATCCTTCGACCGGTCCCTCCTCGATCAACTCCAGGGCCTGAGCCCTGCCTCCGTCAGCCTCGCCTGGCTCTCCTCTGCCGTCGGCGTGCTCAAGTTCGCTCATTCTGCAGTGAAGTCCTTGCTGCCCGACCTCGAATTGGACAAAACCGATGGCCTCTCGTCGTTGTATTTTGACGAAAGCATGAAGGTCCTGGGTCTCTGCAACTGCATCTCCTCCGAGATCAATCGACTGTGTGACCGCCACATGAAGCTTAGGATCAGGATTGAGCACCTCCACTTGGACCCCAACCCGTCGGAGGAGGAAATTCGTCGAGCGAGAAATTTGCTGGCAGATTTGGAAGGCGAAGGCGGGGATATCATTGTGAAGCCCACTGGCAACATTGAGGAGCTGACTAGAGGCCTTGCCGCTAGCATTGGGACATCGGCTCCACAAAGGATCTCGCCAGTGGAGAGAGCCGTCCGCCACGTGATCCATGCTGCCGTCTTCATGACGGTGCTCGTTGCTGGAGTCATATCTGCAGCCTTTCATGCTTCCTCTGGGGCACTTGGCCACATCCAGGTCCCGGAGGAGTTTCCTTGGGGCGACTCTTTTCGCACGATCGAGATGACGGTTATCGCGGAGTTGGGGCGCGACCAGGAAAAAGAAAGGAAGACGTATGTCTCGAAGGAGTTTGAGGACGTGGAGGCGCGCCTTAGGCACCTGATTGAGGCAATGGATGAGAATGCAGCATCAGGTCGCAGCGGAGAGATGGTTAAGAGGATAAGGGAAATGGCAGCCGCGTTGAAGAAGGCAGCTGAGGTGCTACAGGAGGGGGCGGACCGGCTGACAAAGGCAGTGAATGGGCTGTTCGGAAAGGTCATGGAGATAAGGACGAAGATGAGGGATGGGCTTAGAGAGCGGCCATCGCCGGAAATGCCATTGGAGGCGTACTTTGCGATGGAGAAAAACAAGTGAAAGTGAGTTCGGAGATTTGAGTGCGAACAAGAGCATGTCACAGTTGTTGCTCTGAACCACAAATAATGGAATGAAAATGAACAGAGATTTAGTTTCATTGCTGTGAGGGAATTGTTTGTGAATAGAGATGACGAGACAACGATCAATAACCTAGTTTAAAGGCTCCAAAGTTAGGACATGACACCGATTCATATGAGTCCGGAGTCCGGTTCACATGAATTATTGAATAAGACGAGATTGACGTAATTGAGTGTTGCATGGATATTAAATTCGCGTGCGCTGAAATTGTGCAATAAGATGGCTGCATTTAAGTCAAATTTATAGATAAGGGTTACATGCACTCAATATTAAACTTATAAAAGGCTTGTTTGACCTAGCAACGTTATAAAAAACATAACTCGAATTAGATACACATATAAATTTTTGTGAGATAGGGTTACATTTCATGTAAGTCTAAAACTCTAAATGAGTTGCGATACCATGAGATAACATTTGAGACACACTCATTTGGAGATAAATCATAAGATCAATCAAAAAAATTTAGGACCAAAACATAGCATTCAGTTCATGCTTCTCTTGGCTATATTTGAGAAAGTAAAAACAAATGGGGGAAATGGGGGATTAAAAGTTTGGATAGAATATGAAGAAACAAAATTAAATTCTTTATGAAAGGGATAGAAAATATAATTTTATGTATCTTCTTCCATATTTTGCGTCACCGTTCTTTCAAACATAATACCATAGATTCATCTACCCTTTTAAGAAAATGAGAGAAACACACATAACATCCATATGTATTCAATGAAAGGATTGAGACGAATAATTTCACTTCACAATAAGTTTTTTTTTTTTGACTTTATTGTATTTTTTGATGAAAATTTTAGAAGCCAATTCTACTTTCGCAATAAGTTTTTAAATTTCTTATGCATTTATCATTAAATTTAAGGTCTAAGACTCCTGATGTGATACTGTTAGGGGAGAATGGGGATGGTATTTCTTTGAAGTTCCATTTAAATACAGCACCGTCCATGTGCAAGCCTCGCATAATTGCATTCTCAAATTAGACACTAGTGTGACATTTTTTATTATTATTAAAAGCTGAATGGTAGAAGATAATAAACCGACAATCATCTAGAGACCTTGATTAAAATAAAATTTGAAACCAATTTAGCTAAAATAAAATGAGAGACCTAATTTGCCGATCTCCAATAGGTGAGAATTGTTCAAATGTCTTATGAAAGGAAAAAAAAAAAAAAATTCCTCGGGGTAGATCTATTTCAGACCATTGAACCATCCTAAAGGTTAATATATAGAAAATCAATTTCTTTTCCCCAAAAAAAAAAAACAACATTTTTATCATTTCGTTTACTCAATTTTGAAGATCTTGGAATTATAATTTCAATTTTTTTTTTCAAAAGTTCCTGTGCAAAGAACTTGTTAATGGCAAAGCGCATCTTCTTGCAACTTTCCTTATGGATATTCAGATCAATTATTACATTTTACTCTTTTGAGACATGTCGTTATTTTAGCTTTTTAACTTCCACAAACCTTTTTGCAACTTAACCTTAATTTAACATACAATATCTTGAAAATTTTCAAAAGTATATCAATACCAACATGTACGGTTTATATATGAAGTTTTCATGATTTTCCGAAACTTCAAATTCTTTTTTCCTCAATTTTTGAATTTTGAAGCACAATTCATACATAAGCAAACAAAAAGCGTATTCGTACAAATTACCTATTTAATAAAATCGTTCGGTTCGAGACAAGACACCAAACGGGCCCATCCCTTTCCCTTACTGCGCTGTCCGTCTGCCGAGGTAGGAAGGCGACATGACTTTCTTCTTCGCTCTCGCTCCTTTGACTGACCGGGTGGGCAAAATACCAAAAGCGGATTGGAAGTCGAGATGAAGGGACGACACACGCAAGAGGAAAGCCCAGAAGCGAGCAGAGATTCAGGGAGCAGCAGCTTAGCTCGGCATTGCACGTTCCTCGTGATGCGTCGAGGTTTCCTCCAGTAGCTTTCGGACGCCCCCCCGGGCCCCCCTTGCAAATATTTCTCGCTCCATGGAGTACGAAAGGATCCAAAGGCCTCAGGTTTTGAGAGCTGCCCATTTCGCTTTTACTCGACGTAGTGCTGGGTTTGTGGGAATCTGCATCTGTAGCGACGAGTGGAGTGAGAGATGGGCATTTCGGGTTTCCGGAAATCCCGGGTGTCTTTCCGCATTCTGCTCTGAGTGGCTCTTTTCTTCTTTTTCTTTTTATGGGTCTTTTGAGATCAATGTGTTTGGAGATTTGTTGAGAATGGGCGTGTTGGGTCGTTCTTGATTGTTTGGCTTGGGGCATTTGGTTGTGCACAGGGTAATGTTGGTGGGGGGTTGTCTCCCAGGAAGTTGAGGAATATGCTGCGTGGAGTCGAGAAGAAGAGGAAAGAAGAGGAGTGTCTTGATTCTTTGGGCTTCGACATGAGATCTGAGTTGAACAATGCGGATGATGCAGGTGAAAGCTTCTCCTCCTTTTCTTTTATAGCTAATCCCTGGAAAGTTTTGATTTTGAATTAATGGAATCCTTCCATTCTCTCAGTTTATTTTCTAAGTTTGATGACTTGATTTGCCAAGTAACCCTGATGTGGGGTCTAAAGCATAGGATGTTTCTTTGAAATCAAGTAGATCGCAAGCCGAAATTTATGTTCTCTGCAGGTGGTGACAGTTCGGACAATTGCAAGGATGTTGATGTTGTAACGGTTCTTCCTGAATGTTCGGCTTCAACAATGGCTGATTTAGAGATGGGTGGGGACTATCGACTGAAGGAAAACTCTTCAGTCCATTCAAGATTCAGAGAGCAAGAAGATCTTCCCATGGATTATGACAGTGTGAGTGTCTCATCGTCCATTTTTGAGTTTCAGAAGGCGGAGAGGGCTCAACAAAGATTGCCCGTCGCTCCATTCTCGAAACCGGCACCATCTAAATGGGATGATGCCCAGAAATGGATTGCAAGTCCCACATCAAACAGGACCACAGGGGGACAAGCTAAGTCAAATACTCGAAAGGCAGGTCTTCTTAGCTACGGGAGTCGGCAATCATCATTGAAGGTGGTCACAGAAGTTCCTGATCAGAGAGCAGTTGCTTTAGCAGAACCAGATACAAAGAGGATCGATACAAGTCAAGCTAGCAAGGAAGGTCCGGGCTCGAAGTTTGTTAGTTGGCAGGTTGATATGCATCCTATTGCAGATCTTTATGGAAGGTCCGTCCTTATCGTGGAAAATTCGATTGCAGAGTCAGCTGGTAAGGATCTGGCCATTCGGCTGACTAAAGAACTTTTATCATGCTTTGGCAACGACATGCATTTATGTTTGGCAACATGCCTATATCTTTCATTCCCCTTATATGCACATGCTCGATGACACAATATCAAATTGGTGTGTTCTTGTTGTTTAATTAGATCTTATGTGCAAAGAGCACCTGGTAAAAGTAGGCAAAAGTATGCCTACTTCTACGAGATCAAAGTTACATGGGCTAAACTGTTTAACACTGCAAAAGGCTAGGACCATCTCCTCTTTTTTGAGTTAAAGTAACTTCATCCTTTTTTTTTTGTAAGCTCTAAAACACCAACTCATCTATCTGCATTTGCTATGATGTGCAGTAAATCTCAGTCAACATGATTCTGTGGCAATTCATAGTGCCACTACTTATGTTCCACCACCTTCAACAGCAAGGTCAGTGTCAATGAGAGATATGGGTACAGAGATGACTCCTATTGCTAGCCAAGAACCTTCTAGAACAGGAACTCCTGTCAAAGCAACTACTCCTACACGTAGTCCAGATTCTTCTCGGCCGTCAACCCCTCCTAGAGCCATGCCAACATCATCACAAGCCAATTCATCTAATAACCATGGAAATGAAATGTCTGAAAAAGAGCTGCAAATGAAAACAAGGAGAGAGATAGTGGCTCTAGGGACACAGCTTGGGAAACTGAACATTGCTGCCTGGGCTGGCAAGGAGGACGAGGGTAAAGGTATATCGACTTCACTGAAAACTGAAGCTATGAAGCCACCAGCTAAAAGTGCTATAGAACCACGTGCTGCAGCATGGGAAGAGGCCGAGAAAGCCAAGTACATGGCCAGGTTGGTTCACTTGAAGCCATAGGTAGTTCTTTTTCCTAAGCGTTTCCACCTTTGCATGAGATTGCAACTTCATCATTGACAAATAAGAAAGAGAAGCTTCAGGTCATATTAAACAATTAGGACTCATGTAGCACAGTAACTTATATCTTGAGCATTGCTAGTTGATGTCTGTCTGTATCAATGTTATAATGAAGGTATTGTGGAGCATTCTTAAATATGATCACTGTCATTTTTCTAATTAGGGCAACCCCATATATTGAGATGCTTATTGAGTATCAATATTCCTTCTTATTTAAATTGTAGGGTCAAGATCTTTGAAACTTATTCATTACTGAATGAGTGGAAATAGGCAAACGACAGCCAATATGCCAAGATTAATTAAATGTTGTTACTCTACAATTCCATTAAATATGTGGTGTACATTGAATATTTGCACTACACTGACCTAGGTTCAAACGTGAAGAGATGAAGATTCAAGCATGGGAGAATCATGAGAAAGCGAAGACAGAGGCTGAGATGAGGAAAATTGAGGTACTTATATTATTTTACCATCCTATAAGTCCGCCCATCAATCTAGTGTTTTGTGGATCACTGAGAAATGAGTGGATTGATAATGAACATCTTGAAATGTTTTTTGTTTTCTCTTAGATTAGCCAGGTACTTCAATTATAGTTCAGTTACTTAATTGTTCAAGAGAAGTAAAAGCAGAATGATGTTGATCTTGTACTTATAAGGTTTTAATGAATGAGAAGCTCTGTGAGTAATAGTTTATTCAGCTAACGAGTCTTGTTTTGTTAAGACAGGTTTCTGAATTTCTAATTCCTAGGAAAAGGATATACTTGTTTTTCCCTAGAGATGTATTTTAAGATCAATCCTTACAAACAATTTTTGATATAGCAAATGTATAAATTTGCTGCCATCGATTCTTTTGAATAAAAAAATTACTGCCAGCAATTCTATCTAAAAAATGCTGACCTTTCATCCATCATAATGAAGTTTGGACCCATCTATCTCTAAGGGCCCATTTGGTTCGGCTTTGGGCAAATGTCATTGGGAAAATGCAAATACCTTTGAGCTAAAGGTGTTTGTGAAAATACAAATAGTGTTTGGTAAATTGTAGTTTTAAAGTGCATTGTGAATTTGTAAAGGACTTTTGCTAAGTTTTATATATAAAAAAAAGTTTTTAATTTTTTTTTTTATTTCTAGCTACCGACAGCCAATGTCCGGAGGCTAAATTTGGCCGCCGGACAGCCTCGCTTGAGGTTGCAGGACCTCAAGTGACGCCTGGGGTCGCGACCCAAGCGACTGTCTGGGTCGGCGATCTCAGGCAACACCTAAGATTGCGCGATCCAGGCGACAGTCACTGGGTGGCCGCAACCCTCGAGCGGCGGTCGCCGAGGTTGGGTGACGCCTCAGGTGACGGTCGCCAGCACAGGCAACTCCTTGGCCAGCGGTCATCGGCCTCCATTCATTTCTTCAAAGAAGATGAACAATACCGTGGTACTTGCATTACGAAGATGCAATTTTCCAAAGTACCTTCAAAGCTACATTGGGCTAAAGGCCCTTAGAGCCATTTGGAGATGCAATTGCATCTTGCCAAAGTCATCCAAAAAATTGAACCGAACGTGTTTGCATTTGGCCAATGCCCTTTAGAGCCGAAAAGACCCTTCCAAATGCCAAACCAAACAAAGCCTAAGTATGTTAGTTTCCTTGATAAACTCTTCAATTTACCCCTCTCTCTCTCTCTCTCCCCCCCTCCAAAACAACCCAAAGTTTGGAGAGAGTTTAAAAGAACAAGTTTTTCTTCTGTGTCTACCCGGATAAGGAGGTCCCACAACTTTGCTTGCGTTTTTACATTAGCAACACCTATTTACCTACATGCAAACTTCCTGTTGTAGGAAATAGTAAAAGTATGATTTCAATTTTAAGTACGTTTTTTCTTTGAAACATTTTGCATGTATAGTTAAAGCTGAAAGCTGTAGATTGTGAAGCTGCAAAAGAAAAATAGAATGCTTTAGTTCTCTGATGCAGTTTTGGGCGGTTGCTATTGCTGCCACGAGATTTGGAAAGGGTATAGGAGAATGTACCACAATTGTGATGATGATCCCACACATATTTACTTAAAAAGAGTTCATTGCCACATTTATTCGACATTAAGGGGAAAGAAGATGCAAAACATCAAAGCACGCTGCAAAAGTAGAGGGAAGGATGAACAAAAGATGCTTGAAATTAGAAATTACCAATAAAGAAAAAGCTGAAGAGCTCAAAAGTCCTCTGCTTTCTCCCGCTGGTATTCTCTTTAATCTCTATGCCTTTCACTACTCCACTAAATATTCCCTATGCCCATTGCACTCCAGCTTGGTAGTTTTCACCAGTTGTCCAAGGTTGAGCCCTAGCTTTGATGGCATAATTAAAAAGCCACCTGTCCATTTATACCCAATCTTTTTAGACATCTTTTTCATCCACTGTATTACCTTAGCTTCTACATAGAGTTAGAGAGTGCTTATTCCCCAGACACCATCATTGCTTATTCAGAAAATGAAGCAATAACGAGAAAGAAAGAACCACTCAGGAGATTCCACCACCAATGCTTTTTCCTACTAAGTAGAGTTGGTTACTGAGATTTCCTTTGTCGCAATGCTTTTTCTAGGAAAAATATAATCTTCAATGAGATTCAAGTACACAAGGTCTTTCTTTATGTTTTGTGGACACTTTTTACCTGCATATGCATCGTAACATTGCATCTTCACACTTGAGCTTATGAAGGCTACTGTTTTACGTGTCTTGACTGGCTTAAAAAAGTTTCTTCTCATCTTTTCCTCAGTTCTAGTTTTGCGAACTTCTTTTTGAATGATATCTAACCTATTTCATCTAAGCATTTTTCTAGTTTCTGAACATGTTAATGCTCAACTGTAATGTCTTTCTATGATGGCACAAGAAACCAGGGCGCCACTCCACCTCATCCCTTTTACTTGTCTTATCAATCACTATCTTTTTGCAAGATAGATTCATCTCAATCATGTCTCTTGTTTTACTTTTATACCGTCCAGAAGGCTCTTAGGAACACATGGTATATGCTTTCTGCATGTATATGAAAACCATGTGCAGAGATTTTGATTATCCCCATGTTCTTCCTACCAACCTTTTCATTGAGTAAATTGAAAGCTCCCTCCTTCACTTCATTACTTACCCTTGATTGACCATGCATACGATAAAATCAATTTTATGAAAATCATGTTTCTAGTCTGAACCTATTTATTGTTATGCTTTGCAGCACCTTCACTGTATGAGTTATCAATATAATCCCTTTCTATGCAGCAATTTTTAAATCCATATTGAAAGTCAAACCGGATGCAGTTTAATTAGTTCGACTAGCTAAATTAGTTAGCCTGTTTGCAGTAATTAAGCAATTCATCAGAGAAACAAGTGTAACACATGAAAGTGTCCTTCGCTCAGCCAAGATGGTAAAGGTGCTTTCCTACATTGTTGGCTTCACATGTTCAAGTCTCCTCGGAGCAATTTGATATTTCTTTCTCTCAAAAAGGGTGAGAAATAGTAGCTTCAAATGAATCAACATATAACCAAACATGAAGGGTACTTAACTGGATCAAATTTAAAAGTAAAAGCTAGAGGGCTGTGGTTATGATTCCCTTGCTAGAATCCATATAGCCAATTCCTCGGGGTGAGCACGGGCTGGACAGGCTGGGGCCTCAAGGCACTATTTGGCCTGTCCCAAACAGACTGGGCCTGGAATTTCTAGACATGATCTCCAGGCCCGGCCCAATCATACAAGAAAAGGCCCAGAGCAAACTAAATAGGTCAGGGCCAGGCCTAGCCCGAATTTCTTTTTGCTTTTCTCTTTAGGTTAAAAATGGAATAGTTATTATATATTGGACTCAAGAAATCACCCTTTTTATATGTTTCTGCCACTTTTTTTGAATTCAACCTATATTGGCACATCAAATCTTGTTTATTTGATTTAAGTAATGTTGTTTTAACTTATTTATGACTTCATTGAAGCATCCATAAATTTTTATTCATTTGATTTTATTGATTTTTTAATTGTGTGACTTCATTAAAGTGTTTCGAGCATAAAAATGCATTTTCCATTATCTACATATATTTCTAATGTATGTTTATATATTCAAAAATTAGATCGGGCCTGTTGGGGAATTTCAGGCTTGAGGTCTCATGCCCAAAGGCTTGGACTGGCCTGAATAAAAATAGCAAGACTGAAATCTCGGGCCGGGCCTACGCGAGACCTAGAATTCAGGCCTGTCTGGTCTTTTTGGCTCCATCATTTTTGCTCACCCCTACTGATCCTGATCTCTACCAATCTCGCTCTGGTTTGATTAAATGAAGTGGGTCATTGCCACTGGTTTGAGTTCTAGAATGTTCCAGTTTACATATTAGTATCGGATCAGACCACGTGCTAGTACCTGGTCAAATTGGCCGGTCCAGTCCGGTTTTGAGGGCAATTTTTGTAGGCAGCACCATTTGTTATGTCTCCTTAATCTATACAGTTGCACCATAGTGCTTTTATTCTTTTTTGATAATTCTTGAATTGGAAAGTTCATAATTAGCAGGATATTGCATTAGAAGAAATGAACAGGTGACTTATAGCTTCCGAGAGGAACTAATTAGGGTATAGAGGTTATGTAGAAAGATAACTGCAAGTTTCCATGGAGATATGTAATGGTAACTACATGTTTCCATGGAGATATGTGATGGATCTTGTTAACAAGTGCCCTTGCTAAGACACTTTGAAAATGGAAGAATTGCATATTTTAATGAGGTTACTTTATTCAAATAATAAATTTATATTTCCAAAGCACATTAATTAAGGCTTGACAAGGTCCCTAGGGGTACCCTTTCAAGAGTTTACATATGTAATAGATCCTTAATAATTGTTTTACTGTACAGCTTTTCTTAGGAGGACATGTGGTGAATCAAGTAATAGATTCTTAAAGTAAAGCACTCGTGCCTTTGCCTTCCTTGCTTACTATTTTCCATATTACCTTGATGCATACCCACAATATAGCTGCTCATCTCTATTTGTTTGTCATTTTCCCCTTTGATGAGATTTTGTTAATGATATAATTAGCCGAAATATCGGTCTTCTCCATATTTTCCACATTTCTATAGGTATGCTATTGAGATTGAAACCATTTGTCATTTTTTCATGGCATCAATAACTTCCTTGTCCATTTTATTTTATTTTATTTACTAAAATGAGGAACTAAATGAGGAACTATTATGCTCTTTATGAATTATCAACTCTTCTAATGGCATATGCAACTACTATACGTCTTTCTAGTAAGTGACAACTTACCCCCTCCGAAAAAGAATGAAGAAATAACTCTTCTAATAAAGTGTGTATCTTCTAAATGAGTTGAGAATTTCTTTCAGATGAGTTGCAGTTGTATACAGTAGATGGAGTGATAATGGTGGGAAGTTTGCTGGAAACTGAACAAAGATATAGCTGAAACTTTAAGTTGTTGTCAATTCTAAAGCAGATGGTTGCTTGTTTTCATGGCATTTCTTTAGAAAATCATCAAGCAAGTCAAGGAATTGTAGATGTGCTATTTCCGGTAGTGGGCTGCGTTGAACAGGAAGGAAAAGAGCTTTTTTTAAAATTAAGACTTAAAATAGGAAGTCACTACTTTGTTTATAATGATTTTTATCTCATAAGTTACACGTCAGTTGTGGGCAGTCAGTTTTCTTTTAGATAATACTGTTTGATAAGGTAAAAAAATCCTTAAACAATTGACAAAATTCCCTCTCAGAAATAATCCTGGTTCGTCCAGTCTTATCAGATACAAATATAATGTTCTTCATTCTCTAAGAAGGCCAGTGATGACTGGACAACGGGCAAGTAGGCATAGAAAACTTTCACCTTTGCTTGTTGGTTTGATGATGTTACAATGGTAATGATTTAGGTTTCAGTCATAAAGCAGTTGTCTTGTGTTTCTCTCTACTGGGGATATTATGGAGTTATACAAACCCAACTTTCTTTGCTTAACTACATCAACCTGATCCAGATTAATGTTGAGCTATTTTAAGCACAAGTAAAAGTATTAGACTTCAAGATTAATTCATTACCTTTTTGCTGTGACAGCACACTTTGCTGAGTAAATTTGTTTAGGAAGAAACACTAGGCAGCTGTTTTTCTCACTTGAAAGCAAAATGAGAATTGTTTTACCTTGATTATTAACTATCATCTGGAAGCCATGTAGAACTCCACAATTTTTGTTGCAGCGAAAATAGTGCTTATCTCAATGAGACGTGAGAAAAAATTTGTGGGGGGATGCAGCTTGCTGCTGTCAATACTCCAATGCAGACTTTCATTTTTTCCTCCTTTTCATTTGTGAAGCATTAAATAAAATATAATTAATATTGGAGGAATTAGTGCAGCACATTCTCAGTAATCATGGAACAAGTGTCCCAATTATAGTCCAAGATGTTGTAGGTTTTAGAAGATGCAACAACTGCTATTGGAGTCTGTGGTTGGTTTGTTTGACTTTTTCATGTTGTTGAGAATTGATGATAACTTTTTATGCTTATTGAATGAATTGTAATTATTGAAGCATCTGTCCATCTCCATAATATGTAGAAAATTAGTGAAATTGCTAATTGGATAATGGCAAGATGAACTTGTAGCTTGGTCTGGGTTGTATTGTTGTAACAATAGTAAAAATTTTCACTTTTAGTCCCTACTTCCATTTTATGGGTCATCCAAAAGGAAAGAAATGGGCGGGATATCAAAGATGAGGAAAGTTCAAATGGTGCTGCAGAGGAAATGTGGCTTTTCACCTTAATTTTTTGGCATTATGTGGTGCTTTAGACAAAGATTTCTTTTTTTATTCTTAGGTTTTCCCTAGGTTCTAGGTTGTAGATGGGAGGCACCCCCTTGGTGCTCTTTAATATACTTGTCGCCAAAAAATGCACTTCTCAATAATTAAAGTGTTAAGACTTTTCTACGGTAACCACTTTCACATTTTACAGGAATATTTTGTTTAAATGTCAAGTAGATGTCTTTGCAGACTTTGGTAGAGAAGGAAAAACACAAGAAAAGTTGTAGGAGAAAAGAACATAGGCACATAAAAGGGCCATGTAATCAAGCATGATCAAATAACTGCCGTGCTTGATTTTACTTGAGTAAAGAAACTTCTGGGTCCATAACTACTGGAAAGGGAAAGGGTAGCATCACAAGGTTCCTGTGTCACACTTTAATATTTTCACAACTGTAACCTCACACTGACCTCAACAATCCTTCTTTGTTCTTCCGTGTTGAGTCTTGATCATCAGTCATCATGGGCTTTGGAGCCCATCTTGATAATATTGTCTAACAGCAAATGCTTGATGTTCCTATTCTTAACCCTGTTATCTGGTACTTTCTGTCAGCCATCGTTCAGCTTTGATCAAACTTAACTGCATTACTTGTGTCCATATATTTATAATAGGAGAAACTCCGCCATTATTGATAAATCAGAATTTCTGCACTCCAGAAAGCTTCCCTTTTTTCGTTGTTCTGTGTCAATTATCTTCACTGGAGAGATTGCTGTGTTTTGCCAGCTCTTTCTGCATTCTGCCTCTCTGCTTTAGCTGATACTACTTTTCACCTTCAATGACTTAGAACTGGTTTACTTTGTATTTCATCATTGATACTTTTATTAGGTTAGTTAGGCCTTGATGTGACATTTTGTCTGTGTATTGTCTACATTCAGACATGGATCTGATAACTAGAGAAGCAGGGATCCACAATCGCAGCATTTGCCTAAACAACAACACTTGTTCATTTATCTATCTGTCAATTTTTGTTGTAATTTTTAGGTTGATGTGGAGAGGATACGGGGACAGGCTCACGATAAGCTTACAAGCAAACTAGCAACTCTGAGGCACAAGGCTGAAGAGAAGAGAGCAGCTGCTGAAGCCAAGAGGAACCGTCAAGCTGTAAAAGCTGAGGAACAAGCAGAGTACATTCGCAAAACCGGCCGCATCCCTTCTTTTAGCATTTGCAGTTGGTGCTGTTGAACGCCAAGAATGTTCAATGTAATGCTCACCTTGTTACGATGACATCAGTGCACGAGAATGTTTATATACGCCAATTAGTTGAAGGATTGAAAACCCTGACCCGTTTTTCCTGGTCAATGGGAAAATGGATGTAATTGTAAGTAGTCACGGAAAACGACATTCTCGAAATGATCGAACTTTATTTATTTATCTTGTTGTACATTAAACTTTCTTCCCTGTTGTGTATGTGCTGAGAAATTCCATTGGCAAGTAATGCTTGATCTGCCTGTCTTTTAGCATATGACTGCTTAAATGTCACCGTGCTTGTTGGGAACTTCTCTTATATTCTTTTGATTGAGCCTTCCTTCTATTGCATGTCTAGTGACTCATTTTCTTTGTTCTCTGCTTTTCACTCGCCAAACTGCACTGCAAATGCGTGAAGAGCAAAGTCTCTATGAGTGTACTTGTTGATGCACAGCATTGGCATTTGGAGTTATAGTTGGGGTCATGCCTGAACATTGCTTCGTCAATGGAGGTGACGGGTGAATTCACATGAACCGGTTCGATCCACATGATATGTCATCATCAAAATAACTTCTCTAGTAATGATCTCTGAGATGACTGATGGTTTGGAGTCCATTTCTTTCTTATTTTTAGAGATAAGTCTCATTGTTAAAGTACAATTGAATTTTAAAACTTTTAAAAAATATTTCCAATCACTTGTTTTTTGTGGAAATCAAGTCCAGTCACTGGTTAAAAAATGCAATTAGTCATAAAAAATTCAATAAGTGTAATCAAATATTAAAACTTGTTAGTATTTTTTGTTTGTCAAGTTGGACAAACTTAATGAAAGAATTTAATTATATCACATTGACATGTTTTAAGATATTTCTAAAATTTTTTTAACTCAGTGACAAGTTTAATGATTTTAGTATGCTTATTTCTATTTTTTAATGATACATAGTATTTATGACTGATGTGGAGTCCATTTCAATGCATCATTTCATTTATATATTTTAACATTTCCATTCCAAACGTCTGAGTACCCCCTTAATGCTTTTAGATGTCCATTTTTTGTTAGTGCTGAATAATTGGTCAGCAAAGAGAATGATGTATGGAATGTAATGAATGGAAGGGCTTAATGGGTGTCGATAATAATTTATACTTTAGTGATAGAGAGATACTTGCCATCATTACAGTTAATCGCAAAGTAAAGGTAGTCCAAGACTTGTCAAAATCTCATGCTACATCAACCACTTTTTTTTTTCCATTCATATTTCATAAAAGAAATCAGTTTCCCCTAATCCACAGTCCCACGATGATTTGATCATATTTATGCACATTTCTTCTTAATTCCTCTCAATTGAAAGCGTAATCACCGTTAAATTAACTGGAGCAATACAAATTAAGCGTTAATTTATTGCCAATCTAGATGTGTGGTCTGACTCTAAAGCTTGCTTTACCCTCATGGGAGCTATAAAAAATTGTTCCATTTTTTTTTTTGCACCTTTTATAATTTTTATACACTTTCTTCGCATGTAAAAAAAACCAAGTGCTGCTGCTAGCCCCTCAACCACTTAGTGCTTGGGCCCAGAAAAACTACAAAATTGAGAAAAGAAAAACTAGTTAGTGGGATTTATGGGCCAACCCTAGACAAAACAATGATATCTTTTTTCGGTGTTCAGAATGAGTAGATGAAAATATAGCATTTTCCATAATAAGAAAGTGGGTGTCTGCCTTCATGAATGGAAGTAGACGTGAAGATCCCACGAATGAGAAAGTGGGATTGGGTGGTGAATGCAGCCACCACGTGGCGAATCTTGGTTTTTTGGGGTTATTGGGTGTTTCTTTCAACCATGATTAAGTGTGTTGCAAGAAATGATAGAATCATATGGGCCTACTTTATGCCAAAAATCATAGGACTTTAGATGGTGGAGAAAAAGAGAATGGATTTTGATTTCTATGTGGTGGGCGCGTTGGACCATTGGGAAAACTTGTAGTTATCATTTTTCCTTTCGTCTGAATATAGAAATCGCTAATCTCTACAGTTTTTACATTCTAGGTACATTTACTTCGTGAAAAATGAACGATTTAAAAACATTTTCCTAAAGATAATCACTTATATTGCTTATAAAAATTGAAGAACGGAATTTTTTTTTCATCTTTTGCCAAAATGTTTATACATATAATATTTTCATTTAAGCAATTATTTTTAGGGAAATATTTTCTAAATTATTTATTTTTTTCAAAACAAATAAAATCTAAAATACATATGACACGTCTATATGAAATTAACAGTGGAAAGTTTGAGACCGACTAGGAAAACAAGGCGAGGTCCTATTTTGTGAACTTTGGGGGTAATAAAGGGTATGTTTCAAAGCATGGTTGGCTGAGCATATTTTAATAATTAATGCGGCTGCGAAGATTTTAAGAGCAAATTAGTGGCCTAATACTTATCGACAGCTATCTAATCACAAAGAGGAAGTGGTCGATTTGATCTGCTAATCGCAAGCAGTTGCGGGAGAGATAAGTTCTTGATAGCAACCATGCCTAGAGGAGACGACACTAATTAATTAAAATTAACCTTCTCATCAGCATTTTCTCCCATGAATAATAGTGTTTCCGGGTTTTTCACTTGAATAAATTTCATTTTTTCGGTCATTGAAATTCCGGATGACTTACATTTAGATCGCAGAACCTCAATTTCATGCACCCGGTGCGTCAAACTTAGTTTATACATTTATTTGATGTACGTCAACGCTTCCTAATCAAATTTTCAAAAAATGTATCAATTGACATTGCTCAACATTATAATTAGTATTTTGCACATATGAAAAATAGAAATCCATGCAGACCTTTTTCTCACTCTCTCTTCCTTTCTTTTTTTTTTTTTTTTCTTTTAAAACATTTTTCAAACCCATTAATGATCGCTCCTAGATATTATTCCCTTTTTATGAAGTAAGGTGAAAGCTCGTGAGGGTCTATGCATGAAAAGACAAGCTAAGCATGCGTTGCTCCCACGATGAGTTGTTTGACTATATGGTGGACTATGGTCGGGCCAACATTATCAATAAACCTAGATCTATCACCCAATGTTTGCCCTATTGCGTGCAAGCAGCCGGCAGCCACTTTTGCCTCAACTTATAATCAAATAATATTTAATCAACAAGTGGAGAAGGAAGAGTGGTCGTAAATGCTAGGATGTTTGGTCGCCGATGTGGGTTGTAAGAGGACATAAAAAGAAAAGAGAAATAAGTGCATCGAATCACTAAAAACTTATCACAAAAGTGCAATAAATCTAACTTATCCAAAATGAACAATCAAGTATTTCGGTTAGTTTCGTCTTTTTTTGGATGGAAAAAAACTCGACATGAACTTTTCTAATAATTACTATGACTTTTAGCGCTAATGTGGTGTCATGCTAACAAAATAGTTCAATAATTATAATAATATAAGAAATATAGAAAGGATGCGATGACGGCTGCGCCTCCCCTCCTTAGCAAGTGCGGCAGGCGCCAGTTGAGTCTTGGCAACGAGGGCCGGCCCTCACCGGTGAAGGTGGGGTTGGCCATAGCGCCACTCCTCTTTTTGCTTCCCCTATTCATCTTTAGTTTCTCCAATTTTATTTTTTTGGGCTATGCCGCATCGACGAAAAATATCACACAAAATAATTAAAAAGTTGCTCTAGATTTTATTTATTATATATTCAAAACAGACAGGGCCAGTGGAATCAATTGCTTATCCATACGAAATCTAGGACTTGATTGCTCTAGCTGAGGTTTTAGGGAAAATTATACAAGAATTTATTGTTTAGTAGCTAATTCAGTTTTAAATTTTTTAATTTATTCAATTCAGTCATATTCCTTTTGACAATTGTCAATGGGGTTCCTTTAGCTAATTTTGTTGGAAATCGCTGAAATTGACAAATTTTGTAATTTTTTAAAATTTTTTGAATTTTTTGAATTTTTTTTTTTTTTTTTTTACGTTGGTCATTAGGCCTCACCAATGACCCATGAAGGCTGCAAAGCCCTTGTCGACCACCATTGGCCTCTAGCAAGTGTTGGCCTCACCAATCACCCCTCATCCAAATCTAGCTAAGGCATCATTGCCCTCGTGTATGGCTGATGACCTCCGCCTGGCTTCACCAAGGTCTTCGTGACCAACGAAGGGAAATAGATAAAAATGAAAAAAAATTAAAATTAAAAAATTGTAAAAATTATTCAACAATTTTCTGTTAGAATTGATTCAAATGACTACAATGATAAATTTTCAAAAAATTTAAGACTAAATTCGCTAAAGTAAAAAGTTTAAAATTGAATTGACCACCGTTTAATAGATTTAAGATTTTTAGGATAACTATCTCTATGTGAGTCTTAGTGCTTATGTCGTCGTACTCATCTCGAACACATTTTGGATATAATTAATTACCTCTGACTTGGGAGCTGCATATTCAAAATATCATCCATGCAATTTTCGTCCTTGAAATCGTCTCATCTCCTATCATTACATACCCTTGCCACTAAAATCTCTCATTTATTCAATGTGAACGTCGCGAAAGTTTCTCGCTACCTCTTCTCAATCCGGACAGATAATAAGTTGAGGAATGGTGGAAATACAAACTAACGTAAAGTATTTCTCGGAAAGGACGCGTATTAAAAGATCATCGTTGACAAAGGCAAATTAAAAGCGGCCATCTAAGAGAGGGGTGATGTCACGGCACACGGATGCCAGAAGTTGACTCTTCCGTGTCCAAAAATCAAACCTCCACCGACGAGGCTGCTGGTCCAAGGAAAGATCACCACAAAGTCACGAGCTGGATTTGGTCCGTGAGAGAACTTCTAACAAGCCAGTGTCATATTATCTAATTATGACATGTCTAGTGTGAAGAGATTTCTTAATTACTAACTTCACGAGAAATATAAAGTAATAATGACTTAAATCAAATTGTCGAAACATGTACAGGACCTTAGATTAACATCCGAAGAGGTTATTAGCAATTAATCGACCCTCTCTACCCCTTTTTTTTTGGTCAATAAATGGATGCGTTTGAGTTATTCGCAAGAATCAGAAAAGACAAAAGGACAGATAAGACGTTAAAAAATGTCTGCCAAGGCACCCAAGTTGGCAAAGGCGGCGGCGAGAAGCATGGCCGCATGTCCAAGGCATTCGACGGTTGACGTTCTTTTCCTTAGCAAGTGGCTCTCGATCCTCTTGGATTCGTGCACTAGGATCAATAGGATTCGATTAAAGTGCAAAGAATTGACTGAATGAACGAGCTGTGTTTCGTGCTCCGCAGAATCCTGTTCGAAAAAGGTAAAAGACCCTTCTTCTTTTTATTTTTTATTTTTTCCTTTTCTGGCAACACTAGAGAAAAAAATCACAGCCGAATTATCAGACCCTTTGTGAGCCGCGTTGGATGACCACGACGATAGCCAGCCGTTAATTAATAATCATCGTTAGTGGTTGATTTATCGGTCGTCAATTTTCAGCTATTTAATGGGGCTCAATTACTTCAAAGTTTTTTAAGATCCTCATGGATTGTAATGTTGGATGATTATGTGTTTACCACCAACGATTTGAGAATCTTAATTGTTTGATATCACATAGACTAGATAATAAATTATTGGGGAAATTACAGTTTTGATGATCCCTGTAGCTTAGGGAATCTCACTTTTGGTCCTTCTACTTTCTTTAGTCATAAGTCTAATCCTAATTGCAAGCGAACAATTTAAGTCTTTTTATCAAATTTCCATTGAAAATATGCTAGAGATTGCCAAGTTATCACCAACAACAAACATGTGGCGCCTATTTCTACCTGCCTCTAAAACAAGTCACACTTTTGGTCCCCCTATTTTTTGAAGTGTTCAAAAATAGTTCCTATATTTTGATTATGCAAAACGCTAATGAAATTTTAAGTACAATATTTTACAATTCTATTCCAAACAAGATTTAAATGACATTGACTAATATATAATGCATTAGGTGTATGTGTGTAAGCCTTCATCTTTAATATTGATGGTTTTATTAGTTATAATTGATGAAGTTTTTATAAAGCTATTTGATATTTAATAATTTAGATTGAATTGGAAGAATTCACATAAACTATCTAAAACATTATGCCTACATGACATTTTCTCTGAATCATTGGGGTTGCTCTATTAGCCACTTTTTCCACATAAGAAAAGGAGGTGGGGAGTTCAATTCCTGGCCTCATCAAGGGCTAGAGGTGGGGGTGTTTAGTTTTAAGTATAGTATTCAACTCCCATGCTTTGCAATGAAGTGGAGCAAAAATCCTAGAGGGAGATGAGTTAAAAGTAGAAAAGAATTCTGAAAGTAGTTCTAAATACATCTATATGGATCTATATTGAAAACAATGATAGCATTATTGAATACTTGGAATTAATCTTAACTAAAGTGTAAATCATATTGGATAAATCTGTATATGTAGACATCATCTTTTAAGTTTGTCTTGATTTGACATTTCATAAGATTTCGATGGAAGTGTAAAAGAAATAATTATCTTTCCTTGAAAAATAATACAAGGATTGCTTTTATGACAAAAAATTGATCGATCCAAAAAGTACATGAACCAAAAGTCTAATTTGTTTTAGAAGCTTGTATGCGCCAATGCTAATTCAGAAATTTCCAGCAAATTTTGATGGAAGGCCTTACATTGTCGTGAGAGAAAAGTACGAGGACCCGAATTGAAACCGAATGGAGTGTAAGGAGCAAGAGCAAAATCACCCAAACTACATAGACCACAAATTCAATTACCCCTAAAGTTTTCTCACCTCACCTTTGGTTACGAGGAAACCTCACCAGGATGGGTTGTTGCCGATTAACAGGGATTATCTGCGCCTGTTTACTCATGTGGTAGATTATCAGATTACGTTTCTTATTTTGACATGCCAGTATCCTGCACGTCTATAATATATTTTTCGAGCCTTGTATTTGGCTCTACCCTCTAGTTGCTTTACATCTAGGAATCCCAAGGTTCAGACGAGGCCTCAGACGTAACGTCATGCTAAGGACAGAAGTCCTCGTAAATAATAACTCATGAGAAAATAGATGATAAAATATTCTCTTTAAAGGCAAGATTGGTTGGTGAAGAACCAGAAGATTGTCCATCCTTGCAGATGGAGGAGAGTAATAAGGAGAGTGAAGACAATAGACACTACACATCTGAAGCCAACATAACCCAGAAGATAGAGCTATCAATAGCTGATCTTCATGTTCTGCAGGGCCACCAGCCTCAAGTACCAGAACGTGCATCGTATGCCAAAAACTTCAGCATCAAACCAATCCTTCTCTTTGCCGCACCTTTTGTGTTTTTTCTTTTCTTCAAACATGGCATATCCGAGCATTTCGTCTCGAATGAAGTAAATAGTCATCCGAGATTCAACACTCGAAACAGCACCCCTCTCATGACATGGACCGGTGGAGTTCAACATGGACGAAAAGGTGCAGGACGGAATTGGTCGATACAGGGAGCTCAACAGAGTATGGAAAACCGCTGAAGACAGGGATCTTCTACGGCGTAAATGCTTCGCGAGCATAAGATGACCCTGTTTCGAGCTGCGTGCGACTTTAGTTGCTCCATGACTTGGTTACCTCATGACAAAAAGCGACAAGCTTTAGGACAACGAAACTAAAACATCTAAGTTTCTATCATTTGTACATTAACTTGCCGCCATATGAGCACATAAGCAGAAACCGATAGAAAAAGATTGTAAAAATGCATCCCGTTTAACTTCGATTTTGCTATGTGTCAAAAAAAAAAAAAAACTTCGAATTTGCTACTCACCATCACAACTAAAAGAAGAACAACGATTACTCGAAAAAGTTGGAACGGGAAAATTAATGCACTATTCTTCAGAGGGGAGAAACTAAATTTCAATGCTAGGAGTTATTGTGCAATGCTTTTATTCCAGATTCTTGTATCAAAGAACTCTAAGAACCAAGTGTTTTAAGTATTTACATTAGGGGAAAAAAACACTTCCACACTGCAAAAGGGACTCCAGCTGTCTAGAGCTCTTTGCAATTGCCCAAAAATGGCTCAGCATCGACGCTAACACTGTCGAGCCAGGAAACTAGCTGCTGGGTCGAAGGCCTCACTTTCGGGCTAACGTTTAAGCAAAGGCAGGCGATCTCAAAAACCCGCAATATCTCCTTGTCATGCTTCATGCCATAAATGGAATGATCAAACACCTCGCTTTCCCTGTTCTCACCCTTCATCTTAATCACCCAAGAGATCATATCCCGAGATACCTTCGGCTTGCACATATCCATCGGCCTTTTCCCAGTGACAAGCTCCAAGAGGACAACGCCGAAACTATAAACATCGCCTTTACAAGTAGCAACAGAGGCCATACCATACTCGGGTGGAATGTAACCCAGTGTCCCAACAAGATCAGTAGTCACATGAGTATCATAAGCACGTATGAGCCTCGCAAGACCAAAATCGGCCAAGTGGGCTTCAAAGTTTCCATCTAAAAGGATATTGCTTGACTTTACATCTCGATGAACAATATGCGGCTCACATGACTGGTGCAGATACTCAAGTCCTCTTGCCGCCCCTTGAGCAATTCGGAGCCGTTTGCACCAATCTAGCAAGCAAGGCCCATCTGGTTTCTCGTGCAACCAATAGTCCAAGCTACTGTTTTCCATGTAGGAGTATATCAAGAGCCTCACATCTGTATCCATGCAAAATCCTTGAAGATAGACAAGATTCGGGTGCTGGGCTCTTGAGAGAGTTTCAACTTCAGCACGGAATTCTCTCTCCATCTGCCCACAATCACCAGAGAGCTTCTTGATCGCCAACTTCGTGCCATCAGGGAAGGTGGCTCTGTAAACCATCCCGAAACCCCCACACCCGATTATATTCGCTTGGTCGAAATCGTTAGTGGCTCGTGAAATATCCTCGTACGACAGCTTTTCACATCTGTCCTTGTTTTGGAACATAACCAGTAACCGTGACTCCAAGTCTTCAATATCCCTTTCTTTTCTCCCGACCACCTCCTTTTCAGGGTCAACCTCTCCCCGCCTATGTGCTCGCATCAAAATCATGACCATGAGGGCGAGAAGAAACATCGCCCCAAATGAAATTCCAATGGCCATTCCAATGTTTCTATTTCGCGTGGCATGATTGGCGGATTCAGTATGGTTTTGACTACTTGGGCAGGGGGAGCATGATCACCGCACAGTCTGGTTCCTTCAAAACTCGAATTGGGAAAGGTCGGGAATTGGCCCCCACTGGGAACTGGCCCGGACAAATTGTTATATGCAACACTGAACTTGGACAGAAAATAGAGACGAACTAATGATGAAGGTATACCTCCCGACAGATTGTTGTAAGACAAATCGAGGGCCTCTAGGCTAGTCATTCCGGATAAACTGGCAGGAATCTTACCTGATAAGAAGTTACGGCTGAGATCCAAGATATGGACATTTTTTAAATTCCCGAACTCGGGCCAGATTGATCCGTTGAGAGAGTTCCATCCAAGTGCCACAGTTGGTGGAAAGCTTGCAACTTGATTGTACTGCAGCCCCCTCGCGCTCACATTCCTCTTCATGAAGAGTGGGAAATCAGCAGAAGGTTCTGCCATTGACAGATTTCTGTTGATGAGGCCAGGCAATCCTGTAATCTCTTTTGGGATCTCGCCCACGAATGAGTTGTTTGATAAATCCAGATAGAAAAGAGATTGGAAGTTGCCAATCCACGACGGGATCATTCCACCCAATCTGTTCCAGGACAAATCCAGCAACTGCAAACGGTTGCATCTGCGCACCCACTTGGGCATGGAACCTGTCAGTCGACTATTCGCCATGATAAGAACCTTAAGATTCGGAAAACTCAAACTCGCATCGCCAGGCAATTCTTCATCAAAGTAATTCAGAGTGAGAACCAAAACTGTCAAATTCTCGCAGTGCTGAAGGATCCCGAGTGCAGATGAGACATTTGATAGGCTCGAATTCGAGATTGACAGGTAAAAAAGGCTGGAGAAGTTCTTGAAGCTTTGAGGTATTGGGGTTGTGAACTTGTTCCGTGCAAGGTTCACATTTTGCAGCTTCTGGCAATTGGGTAAATCCTCAGGGAAAGGACCACTGAAATTGTTGGACCCTAAATCCAGAGACACCAGACCGCTCAATGCCGAACAATTGAGAGCTATCGTACCGCTCAGTGAGTTGTTCCTCAAATTGAGAAACGTAAGCGACGGCGAATTGGACAAGGACGGTGGGATGGAGCCTGTGAAGCCATTGGCCTGAGCTATGAAGTACTGCAGCTTCTTCATGTTGTGAAAGATATCCGGGACTGGCCCCCAGAATTCGTTTGTCGAAATGTCCAGCCGAACCAGTGCCGTGAGATTACTGATCCTGCTGCTGAGCTGCCCTGAAAAGGAATTTTCTTGAAGGCTCAATTGGACCAACTGACCCAGAGTGAAGATATCTTCACTGATCCCACCATTGAGATTATTCGTGGCCAGAGAAAGGTTCTGCAAGGAGCCACAGTTGCCAAGTCCCGGCCGGATAAGGTCAGAGAAATAATTGACGGCCAGATTAAGCACCTGAATGCCGGTCGAGTTCGTGCAAATCCACACGGGCAGAGACCCATTGAAAAAGTTCTCGGAGATGTTGAAAACGCGGAGCGAGGGCAAATTGGCGCTCCCGGGCACCGGTCCGAAGAATTCATTGTAGCTGAGATCGAGGACCTGCAATTTAGGGAGGCGGAGGAGCGACTCGGGGAGTGTGCTCTTGAGGAGGTTGCGAGAGAGATTGAGGAATCTCAGCTGGTCCAACCGGCCGAGCGAGTCCGAGAGGCTGCCCGCGAGCTTCTTGCTCGCGAGGGCCAACTCCACCACTCTGCCCGAACCGGTGGAACCGTCGCACGACACGCCCGGCCAGTCGCAGCAATTGGCGGACGCGTTGGTCCCCCAACCTTGGACTGGGGACTCGAAGTTGTTCATAAAATCTACCAATGCCTGGGAATCGCTCGAATTGCACTCAGGGACCCCTTGAGAGCGCAGGACCTGCGCCTGGATGCATAGCCAAGAGACGGCGACGACCACCCACAGCGACGCCCAGACACCCATATGAAAAAAAAAAAAAAAAACAGAGCACCAAAGGAAGCAACCCCTGCACGACAAATCGCAGAGACGGTACGAGAAGAGTAAAAGAAGAAAAAGGGTCGTAGGGATATCAAGTGACAGAGAGACCCATCTCGAGAAGGATCGAGATTTACCAACTGCGAGAGCGTGAGAGCATGGGGAAGAGAGAGATAATGAAGAGAAGGGGAAGAGGGGAAGAAGAGGAGGCAAAGGAAGATCAGAGTGGCGGTGGTGGTGGTGGTGCCTCTTGGGCGTCCCTCTTTTTGGCTTTCCCGCTTGCGTCACTGCGGACCAAAGAGAGAAGAATAAAGAAAAAGAGGTGGGTTGCGGCGAGCAGCGGTGGGCGCAAGCAAGAGAGAGAGAGAGAGAGATTGCGGTTTGACTTCTACGCGCTTGTTGGGTCTGAATACCGACTCAATGGCTGCTCCTCCTCCGCACTTCCAAACACGGAAAGAGAGAGAGAGAGAGAGAGAGAGAGAGAGGAGAGAGGGGTTGCGAGTGCGGCGATGGAGGAAGCGGAGATGGACAGAGCGGAGCAGGTGGCGCTCGACTGGGGAAGAAGAAGGAGGAAAGGCGACCGGCGAGAAACCGGTGAGCCTCGAGATTCACGGAGGGAGGGAGCGAGGAAAGGAAGTCAAAGGGGTTGATGGCGACACGTGGCGGGATTCCAACAAAATCTACGCCGGGTCGCATTTATTGTATGCAGTTGGGTTGGGTGGGCGGGTAATTTATTAACCATTTTATTCCCAATTTTCTTTTTCTTTATTCTCGTTTTCGTGAGAATCTAAAAAAGAAAGGGTTATTTCATTTATGGGATAACGGCGTGCCTCGTCCCTTAAATTTTGCACGGCCTGCGATATGCTCCATAATTTTTTAATTTATTTAATAGAGCCTATAAACTTTAGTTTGATATGTAATGCAGTTCATAAACTTTTAATTTATTTAAATATAATTCCCAAACTTTCGATATGTGTTTTATATAATTCTTGAATTATTTGAAAATATCTAGTGTTATCCTTATAATAATTTAAGGTCAAGGATAAATTTTGATATTTTCATATAATTCGAAAAGTAAAAAATGATTATTCATATTATTTTCCTTTTATTCATTCTAGTTGAACTTAGGCATTTTTCCCAAAAGCGTGATTCTTTTTTTATTTTTGGCCAGTGAAAGGTTAAAAAATTTATTTACCAGAAATTACGAGGTAGACTTAGTATGTGTATCAAAATAAATTGGAAAATCTCTTCTTGGGTGTCATATAAGCTGTTGACTTCGATGAATATTAAATAATTTATTTTATTTATATCTCGTTTTTAGCCCACTTTTTGTCATCTACAAGCAATCGATTTCTCCTGCATCGTTCTAGGGTTTTGTCATGGATCCAACATCTGACTAATCCCACTTGATTAGTGCTTTTTCCACTACAATCGTGTTGATTAGTGTAGGTAAATTGACTTTTAAGGAAACTGCCTTAATTGTTACTCAAATGGATGACCCAATTTTAAGATTTAATTTAACGTTTGAGTGTTAATATTTCAATAACCTCTTGATTCAGCTTTTCACGGAATAACCAAAAGGATTTCAGGTTTATTTATTAGCAAAGAAATGATGAGAAATTTTGCAAATTAAGTTTACAATACAGCATATTCTGGCATCATCAAATTTTGATTTATCTGCCTATGCTTTGTCTTGAATTTATCTTGTTTACGAGACCAATAAGGCATTTTATCAGCCCAGAGTTTCTCTTCAAAAGGCTGAGGCTGACTTCTTCAATTAAAAAGACTGCAATAAATGCTGTAGTTGCTTATTGCTAAATCATGACTTTTCTTTTTCAAAACATAATCATAACTGAAAAGAGTACATGAGACTTGACAATATAATTGAAGATTTTTCCCATGATATGAATCATAACACTTCATTCTCCATTAAATTGGTTGGGCATCATGCAGTAGTGACCAAGGACTATGAGAGAACAAAATGGAAACCAAATCACAAGGCAAGAAAAAAGATCGAGTCACACCATTTTTCATAAGATTACAAGTTTAATTCACATCATAAGTCTAACTTATGACTAATTGTATCTTAAGCATTTGCTATATGTTGTAAAGTGATTTCGTGACTTCTAATATGCCAATGAGATTATGATAATAGGATAATTAAGTAATTATGATTTAAATCGATATTTTGTGATGGGTATGGAGACCCTTATAGTAATACCTAGAGTGGTAGTTGCATTAGTCACCCCTATCTATTGTTTCACCTATAAAAATAATAGGAGAAAAAGAGATCATATGACTAGTAAACAAATAACAAATTTCAGTCATAGTCACTTTTCTATCCTCTTTATGTATTCGGTATTGGAATCATAATACCTTCAACTTAATGGTAACTTAATGGTAACTTTAGGGCCTTAACTCTCTATTACGCCACCGCGAGCTGAAATATCAATAATCTAGATGCCTACTTAGGCTCATTCACAAACGATTGGGCACCATGATGTGAACTCCAGAACTGGGGAGAGTTTTCCAACTTCTTCCTTACGGTTCCACCGTTCCTGTCCCCGGTCACCTGTCGATTGGAAGCATTATCGTTGAAGGAGACAGCCCGGGGTTTGTAGTCGAACCTTGGCTCCATTTACTTCTTACTTTTTTTTTTTTTCCCCTCGTTGTAGAGTTTTCTAGCTTTTCAAAGTCAAACTCGGAAGCGAAACGATGCTTCGAAAATCAAAGTTCGAACATGGCGGATTGCGACTCCTTGTCGTAAGGGACGAAAATATAATTTAAAGAATCAAAGGAGTGGCTTGATCCCATGGACTTGACCCGATTGCCCGTGAGTTTACCATTCAAATCTGACAAAAGGCCAGCGAGCATCGCGACTTCTCTTTTGTGTGCTTATTTGGGCTGTCATCAAAATCAAACTTCAGACAATTTGGGGGATGCCCTCGGTTCGTTCTTTGCCATCATTCCACCCCTAACGTAATCAATGGGAAAAATGGTAAAACTTCGTGGACGAAGAAAAAGAATGTGGATGGCGTTTTCGTCAGCCCCACTCCGAGAGAGCGCATTTTCCGATGCGGGGTTCGTAAGAACATGGCACGTATGCATATGTTGTCAATGAATTCATATGCCTTCTTGTGAGGGGTTAATACTACAAAAAAATTTAAATTGATACATTTGTGACAAATTTACATATGATAAACTTATTTTATGTTAATTTTTATTAAATTTTACTATCAAATTATTGAATTGGATGCCATATGCTAATCAATGGGTGTATCAATTTGGTGTTTTATCTTCCATCTTGTCACAAGATACTAGTTTGTATTTTTTGCTGGTATTAATTCAATTTAATGAAAACTAACTAAGATTAAATTTGTTACAAATATATCAGTTTGAGATTTTTAGTGGTTAACATATTAGTTTATGATAAATTTATCACGATATATAAGTTTGGAGTTTTTGATATTTAAAAAATTGATTTGGAGTAAATTTATTTTAGGTATATCAATTCACGATTTTTTTTATGATATTAACTCTACTCATGCACATTCGATTTTACAAAAGATGCTTGTGGGAGAACGATCTGTTCCTTCTCTCTTTTATTTTTCCGTTATCGAGGAGAAACTCGAGGTATCATTTTCTCCTGTATTTCGGTATATTAGGGTTTTATATGCCCAATACATAATCGAGAGTTTTATATTGTGGTATATGTACTTCGCTTGTAATGTATTAAAGATGATGCGTGGCCTTGAGTTATGATATAGTACTAGTCATTTACCCGCTCTAATAAGATAATAATTTGTTTTCCATTTTGCTGAATGAACTTCCACCGTATAATCTCGTGAACTCCATGTATTTAAAATTCAGATAGAGAAAAGATTTTTGTTGCGCTGGCTATGTTTTAAGGATAATATTATAATTTGAGCTAAGGAACCATGCATGATGAAAAAAAAAAAGATAAATGCGTTGCAAGTCCTAATACTTGTTATGAAAGTGTAATTAAGTCATAAAATTTTTAAAAAAATGCAATATAATTTTAAAATTTGTCATTAAAATGCAATCAAATCTAAAAAATTTCAAAGAATGTGATCAACATAATGACTTAAATTGGGTCAATTTGGTAAGTTTTGGGACTTTTTTAAAAATTTTAAAACTCAATTGCATTTCGTGAAAAGTTTTACGAGTCAACTATAATTTTTGAAAGTTTTAAAACTTAATTACACTTTCATGATAAAATTTAGAATTTGTAATGCACTTATCTAAAAAGAAAAGAGGTAGGAAAGGAACATCTTATGATATATAAATGACTTCAAACGCATTTAACTCATGATCAGGAGGTTTGCTTCGAGGTCCAAAGCCTTGCGGAACTTGATGCTGAGTGACGAGTGAGAAATGTTAAATCATATGTGAGGAGGACAAGAGCCGACACCAAGGCCGTAAAAAAAGAGTTAGGAAATGGGGCGAACCATCCTTAACGAGCAAGCTCTGAACCCCAAACTGAAAATTCTCTAAAAAATCTCCAAACGGATACGAAGAACTTCGGATTCCACAATCCGTCACAACTCATTCTAGTACGGAGCAATGGTCACATGAAAAAAAAATAAAAAAAATCCCCGACAAAGACATTTGCTAGTAATTCACGATATTGTATAAAAGGACAATATCCGCCTACCCATCTAGAAGTAAAACATAGGAGGACTATCTGCAGTGCAAGGACCGACCTGAAAGAGAGGAGTGGGCTCTCTATGTTTTTCTCCCACGCGTTTTTGAAGTCCAACCGAATAAACCGCCGAAGTTTGCTTTCTCTTTAATAATATATGTTGCAAAGATTTCCACCCGAATATAGAAAGAAACTACGAAAAGTAAGAGCAGCAGCAAAAACTAATGAACGAGAGAGATTCGGGGCCGAAAGGTTCGGTTCGATACCAGAAGTAAAGCCTAGTGACGTCTGGATCGTTTGAACAGTCAAAATCCACTGTTTGGTGCAACATCGCTGATTTCCTTATAACAAAAAAAGTCAAACATAGGCGGCGGGCAGGGCCTCCGGATTAGGACCACGTTTGTCCTTAGTTGTGCGTTCAGACCATGCCCCAATGCTGGTCCCAGGATTGCCTCGACTAAACTCTCTCTCTTTTTCTTTTTCTTTTTCTTTTTTTTGCTTAAATTAAACATTTACGATTCGCTTATTTTAACGTTTCCCAAGTCGGGAAAATTTGGGAAATTCTCACAATTTTCTAAATTTTGAGTAATATCTTAATTGTTGGTGGGAAAGTAAGACAGCAAGGTTGTGCTTTTATTAAGTCCAAATAAATGGCCGACTTGATCTTTTGATGGCCCTCTCGAGAAAAATTGTGATGTCTCTAGGGTTGTTGTTGACCAGGTTACACCCACTCAGATGTTGTTGTACAACTTATTACCAGCTAACAGACTCTAGACGTGGGCTGAAAGTTTTCGGTTGTTACAAATATTTATAGGCTTAACTATCATTCAAGAATCTAGTTTGGGAATATTCTTTCTTAGGTGGAAAAAAATATATATGATTTTTTCTCATTGTCATTGAGTTGATCAATAGATTTTTTCCTTTTATTTTTTTATTTATGAGATTATAAAAAGATTTATTACAAAGACACGGTTTTATTAAATATCTTGCAGAGAAAAAAAAAATCAAAGAGAGTAAGAGTCCATTTGTTTTCAAACATGAATAATTTGTAAAATATTTTTTTAAATGATCATTTATATCACTTACAAAAATGAATGAATGAAAAATTTTTCATTATTCACAAAAAATAATCAATAATAAAAATATTTTTATTGACTAATTATTTCAAATAATAGGAATGATAATTTTTCAATTTTTTTAATTATTTATTTTTGCTAAACAAATGGGGCTTGGTATAGTTGACTTTAGAAAAGCTGAGAGAGAGAGAGAGAATGCTTGGAAGTACAGGAACTTTGTTGAAGATAATCATGTACACATTCGGAATTTCAATATTACTATTTTAATATATCATACTCCCCAAAAACGCTGGTATATCATCTAATCAAATTTCCTTTTTCTTTCGGGAATATAACATTGTACAATAAAAAGAAAATTACAACGTTATTTACTTCTTACAATATTACGACATTACCACATCCACGGCCTAAAAATGTATTTTTTTTCCAATTTATGTGTTTTGCTGAAAATGGTCGTCAATAAAATACCTTTCACCAAAGATTGGATCTTTGGTTTTTTTTTTTTTTTTAATTTTTTATAGTGAATTTGGGTTATGTGAAGACTCAGACAGGAAAGAATGCATATGGAACAACTACTAATACCAATGGGACTGAAAGAATAAATAATTGCGAATAAGAATAATAAATCGATAAATGGAACTGCAAAAATTTTTAAGTATTATTGATTGCGCATTTTTTACCATTGATTCTTTTCTGCCTTTTATAGCCTTGTACAAAGTGTAGTTGTCAATGCACGATTATTCCCAAGTCACAAATTGCAATTGCTTCCAAGAATCCTGACTCTGCACTCATGATCTTTTACCACATATTCTTATTACTGGGCAGTTATAATTTTCAAGATTTCCTTTAATTTGACTTTTATCGAACATGGTTGACAATTTGTCGTCGTATGCCGACAGTTGCTTTGATCTCCCTTTCATCGACGACGCCATAAGTTGCATGACATTGACATTGAGCCTTCACCGATATGTAGTCATGTTACTTTCCGTTGACAACCTAGCACCTCCGTTAAACATTGGGTCATTTTGGGTGTCAACATTATGACATTCTATGGAGGTTAGGACAGCATCTTGTATTAATAAGCAGAAAATACGATAAATGTAATTTAATATGTAAGTTAATTCTCTGTCTATACAATAATTCAGAAAAAGAGAAAGCTGTTTGACTTTGTAACATACGGGTTGCAGTCGACCAGGCCTCTTCATTTATATTTTTGGGCTAAAATGTCAATGGAGTCCTGTATTTACAGCAAATCTAAGCCATCATCCTTACTAAAAATATTGGCTGGGATGATGAACTGGAGGAATTAGTTAATAATTAATTTTCTGCATTTCAAGAATTAAAAATAGTTGCCGTTCGACGTCAGGGATTGTTGCTTCCTTACCTCTAACACTCCGAATCTTTATAATTGTCATTTCTAGTTTTCTAGGTAAGTAAATGAGCAGCCGGTCCCGGCCATGGATGCGAACATTGATTTTTAATGCCGTTGACATTGAAGTGTCGTTTGCTCTAATTCCCCGCAATGACATTCTCATTTGATTAACCAAAGTCTTCTGAACAAAGTCTGACGGCATCCGTTTATAAAATATCGCATAGGGGCTGGCGGGGGTTTACCGATCCAGTTAGAAGGAAGGGCCTGCTTACGGTGGGCCTTGATGGATGGGCTTCACGAGGCGGATGAGCTCACTCTAACGATGTGGAATTGGGCCAGGTAGTACGACCGAAGAGTTATCAGTTTGAATCAGAATGCGCAGATCACTTCTGGGCTTCACATCAGCTCGCAGCTCCAAGGTAGTTGAGGGTCTCCACTAGTGCTAGGGATGCAATTTCAAATGCAGATGAAGCTCTGACGTTCTTTTTCTTTGTTTTTTTCTTTTTTTTTTTTAAATTGGGCGAATCCACCGACCTTACCTTCGATAAAGTGGCAGCGTGCTCCTGCAATTGCTCCTTTGGTTGGTCCTTCAAGGCATTGATATTAAACTTGAGAGAGTCCCGTTCCGGCGGAGTCCGTGTTGTAGATTGGTTCACTCGCTTTTTCCCTGGACTCACAACTCCCGGGTTCTGTCTCATGAAGTTCTTGTTCATGGGAAGGCGGCATTGAGAATTAAGCTCGGATCTGGTACCTGGAGGTGGAAGATGATGAATTTCTCGCTTTCCATGTGTGCCACATAACTCCTGCAAATTCTACCCACGATGGTGAGTCGATCTTTGCGTTGACCTGTCACATGGGTGAGTTAAATTCAAGTCAGACTAAATTAACTTATTATCCCATTTGTGATAACACAAATCTATTGACCCAAATCCAACCCAACCCAACCCATACTTAACTCGACATATATTGCTAAAATACTTTCATATTTACTCAATGTAGGAAAATTTAGGAAAATTTACACCTAAACTGAAGTGAGACTGTGGAGTGAGTAAGCACGAAATTGAGTGAGAATAAGAGAGAATGAAAAGAGAGTCATGAATATGGGTTGGGTTTAAGTAAGTTTTAAATCTATTTATAATCCATTGACCCACTTAACACTCATATTATGTTTAAACCCATTAATAACGAATTTACTCAACATAATTGATCCATATAATAACTCAGCTCATCATATATAGGTTAATAAATGAGCTTAAGGAAAAGGTAAAATCCCCACCTATTTGGGGTGACAGTTTACCTTAGCATCAACTAAGAATGAGTGTAGAGTAGGAATAACGACCTTATAACCTGTTTTGACTTGCATCAACTAATTGCAACAACCACTTGTCCATTCTCGTGATTTCCTGGTGCAAGATGTTTACACTTAGTCTTGCGTGTGGCACTACTTCCTTTGTCCAGCGGCACAGGAGGAAGAGATGCTACGTGGTTTCAGGATATTGTTGACAAGGAGAACATAATGGGTCAGGTAAGACATTTCTCTTAAACAAATTATCTCATGTGGACAGTGCAAATTTATCGACACGCTCTGCAGAAAGTGGCGTACTTTCGGAGAGCGGTTCACTTTCCAAATCTTCAGCCATAGAGTCCTCGGAGTCTAATAGGAGGAGGATGCTTGATTTACGTTCTATCGGTTGTTTGTGGCTCACATTTCGTTATACAGAGTATGTTCTTGATTCATTCCCAATTGTTTTTTATTCATTCCCAGTCCATATTAAGGGTGCAATTGATAACGCTCTTGAGAACATATATTTCTTTTTTTTTTTTTTTTTTCCTTGATATAGAAATATAACAGAAACATGTTTAGTAATTTTATTGTTCTTGAGAACATATTTAGAACAAAAATAAGAAATAAAAAAAAAAAAAGTTGCTTCTTATTTTCAAGAATAACTCAAGAAATAAGCTTTCTCTTTTCTTTTTCCTTTTTCCTTTTTTCCTTTTTCTCTTTCTCTCTTCTTCTCCTTAGCTAGTCTCTGGCCTCAACAATGGTTGGCAATTGGCCAAACGAGGCCTGACAACCTCGCTTGAGCCTCTTCGGCCACCGACAAGGCCCCTCGCTTGGCCACTAAAGTGGCTCGACCTCACCCAACCACCATGAGGGTGGTGTTGCTTGGGTGGGCGAGGCCGAGCTTACCAATGGCTAGTGAGGCTCCCGAATGCCGATGATCTTGTCGGCCCTCATTTGGCCGGTCATTGGCCAACCATGTCAAAGGCCAACGATTGACTAGAGAAAGAAGAAGAAAAGAAAAAGAAAAAAAAAATATTAATAAATTAAAAGAAATTATAAGTTACAAAAATATTTGGGGTTGTATTAAATGCATTTATGTTCCGGAAAAGAAATTTTGTGCAGTTAATGGTTAAAATGCTTAGAAACTATTCTTGGGAATAGAAATGAAAAAAGTGTTTTTGAACAAAAGTTATTTCCATGAGCAAAAATATTACCAAATGTACTCTAACCGTCCTCGCCATTAGCTTGTACTAAGTGGGATAAATATATTTCATCCACAATATGCTCTTCGAATAAGCAATTTACTAGTGTTTGATTCATCCTCCCAATTGATTAACTCTACTACTCTCTAGGGGTCTCCATAGTTCGCTAGTCCTCCATTATCTTTCAATTACTTAGGGTGTATATGATAACCATTTTATTTCTAGCCGGATCTATTTTTCTCATCTAGGAACAAATTTGAAACAAAAATTTATTTAGTAATGCAATTCCTTTTTTCTATTTTTGGAATAAAGTTTTAGTTTATAAATAAATTTGGAACAAAATGAGAAGTAAAATTTATTTTTTTACTTTTTTATTTCTAAAACAAAAATGATAAATAAAAACTTTTATTATCATTCATCCTTGCTAATACTGGTAGCTTACTAGCCGTTGGCCATCATCCTCCGTATCGCTCGCCACCTCCCATTGCCGCTTACCCGAGAGGGAAAAATTTTGTGTTGTTATCAAACAAATCTTTTGTTATGGGAATAGAAATTGTGTATCATTATCAAACACCTATTTTTGCTTAAAAACTTGTCTATGGAATAGAAATTGAAAAATCTATTTCTAGCAAAAAATTGTGTCCGTAAATAGAATTGTTATCATTTGCATCTTTATTTACACAGATATTAATGGTATTTTCACTGCCCACAGACCATCTAACTTCTTGGGAGATAGCATTTTTTGCTCAGAATCCTAATTTGCAGAAGTCACTTGAAGGAAAATGAATTCCTTATTAAAATTTATTCCACAAAGTTGAGGGGAACTTGGATAGTTTTAATGCTTGTTTGCCTAATATAGTCCTGTTAAAAGAGATGAGGTCACTGAAGGCGAGTCCACCATTATCTTTTCTAGGCTTTAGTACCCTATTTCTTCTAGTGCATAACTTATGTAGATTCACTTTGTTTCCACCAAAAGGAGAAGATTATTCGCTCAATATCTTTACAAATCAAGACTGAGATTTTGAATATGGACATTACATATTGAGACAAAACCTACACAGTTGTTTTAGCTTTAGACTTCAGTTTCTCTTTCCATCATTCCAATTTCATATTCACCCATGCTATGATCTAGGCAAACATTTACTTCCTTGACTGCTTCAATTGAAGGTGTATACTTAGATTTTTCCCTTCTTCTCAATTTTTTGGTACTCTCAACTTATAAGCCATACCCATACTTGTTTAAATTAATTGCTTGACCAGTAGCAAGGCAATATGGATTTAGGATAGGTGTCAAATTCTGACATCACCCTCATTCAATTGCTAGTGGTGTTTGTTACACAAAAAAAAGCAAAAAAGCCAAGTCTTTATTATGAATATAGCGCCGATTCGAGTAAGCCAATAACTCAAGATCAAGTATGATATAATTAACAATGAGCTACTGACTATGCAATTTTTTTTTTTGCAAATAGCCATACTTATCAATGACCATGACTATAGCTGTTAACAATTGGTCGACGATAATCACTACAAGTTTTACAAAGTATTGGATGAAGTGGAGACATCGATTGGAATATATCGATTAAGCAAGATGATGTTCAAGGAATGTAACCATTTTGATGGGCATGAAGTTTGAGTGCAGTGGCAATCGAGCTTTTAACTGCTTGCAGATAAGGTAGACAAGAAGACAAAGCATGATGGTTGTGATTGTTTGCAGGCAAGATTGAGGTGCGATGTTGGAGGAGTAACCGCCTGCCCGTAGATAAGATGGCGTGGCAACATGAAGATGTGGAGCTGGATAGTTATGTTGTAAATACTACAAATACTAGTGTTTATAAACTGGAGACCTCTAGAGATTTCTGCATGTATCTCAGTTATAGCTTATAAATATTTGTCTTCGATTAAATTTCGGAGTGGTTTTCAGCAATTAAATTTCGACAAAGCTTTTTATGTCATCACACTTCATTGTTGATTAAATTCTATTAAAGCATATCTGTTCATTGTGCTCCATTAATAAGATTTGCGAATTTCGGTGAAACTATTTTGTTAGTTGGTCAAATTCCGGCAAAAACAAGTGTCTTTGAAGTGGATAAACTCAAAATTTTCCACACTGCCCCGAAATGTCTCGGAAGGAGCCAAATCATCTGTCCGAAGCTGGGAGTCCCTTTGGCCCTTGGTTGACAAAGGTAAAACTTCACTGGGAAAGAAGGAATATGACGAGAATTTCCTTGGTCCACCGTCGACTAGACATTGTATTTTCCGACGTGGGTCGTGAAAACATTATCGGGGATGCATCTACACTTGGTAACTTATGTCTATCTTGTCAATTAGTTTTAGATTCATGCACGTGAGATTCGATTAGAGATGCTTGTGCAAAAAACAATATTTCTTTTTCTTTTTAGCTTTGATGAATGATCGACGAGACTTGAGTTATCATATTCATTGATAAGTGTTGAAGATATTAGCTAGATTGTGAGTTATATATAAATATATGTACTGCAATCGTAGTGTATTAGAGATGCAACATGACCATGTATAATGATAGCACTAACGCTTTGCACGGAGCATCCTAGGCAATAACTTTTTGTCCATTTAGCAAATGAACTTCTATAGTATAACCCATGAACTCTGTTTGTATTTATAATCACACACGCGCGCGCATATATAGTTCTTTGTTGCACTAGCTATATTTTAAAGATATTGCTATTTATTTGAGTTAATGGACCATGTAAAAAAAGAAAAAAAGAATGAGAATATTTAGGGGTGGGAAAGGAACACCTCATGGGATTTAAATGATTTTAAGCTCATTTAACTAATTATGAAAGAAGGATTAATAAATTACATTATAGTATTTAAATATGAAGTATTCATAGCATCATCAGAAACTAGTCATTCAATGGGCGAACCCTACATAAATTAGAACACCATAAAGCTGTTTTTGCATCTCATCTTATCAATGACTAATTACTTCAAAATCAATAGGGACTAATTCTAGTGTTTTGGTATCCATAGCATGCTCTTTCTTTGGCTGCGAGAGAATCGACCAACATTCCAATAAATAAGTTATCAGCCTTTTCTCAAATTTTAAAAATGTTGTCTGTAAACTATGGACACTATAAGAAATTTTCTTACATCCTAATAATTTAGAAAATTAGAAGCTGCTTCGAAATTTTACAACTGGATAAAACATTAAAATATTATAGAAACAAGCCTTAAGAGAGAGAGAGAAAAGGAAAAAAAAAAAAAGAGAGAGAAAGAAGAAAGAGGAGCGATCATGGCAATGGCGGCACTATCCACACTCTTGCAAGGGCTGCCAAGCCCTTAGCGGACATTGTAGGAGTCGATCTCAAGCAATGCCTAGCCAAGGTTTTGCAACCTCAAGTGATGTGTGGTCAAGATTGCGCTACATTAACTTAGACCAAATCTAGCTTGGGGTTGGGCGACCCCATGTGACTCATGGTCATATTAGCACCCTTTTGGCTAGGGCCAAATCTAGCCCAAATAGCTTAAGTAGGGCAGATATCACCAAGGCTAGCGCGATCCCTATGAGGCGATGCTGAAGCTCTCATGACCCCAACGATCCATACCTAGCCGTCGCTTGGCCCAATCGTCTAATCATACTAAGTCTTCTAACATGGTTAACAAAAATATAGCGTCTCTTAACAGCACAATTTGACACAATTGTAAAATTTAATGATCAAATGGAGACAAGAATTACCTAACCTAATTGTTCCCAAAGCAATTCCAATGGCCACTTGATGTTTTTATTTGTCATGGCATAAGGAAAATCTAGGATAATGTTGACTCACTAGGGAGGGGGTGGCATGATTGGCAGATTCAGGATAGTTTTGACTCACTAGGAAGGGGGAAGCATGATCATCCCACCACCGTTTGATCCCTTCAAAAATCGAATCATGAAAGTCGAGAATGGGCCCGGACAAATTGTTGTGTGCAAGGCTAAACTTGGAAAGAAAGGTGAGACACTCTAGCAAAAAAGGTATGTGACATCTTGATTTTCAAGTCTGATTTCGATGAGATGAAATGGGCTTTTCATCGACACACCCATGGCTTATTCTTTGAGAGGTTTCCTCACGAGATAACTAGTCTATCAGGTGAAGCCGTTAAGAGATTTTAACGTGATAGACTTGAGAATTCGACCAGGAATTGATTGTTCAACCGTGTTAATTTGCAAGGGTCATTATAGCACGGTCAAAATCAATCAGAGACCGGAGATAGGTCGATTCGACAGAGGTATGTGATTAAGTGTGGGTGATTCTACCTAATTGCAAAATACTCATTGAACGGCACTAGACCGATTTTTCTGTCTTTTCTGTATCTTGTGTCTGTATTTGAAACCTCGAGATTTTCATGACAATCGAGAGTTACCAATGTGTCGAAGATACACTTTGTGGCTTGAAAATAATCAACTACAGGTCAAATGCGCTAAAAATTCCCGTAAGTTACCCTGTAGATTAGGACGTGCTAAAATCGTACCAAATTGAAATTAACCATGAATTTAAACCTTATTTCAAAAATTAAAAGTTCTGTCATGTCACAAATCATTTTAGGAACATCGACTTATCCTCAGAAGATTTTTCTACAAACTGAGATTTTCGGCAAATTTTCAAAGTAAGAGTATTTTCGACCAGAACTTCGTAGGCCCGCTTTTGATCGCAATTTTGGGATACAAGATGGTTCATTAGACAAGGAAAAATGTGGATTTAAGTATGAACACATTGGATAACATTATGGGCTTCAATTGGGATTGATTGGATGAGAAATTGAATAAGATTGAAGGGGAATTGAATGAATTAGAGGCCAAATTGTACAAATTCGTAGGCCATGGTGGGGTGCAACATTTGGGACACATGGGAAGCTTCTTGAGGAAGTTTTGAGAGAGAGAGAAATGGCTAGGGATAAGGCTAAAGGTGGTGGGGGCAACACTCAAGTGTTTGGAGACCTTAGGGAGAGCATTGAAGGCTCTTGTTCCCTCAAGCTTCAGCAGACCACTTCTTCCTCTTCCTCCCTCCTTTCTCCATTGTTGTGGAGTCTTGTAAGCTTGAGAAAACTAGAGGAGAGAAGCTAGCAACTGTTGGAGCAAGTCGCAAGCCCACCGGACCTCTTTTTGCCCCTGTTTTCTCCTTCTGCCAGTTTCTGCTCCAACTAACATTTCTCCAGAGATCTGAGTTAAAAGTGGTCTTCCTGTGCGACTCAGCCTTCGTGCCACCCACCGTTGTCTTTAGTACATCCAAACCGTTTAGAGGAGCCCGATCTCATGCTGAACAAAGTCATTGGCCAACCTGTATGCCGGCGAGAAGAAACTGGTCACCGGTCCGTTGGTCTGCCTGGCAACCTGCATGGTTTCGCCTGTTTTGCCCGTTTCAGCCGTTTTTCTTCCATTTCAACCCAGCCTCCATTCATACCAACCATCAGCAGGTCCCCCTCGACCCCTAGGTGCCGCCGATTGTCGGCCAACCCCTCGCCGAAGCTTCGGCAAAGTCATTTCACTCCTTTTCCTCCTCTGTTGTTCGATTTCTTGGAGTTGTAGAGGGAGTCCAACCTTGTGGTTGCTGTTTCCGCCTTGGGACTACCTTGGATCATCGTGATTGAAGTCCTAGTGTGTAGCCTCCGTCATTGATGTCGCGTGCGTATCTCCAGCCCACTTAACGAGTGAGTTTAGCTTCTATTCCTTTGATTAGTGCCTAAACTTGCTTAGGGTTGGTTTAATTAGTGTTGATTCTAGTTTAAGAGATTTAATTAAGTTGTGTTAGTCCTAAGATAGGTGATTAGATTAGTGGCTAAGATTAATTTAGTTTAATCTTGATTTACTCGCTTAATGTGGCTTATGTGATTAATTAAACATGTTTAGCTTTAATTGATTGGTTGTTTAATTTAATTGTTGTTTTGATGATTGTTGGATTTGATTTATTAATTATTAAATTATGGAATTTTACTATTCACAAAACACTATTCATGCAATACTGTTCACCCAAGAATGAAAAGTATTCTAAATTCATGTATGTTAATCCTATGAAGTAAATGAGTGTGTAAATACATGAGCATCTGCATGAACTGAGTAATTTTCACAAGAAGAGAAATATGAATTTTCCGAGGGACATTAGAGATGGACCGTTTCTATGAGAGAAGGAATTGAGGAGGTATGTTTGTGTGATTGACTGTTGGACCGTCACCCAACGGGAGTTTGGGGGTGATACCCGATGAGAGTTGGAAGCCAATCACAATAGATTCTGGACTGATGTCCCTTTTCGGGAAACCGCCTGAATGGGAGTTCTGGACGTAGCCGTGCTCGATGGGGTGGGATGAAGCCCGATCTTTTTATCGGTAGCTCGGCAGGAGTCGGATGAGCGTTGACTAGAAAGTTAGCCATGGCCAATAGGTCATTATTATCTGGAGCATGCATGAGGGTTGAGATCATTAATAAGTAAGACGTGTGGGGGTTGAGATGGTTGGGCCTTATTATAGGGTAAAATTGTGTGGCGCGGTATGAGACGTGTCATATCAATATTACCTTATAATCGGGACCCGTGTAATCGATTGATGCATGATAAGTGATGCACTGATGTACAAGAATGTTTGAGAATCATGGTATCATTGGTTTTGACTATGCATGAGTTGAGCACGCACACATGAATCGATTATGTGCAGGGCGTGGCAATAGCCAAGTAAGATCGCTTGTGACGTGACTCGTATGTGATTGATGAATTGCATCATCTAGTGGCCATGTGTATTGCGTGTATTGTGCTGAGATTTAACGTGTAGGGTATGGCATACCAAGTAAGGTTGCTTGCGAATCGATTTGTTGGTTGTTAGTCCTGGCTTATTGGTGGGGTGATTCTGAAGAGATACCCTGAGTTGAGTTGGTGTCCTAATCGGGGGCTTAGGAGAGGACTCGCTGAAATTTTAATCTCACTGGTTATTATATAACAATTTTTAGGTCCCTAGTGTGAAGAACCAGGAGCTTGAAGTGGAAGGGTCAAGAGCATAGGTGGCTCGGTAATTTTTTTATGGAGATAGATCTTTTGTACATAGACTTTAACGTTGGTCTCTATGTATAAACTAGTTTGTTTATGAAAAATGTTTTGGTGAAAATGGTATCCTGCTTTTCTATCACATATTTGTGTTGTCTGAGGATTTTATTATACGCTTCCACATGTGCAATTAAACGAAAGGGTTGGCGACGAGTCTTGGGACATCACAAATTTTATCGACCACCAAGGGATGTGCGCGCACTTGAGATTCGGGGTGTGACAAGGTATTCTTCCAAACAAATTGTTGTAAGACAAATTGACAGTCTCTAAGCTAGTCATTTGGGATAAGTTTTTCAAAATTGAACCAGATGAGAAGGGACCATCGAGGGGTGCTGATTGACAAGTTAGTGGTGAAGATCAATGCTTCTTCCACTTTAAGCCGTGAAACCATGGCACATAACGAACTACTGTTTCAACTGGAAGTCTTCAATTGATCAAACCGTAAAAGTCTTCACTGATAGCGTTATCACTCTTCTCATGCGTATATCATACCCTTCTCACAGCCTATGGGCTCTTCGAAGTTTATTTGAGGACGGAAAACGTTTGCTGGACCTTTGAAGATGAGTTTCATTAGCCCACTGCGCCCCTGCAAAGCTAATCAAGTTATGACTTGAATTGCAAAAGCCAATGGAAATGAGACTTTCCCTCCTGATTGGCTTTCTGATCCTTCCCAGTCACTTTGAGACCTTCTTTGTCTTAAATCTTGTTATCCTTGTTCTTTGGAACCGACTACTTGAATGAATGAAATTTTTAGTTTTCCTCCAAACAAAAACCAAAAAGAATTAGGAGTAAGGCCCCTGGACTGGATGGCTTTATGGTCGATTTCTATAAGGAAAATTGGGAGACGGTTGGATATTTGGTCTTTGCAGCAGTGATGGACTTCTTCACCACGGGGAAGCTCTTAAGGGAGATAAATATCACCATTCTAGTGCTGGTGCCAAAAGTGCCTAATGCGACTTCCGTTGACAATTACAGGTCCATCGCCTGTTGCAACACTATCTATAAGTGTTTTACAAAGGTGCTGGCTAATCGGGTGGCAGCAGTTCTGAAGAGTGTAGTTAGCCCATTTCAAAGTGTTTTTGTGAAGGGTAGGTGGATTATGGACAATATCTTGTTGGCCCATGAACTCTTCTCCAATTTCTACCTTGAGCCCTACTTATCTAAGTGTGTAGTTAAGGTGTGTTGGAGAAATCTTTCCAGAATATTTTGAAGCTGACAAAACGTTTCTTTCAGTCTAAAGTCTGGATGTTTGGAGACCGCGCTTAAAGTCCGAAGACTTTGTTCTCTCAAGACTCAAGACCCAAGACTCAAGACTCAAAGACTTAAGACTCGTGACTTAAGACTTAAGTCTATTCTCACTGTCTCGCCTTTCTAATCCAAAGACAAAGGAAATCCAAAACCAAGGTTTATGGTTGAGGATTCGATCCTATCTTCTCGGAATAGATTCTTTGGTTGGATAATCATTTCGGATTCTTTAATTCTTATCTAAGATCGATTGAAGATCCGATGGTCGACGAAACAATCTTGGAATATTCTATTCTTGGAAACCGAGATCCCGATTGTATGGGCGAACAGATTGATGGGCTATCATCGATTCCTTAAATAGCTCGGATGATCTTCTTGATTGATTCCGTCCAAACGGGTAGATTGGAGGAATTCCTTTGGTAAGTGCCAACGGCTATGATGGCATGAAGGAGTATAAAAGGAAGACGTCTAGCTGTTTTAAGTGTGTGATCGATAGAAAAATTTCGAGTCTCGAAGACCCTTGATTGTTAGTTGAGACTGAGCGAAATTGTATACAGAGAGTGTTTATACTTGGTGACACCTTGAGTGAGTGTGGTAGATCATCTACACCTAGAAATCAAGGAAGATCAACTTTGTAACATCTCTTTGATCATAGTGGAATCCAGCCAATCGGGAATCCGTCGCGAAAGAGTGGACGTAGGCTTGAATCAAGCCGAACCACTATAAACCGAGCGTTCAATTCTCTCTTTCCCTTACTCAGTCTTGCGATTAAATTTTTAATTGTTGCAAATCCTCTAATTGCTTAAATATCGTACAAGTTTCGAGAAAATTTTTTTTTGTACACCTATTCACCCCCCCTCTAGGTACTCGCACTAGCTATTTCAATTGGTATCAGAGCTCGTGTTCTTACTTTGTTTGAAGTGTTTTACTTCAGAGTAAAAGATCCATGGCTAGTATGCTAGCACCAGGGCTGATGGAGGGGCAAAGCAATACCAGACCTCCCTACTTCGATGGAAAGGATTACAACATCTGGAAGAACAAGATGAAAGCTTTCCTACGATCAAAGGATCCTCTCGGAATGGGACGTTGTGGAAAGAGGAATCACTCCCGCTGCCGCATCAATCTCTCGAAAGAGGGAAAGAAACTGTTGAAGCCAGCGGAATGTCTCAAGAAGAATTAAACAAGAGACAAGCACTCGATGCAAAAGCGATTTATTCTTTATATTGTGCTTTATCACCAACTGAATATAACAGAATATCTTCTTGTGTTACAGCAAAAGAAGTCTCGGGACAGGTTACATATCACTTATGAAGGGACAGATCGAGTGAAGGAGACCAGAATTAACATTCTTCTTGGTCAATATGAATCCTTCAAAATGAAATCGGAGAATCTATAACCGACATGTTTAGTCGTTTTAGATATTGTCAATGGTCTTGAGAATCAAGGACAAAAAATTTCTGATCCCATGAAGGTGAACAAGCTTCTGCGTGGACTCTCCAAGGATTGGAATCATATAAAGACTTCAATAAGAGAGACGCAAAGAATCATGCCATTATCTCGTAGACGAACTGATTGGAACTCTTCAGATTACGAAGTGGAACGAATTAATGAAGACGAAGATCCAAGAGGTAAGAAATCAATAGCACTAAAATCAAATGATGATTCTGATGATGCAGATTCCCGAAGATGATATATGGATGATGAGGAGCTCGCCCTCATGATAAGAAGATTCAAAACTGAATAGAAAAGGCAGAAGGTTCATTCCAAAGAAACAGAGTTTACGAGACAGCGAGACCAAGTCTGTTGATGATGTGGAACCAAACAAAGATGTAGTCTGCTTCGAGTGTAAAAAGAAGGGGCACATCAGACCCAACTGTCCTCTTCTGAAAAAGAAAAGAGGAAAAGTTGAGAAGTCTCAAAAAGCTCTCAAAGCCGAGACCTGGAGCGATACAGAGTGTGAAGAGAGTGATGAGGAATATGCCAACTTTGTGTCTAATGGCACAATCGGACTCGACTACGGATCGACTGGATCGAGACTCGACAAAGTGAATTTGAGGTCTCTGTCAAAAAGAAGGTAAAGTGGTATCTTGACAAATGGATGCTCAAGACACATGACAGAGACTCAAATTGTTTCGTAAAGCTTATTCAAGTAAATGGTGGAAAAGTTTCATTCGGAGGAAATAGCAAAGGAAGCATTGTGGGATTCGGAACTGTGAAAATTGGAAATCTCACAATAAGCAATGTCTCTCTAGTGGAAGGACTCAACTATAATCTACTCAGCATTAGCCAATTGTGTGATATCGGTTACAAGATCTCCTTTCAAGAAGGCATATGTTCTGGAATTAGCAAAGATTCGACTCGACTCTTTCATGGGTCGAAGGCATGGAAACATCTATCTCCTTGATGTAAAGCCAAATGAAGATCAATGCTTAATCTCAATTCAAGATGAAGCGTTCTATGGCACGTAAAACTTGGCCATATCAACAAGAAGCAATTAGCCAAAATCTCTTCAAAGCAGCTTGTTCGAGGTCTACCTAAATTGCCTTACCAAAAGTCTGACTTATGTACTCCATGCATTCTGGGAAAGCAGGTAAGAAATTCATTTAAGCAAATAAATCATGTATCTACTAATCATGCACTGCAGCTTGCTTCATATGGATCTCTTCGGACCAACAAGAACCCGAGCATTGGAGGTAAGAAATATTGTCTAGTAATTGTAGACGATTACTCTCGTTTTACTTGGGTATATTTTCTTGCAAATAAATCAGAAACCTTTTCGTACTTTGAGAAGTTTGCTAAAAAGGTTCAAAATGAAAAAGGATGTGCTATTTCTAGCATAAGAACAGATCATGGAAGTGAATTTGAAAATCAAGATTTTACGAGATTCTCGTGATAAATCTGGTGTTAATCACATGTTTTCCTCTCCATATACTCCGAGCAAAATGGAGTTGTGGAAAGAAAGAATAGATCTCTTCAAGAAATGGCTAGAACACTTTTAATTGAAAGTAAAATTTCTTCACGATTTTGGGCTGAAGCTGTTTCAACTGCTTGCTATATTATAAATAGAGTCTTTCTAAGACCTATTCTTGAGAAAACCCCTATGAATTGTTCAAAGGTAAGAAGCCTATTGTTTCATACTTTCATGTATTTGGTTGCAAATGCTTTATTTTGAAAAATGCAAATGATCGAGTTGGTAAGTTTGAAGAAAGATCGATGAAGGTATCTTCCTTGGATATTCTACATCAAGCAAAGCCTACAGAGTCTACAACAAGAAAAGTCAAGATGTGGAAGAATCAATGAATGTCAAATTCCAAGACTCAGTGCAAGATGAATCCAGCAAGACTCGGTACGAAGAGACTGAACCCGCTCTAGATCTTCAAATGTCTACATCTCAAGAATCATCTCGTAGTTTGGAAGTCCATCATCAAGACGCTCATGGAGAATCAAATAAAGAAAGAGATCATCAACCTGGAAAATCAACTAGCAACTGGAAGCACAAATCCAGTCATCCTAAAGATCTTATTATTGGTGAACTTGATGAAGGAATCCGTACCCATCAAAAAGGCATGAAGAATCTAGTGCTGTGGCTCTCATCTCTGAAATTGAACCAAAAAGCATAGAAGAAGCTTTATCCGATGAAAGCTGGATCGAAGCTATGCAAGAAGAGCTCGATAGTTCAACATCAATGATGTCTGGGAATTGACATCTAAACCAAAAGGCAAAACCGTTGTTGGAACCAAATGGGTTTTCGGAACAAGATGGACGAAAAAGGAAAAGTCGTACGAAACAAAGCAAGACTCGTGGCCAAAGGCTATACGCAAGAAGAAGGAATAGACTATGACGAGACCTACGCACCAGTTGCAAGGTTAGAAGCTATTCGACTATTACTTGCATTTGCTTGTTACAAAAATTTCAGGTTATTCCAAATGGACGTGAAAAGTGCTTTCCTAAATGGATTTATCCATGAGGAAGTTTATGTGGAACAACCGCCTGGATTTGAAGACCCAAAGAAGCCGACTCGCCTTCGACCGAAAAGGCTCGTATGGTCTAAAGCAAGCACCTCGAGCTTGGTACGACGTACTAAGTAAGTTTTTATTACGAATGGTTTTGTCAAAGGTAAAGTAGATACTACTTTGTTTATCAAAAAGGAAAACAAAAACTTCTTACTTGTTCAAGTATATGTTGATGACATTATTTTTGGATCCTCTAATGAAAGTCTCTGCAAGAAATTCTCTAAGTCTATGCGGGATGAATTTGAAATGAGTATGATGGGAGAGTTAACATTCTTTCTTGGACTTCAAGTGAAACAAATGAAGGAAGGAATTTTCATTCATCAAGAAAAATATGCGAATGATCTTGTTAAAAGGTTTGGATTGGAAAAGTGCAAAAAGACCGACATACCAATGTCATGTTCTCGAAAGATAGACAAGGATGAAGAAGGGAAGAAAGTAGATCAAAAGCTGTACAGAGCATGATCGGTTCACTTCTTTATCTTACCGCTTCTAGACCTGATATTTTGTTTAGTGTTTGTATCTCGTGCTAGGTTTCAATCAGATCCTAGAGAATCACATCTCATTGCTGTGAAGCGTATTATCAAATACGTTGCTTCATCTTCAAGCATCGGTCTTTGGTATCCAAAGAGGGAGACTTTAATCTTCTAGGATACTCGAGCCTTGCATCTGGCGGTTGCGAGTCGATAGAAAGAGCACTTCGGAACTTGTCACTACTTGGAAACAGGACGTGTCTTGGTTTTCAAGGAAGCAAAGCACCGTAGCTCTCTCAACGACGTAAGGAGTATGTAGCTCTTGGAAGCTGCTGTTCGCAAATTCTATGGATAAAACAACAACTACAAGACTTTGGCATTGAAGACTCATGCACAGAAATCAGATGTGACAACACCAGCGATCAATCTCACCAAAAATCCAATCCTTCATTCAAGAGCAAAGCATATTGAGATTCGTCATCACTTCATTAGAGATCACATTCAAAACGGAGAAATCTCAATTCAATTTGTTGATTCAAAAAGTCAACTAGCGGACATATTCACAAAGCCTTTGGAGAAGAATCAATTCGACTTCATCCGCTCAAGACTCAACATTTTGAAGCTTGAAGAAGTTAAAGTCTAGAGACTCACCAACTCTAAAGACTCGATCTCTTAGACTCTAAATCCCGAGACTCAATCATTCATTGCTAAAGACTGTAAGTTGCTATCTAAAAGGTACGAATTCTCGCTTATTCTATCTCAAAAAGGTACGTTCTTTTATAATTCGTGTGAAATTTGAAAACTTGTCTTTTTAGAGGAAGTTATTTTTGGCGTTATTGATTTTTGAAAAGAAGTGTTCGTACACTTTCCTTGTGCCGTTTAATCTTCTCTTTTCAAATCCGAGGCACATATAAATTCACGATCATTCTTCCCCCAATTTTCAAAACCCTAAAAAGACACTCTCCTCCCGATACTATTTCTACTCTTCATCGTCGAGAAAGTTGTCATTTTTCTTGGGAAAAGCAAGTGAAGGAATCCTCCAATAGACAAAGAAAGATGTCGTCTTCGAGGAAATCATCAAGAATCGCAAACAGGGGACCACAAAGAATGGAGAAGGGACCGACTCACTTCGATCTTACGAGGAAGAAGACTTTCCAAGTCAGCGACAAAGTCCGATTCGCTCTCCTCCACATCATTCAGCATCTCCCGACCCACAAGGTGCAAGTCAAAATCTAGAAGAAGACATAATCGAGGATGCCGACCCAGAAGAGTCCAAAAACCCCTCTCGTTATCTATAAGCTTTATCGTGCGTTGAAAAGCACCGGTTCTTCATTAAAGTATATAGATGACTTTCTTAAGGACAAAAATTATGGGAATGAGTATCTTTTTTCTCGGAAAATGGAAGAGTTGGGAATTGCTCCGAAAGGAAGAGCAGAGGAGGCTCTTGCGAACATTCCTAGTGATCCTCGTATGCCGTGACGAATCCGATTGACGGGAACGATGATGACAAAATGTTCCTTGAATTTAAACCTAGAATGGGTGTGGCTGCAAAGGTGAAAGGAAATCGGATGGATTTGTTTAAATCCAAGGATCAGAAAAAGTGTATCTAAGGCTGTTGAAAAGAGGGGTAATCAACCCTAGAAGTGTCGACTTTGACTTCCGGATTCCATCAACTTGAACTTAAGGGAGAAGTTGAATTTGCTTCAACTTGAGACTTTTTGCTCGACTCTACAGACGGGTATGATCATCGACCGCTTACTTCTATTCAAATCTTAGCTTTTTGGATGCGAATAGAATTTCATTCAAAGGTCCGAGACCAAGTCTATGTAGTAGATGTGAATATGTTGGCGGACATAATTGGAGTTGAAAGGGGACGTTATCTCCCAATCAAAGTCTCACTGCCGACGCTACTCCGGATCTTGTCAAAGATAGGGATGTAGATAAGAAAATTATCTATTCCAGGATGAATGCAATCAACATTGTGCTTCACAAGATTGTGATCAATTGTCTCGGAGACAAGTCTACGTCAAAGACTTCGTGTCTTTCTCTCCGAAGCAAAGTTGATGTATGCGATCAACTCGGAAGGAAATTTTCTCTCCCGCACACTATCCTTTTCCACATGTACAGAGCAGTGTCAAAAGACAAAGGACAATTGCCTTATCCTGGTCTCGGTGACCAAGATCTTCGACATCTGAATATTGAGCCGCCACATACTTTTTGTGTTCGACCGTGTGACAAGATGGTGGTAGGGTTGAAAATGTTAATGAAGATGCGTCTCAAAGAACTCTCTAAGGCAATGGAGAAATTCAAGGTGAAATCTCCAGTCCAGTCTGCTTCAAAAGGAAAGGGAAGGAGGCCATTGGTGTCTCATCGAAAAGGAGAAAAAGAACTCTTATCCCGGAGGATGAGGATGAAGATGAAGATGATGAAGATCCCACTATTCCAGCTCGACAAGAACAAGACGTTCGTGTCTTATCCAACAGAACTTCAGCAGAGCGAGAAGAAGAAGAACAGAGAGAGAAGGAGAAAGAAGTTGAGGAAGAAGGAGAAGAAGAAAAAGAACAATCACGACAAATGGAGGGAAGGGAACTCAAAAGCATGATCATCACTCTTCCCCTCTCGATGTCCTAGTGACAGGGGAGTTAGTGAGCAAGAGAGGTCTACACCTCATGCCGCCAAGATCTTCGACAATCTCCGAAGACCCGGAAGAAGTTCAGGTCTCTCCATTGCCCGAAGAAGGTGGTACGTCGATTCGAAATCTGCGACCGTACAAAAGCGCCATCGTCTGCCGAGAAAGTCAATGCCGCATACGTACGGATAATTCTGCAGATCTTCGCAGATCATGAATATTCTTCTCGGAAATGCGTAACCGATATATGTTCTGACTGTGAAATCCAAGCTTTAAAGCATGCTGGACAAGAATCTTCGTCTCTCTCGGAAGATAAATTCAAAGACCTCGCTCAAAGAACTCCAAGCCAATGCCAAGGGAGAAGAGGTAGCTCCTGTCTGCAAGAAGACCCGAAGAAGCTTGAAGGAGTAGTCCAGTCCATTGGGGATTTCCAGATCGTGCGCATTCCCAAGCAGACATGACTCCTTTCTCACCCTTTTCAATGCTGACAAAAAGGGGGAGAATCAATTTGAACTTTCATTTTTTAATCTTTGACCTTTGTGGTTATGTTTATGACTTGAGAACTTGAACTTGGGTGTGAATTTGACTGAATTGATCATGGATTTGATTATGAACTTGACTGGTTGCATTTATTCAAGTGTTGTTATGTTGTTATGTGGTGTTTCTCATGAAAGACTAACCAATTTTCTGTGGATGCAGAGTCTGGTTGTTTTATTAATCTTTATGAGTTAGCCATATTACTTGAGAAATGTTTTGCAGGTCAAAGTTGTTCAAATCTTCAAGAAAGTTTTGTCACCATCAAAAAGGGGAGATTGTTGGAGAAATCTTTCCAGAATATTTTGAAGCCGACAAAACGTTTCTTTCATCTAAAGTCTGGATGTTTGGAGACCGTCGCTTTAAAGTCTCAAGACTTTGTTCTCTCAAGACTCAAGACCCAAGACTCAAGACTCAAAGACTTAAGACTCGGACTTAAGACTTAAGTCTATTCTCACTGCCGCCTCTTTCTAATCCAAAGTGACAAAGGAAATCCAAAACCAAGGTTTATGGTTGAGGATTCGATCCTATCTTCTCGGAATAGATTCTTTGGTTGGATAATCATTTCGGATTCTTTAATTCTTATCTAAGATCGATTGAAGATCCGATGGTCGACGAAACAATCTTGGAATATTCTATTCTTGGAAACCGAGATCCCGATTGTATGGGCGAACAGATTGATGGGCTATCATCGATTCCTTAAATAGCTCGGATGATCTTCTTGATTGATTCCGTCCAAACGGGTAGATTGGAGGAATTCCTTTGGTAAGTGCCAACGGCTATGATGGCATGAAGGAGTATAAAAGGAAGACGTCTAGCTGTTTTAAGTGTGTGATCGATAGAAAAATTTCGAGTCTCAAGACCCTTGATTGTTAGTTGAGACTCGAGCGAAATTGTATACAGAGTGTTTATACTTGGTGACACCTTGAGTGAGTGTGGTAGATCATCTACACCTAGAAATCAAGGAAGATCAACTTTGTAACATCTCTTTGATCATAGTGGAATCCAGCCAATCGGCTGTCGGTGCGAAAGAGTGGACGTAGGCTTGAATCAAGCCGAACCACTATAAACCGAGCGTTCAATTCTCTCTTTCCCTTACTCGTCTTGCGATTAAATTTTTAATTGTTGCAGATCCTCTAATTGCTTAAATATCGTACAAGTTTCGAGAAAATTTTTTTGTACACCTATTCACCCCCCCTCTAGGTACTCGCACTAGCTATTTCAAGGTGGACTTCCGGAAAGCCTATGACACAGTTGATTGGGTTTTCCTTGAAAGAGTTCTCTTTGCTTTTGGTTTTTCCTAAGTTTGTGACTTGACTTATCATGACTTGTGTGCACACTCCCAAGTTTTCCATTGCCTTGAATAGGGAGCTTCATGAGTTCTTTGCAAGTGGGCGTGGCCTGCACCAAGATGATCCCATTTCTCCTTACTTATTTACTTTGGTTATGGAGGTGCTGTCCGAGATCCTAATTAGGTGCTCTTCGAAGCCGAAGTTTAAGTTCTTCTAGAGATGCAAGGAGACGAATCTTTTGCATCTTTTCTTTACGGACGAAGTCTTCCTATTTTGTGAGGCTGATTTGCCTACTGTGACTCCTCAAAGAAGGCCTCCAAACCTTCTCGACTTGGAGTGGTTTGCTTCCAAATCCTAGCAAGAGCGAGATCTTCCTGGCTGGAGGTTTTCCTTCTTTAAGGAATCGGATTTTCCTCGATCTCGGTTTCCAGGAAGGCAACTTACCAGTGTGCTATCTGGGGGTTCCTATTATTACTTCGAGGCTTAGCAAGGTGAATTGTTGCATTCTCGTCAACCGCATTATAGCAAGGGTTCAAGCTTGGACACATCACTTTCTCTCTTTTGCTGGCTGACTTTAGTTTATCAAGTCAGTCCTTCATGCTAACCAAGCTTACTAGGCCAGTGTATTTATTTTACCTATAACTGTTTTGGACTGGATTGAGAAAATCCTCAGACGATACCTATGGAAAGGCCCGCAATTGGGTAGATGGGGTGCTAAGGTAGCCTAGGATGATGTGTGCATTCCAAAAGAGGAAGGAAGGCTTGGTATCTGGAGGCTTCGGGATTGCAACAAGGCCGTCATGCTGAAACATATTTAGCTCATATTTTCAGACAAGGAAGCGTTGTGGTGCAAGTAGATTCATTCCACCTTTTTAAAATCAAAGAACTTTTGGGTCGCTAAAAAACCAACCTACTATTCCTGGGCTTGGAAGAAAATCTTATCTCTTAGGAGGGAGTTCCAGAATGCCTTCTATTGGAGAATTAGGGATGGCCTCTCAGTCTCACTTTGGTTTGATAATTGAAACCCTAGGGGTCCTCTAAACTTAATCTTTTCGGACTCGATCATCTATAGTTCCGGGCTTTCTAGGCAAGCAACAATGGCAGATCTTTTCTCTAATGCTGGGCAACCTCTGAAGATGGTGCTTGAGTTGTGGGAGCACCCCCTCCCGAGCCTTTCTCAGATCTCAGACTACTTTTATTGAAAGGAGAACTTGTCAGGCCGGTTCACTGTCGGTACGACTTGGGAGACCATCAGGCAGAAGATGACTTGGGTCCAGTGGCATGCGTTCATCTGGAACAATGCAATCATGCCATGGTATCAAGTAAACCTTTGGCTTATAGCCAAGCACAAACTTCCCACCCAAGCTCTTTTATTGTCTTATGGTAGAATAGAAAGTGGATCTTGTGTTTTTTGCAATGATATGCCCGATTCTATTGACCATCTATTTTTTGGTTGTGTCACGGCCGGTGTTGCTTTCTTTGGGCAACCATATGCAATTTTCCTTGGCGTAACAGGTCTTGGGGGGAGATCTTCGTTGGGCACCACCTTGCTATTGGGCAAGGATTTCTATAAGTGCATTGCCCGCTTTTGCTTTGGTGTGCTATGTTATATTATTTGGAAAAAAATAGGAACAACATTATATTTAGAGAACAGCCACTTGCCGTTCCGGCTATGAAGAACCATCTTTTTAAAGTAGTTAGAGATAAGGCTATCACCTTCAAGAACGTGGACGATAACTTCAGGAATAGAAGATTGCGATGGAGCTAGGCATTAACTCGATTATCTTCTTTGGGGACCCTTAATTGCCTCCCTAACTTCAGCTGATGCGTGTATGTTGCTCAATCCAAGGTTGTTGCTGCTTGCTGTGGTAGCTGTGGATCTTTTCTCCTCCCTAGCTGAGGGTGTTTTTGTATCTGGGTGCCAGTTGTCCATGCCGTGCTAGTCTCTTGTTCTTTTTGCTTTTGTTGTAGTTTAATTGCCGCATTTGGTGGTTTTTACATCTCGACATCCTTCCACTCATAATGATCCTTTCATCTTGAGTGTAAATTTTGGTGCCACGATCTTTTGTATAGTTGGTCATTGCCCAATATAATTATTACCTTTTACCAAAAAAAAAAAAACCAAAAAGAAGTTATTCCTAAGATCCACGATATGGACGTTTTTCAAATTCTTGATCTCAGGCTAGATTGATGCGAGGTGAGAATTGCATCCATGTTCCAAAGTGTGTGGAAAGCTTGTGCCTTAAATGCACCTCAGCCCCCTCATGTTGCCATTCCTCTTGATGAAAAGTTGCAAAATAGGAAAATGTTCCACTATGGCAAGTGTTTGTCGATGAGGCCAGACAATTTGGTAAACGGCAAGCCAAAGGGGTTAGGACTACTGTTTCTAGTTCGGACCATAGCCAAGCTGGTCCCAAACCATTAATAACGATATTTAGTTTTTGTTTTAACCAAATCTCTTAGTTCATGTATTTTTGCCTTCTTTTGAAACTCTAAATTTTTGAAATTTCCATAATACCCATGCGTTAATGCGTAAATTCCTATATATATATATATATATATATATATATATATATCTTTTTTCATAATTTTCAGAAAATCAAAGAATATTTTAAATTTGGTTAGGAAAGTAAAATTGTACATTTTGATTTTGTAATCCACCTAATGGGTCAACAATCCTCTTAAAAAAATTGTAATGTCTTTAGGGTGGTTGATGATCACTTTAAAAGATCCACTTGCTAGTCGCATGTCATCTTATACAACTGTTTCTTATATTGCTGTTGAATTGCGTATCAACTTTTTATGTTATGAAATAACCAACTTTACAAACCGTGGGAATAGATTAAGAATTTCCTTGTGTTGTATAATTTTTGAAGGCTTATCCATCATGTGGGGATCTAGTTTGAGAATATTCTTTATTCAGTAAAAAAAAAAAAACATGCATATTTGATTTTTTTCTCACTGTCATTGAGTTGATCATTTGATTTGTTAAATTAAGTCTCGAGTTTGAGCGTTTGCAAAACGCGATTCGCTTGGATGAGGAAGTTCGTGGGACTCCATGAAGGTTTTCAAAAAAAAAAAAAAAAAAGAGCAAAGTTTCTTCATTATGTGCAAGAGGCGAATTAGGTCATGTACGTGGGGGCCCAAAGTCAAAATTTTGACTTTGGGCACACTTTATATATATAAAATAAAAGGAAAAGAAGGGTTTCACTTTTACTTGCAAAGGGAAACCTAATCCATGTTGACATTAAAGGGTCGAGTCTCTGCACGTGGAGCCGAAAAGCTGGTAGGCCCAGGTCAAATAATTGACCTTTAGGCACATGTATAGTAATAGAAACGAATTCTCTCTTTGGGCATGCGTAGAACAACTAAAAGCCCCATGAGAGTTAAAGAAAAAGGAGCCGCACGTAAGAGTACGCGAAGCCGCGTGAAGCCTTGATTTAGAACGCGAAGCTGTACGTAAGTAGACCAAAGACGAACGTTGGAGTTCTTGATTTTGGCGTGTGTAGAGTGTTTTTGTTTTTTAAGCTTCAACACGCAGTGATTTTGTGCCGTGAGTTTATGTCTAAGTGAGTTGTTTATTTATAAACACTTTGGTTTTTTGGTTAAATTTAGGTGTAGGAAACACTCGAACGTGTGACTAATTGTAAACTCTGATTATTCAATTATAATGGATTATTTGTTACTAGCTCTCCCCGTGGATGTAGGTGCCAATACTTGGACCAAACCACATAAATTTCTGGTATCTTTATTATTTCTTGTTTATTTCTCTAGTGATTTCGCATTGACGTAAATTGCAAGATTCTGTCTTTTCCGTATATTATATTCAAACAATTGGTATCAGAGCTTAGGATTAGATTTCTTGATTGTGATCTGGAGTTTTTGCTTATCAAATTATTATCTGGAAATTTTGTTATTGTAATTATGTCTGAGAGGAAATCTGAAATTGAGAAATCTAACGGGAGTAACAACTTTGTGTTATGGAGTATCAAGATGCGAGCTTTATTGACAACCTAAAGTTTGGCCAAGGCACTGGACGATGAAGATGAGTTGCCTATTATAATGAAAGCCTTTGAGAGGGTAGAGTTAATGGAAAGAGCAAAAAGCACAATCCTGTTAAATTTGTCGAATGAGATTTTGATAAAGGTTGCTGAGGGGAAGGATGCCGCAGCGTTATGGGCAAAACTTTAGGCACTCTATGTGAAGAAATGTTTGAATAATCGCTTGTACATGTTGAAGAAGATGTTTCAATTTAGATATACTGAAGGTACGTCTATCAGAACTCACCTAGATGAATTTAATAAACTCATGATGGATTTGAAGAATGTCAGTAAAATACTTGATAATGAATAACAGGGTATGATATTGTTAGCCTATTTACCAAAGTCATGGGAGCACTTTACCGATTTATTGTTACAAGGACGCACTACAATTACCTCATAAGAGGTAAAGTCCGCCTTATTCTTTAAGGAGTGGCAGAGAAAGTTGCGTGATGACGGTCTAGCGCAAGGAGTAATGCAAGCATTGACGATTCGGGGTAGAGAACAATATCAAGGGCCTAGTAGCAGCATAGGTAAAAGCAGATCGAAATCAAGCCATAAAAAGTTCAAGGGACGCGTGAAGTGCTTTAAGTGTCACAAGAAGGGGCACATCAAGAAAGATTGTCCAAAGCGGAGGAATAAAACCGATATGCAGAATGCCATAAGCAGTGTGGCAAATGTTGCCGAGGGGAACAATAGTGATGCAGAAGCTGTTTTATGTGTGACTACTACTTCGTTAGAAGACGAATGGGTGCCAGATTTGTGGTGTTCTTATCATATGTCGCCTAATAAAAATTGGTTTACTACTTACTAGACTACAGATTGTGGTAAATTTCTTTTGGAGAATAATGCAATCTGTAAAGCTGTGGTGATAGGGACAATTTAGATTCGGATGCACGATGGGGTGGTACGAACATTGACAGATGTGAGGTATGTACTAGAGCTCAAGAGGAACTTTATTTCTCTAGGGACACTCGATGACATCGGGTATAGGTACACCGCTGTAGGTGGAGTACTGAAGATCTCTCTCGAGGTGCCATGACAGTGATGAAGGGAAAGAAAGTGAATACTCTCTATCATCTATTGAGAGAAACCATGACCAGAACCGCTACAGTTTCATCAAGTGAGTTAGATTCTAACTTGACTTAGTTATGGCATATGCATTTAGGGCACATGAGTGAGGTAGGTATGATGATGCTAAGTGAAAGAGGGTTGTTGAAGGGTCAAAAGACAGGGAAGCTGGACTTATGTGAGCATTGCATCTTTGGGAAACAACACCGAATTCTGTTTACTATAGCTATTAATTCGACCAAGCGACCAGTTAAATATATTCATTCAGATGTCTAGAGCCCGTCTTCAATTCCTTCGAAAGAAGGTGCCCGATATATGCTGACATTTATCGATGACTATATGAGGAAGTATAGGTATACTTTCTGAAACACAAATATAATGTGTTTGATCGGTTCAAGAAATTTAATGCATTGATTGAGAAACAGTTAAATAAACAAATCGAGTGCTTGAGAACCGATAATGGCATGGAGTTCTAGAACTTTGCTTGAACGAACTCGATGCATGCTTTCGCATGTAGGACTTGGCAAGGAATTTTGGGCCAAAGCAGTTAACATGGTATGTTACCTGGTTAATCGATCTCCATCGTCTGCTATCGAGTGGAAAACTCTTGAGGAAGTATGGATGGGGAAACTTGTTGATTATTCAAGATTACGTATATTCAGATGTCCTACGTATGCTCATGCGAGTGATGGTAAGCTTGAGCCGAGGGCTAAAAAGTGCATATTTCTAGGTTATGCACATGGGGTGAAAGGCTACTGGCTGTGGTGCACTGATCCGAGATCACCTGGTTTTCTAATCAATAGAAATGTGATCTTTGACGAGACTGCAATGCTTCAACAGAGGAGTTTTGAAACACAACCAACAGATAAGACAAATCATGGTGTCATTAGTGAGGTGGAGCTTCAAGTGGAGACTCCGGAGACCTCGAATGTAACAAAAGTTGAGACTGTAGATGAAGCTGCAGTGCCTGAAGTCGGTGATAGTGAACAACCAACAAAACCGCAGCACACTATAGCCGTAGATAGATAGATAAGGCACATTAAATCACCAATACGTTATAGTTATACAGATATTACTTATGCATTGACTGTAGGTGATGAGTTGGAGACAGATGAGCTTTCGTCTTACTCTAAAGCAATGGCTAGTTCGGAGTTATCGCAGTGGCTGGGGGTTATAAGTGAAGAGATGGAATTACTCAATCGAAATCAGTTATCCAAAAGTCAAAAGATTGTCGGAAGTAAATGGGTCTTTAAAAGGAAAGAAGGCATTCTCGATGTCGAGACATCAAGATATAAGGTGAGACTTGTAGCGAAATGATATACACAAAGTGAGGACATTGGCTATAATGAGGTGTCTCGAATTAGAGCAGCTAGATGTGAAAACTGCGTTTCTTCACGGTGAGTTGGAGGAGTAGATTTACATGAGACAACTGGAGGAATTTGCTATTTTGAGTAAGGAAGATCATGTTGGCTTATTGAACAAATCTTTGTATGGGTTAAAATAATCTCCTAGGCAATGGTATAAACGTTTTGATACTTTCATGACTAGTAAAAACTATTAAAAAAGTCAGATAGATAGTTGCGTTTACTATAGGAGATTGGGAAATTATTTTTTGATTTATCTACTTTTATATGTTAATGATATGCTAATAGCAACTAAGAATATGTCAGATATTGATGTGTTGAAGAGGCGATTAAATGCTGAATTTGAGATGAAAGATTTTGGTACTGAAAAGAAAATATTGGGTATGGAAATTTTGCGTGATAGGGCTGTAGAAGTTTTTACGTCAATCTCAAAAGAAATATATTGAGAATATCGTGACGTGTTTTAATATGCAGTCAACAAAATCTATAAGTACAGCGTAGCACTTTAAACTTTCAAATAAATTATCACCGCAGACTAAGGAGGAGGAGGAGGAGCATATGTCCCGTGTTTCTTATTCTAGTGCCGTGGATAATATTATATATGCTATGATGTGCACTAGGCCTGATATTTCACAAGCTGTGAGCGTAGTTAGTCGCTATATGAAGCGTCCTAATAAAGCTCACTGGGAAGCTGTGAAATGAATCCTCAGATATCTGAAGGGGATAACACACATGGGTATAATGTACCGGATGGACAACAATGGTAGTAAGACCACTGGTTTTGTGGATTTGGATCATGCCAATGACTTGAATGGTCACAAATCTTTAGCAAGGTATGTGTTTACACTAGCAGGTGGTGCAATTAATTGGAAATTGTTCTTATAAGATTACATTGCATTGTCTTCGACTGAGGCAAAGTACATAGCACTAACCTTTATAGCGAAGAATGCAATATGATTACAAAATTTGCTCTCGGACTTTGGGTTATAACAGAAAAGTGTGGATATACACTGTGATAACCAAGGTGCAATAAATTTAGCATATAATCCAGTTTATCAGGAGCGAACAAAACATATCAACATCAGGTACCACTTCATTCGAGATGTCTTAACTAAGGGTAATGTTATTGTTAAAAAGATTGCTATAGCAAATAATCTGACAGACATGATAACTAAGTCTGTTCCTTTGGCGAACCTTAAGCTCTGCTTGAGCTCTATTGGCGTCTAATCGGAGAATGAGTGCCCGTCGGGTGTTGGGAGAGTAGCATGAATGATGAGCATCATAATTTGGCTTCAAACATCGAGCTAATGTGGAGAATTGTTAAATTATGTCTCGAGTTTGAGCATTTGCAGAACGCGATTTGGTTGGATAAGGAAGTTCGTGGGACTCCATGAAGGTTTACAAAAAAAAAAAAAAAGAGGAGTAAAGTTTCTTCATTATATGCAAGAGGCGAATTAGGTCATTTACGTGGGGGCCCAAAGTCAAAGTTTTGACTTTTGGCACACTTTATATATATAAAATAAAAGGAAAAGAAGGGTTTCACTTTTACCTACAGGGAAAACCTAATCCACGTTGAAATTAAAGGGTAAAGTCTCTACACGTGGAGCCAAAAAGTTGGTAGGCCCAAATCAAATATTTGACCTTTGGGCACATATATAGTAATAGAAACGAATTCCCTCTTTGGGCATGCGTGGAGCGGCTAAAAGCCCTACGAGAGTTAAAGAAAAAGGACCTGCACATAAGAGTATGCGAAGCTGCGTGAAGCCTTGATTTAGAACTCGAAGCCGTACGTACGCAGACCAAAGACAAACGCTGGAGTTCTTGATTTTGGCGTATGTATAGCTTTTTTTTTTTTTTTTGAGCTTGAATGCGCGGTAATTTTGTGTCGTGAGTTTATGTCCAAGTGAATTGTTTATTTATAAACACTTTAGGTTTGAGGTTAAATCTAGATGTGGGAAACACTCGAGCGTGTGAGTGATTATAAACTCTGATTCTTCGATTATAATGAATTATTTACTACTAGCTCTCCCCGTGGACGTAGGTGCCAATACTCGAACCGAATCACGTAAATTTATGGTGTCCTTATTATTCCTCGTTTATTTCTCTAATGATTTCGCATTGACGTAAATTACAAGATCCTGTCATTTTCGCATATTATATTCCAACATGATTTATGTCATGTTTTGCTTGATTCATGAGATTAACGAGGAGATGTGTGACTAAGATGCGGATTTACGACTCTTCTTGTAGAGAAAAGTCAGAGAGGGTAAAGTAGTTTGATTATGAAAAAAGCTTGATGAACTAATGAGAGCGACTGCTCGAAAGGACATGAGCTTTGTCATGAATTATCATGCACGCATTAGGACTTTCAATCTATCAAAGAAATGTCATATTTCCCAAGTACCACAGTATATCATCTAAGTAAGCTTTGTTTTTCTTTTAGGCTGTATTACTTTTGGTTACAAAAAAAGATAGTACGAGAAAGTGAAATTACAATCCATGACGCATAATATTCAAGTACAATGAAATATTATAAAATAAGAGAAAAATTCACATATACGTTATTTCCCATTTTGTTACCACAAATCTCTTCGACATCATAAAATAAAACAAAATCTTAACATCTTTAACTTTGCTTACAACATTACGACATAACTGGATGCAAGACTGAAAAACACAACTTTTTTCTTTCCCGATCATTGCAAAATGCGATAAAATATTGACTTGTGGTTCTACGCATCAGTTGATTCTTTGTCTATACAATAATTCAGAAAAACAAAGCTGTGTGACCATAAGATGTGCGGTTTGCAGTCGACGAGGTCTTTTCCTTGTTATTTCCTCTCGCTCTGAAGATTCAACGAAGTCCTTGCATTCACAGCAAATCTTGGCCAGCGTCCTTCCTAAGAATATTCGGTAGGTGGCTCGGATGATTTGGCGTGTTCAATCAATTGATTGGTTTTCTTTATCACAAAAATTCAAAATAGTTGTCGTTCAATGATGTCGAAGAATTATAGTTATGGATGGGAACATTGACTAGCAATGCTGTTCACATTGGAGTTTTGTTTGTTCTAATTGCTTGCAATACCCACTTTCAATTTTAACCGCACCAAGCGATTGCTAACCTTTACACCTCATTCATATTTATCGTCCAAATCTGACGAAAATAAAAGACCGAGTTCACAATTCAACACTAATTCACTTAAAATTTGGGCTACGCTTGGTTCTTGCTATAATTCCTCTGGGGACGTAAGTAATGAAAAAGGTAATATGTGACAGGAAAAAAATATATGACGAAATCAATCAATTATCCATATCACGAGAATTTAAAATAGTTGTAGTTCAATGACGTTTATGGATGTGAACATTAACTTGCAATGCTGTTCACATTGGAGTTTTGTTTGTTCTAATTGCTTGCAATACACTCTTTCAATTCTAACCACCCTCGGAGTGAGTGCTAACCTTTATCTCGATCATCTTTAATGCCTATATTTGACGAAAATAAAAAACGTGAGTTCAAAGTTCAACACTAATTCGTATAAAATTTGGGTTATGCTTGGTTCTTACTATAATTCCTCTATGGATGTAATTAATGAAAAAGGTAGAATGTAACAGGAAAAAAATATATATGACAGAATTAAATAATTATTTGTATTGCAAAAAATAAGAATAGTTCTTCTTTAATTATAGTTATGGATTGACTTGCAATTTTGTTAACATTGGAGTTTTGTTTGTTCTAATTGTCTGCAATACCTACTGTCAATTCTAACCACCCCCAAGCAATTGCTATCCCTTACCTCGTTCATCTTAATCATCTAAATCTAACGAAAATAAAATATGTGAGTTCAAGGTTCAACACTAAGGGCTTGTTTGGTAAATAGCTAACTCTTGTCTATTTCTATTCTTTTTGTTCCTTGGACAAAAAAAAAAAAAAAGCACCAGAAACCCTTTTCGTAACATTAACTAATTTGTTCATAAGAACAGATTTGGAACACAATCACAAATTCGAATAAAATTATTTATTTATTTCCAAGAATAATTCTAAAATCAAGTCAATTTTTTCTTTCTCTTTCTTTTCTTTTGCTTCCTCATCTAGCTGGTCACCCAACGAGTTTGGCGAGGTTGCCAGATCTTGTTTGGCTAGTCACCAACCATTGCTAAGGTCAGCAACCGGCTGGATGAGGAAGAAGAATAAAAGAAAAAAAAAAAAAAAAAGGAAAAAATATCATAAAATTATAAAAAAAATTAAAAGTAATTTTGCGTTACAAAAAAAACTTAAGGGTTATACCAAACACATTTCTGCTCCTTTTATTATTATTATGAGAATATAATTTTTGTACAATCACCAAACATATTAAAATGCACAAAAGCTCATCTAGAAAATGTAATCAGAAAAAACTACTATTGAGCAAAAGTTATTTTCGAGAACAGAATAGTTATCAAACAGGTCCTAATCGACATGAAATTTGGGCTACAATTGATTCTTTCTATAATTCTTCTCTGAACATAATTAATGAAAAAGGTAAAATGTTGTGGGAAAAAATATATATACTGCGGAATTAATTAATTGTCCATGTCACAAGAAATAAAAAAGTTGCCGTTCAATGATGCCAAAGAATTGTAGTTATGGATGTGAACATTGACATGCAATGCTATTCACATTGGAGCTTTGTTTATTTTAATTGCTTGCAATACACACTTTCAATTCTATCCAGACCTTGAGTGATTGCTGACCCTTGCCTCATTCATCCTTGTCGTCTAAACTGACGAAAATAAAAGATGTGAGTTCAAGGTTCAACGCTAATCAATATGAAATTAGGGTTATGCTGATTATTGCTACGATTCCTCTCCAAACATAATCAATGAAAAAGGTAGAACGTAACATGAAAGAAGGAAATCTAAATTTTATCGACGATATAAATATGAAAAGTTCACAGCAGCATAAAAAATTAATCATTCAGCGACCAACCCTTTACTCTGCCTAAATTAGAACACCATAAAGGTGTTCTAGCATCTTATCTTATATCAACGACTTGACTATAACAGTTTTTACAAAAAGAACCTGGTCGGCGGTGCCCTGAAGCTTTATGCCTCTCGGTGGCTACCGAACATATGGAGAGCTAGAAATGTGAAGAAGCAAGCCGTGTCCGACTTGGATTCGGACTCTGACAATGAAGAGCTGACATGGAAGGACCGGCTTCTTCTGGGGTCGATAATTAGCTTTGCTTCCTGTGGAGAAAGGCGCTGTTTTGTGCAGTGTCTGCTGTAGCTCTTGAAGGCGGTGAACATTCTAAATGCATCTTCTTCGAGTACGGAGCTGGCCAAGAGAGAGGGGCTTCGGCCGAGCACAGGGAAGCACACCGCAACGGTGGCGTTTCACTGCCTCAAATTCGCCGTCAGCAAGTGACGTCGAGGTATGTATATGAAAAGTTGACACGTTAGACCTTTATCGTTGGACGAAAAATCAATGGGAACACATATGGGTGGGGACCGAAAGTTGATTTTCATAAGATAAAAAACCGTTTGGACCAAAATTGAAAACTAATCTAAATTTGGTTATTTTGAAGAGAACTGGACCGCAAATTACCAGCAATATTAGGAATTTATCAAAAAAAAATCCAATAAATGAGTAAATTATCATTTTTTTTTAAATTTTAATGACACAATTTGACACGATCACAAAATCTGATTACCACATGCAAACACGAATCACCAGTCCTCGTTGTTCCCAATGCAATTCCAATGGCCATTCCGAATGCAAGTCCAATGGTCATTCCAAGGTTTATATCGCTCATGGCATGATCGACAGATCCAGAATTATCATCACCATGATTTGTAAGGCCAGGTTGACTTTGGCTTGTTGGGCAGGGGGAGCATGATCACGGCACAGGTTGTTTCCTTCAAAAGTCGAATTGGAAAAGGTCGAGAATTGGCCCCGTGTGGAACCGGCCCAGACAAATTGTTATATGCAACGCTAAATCTAGACAGAAAGTTGAGACGCGCTAACGAGGAAGGTATACTCCCGGACAGATTGTTGTAAGACAGATTGAGAGTCTCTAGGTCAGTCATTTCGGATAAATTGTCTGGAATTGAACCTGTTAAGAAGTTATTGCTGAGAACAAAGATACGAACATCTTTTAAATTCCCGAACTCCGGCCAGATTGATCCGTTGAGAGAGTTGCCTCCAAGATCCACGGTCGATGGAAAGCTTGTAAATTGTGTGTACTGCAGCACCCCCGAGGTCATATTCTTCTTCCAGAAGAACGGAAAATCAGGAGAAGGTTCCAGGATTGACATATTCCTGCGGATGAGGGCAGGAATCCGGTTATCTCTTTTGGAATCTCGCCCACGAACGAGTTCATTTGTAAGTCCAGATAAAAGAGAGATTGGAAGTCACCGATCCACGACGGAATCGTTCCACCCAATCTGTTCCAGGACAAATCCAGCAACTGCAAACGGGTGCATCCACGCAGCCACTGGCACATGGAACCCCTCAGCCGACTATTCGCCATGATAAGGACCTTAAGCTTTGGAAAACTCAAACTCGCATCGGCAGGCAATTCTTCATCAAAGTAATTGAGAGTGAGAACCAAAAGTGTCAAATTGCTGCAGTGCTGAAGGATCCCGAGTGCAGATAAGACATTTGATAGGCTCGAATTCGATATCGACAGGTAAGCAAGGCTGGAGAAGTTCCTGAAGCTTTGAGGTATCGGGGTTGTGAATTTGTTCCGTGCAAGGTTCACACTCTGCAGCTTCTGACAATTGGGCAAATCCTCGGGAAAGGACCCCTGAAATTGTTGGAACCTAAATCCAGAGACACCAGACTGCTCATTGCCGAACAATTAAGAACTATCATCCTGGTCAGCGAGTTGTTATTCAAATTGAGAAACTTAAGTGATGGCAAATTGGACAAGGAAGATGGGATGGAGCCTGCGAAGCCATTGGCCTGAGCTATGAAGAACTGCAGCTTCTTCATGTTCTGAAACGCATCTGGGATTGATCCCAAGAATTCGTTTGCCGAAATGTCCAGCCGAATTAGTTCTGTCAGATTACCGATCCCACTGCCAAGCGGCCCTGAAAATGAGTTTTCCTGAAGGCTCAATTGGACCAACTGACCCAGAGTGAAGATATCTTCACTAATCCCCCCTGAGAGTTTATTCGTGGCCAGAGAAAGGTTCTGCAAGGAGCCACAATTGCCAAGTCCCGGCGGGATTACGTCAGAGAAATAATTGGCGGCCAGATTAAGCACCTGAATGAGGGTCGAGTTCGCACAAAGCCACACGGGCAGAGACCCACTGAAAAAATTCTCAGTAATGTTGAAAACGCGGAGGGAGGGCAAATTGGCGCTTTTGGGGACCGGTCCCGAGAATTCATTGTGGCTGAGATCGAGAACCTGCAGATGAGGGAGGTGGAGCAGGGATTCCGGGAGTGTGCTCTCGAGGAGGTTGTGAGAGAGATTGAGGAATCTCAGCTGGTCTATCTTGCCGATCGAGTCCGAGAGGTTGCCCGCAAGCATGTTGTTCGTGAGGACCAACTCCACCACCCTGCCCGAACTGGAGGGACCATCGCTTAGGCCGAGAGAAGACGAAGAGTCGCACACTACGCCCAGCCAGTCGCAGCAATAAGCGTTGGCGTTGAGTTCCCAACCTTCGATTGGGGACTCAAAGTTGCTCATCAAGTCTAGCAATGCTTTGGAATCGCTCGAATTGCATACAAGGTCCTCTTGAGAGTGCAGGACCTGCGCTTGGAGGAATAGCCAAGCGACGGCAAGGGCCACCCACGGCGAATCTCGAACGCCCATATGAAGAAACAGCGCACCCAAAAAGAAAATTCAATGTGATGGATCACAGAAAGGGTGTAGGAAAGTAACCGAGGAAAAGGGTCGTGGACGGATTGACAGAGAGACCCGTCTTAAGAAGGATCAAGATTTATGTATTGCGAGAGAACGCGCGCATGGATTCTTTCTTGTTCAGCGGGAAACAAAAAAGGAGAACATGGAAACCACTAGGAGTTCAGGTGACGGAAGTGCGCCAGAGGAAAGGAAGAGCTGCGATTTGACTCCAATTCAACGCGCCCTTCTACTTATATTTCTATGTATTCTGTAACTGTAATTAATCATATCATATATATTTATGGGGAACTCAACCTAGTATCAAAGTAGAAGGTGCTAAGTTTAAATAATTTCACAGCCCTTATTTGTCTCCTCTGTTATATGTTTCCTCGTTTAGTCTATAATTTAATTTACACAAGAGGAAAAATATTAAATAGAATTAGAATATTTATATATTAAATAATGCCATCATCTCTTGTCCAGACTTTTCATCCAAGAAGAGCCATTTTCCGATAATTGAATGGGTCACATCTTCCTCCAGTATTCATCATGCTTTGATTGGCCATGTTACTTCACCTGCTCTCGCATTCTCAAGGTTTTGTGGTGGACATCATTCTAAAGGTTGGAATTTGGTCGAGAACACGATGGACAATTCTCGTGTGATCAATTGGACTTGCAGTCCTCCTATGATCGGTTCAGTTTGCTATCAAAATCGCCCCTTATGCCGCACGCTCCTCCAGCTCCTCTGTTTGGCCCGGTGGTGATTCTACACCCTATGCTCCCTCATTCACCCAAGAAGGCATTCACGGATCTAGGACTCATATTCAAGCAAGTTAAAAACAATTTCCTGCCAAAACTGCTTATATTTAAGTCTTGGTTTATATCAAAGCTCGACATTTATTTAAGAGATAATCTTTAATCCTATAGTTTGCAGATTCCCAATTCTCCTTTGATGTGTTTGAAAGAACTCTTATCAAGAGGCTTAGTGAAAATGTCAACTAATCAATGCTTTGAATCAGCAAAGTAAATAACACATCATCATTATCTATATGATTTTAGATGATATAATGTGTGATTTCTATATGCTTTGCTCATGAATGCATTATGGGATTTTTAGTCAAATTGATTGTACTTGTATTATCACATGCAATGGGCATAATGGAATTTTCTTCACCAAAATCACTGAAAATGTTGTTTCATCCACAAGAGTTAAGCATGGCAACTTTCATGAGCTATGTGCTCAATTTCGGCAGTTAATAAAGCAACAAAGTTTTGCTTCTTAGAAAACCAAGATATCAACATGCAACCCATTAACTGACCCGAAGTGCTCTTTCTATTAATCTTTCATTTTGCAAAGTCAACAGTTGCAATATCCAAGAAGAATAAAATCTGAATTCTCAGGCTACCATAATCCTAATTTAGGACAGATGCCAATGTACTCGATAATCCTCTTAACAACAGTTAAATGAGATTCCTTGATCTAATTGGACTCACATGTAGACAATAATATGTTTAGACATGATGCAGTTAAATATAATAGAGATCCTTCATGCTTCATAAAGTTTAGGATTAACTGAATTATCTTTCTCATTCTCGTCAAATGTGGTCGGTGGAGATATTGGAGTTTTAGTTTTCTTGTAATTTTCCACACCAGACTTCTTGACTAATCCTTTGGAGAATATATACAATAGTTAGTAAACTCCAGGTCATCAACCTACTTGGATTGGCTAGAAAATAGAAAAAGAAAGCCTTTGATTTTAATCTTTTCTAGGTCAATTAATATCATTCATAGATGTACTAATGAAATCACTTAGATATAAAATAGTTGGAATATCAATTCCACATGACTTTAACTCATGTTCTCCGTCTATTATAAGTTGAGTTTACTTAAATGGAACTAATGTAATATTTATGAGGACCCAAAAGGTAAGGATAAGGGTAAATACCACCAAAAGCCTCAAACTATGTTCATTGTGACATAAATTCCCTAAACTTTTGCATCACCAAAACCCTAAACTTTGTCATTGAGACACAAATACTCCTAACTTTTTTTGTGTCATGGAAAAATCCATACTTATATATAGATATGTGTGTGAGTGTGTATGGGTGTCACATAAATCATTTATTCCAATTCCATCTATAGAATATTTGTCACACTAGTATAAATTTGAGCTTTTTCATGACAAAAAAAAAAAAAAAGTTTGAGGTTTTGTGTCACAATGAGAAAGTTTTCTAAGTTTTTGGTGTTATAAACTTTGAGGTCTTTGTATCACAATAAGCATAGTTTAGAGTTTTTTTTTTTTTTTTGTTAGTACTCTCCCAAAAGATAATGAAATGATAACACACACACACATACACACACACACACACACATAGATATATATATATATATATATTAATTGATCTAGGAATGACTGAAATGAAATTATTTTCTTAAATAAGTTCAATAACGCAATTAGAAAACTCATTGATGGTACTCAGCATTTGATTTAACTTCATCGAAAAGTTAAGGGGTTATATTGAACACATTAAAAGTTTAAGTACTTTATTAAATATTTAGGAATAATTCAAACACTACATTGAATGAATTAGGCCCTATTCGGTAATGTTCATGTTCTTTTATGTTTCTATTCTTTTGTTACCTAGAATAAGAAAAAGAACATAAATTCATTGGGTAATGTCAATTAATTTTTCTATTAACCGAAATAGAAAAGTGGCCAGAGAGTAGATTTGGAATGAAAATACATAGAAAAAAGTAATTGCTTATTTCCAAGAACAATTTCTAGAAATAAGTTATATTTCTTTTTTTTTTCTTTTCTTCTTTCTTGCCATTGCTCGGCCGCCCGCCATCGACCACCGGGGGAGCGACTACAGGACCCACCACCACATTCCTATTCTTTTTCTATTCTAAAATTAGAAATTTTTAATAGTTACCAAATGTGTTCTTTTACTCAAAAATTATTTCAGGAAATAAAAATAGAAAAAGGCTATTTCTACACACACACACACACACACACACACTTTACTCAAAAATTATTTCAGGAAATAAAAATAGAAAAAGGCTATTTCTACACACACACGCACGCACGCACGCGCACGCGCACACACATGCGCACACACACGCGCACGCACGCACGCACGCAACCAACACACGCACGCACGCACGCACGCACGCAACCAACACACACGCACGCACGCACGCACGCACGCAACCAACACACACACACCACACACACACACGCACGCACGCACACGCACACGCGTGCACGCACACGCGCACGCACCAATGCTGCGCGCACGCGCGCACACGCCCACGCACACGCACACGCACACACATTCTTTAAAACAAAAACGTTACCAACTGGAACCTTAAACACACATATTCTTTAAAACAAAAACGTTACCAACTGGAACCTTAAAAGTTCTATGGTGACATTGCACCTTGGATTTATAGACTTTCGTGTCATTTCCTCATCTAATAAACTGGTAATTACATACTCGACCTAACCCTAGCATAAAATCTGATGATCTCACACAAACATGAATCACTTATCCTAGTTGCTCCCAATGCAATTCCAATAGCCATTCCAAATGCAACTCCAATGGTCATCCCAAGGCTTATATCGCTCATGGCATGATCGGCGAATCTAGAATGATTTTGACTCTGACCAACAGATCTAGGATAACTTTGACTCCCCTGATGGGAAGGATCATTATCATCCCACAGTTTGGTTCCTTCAAAACTCGAATCGGGGAAAGTCGGGAATTGGCCCATTTTAGGAATCGGGCCGGACAAATTGTTGTATGCAACACTGAACTTGGACAGAAAGTAGAGACGAACTAATGATGAAGGTATACCTCCTGACAGATTGTTGTAAGACAAATCGAGGGTCTCTAGGCTAGTCATTCCAGATAAACTAGCAGGAATAGAACCTGATAAGAAGTTACGGCTGAGATCCAAGATATGGACATTTTTTAGATTCCCGAACTTGGGCCAGATTGATCCGTTGAGAGAGTTCCATCCAAGTGCCACAGTTGGTGGAAATCTTGTAACTTGATTGTACTGCAGCTCCCTCGCACTCACATTCCTCTTCATGAAGAGTGGGAAATATGCAGAAGGTTCTGCCATTGACAGATTTCTGTTGATGAGGCCAGGCAATCCTGTAATCTCTTTTGGGATCTCGCCCACGAATGAGTTGTTTGATAAATCCAGATAGAAAAGAGATTGGAAGTCGCCAATCCACGACGGGATCATTCCACCCAATCTGTTCCAGGACAAATCCAGCAACTGCAAACGGGTGCATCCACGCACCCACTCGGGCATGGAACCCGTCAGTCGACTATTAGCCATGATAAGAACCTTAAGATTCGGAAAACTCAAACTCGTGTCGCCGGGCAATTCTTCGTCAAAGTAATTCAGAGAGAGAACCAAAACTGTCAAATTGTTGCAGTGCTGAAGGATCCCGAGTGCAGATGAGACGTTTGATAGGCTTGAATTCGAGATTGACAGGTAAAAAAGGCTGGAGAAGTTCTTGAAGCTTTGAGGCATCGGGGTTGTGAACTTGTTTTGTGCAAGGTTCACATCTTGCAGCTTCTGGCAATTGGGTAAATCCTCAGGGAAAGGACCACTGAAATTGTTAGACCATAAATCCAGAGACACCAGACTGCTCAATGCCGAACAATTGAGAGCTATCGTACCGGTCAGTGAGTTGTTCGTCAAATTGAGAAACGTAAGCGACGGCGAATTGGACAAGGACGGTGGGATGGAGCCTATGAAGCCATTGGTCTGAGCTATGAAGTACTGCAGCTTCTTCATGTTCTGAAACATATCCGGGATTGGCCCCGAGAATCTGTTTGTCGAAATGTCCAGCCAAACCAGTGCCGTGAGATCACCGATCGCACTGCTGAGCCGCCCTGAAAAGGAATTTTCTTGAAGGTTCAATTGGACCAACTGACCCAGAGTGAAGATATCTTCACTGATCACACCACTGAGATTATTCGTGGCCAGAGAAAGGTTCAACAAGGAGCCACAGTTACCGAGTCCCGACGGGATAGCGTCAGAGAAATAATTGACAGCCAGATTAAGCACCTGAATGCCGGTCGAGTTCGTGCAAATCCACACGGGCAGAGACCCATTGAAAGAGTTCTCAGAGATGTTGAAAACGCGGAGCGAGGGCAAATTGGCGTTCGCGGGCACCGGTCCGAAGAATTCATTGTAGCTGAGATCGAGGACCTGCAATTTAGGGAGGCGGAGGAGCGACTCGGGGAGTGTGCTCTTGAAGAGGTTGTGAGAGAGATTGAGCAATCTCAGCTGGTCCAACTGGCCGAGCGAGTCCGAGAGGCTGCCCGCGAGCTTCTTGCTCGCAAGGGCCAACTCCACCACTCTGCCCGAACCGGTGGAACCGTCGCACAACACGCCCGCCCAGTCGCAGCAATTGGCGGACACGTTGGGCCCCCAACCTTGGACTGGGGACTCGAAGTTGCTCATCAAGTCTACCAATGCCTGGGAATCGCTCGAATTGAACTCAAGGACCCCTTGAGAGTGCAGGACGCGCGCCTGAATGCATAGCCAAGAGACGGCGACGACCACCCACAGCGAAGCCCGGACACCAATATGAAAAAAAAACAGAGCACCCACGAAAGCAACCCCAGTACGACAAATCGCAGAGACGGTACGAGATAGTAACAGAGGAAAAGGGTCGTAGGGATATCAAGTGACGGAGAGACCCATCTCGAGAAGGATCAAGATTTGCCAACTGCAAGAGCGTGAGAGCATGGAGAATAGAGAGACAGAGAGAGATGATGAAGAGAAGGGGAAGAGGGGAAGAAGAGGAGGCAAAGGAAGATCAGAGTGGTGGTGGTGCCTCTCGGGCGTCCCTCTTTTTCGCTTTCCCGCTTGCGTCACTGCGGACCAAAGAGAGAAGAATAAAGAAAGAGGTGGGTTGCGGCGAGGCAGCGGTGGGATCGAGCGAGAGAGAGAGAGAGAGAGAGATTGCGGTTTGACTTCAACGCGCTTTGTTGGGTCTGAATACCGACTCAATCGCTGCTCCTCCTCCACACTTCCAAACACGGAAAGAGAGAGAGAGAGAGAGAGAGAGAGAGGTTGCGAGTGCGGAGATGGAGGAAGCGGAGATGGACAGAGCTGAGCAGTGGCGCTCGCCGGGGAAGAAGAAGGAGGGGGAAGGGCGACCGGCCGGAAACCGGTGAGCCTCGAGATTCACGGAGGGAGGGAGCGAGGGAGGGAAGTCAAAGGGTTGATGGCGACACGTGGCGGGATTCCAACAAAATCTACGCCGGGTCGCCATTATTGTATGCAGTTGGGTTGGGTGGGCGGGTAATTTATCGATCATTTTATTCCCTTTTTTTTTTTTTTTGGGTATTCTCGTTTTCGTGAGAATCTACAAAGAAAGGGGTTAATTCATTTACGGGATAACGGCGGGGATCGTCCCTTAAATTTTGCACGGCCTGCGATATGTTCCCTAATTTTTTAATTTATTTAATAGGGTCTATAAACTTCAATATGATATATAATGCAGTTCATGAACTTCTAATTTATTTTATGTAATCCCCAAATTTCCGATATGTGTTCAATATAATTTCTGAATTATTTGAAAATATCTAGTGTTATCCTTATAATAATTTAAGATTAAGGATAAATTTTGATATTTTCATATAATTCGAAGAGTAAAAAATGATCATTTACATTATTTTCCTTTTATTCATTCTAGTTGAACTTAGGCATTTTACCCAAAAGCGTGATTTGTTTTTTTTTTTTTTTTTTTGGCCTGTGAAAGGTGAAAAGATTTATTTACCAGAAATTACGAGGTAGACTTAGTATGTGTATAAGAAAAAAAAAATGGAAAATCTCTTCTTGGGTGTCATATGAGTTGTTGACTTCGATGAATATTAAATAATTTCTTTTATTTATTTCTAGTTTTTAGCCCACTTTTTGTCATCCACAAACAATCGATTTCTCCTGCATCGTTCTAGGGTTTTGTCATGGATCCAACATCTGACTAATCTCACTTGATTAGTGCTTTTTCCCACTACAATCGTGTTGATTAGTGTAGGTAAATTGACTTTTAAGGAAATACCTTAATTGTTACTCGAATGGATGACCCAATTTTAACATTTAATTTAACGTTTGAGTGTTAATATTTCAATAACCTCTTGATTAAGCTTTTTACGACAATAACCGAAAGGATTTCAGGTTTATGTATTAGCAAAGAAATTATGTGCAATTTTGCAAATTAAGTTTACAATACAACATATTCTGCATCATCAAATTTTGATTTATCTACTTATGCTTTGTATGGACTTGAGCAGGTCCTTAAAAGGCTTTAACCACCAGAAAAAGTCTGGGTACAAACTGGGACCCGAGCCTGGAAAAATATACTGGCCCCATTGGCCTGCCCAGCCACAACCCCCCTTTACAAGGGGTAGGGGGGCCACCTCGGATTCCCGCGATGCCTTCTCCCAGGGATACTTGGGGCGTGGTACAGGGAAATGAAGAGGCCAGACGAAAGTCTTGAATTTGTCTTGTTTACGAGAACAATAAGGCATTTTATCAGCCCAAACTTTCTCTTTAAAAGACTGACTTCTTTGATTAAAAAGACTGCAATAAATGCTGTAGTTGCTTCTTGCTAAATCATGACTTTTCTTTTTCAAAACATAATCATAACTTGAAAGAGTATGTGAGACCTTGACAATACAATTGGAGATTTTTCCATGATATGAACCATAACGCTTCATTCTCCATTAAATTGGTTGGGCATCACGCTGTAGTCACCAAGGACTATGAGAGAACAAAATGGAAACCAAATCACAAGGCAAGAAAAAGACCGAGTCACACCATTTTTCATAAGATTACAAATTCAATTCACATCGTACGCCTAACTTATGACTAACTTGTATCTTAAGAATTTGCTATATGTTGTAAAGTGATTTTGTGACTTCTTACATGCCAATGAAATTACGATGATGGGATAATTAAGTAATTATGATTTAAATTGGATATTTTGTGATGAGTATGGGGATCCTTATAATAATACCTAGAGTGGTAGTTGCATTAGTCATCCTTATCTATCGTTTCACCTATAGAAATAATAGGAGAAAAAGAGATCATATGACTAGTAAACAAATAACAAATTTCAGTCAGTCACTTTTCCATCCTCTTTTTATATTCGGTATTGGAATCATAATACCTTCAACTTAATGGTAACTTTAGGGCCTTAACTCTCTATTACGCCACCGCGAGCTGAAATATTAATAATCTAGATGCCTACTTATACTCATTCACAAACGATTGGGCACCAGGATGTGAACTCCAGAACTGGGGAGAGTTTTCCAACTTCTTCCTTAAGGTTCCACCGTTCCTGTCACCGGACACCTGTCGATTGGAAGCATTATCGTTGAAGGAGACAGCCCGGGGTTTGAAGTCGAACCTTGGCTCCATTTACTTTTTACGTAATTTTTTTCCCGTCGTTGTAGAGTTTTCTAGCTTTTCAAAGTCAAACTCGAAAGCGAAACGATGCTTCGAAAATCAAAATACGAACATGGCGGTTTAAGACTCCTTGTCGTAAGGGGCGAAAAGATAAATTAAAGAATCAAAGGAGTGGCATGATCCCATGGACTTGACCCGATTGCCCGTGAGTTTACCATTCAAATCTGACGAGAGGCCAGCGAGCATCACGGCTTCTCTTTTGTTTGCTTATTTGGGTTGTCATCATAATCAAACTTTAAACAATTTGGGGGATGCCCTCGGCTAGTTCTTTGCCGTAATTCCACCCCTGACGTAATCAATGGGAAAAATGGTAAAACTTCGTGGACGAAGAAAAATAATGTGGATGGCGTTTTCGTCAGGCCCCCCTTCGAGAGAAAGCGCACTTTCCGATGCGGGGTTCGTAAGAACTTAGCATGTACGCATCTCTAGTAAATGAATTCATATGCTTTTTTCTGAAGGGTTAATAACACCAAAAATTTTAAATTGACGCACTTATAACAAATTTATCATAAATTAGTGTACTTACCCTATGTTAATTTTTATTAAATTTTACTTTACAATCAATGAATTCATGTCTTTTTGTAACCTATAGGTAAGGTAAAACAAAGAGGCCGCAATGGACAATTTTAGCTGAACTTGATGCCGAGTGGCAAGTGAGAAATGTTAAATCATCAGTGAGGAGGACAAGAGCCGACACCAAGGTGTAAAAAAGGGTTAGGAAATGGGGCAAACCATCCTTGACGAGCATGCTCTAAACCCCAAACTGAAAATTCTCTAAAAAAATCTCCAAACGGTTACGAAGAACCTAGGATTCCGCAATCCATTGCAACTCTTTTTAGTACGGAGCAACGGCCACGTGAAAAAAAAAAAAAAAAAAGCAGCAACAAATCCCCGACAAAGACATTTGCTAGTAATTCAGGATACTGTATGAAAGGACAATATCCGCCTACCCATCTAGAACTAAAACATAGGAGGACTATCTGCAGTGCAAGGACCGACCTGAAAGAGAGGAGCATGCTCTCTTTGTTTTTCTCCCACGCGTTTTTGAAGTCCAAGTGAATAAACCGCCGAAGTTTGCTTTCTCTCTAATAATATATGCTGCAAAGATTTCCACCCGAATATAGAAAGAAACTAAGAAAAGTAAGAGCAGCTGCAAAAACTAATGAAAGAGAGATTCGGGGCCGAAAGGTTCGGTTCGAATATTTGCGAAATTCTCACAATTTCCTAAAATTTGAGTAATATGTTAATTGTTGGTGGGAAAGTAAGATAGCATGGTGGTGCTTTTATTAAGTCCAAATAAATGGCTGACTTGATCTTTGGATGGCCCTCTGGAGAAAAATTGCGATGTCTCTAGGGTTGTTGTTGACCAGGTAACACCCACTCGGATGTTGTTGTACAACTTATTACCAGCTAACAGACTCTAGACGTGGGCTGAAAATTTTCGGTTGTTACAAGTATTTATAGGCTTAACTATCATTCAAGAATCTAGTTTGGGAATATTCTTTCTTAGGTGGAAAAAAATATATATGATTTTTTCTCATTGTCATTGAGTTGATCAATAGATTTTTTTCTTATTTTTTTTATTTATGAGATTAATAAAAAGATTTATTACAAAGACACGGTTTGATTAAATATCTTGTACAGAAAAAAAGTCAGAGGGTAAGAGTCCATTTGTTTTCACAGAACATGAATAATTTGTAAAGCATTTTTTTTTAAATGATCACTTAATCACTTACAAAAATGAATAAACGAAAAATATTTTCATTATTTATAAAAAATAATTAAAATAAATTCTTATTGATAGTAAAAACTTTTTTATTAACTAATTATTTCAAATAATACAAAAGATATTTATTTTTGCTAAACAAATGAGGCTTGGTATAGTTGACTTTAGAAAAGCTCAGAGAGAGAGAGAGAGAGAGAGAGCGAGAGAGAGAGAGAGAGAGAGAGAGAGAGAGAGAGAGAGAGAGAGAGAGAGAGCACTTGGAAGCGCACTTGGAAGTACACGAAGAGAGAGCACTTGGAAGCGCACTAGGAAGTACACGAACTTTGTTGAAGATAATCATGTACACATTCGGAATTTCAATATTACTATTTTAATATATCATACTCCCCAAGAATATAACATCTTTTAATAGCATGATTTGACACAACTATAAAATCTAATGATCAAATGGGGACAAGAATTACCTAACCTAATTGTTCCCAAAGCAATTCCAATGGCCACTTGATGTTTCTACTTGTCAAGGCATAAGGCAGATCTAGGATAATGTTGACTCACTAGGGAGGGGGTGGCATGATTGGCAAATTCAGGATAGTTTTGTCTCACTAGGAAGGGGGAAGCATGATCATCCCACAACCGTTTGATCCCTTCAAAAATTGAATCATGAAAAGTCGAGAATAGGCCCGGATAAATTGTTGTGTGTAAGGCTGAACTTGGAAAGAAATGTGAGACACTCTAGCAAAGAAGGTATTCTTCCAGATAAATTGTTGTAAGACAAATTGACAGTCTCTAAGCTAGTCATTCTGGATAAGTTGTCCGAAATTGAATCAGATGAGAAGGGACCATTGAGGGGTGCTGATTGACGAGTTCGTGGTGAAGATTGATGCTTCTTCTGCTCTGAGCTGTGAAACCATGGCACATAGAGAACTGCTATTTTGAATGGAAGTCTTCAATTGATTAGACTGTAGAAGTCTTCACTGATAGCGTTATCACTCTTCTCATGGCCCATGGGCTCTCCGGAGTTTATTTGAGGATGGCAAACGTTTGCGGGACCTTTGAAAAGAAGTTTCTTTAGCCCACTGCACCTTGCGAAGCTAATCAAGTTACAGCTTGGATTGCAAAAGCCCATGGAAATGAGAGTTTCCCTCTTGATTGGCTTTTTAATCCTTCCCAGTCACTTTGAGACTTTCTTTATCTTAAATCTTGTTATCCTTGTTCTTTGGAATTGACTACTTGAATGAATGAAATTTTTAGTTTTCCTCCAAACAAAAACCAAAAAGAAGTAGGGGTAAGGCCCATGGACCGGATGGCTTTACGGTCGAATTCTATAAGGAAAATTGGGAGATGGTTGGACATTTGGTCATGTCAGCAGTGATGGACTTCTTCACCACGGGGAAGCTCTTAAGAGAGATAAATAATATCATTCTGGTGCTAGTGCCAAAAGTGCCTAATGCGACTTCCGTTGATGATTATAGGCCCATTGCCCGTTACAACACTATCTATAAGTTTATTACAAAGGTGTTGGCTAATTGGGTTGCAACAGTTCTGAAGAGGGTAGTTAGGCCGTTTCAAAGTGTTTTTGTGAAGGGCAGTCGGATCAGGGACAACATCTTGTTGGCTCGGGAACTCTTCTCCAGTTTTCACCTTGAGCCCTACTTACCTAAGCGTGCACTTAAGGTGGATTTCCAGAAAGCCTACGACACAATTGATTGGGTTTTCCTTGAGAGAGTTCTTTTTGCTTTTGGCTTTCCTGAGTTTGTGACTTGACTTATCATGACTTGTGTGAGCACTCCCAAGTTTTCCATTGCCTTGAACAGGGAGCTTCATAGGTTCTTTGCGAGAGGGTGTGGCTTGCACCAAGGTGATTCCATTTGTCCCTACTTATTTGCTTTGGTTATGGAGGTGCTATCGGGGATCCTAATTAGGTGCTCTTTGAAGCTAGAGTTTAAGTTCTTCTCGAGATACAAGGCGACAAATCTTTCAAATCTTTTCTTTGTAGACGAGGTCTTCCTGTTTTGTGAAGCTGATTTGCCTACTGTGACTCTTCTCAAAGAAAGCTTCCAAACCTTCTTTGCGGACGAAGTCTTCTTGGATTGGAGTAGTTTGCTTCCAAATCCTAGCAAGAGCAAGATCTTCTTGGCTGGAGGTTCGCCTTCTTTAAGGAATCAGATTCTCCTCAATCTCAGTTTCCAGGAAGGCAACTTACTGATGTGCTATTTGGGGGTTCATATTATTACTTTGAGGCTCAGCAAGGCAAATTGTTCCGTTCTCGTCAACCACATTACAGCGAGGGTTCAAGCTTGGACACATCACTTTCTCTATTTTGTTGGCTGAGTTCAGCTTATCAAGTCAATCCTTCATGCTATCCAAGCCCACTGGGTGAGTGTATTTATTTTACCTATAGTTGTGTTGGATCAGATTGAGAAAATCCTCAAACGATTCCTATGGAAAGGCACACAATTGGTTAGAGAAGTGTTAAGGTAGCTTGGGATGATGTGTGCCTTCTAAAAGAGGAGGGAGGGCTTTGTCACGCCCCAATCCTCAAGCACGCACCTATCCCTCACTTTGGTCGATTTATAGCGACGTCCCAGGACGCACCGCTGACCCCTTCAATTTTAATACCCATGCGGAAGCATATGAAACAATCTCCAGACAATAAAATAATGGGATATGAAAGTAGGACTAAATTCCAAACTTTCAAAAACAATCACACTTATATACATTGCAAACCAGTGCACATATATATAAGGCGAACTACTAAATCTGATTCAACTTAAACAAGTTGAGAATTAAGGTCTACAAGCAAGAGTGGGGGTTCCACAAACTATGGGTAATCCTCTTCCTTTTCATCATCCTCCATACTCTAATTGGAGCCTTCAGCAGACTACACCGGACTTCCGAGATTTTCAAAATCCAGGTTTGCTGCATCTAGGGACCTAAAATGTTGTCCCACAACTCAGCAAGTTCTATCCCCTAAGACCCGATTAGGAAGCCAATACACTCTAAAGGCTACCTAAGCACAACACGAGTAAGAGGACTTACCTTGGTCTCAGTTCCATCCTGCAAGTCAGTATATATCAGATGCATCACATCACATTACATCAGTCAGATCGAATCATTGATCAATCGACTTAGTCAATTACATGTCATCTCAATCTTTTCTTGGTTGGCTCATCTCATACTATATATAAGTTCGTTCATATCAGGACTACTCACTGCTAAGCTGATAAATAATGTACCACTCTCAATTTAAGCTGACATATCAAACCATTGGGTTGATATAATACATTAATAATGCTCACTCTAAGCTAATAAGGTATATTGCTCGCAATTTAAGCTAACATATTAGAGCCCGTAGGATAATATAGTATACTGGTGTACTGCTCGCAATCTAAGCTAACATAGAACTCATAGGTCGATATAGCACACCACACCCAACCATTCAAATCTAAGGTATACTGCTCACAATCTAAGCTGACATATCAGAGCTCGTAGGTTGATATAGTATACCGGCGTATTGCTCGCAATCTAAGTTGACATATCGCCCATAGATCGATATAGCACACTCCACCCAACCATTCAAATCAATTCTTTAATTTTGTCATATCCAATAAAATTCATGTGTGTGGGTACACGACCAGCCTTAACCAAAATACTATAATTTCTTTTCTATAAATCCCACCATTTTCTGTAGTCCACCGAAATGTTTTTAGTATTATCAATTGATGCCTAATTTCCAAAATTGTTTAACTTAGGAAATAAATCCCAAATTTACAAATAATTCATTTCAGCACAAAATAAAACTCAATTAAATAAACGGACTGCACCGTGATCATTAGCATCCTAGCTTAATTTTCGGAAAATAAATAAATAAATAAATAATTTCAAAAATTATTAAATAAATCCAATTTAGGCCTGTAATGCTTAATTGAAAGCCGAGATGAGCCCAAAAAATTATCGAGACTTGCTCAATAAATAATAGGACTTATTTACTTGCTAATTACACGAACCATTCTCCTAACATGCATAGGTAAATCCCTAACTTAATTATTATAATCTAATCAATCCACTTAATTGCACTTAATTAAATCTAATCAACCACTAAGAATCATTAGCATACTAATAAGGGATTAGTGAGCTAAGCTCACTCGTTTAACAATCTGTTCGGATCGAAACATCGAGAACGTCGCGAGGGACTTTTTCTCCAAAGTGGGCCTAAGATTCGAGACCCAGAACACCTCCAAAACGGGTCCTAATCATTGCTGGAATCCTATTTTTCCAGCTGATGTTCTTGGCTAGAAATGGAAGAAATCAACTCGGTTTATGCAGAAATTGATTAGGAAAGAAGAAATAGGCCAAATCTGGCTGGGACCGGGATAGCTCCAGTTGAGCTCCACCAGCTCTGAAACAGAAGCTGGGACGGCGTGAAAGGCGAGAGGGGCGGATGGCCTGGGCGGTGGCTCGTGCGTGCACGGCGAACGATCCGACGGTTCGAGTGGTAGTGTGAGGCAATGATGGTGGCTCTAGCTTCTTCCTTGGCTTACTAGTTTCGCACAAGGCAAATGGAGGAAGAGAGAGATGGGGTGGACGGAGATGAAGGAGAGAGAGATAGGAGTGTGGGGCAAGTTTTGGTTTTGGTGGGTCCTTTGGCCAAGTTTTTTTCCACCAAATTGTCCCCCCTTTACTTGCCCACCACACTAAGACTCCATGGCTGCAAATAAGCCACACATACACTCCTCAAAACTTCTCAAATGGTCCAAAATGGCTAGTAAGAGGAGGAGCTACGAATTTTGAGGGAAATGACTTCAATTGGTTACTCAATCTTGCTCTATCTATCCTCATTTGGTCTCCATAAACCTCAATACTTCAATTGATATTTTTCCTAACCCAATGAAACCATCTTGCGTCCCAATTTTGGGACAAAAAACGATTCCGACATTTTCTGAACAAAAACAGTCCTCTAATGATTTTTCCCAAAAAAATCTTGGGTTTTAGAAAAATCTTCTAAGACTGAGTCGACGTTCCTAAAATTTATTGTAACATGACAGAATCTTCAATTTTTGAAATCGAACTTAAATTTACAGTTAATTTCCATTCGGCGCGTTTTTAGCGTGACCTAGATTACCGAGTAGTTTTTAGAGTTTTTTAGTGCAAATGACCCGTGATCGATTTTCTTTAAACCACAATGAACCCACTCGACACATTGGCGACTCTCGGTTATTGTGTAAATCTCGAGGATTCAAATACGGACACAAGATCCCAAAACGATAGAAAAACTAGTCTAATGTCGATTTATGAGAATTGTCACCCACAATTAGCCGCACATCTCAGTCGAATAAACCTATTTCTGATCTCAAATCGAGTTTATATTGTGCCCTAATGGCCTCTAAAGAAGAGCACGGTCGAGAAGCTGAGTCCTAGTCGAATTTTCAAATCTATTGCCTTAAAATTCCTTAATAGCTTCCATGAATAGTGTAGTTATCTCGAGAGTGATCAGCTTTAAGAACAACCCTATAAGCGTGTCAACAAAATGCCCGATTTATTCAGCAGAAAACAGGGTTGAAAATCTAGGATGTCATAAGCTTGGTATCCGGAGGCTTTGGGATTGCAACAAGGCCGTAATGCTGAAATATATTTGGCTCCTGTTTTCAGACAAGGAAGCATTGTGGTGCAAGTTGATTCATTCCACCTTTTTAAAAACAATGAACTTTTGGGTCGCTAAAAAACCAAACTATTGTTCCTAGGCTTGGAAGAAAATCTTATCTCTTAAGACGGAGTTCCGGAATGCCTTCTATTGTAGGATTGGGGATGGCCTCTTAGCCTCACTTTGGTTTGATAACTAGCACCTTAGGGATCCTCTAAACTTAATCTTTTCAAACTCAATCATCTATAGTTCTAGGCTTTCTAAGCTGGCAATAGTGGCAGATCTTTTCTTTGATGCTGGGCAGCCTCTCAAGATGGTGCTTGAGTCGTGGGAGCACCCCCTCCTGAGCCTTTCTCAAATCTCATACTGCTTTTATCAGAGGGAGAATTCGTCAGGCCGGTTCACTGTTGCTACGGCATGGGAGACCATCAGACAGAAGAGGACTCAGGTCCATTGGCATGCGTTCGTTTGGAACAATGCAATCACGCCACGGTATCAAGTAAACCTTTCACTTATAGCCAAGCGTAGGCTTCCCACCCATGCTCTTTTATTGTCTTATAGTAGAATAGAAAGTGAATCCTGTGCTTTTTACAATGATATGCCTAATTCTATTGACCATCTATTTTTTGGTTGTCGTGTCACGGCCGGTGTTGCTTTTTTTTAGGCGGCCACATGCAATCTACCTTGGCGTAACAAGTCTTGTGGAGAGAATCTCTATTGGGCCACCACCTTAATGTTGGGCAAGGATTTCTATAAATGCATTGCATGCTTTTCCTTTGGAGTGCTATGTTATATTATTTGGAAAAACATGAGCAACATTATATTTAAACTGCGCATAACATAATTTCTGAAACAGAAATTGATTTCTGGCCAGAAATTAATTTCTTAATTTCTATTCCCTGGACAAATTTCTAAGCAAAGAAACTCTTTTGATAACGACTCAAAATTTCTATTTCTGAAATAGAAATCCGTTTGATAACAGAATAAAATTTCTATTTCTAGGAATAGAAATTGATTAGATAACAACATAAGAAATCCTCAAATACAAAATTATAGTCAAAATAATACTAAAACAACATAAAAAATCCTCAAATACAAAATAATAGTAGAAATAATACTAATACATTACAAAAGTTGAAAATACAATTTCATGAAATTTCCGGCATATTATTATCCATTGTCATTTTATTGGCAATAGTTTTCCTAAGCGTATTTATTTGGTTTCCCTTCTCGGTCAATGTATCGTTTGCAAGCTCATCATGCGTAGGTTTAGACAAGTACTGTAGAAGCATGAATATGGGTGCCATCAATGGCGCCTATACAGCCCTATCATTTTATCAAAGACTAATATTATACAAGATTATCAACAAAATAAAATTGATGGTGTAAAGGAATATACGAGAATTTTACCTTGAAGTAACGTTTACGGTTAGGAACCAATTGGGGGAAGGTCGGTTTATTTTGATTCTCGAATTGAATCAGTCCAGTTGTTCATCCATAATTTTTTTATTGTTGCTCAATGAACCTTTAATGGCCCTTGCATAGCAAAGAGAAAGATTCTCATGAATCTCTTACTTTTGAATTAAAATTCAAGATTGTGTAACAATCTAATTATTTTGATTTTGCAAGAATTTTGAATCCGTAAAGAAACAAGATTAAATTTCTAGGCACGTTTTTTATTCATCTATTACGTAAGAACTTTTTTCTTCAACTGACTATGCGCGTGCCCTTTTTAGGAGGAAAGAGCCCCATTGTTTTTAAGTAAGCATTTAAGAACTTCGATCGTTTTTTAAAATTGGGGATCCATTCGATTGTCTTTCATCTTAAAGAGGAAGTTATCAAAAAAAAAACACGAGAAAAATAAGAAAAAGAAAATTAGCAATAATTTGTGAAGTTGTGGTTATGAGTGAATTAAGTTAGCAAGAAAGCGCACGGTTCTTTTATATGGTTTGATTTTAGCTTCTAATTTCTATTTCAGAAATTGAGAAGTTAAAAATTTCCGCTTTTGATTTCTTCAATTTCTCTATTTCTGGAATAGAAGTCCGTTTCAGAAATAGAGAAATTAAATTGCGTTACCAAACGGATTTCTATTCCAACCCTATTCTGGAAAACAGAGAAACAAAGAAATCGAGAAATAGAAATTTTGTCATGCTCGTGCTTAGAGAACAACCACTTGCGTTCTTGGCTATGAAGAACTATTTTTTAAAGTGGTTAGAGATATGGCTATCATCTTTAGGAACGTGGATGATAACTTTAGGAATAGAAGATTGCAGCAAAGCTGGGGCATTGACCCGATTATCTTCTCTAGGGACCCTTAATCGCCTCCCTAACTTCAGCTGACGTGTGTATGTTGCTCAATCCAAGGTTGTTGTTGCTTGTTGTGGTAGCTGTGGATCTTTTCTCCTCCCTAGTCCATGGTGCTTTTGTATTTGGGTGCCAGTTGTCCATGCCGTGCTAGTCTCTTGTTGTTGTTATTGTCGTTGTTTCTTTTTTTTTTTTTTGCTTCTATTGTAGTTTGGTTGCCACGTTTGGTGGTTTTTACATCTCGGCATCCTTCCACTCATAATGATCTTTTCATCTTGAATGTAAGTTTTAGTGTGATCTTTTGTATAGTTGGTCATTGCTTAATATAATTATTACCTTTTACAAAAAAAAAAAAAAACCAAAAAGAAGTTATTCCTAAGATCCACGATATGGAAGTTTTTCAAATTCCTGATCTCGGGCCAGATTGATGCGAGGTGAGAATTGCTTCCATGTTCCAAAGTGTGCCGAAAGATTGTGCCTTAAATGTACCTCAGCCCCCTCATGATGCCATTCCTCTTGATGAAAAGCTACAAAACAGGAAAAGGTTCCACTATAGCAAGTGTCTGTCAATGAGGCCAGACAATCTGGTAAACGTTAGGCCTAAGGAGTAGGACTTCTATTTCTAGTTCGGACCATAGCCAAGCTGGTCCCAAACCATTAATAACGATATTTAGTTTTTGCTTTAATCAAATCTCGTGGTTCATGTATTTTTGCCTTCTTTTGAAACTCTAAATTTTTGAAATTTTCATAATACCCATGCGTTAATGCGTAAATTAATATATATCTTTTTTTTTCATAATTTTCAGAAAATCAAAGAATATTTTAAATTTGGTCAGGAAAGTAAAATTGTACGTTTTGATTTTGTAATCCACCTTATGGGTCAACAGTCCTCTTAAAAAAAAATTGTAATGTCTCTAGGGTGGTTGATGATCACTTTAAAAGATCCACTTGCTAGTCGCATGTCATCTTATACAATTGTTTCTTATATTGCTGTTGAATTTATGATATGCACATCAACTTTTTATGTTATGAAATGACCAACTTTAATAGATTAAGAATTTCCTTGTGTTGTATAATTTTTGAAGGCTTATCCAAGGATCTAGTTTGAGAATATTCTTTATTCAGTAAAAAAAAAACATGCATATTTGTTTTTTTCTCACTGTCATAGAATCGATCATTTGATTTATTAAATTATGTATTAAGTTTGAGCATTTACAAAATACGATTCGCTTGGATGAGAAAGTTCGTGGGACTCCACGAAGGTTTACCAAAAAATAAAAAGAGCAAAGTTTCTTCATTATGTGCAGGAGGCAAATTAGGTCACATACGTGGGGGCCCAAAGTCAAAGTTTAGACTTTGGGCACATTTTATATATATATATATATATATATATATATATATATATATAATAAAAGAAAAGAAGGGTTTCACCTTTACCTGCAGGGGAAACCTAATCCACGTTGAAATTAAAGGGTGGGGTCTCTGCACTTGTAGCTGAAAAGCTTGTGGACCCAAGTCAAATATTTGACCTTTGGGCACATGTATAGTAATGGAAACGAATTCCCTCTTTGTGCGTGCGCGGAGCGGCTAAAAGTCCTTTGACAGTTAAAGAAAAAGGAGCCGCATGTAAGAGTATGCGAAGCCGTGGGAAGCCTTGATTTAGAACGCGAAGCCATACGTACGCAGACCAAGGACAAATGCTGGAGTTTTTGATTTTAGTGTACATAAAGCATTTTTTTTTTCTGAGCTTGAATGCGCAGTGATTTTGTGCCGTAAGTTTATGTCTAAGTGAGCTGTTTATTTATAAACACTTTGGGTTTTTAGTTAAATTTAGGTATGAGAAACACTTGAACATGTGAGTAATTGTAAACTATGATTTTTCGATTATAGGAGATTATTTGCTGTTGTCTCTCCCCATAAACGCAGGTACTGATACTCGGACCGAATCATATAAATTTCCGGTGTGCTTATTATTTTTCGTTTATTTCTCTAGTGATTTCGCGTTAACGTAAATTGTAAGATCCAGTCGTTTTCACGTATTATATTCCAACATTTATGTCATGTTTTGCTTTATTCATGAGATTAACGAGGAGACGTGTGACTAAGATGCGGATTTACGACTCTTCTTGTAGAGAAAAGTCAGAGAGAGTAAAGTAGTTTGATTATGAATTGATGAACTAATGAGAGCGACTGCTCGAAAAGACATGAGCTTTGTCGTGAATTATCATGCACGCATTAGGACTTTCGATCTGTCAAAGAAATATGTCATATTTCGCAAGTACCACAGTATATCATCTAAGTAAGCTTTGTTTTTCTTTTAGGAAGTATTACTTTTGGTTACAAAAAAAGATAGTACGAGAAAGTGAAATTACAATCTATGAAGCATTATATTCAATTACAATGAAATATTATAAAATAAGAGAAAAAAATTCACATATACGTTATTTCCCATTTTGTTACCACAAATCTCTTCGACATCATAAAATAAAACAAAATCTTAACATCTTTAACTTTGCTTACAACATTACGACATAACTGGATGCAAGACTGAAAAACACAACTTTTTTTTTTTTCCCGATCATTGCGAAATGCGATAAAATACTGACTTGTAGTTCTACGCATCAGTTGATTCTTTGTCTATACAATAATTCAGAAAAACAAAGCTGTGTGACCATAAGATGTGCGGTTTGCAGTCGACGAGGTCTTTTCCTTGTTATTTCCTCTCGGGCTGAAGAGTCAATGAAGTCCTTGCATTCACAGCAAATCTTGACCAGCGTCCTTCCTAAGAATATTCGGTAGGTGGTTCGGATGATTTGGCGTGTTCAATCAATTGATTGGTTTTTTTTTTTTTTTTTATATATATAAGAATCAATTGATTGGTTTTCTTTATCAAAAAAATTCAAAATAGTTGTCGTTCAATGATGTCAAAGAATTATAGTTATGGATGGGAACATTGACTAGCAATGCTGTTCCCATTGGAGTTTCGTTTGTTCTAATTGCTTGCAATACAATCTTTCAATTCTAACCACCCCCGGAGTGACTGCTAACCTTTATCTCAATCATCTTTATTGCCTATATTTGACGAAAATAAAAAACGTGAGTTCAAAGTTCAACACTAATTCGTATAAAATTTGGGTTATGCTTGGTTCTTACTATAATTCCTCTATGGACGTAATTAATGAAACAGGTAGAATGTAACGGGAAAAAAAATATATGACGGAATTAATTAATTATTTGTATTACAAAAAATGAAAATAGTTCTTCTTTAATTATAGTTATGGATGTGAACATTGACTTGCAATTTTGTTAACATTGGAGTTTTATTTGTTCTAATTGTTTGCAATACCTACTGTCAATTCTAATCACCCCTAAGCAATTGCTATCCCTTACCTCGTTCATCTTAATCGTCTAAATCTAACAAAAATGAAAGACGTGAGTTCAAGGTTCAACACTAAGGGCATGTTTGGTAATTAGGGCTACGCATGACAATGTTTCTTGGCTGAGGAAGAGTTTTTTTTTTTTTTTTTTTTTTTTCAGAAATAGTTCTTTTCTATTTCTATTTTGAGCAACAATTTCTGAGTAAAATAAGATATTTGGTAACTACGCAAAAATTCTACTCCAGAAATAGAAAAAGAATAGAAATGCGTTTGGTACGAAACAGTTTCTTTTTTGTATTTATTCGTTTTTTATTCTTGCTCACGGATCGCCAACTGCCAACTGTCGTGCAGCGGCGGTGACGGGCGACGACGGGCGACGGCGACAGTCAGCGATGGCGATCGGTGGATGGCGGCGACGGCTAGCGGCGGTGGCTCTAGGCAGTTGCAGGTGGCCACGGCAAGAGAGAGGAACAAAAGAAAAATAAAAAAAGAAAATTAGCTTATTTCTAGAAATTGTTCCGGGAACAAGAAATTACTTTTTTTTTATTTCTTGTTTCTATTCCAAAAACTGTTACCGAGAACAAAAAAAAAAAATAGAGAAATTGTTCATGGGAACAAAAGTTTTACCAAACAAATTTCTGTTCATTTTTTCTTCTGGAGAACAAAAGAACTGAAATTAAGAGAAACAGAAATGTTACCATGCAAACCCTAGCTAACTCTTGTCTATTTCTATTCTTTTGTTCCTTAGACAAAAAAGAAAAAGAAAAAGAAAAAGAAACCCATTTGGTAACATTAACTAATTTATACATGGGAATAGATTTGGAACACAATAAAAAATTAGAAAAAAAATTATTTCTTTATTTCCGAGAATAATTCCAAAATCAAGTCAATTTTTTTTTTCTCTTTTCTTTTCTTCTACTTCCTCATCTAGCTGGTCACCCAATGAGTTTGGCGAGGTCATCGGACCTTGTTCGGCTAGTCACCGACCATCGCCGAGGTCGAGAACCGGTTGGATGAGGAAGAAGAAGAAAAAAAAAAAAAAGAAAAAGGAAAAAAAGAAAAATATCATAAATTATAAAAAAAAATTAAAAGTAATTATTATGGGAATATAAATTTTGTACAATCTCCAAATATATTCAAATGATCAAAAGCTCATCTGGAAAAGATAATCAGAAAAAACTATTACTGAGCAAAGTTATTTCCAAAAATAGAATAGTTATCAAATATGTCCTAATTGACATGAAATTTGGGCTATGATTGATTCTTGCTATAATTCTTCTCTAAACATAATTCATGAAAAAGGTAGAACGTTGTGGGAAAAAATATATACCGTGGAATTAATTAATTGTCCATGTCACAAGAATTAAAAATAGTTGTCGTTCAATGATGTCAAAGAATTGTAGTTATGGATGTGAATATTGACATGAAATGCTATTCACATTGGAGCTTTGTTTATTTTAATTGCTTGCAATACACACTTTCAATTCTATCTAGACCGTGAGTGATTGCTGACCCTTGCCTCATTCATCCTTACCGTCTAAACTGACAAAAATAAAAGATGTGAGTTCAAGGTTCAACGCTAATCAATATGAAATCAAGGCTATGCTGATTCTTGCTACAATTCCTCTCTAAACGTAATCAATGAAAATGCAGAACGTAACATGAAAGAAGGAAATCTAAATTTTATCAATGATATAAATATGAAAAGTTCACAGCAGCATAAAAAATTAATAATTCAGCGACCAACCCTTTACTCTGCCTAAATTAGAACACCATAAAGGTGTTCTAGCATCTTATCTTATATCAACGACTTGACTATAACAGTGTTCACAAAAAGAACCTGGTCGGCGGTGCCCTGAAGCTTTATGCCTCTCGGTGGCTGCCGAACATATGGAGAGCTAGAAATGTGAAGAAGCCAGCCGTGTCCGACTTGGATTCGGACTCTGACAATGAAGAGTTGACATGGAAGGACCGGCTTCTTCTGGAGTCGATAATTAGCTTTGCTTCCTGTGGAGAAAGGCGCTGTTTTGTGCAGTGTCTGCTGTAGCTCTTGAAGGCGGCGAACATTCTAAATGCATCTTCTTCGAGGACGGAACTGGCCAAGAGAGAGGGGCTTCGGCCGAGCACAGGGAAGCACACCGCAACGGTGGCGTTTCACTGCCTCAAATTCGCCGTCAGCAAGTGACGTCGAGGTATGTATATGAAAAGTTGACACGTTAGACCTTTATCGTTGGACGAAAAATCAATGGGAACATATATGGGTGGGGACCGAAAGTTGATTTTCATAAGATAAAAAACCGTTTGGACCAAAATTGAAAACTAATCTAAATTTTGTTATTTTGAAGAGAACTGGACTGCAAATTACCAGCAATATTAGGAATTTATCAAAAAAAAATTCCAATAAATGAGTAAATTATCAATTTTTTTTCAAAATTTTTAATGATGCAATTTAACACGATCGCAAAATCTGATTATCACATGCAAACACGAATCACCAGTCCTAGTTGTTCCCAATGCAATTCCAATGGCTATTCCGAATGCAAGTTCAATGGTCATTCCAAGGTTTATATCGCTCATGGCATGATCGACAGATCCAGAATTATCATCACCATGATTTGTAAGGCCAGGTTGACTTTGGCTTGTTGGGCAGGGGGGAGCATGATCACGGCACAGGTTGTTTCCTTCAAAACTCGAATTGGGAAAGGTCGAGAATTGGCCCCTGCTAGGAACCGGCCCAGACAAATTGTTATATGCAACGCTAAACCCAGACAGAAAGTTGAGACGCGCTAACGAGGAAGGTATACTCCCGGACACATTGTTGTAAGATAGATTGAGAGTCTCTAGGTCAGTCAGTTCGGATAAATTGTCTGGAATTGAACCTGTTAAGAAGTTATTGCTGAGAACAAAGATACGAACATCTTTTAAATTCCCGAACTCCGGCCAGATTGATCCGTTGAGAGAGTTGCCTCCGAGATCCACAGTCGATGGAAAGCTTGTAAATTGTGTGTACTGCAGCACCCCCGAGGTCATATTCTTCTTCCAGAAGAACGGAAAACCAGGAGAAGGTTCCATGATTGACATATTCCTGTGGATGAGGGCAGGCAATCGGGTTATCTCTTTTGGGATCTCGCCCACGAACGAGTTCATTTGTAAGTCCAGATAAAAGAGAGATTGGAAGTCACCGATCCACGACGGAATCGTTCCAGCCAATCTGTTCCAGGACAAATCCAGCAACTGCAAACGGGTGCATCCACGCAGCCACTGGCACGTGGAACCCCTCAGCCGACTATTCGCCATGATAAGAACCTTAAGCTTTGGAAAACTCAAACTTGCATCGCCGGGCAATTCTTCATCAAAGTAATTGAGAGTGAGAACCAAAACTGTCAAATTGCTGCAGTGCTGAAGGATCCCGAGTGCAGATGAGACGTTCGATAGGCTCGAATTTGATATCGACAGGTAAGCAAGGCTGGAGAAGTTCCTGAAGCTTTGAGGTATCGGGGTTGTGAACTTGTTCCGTGCAAGGTTCACACTCTGCAGCTTCTGGCAATTGGGCAAATCCTCGGGGAAAGGACCCTGAAATTGTTGGAACCTAAATCCAGAGACACCAGACTACTCATTGCCGAACAATTAAGAACTATCGTCCCGGTCAGCGAGTTGTTATTCATATTGAGAAACTTAAGTGATGGCAAATTGGACAAGGAAGATGGGATGGAGCCTGCGAAGCCATTGGTCTGAGCTATGAAGAACTGCAGCTTCTTCATGTTCTCAAACGCATCTGGGATTGATCCCGAGAATTCGTTTGCCGAAATGTCCAGCCGAATTAGTTCTGTCAGATTACGATCCCGCTGCCAAGCGGCCCTGAAAATGAGTTTTCCCGAAGGCTCAATTGGACCAACTGACCCAAAGTGAAGATATCTTCACTGATCCCACCTGTGAGATTATTCGTGGCCAGAGAAAGGTTCTGCAAGGAGCCACAATTGCCAAGTCCCGGCGGGATTACGTCAGAGAAATAATTGGCCCCCAGATTAAGCACCTGAATGAGGGTCGAGTTCGCGCAAAGCCACAGGGGCAGAGACCCCCTGAAAGAATTCTCAGAAATGTTGAAAACGCGGAGGGAGGGCAAATTGGCGCTCTTGGGGATCGGTCCCGAGAATTCATTGTGGCTGAGATCGAGAACCTGCAGATTAGGGAGGTGGAGGAGCGATTCCGGAAGTGTGCTCTCGAGGAGGTTGTGAGAGAGATTGAGGAACCTCAGCTGGTCTAACTTGCCGACCGAGTCCGAGAGGTTGCCCGCAAGCATCTTGCTCGCGAGGACCAACTCCACCACCCTGCCCAAACTGGAGGGACCATCGCTTAGGCCGAGAGAAGACGAAGAGTCGCACACCACGCCCAACCAGTTGCAGCAATTAGCGTTGGCGTTGAGTTCCCAACCTTCGATTGGGGACTCAAAGTTGCTCATCAAGTCTAGCAATGCTTTGGAATCGGTCGAATTGCACACAAGGTCCTCTTGAGAGTGCAGGACCTGCGCTTGGAGGAATAGCCAAGCGACAGCAAGGGCCGCCCACAGCGAATCTCGAACGCCCATGAAGAAACAGAGCACCCAAAAAGAAAATTCAATGTGATTGATCACAGAAAGGGTGTGGGAAAGTAACCGAGGAAAAGGGTCGTGGATGGATTGATGATGAGACCCATCCTGAGAAGGATCAAGATTTATGTATTGCGAGAGCACACGTGCATGGGTTCTTTTCTTCTTCAGGGGGAACCAAAGAAAGAAGAAAAGGAAACTAGCGGTTCAGGTGACGGAAGTGGGCCAGAGAAAAGGAAGAGCTGCAGGAAGAGCTGCGACTTGACTTCAATTCGACGTACCCTGCTACCTATATTTCAATATATTCTGTAACTGTAATTGATCATATTCTTTTACACACACATACATACACACACACACACACACACACACACACACACATATGGGAACTCAACCTGGTAATATTTTCAATGTTATTTATTTTTTGTGATCCCACATTTTAGACCCAAATTTTCTCTTAAAGTTGCGACTATTCGACTTCACGCTTCGTACCCTTTCGTGACAACCGCCCGTTTTGATGGGAGACGATGTATAAATAGGAATGTACGTTCATTTCTGACAGGTGATCACAAGGTCTAACACAAAATTCTCACTTTTAGAATACACCATCAGTACGTGAGGAAATTTGGTTAATAGAGTGCGCTTATTACTTTCTTGATTTTTCAGGACATTCGACGAACGTGAATGCAAACAATGGCTGGAGGTTTGTCTATAAACGATCTTGGCTTCCGCATATGAATTATTTATGTCTTACATTTTGGTATCAGAGCATGTTTATTGCCTCTGCCTTGTTTTTTCGAATTTTTGGGTGTATTTTTCGGGTATTGGAGAGATGAACAGTAACTTTGAAGTTTTGAGGCCAAGAGAGATTCGACGATTCCGGGCAAAATCCGCACGACCCACCCTTTGATTTCAGACCCATACGGACATACCGCCATGAGGAACGTTAGCCATGAGTTTTTCCGGTATATTAGTGTTCGCCAGAGGCTAATCGGGCGGCGGAAGTCTCTGTGGTTGAGGTTTTGTGTTTTTGGGAATTTTCTTATGATTTGGGGCTTATTTCTTGGTCATTTTCGCCGAAACTTGAACCCATGTAGTCGTGCCGGCATGCTCTTCAAAACCCATCATTTATTTTGGTCTTAGATGGGTTGCCGGACAAGAAACGGCCGGCGAAACCGCGCGGAACGGCGAAAAACGGCGAAGAAATGCTTCGTTCGCGGGGAAGAAGGCGCGTGGAGCCCACGCGCACGCCGTGGTTGCAGGCGCGTGGAATCCATGCGCTCTCACGCGCGCGGCAACCGTTGCGCGCGTGGGATCCACACGCGCGGCAGTTGCCAGGCGCGTGTAACGCACGTGCTGCGCGGACCGAACCGCGTGCGTGCGGGGCATGCGCCCACGCGGATTCTGCGCGTGCCGAGCACGCGCCCGTGCACCGGATGCGCACATGCTCGGCACGCGCTCGTCGTCTTCAACTGCGGCTGTCTTTTACATTTTTGCCCCAAAATTTTTTATGTTTTTACAATCTTGCCCTTGGCAAATTTATTTATTTACTGTTATGCCCTTGATGTATTTATTTATTATGTCATTTCATGCATTGTTATGAATATTTTATGCATGAAATTTAATGTCCAATGATTCATATAATTAATTAATTAGAGAGTAGCCACAGCATCTTTAATTAATTAAATTATATATTAAGAGCCTCCGGATCATATTTAGAAATGGACATTGATTGTAATTAATTATATTAATATGATGAATTTTATCCCACATGAATTTTCATTATATTAATGTGATTAATTAAGAAGAAATATCATATTATTTTCTTAATTTATCCACAGGGATTAAGAAAAGGCATATAATATGGTAGTTTCTTCATGAAGTAATTATGAATCTATTTAAATTAAAAACTTAGCCCACAGGTAGTTTTTATGTTATGTGATTCATATTTTGACATGTTTACATTGGTAAAACATGATTTATTTATATTTGCCTCAAATTTTGCGATGTAAGCATGATTATTTGATATGCAGTTTCGCAACCTGTGAATTTCTCTGAATTTAAGTTTGATGTTCCTATACTGAATTGTGAGAACTATAAAATTTGGAAGGAGTCAGTTCTTCTTCAATTGGGGTAGATGGACATTGACTATGCTATAAGGAAAGACGAACCACCTGCTCCTACTGATTCGAGCACTCCAGCTAAGATAACTCTTTATAACCAATGGGAGTGGTCCAACCGCGTTTGTGCCATGTTTATAAGAGCTAAGATATCTCCTAGTATTCGTGGTTCAGTTTCTCAGCATAGCAATGCTAAGGCTTTATTGGAGGCTATAGATGCGCAGCTTGAAAGTTACGAGAAGGCGCATGCCATGACCCGATTATGAAGTTTTAATTATTGAAGCTCACTAGTGTTAGAGGTGTGCGTGAGCACATCATGCAAATGAGGAACATTGCAACTCAGCTTAAGAACCTTGAGGTTGAGATATCTGAATCATTTCTTGTGTATTATATTTTGAACACTCTACCACAACAGTATGCACCTTTTAAGATCTCTTATAACACACATAAGAATAAATTGTCTATTAATGAACTCACGACCATGTGTGTTCAAGAGCAAGAAAGACTGGTTATGGAATTGGGAGAAAGTGCTCATTTGGCAACACAAGGAAAGAATAAGGGCTATGGCAAGCATAAGGGAAAAGGTAAAATACCTCCCCAAGCTGACATTAATAAAGAATCCAAGTGTTTCTTCTGTAGACAGAAAGGGCATATAAGGAAGGATTGTGTCAAATTTAAGGCCTGGCTCGAGAAGAAAGGTAATCCAATCTCTTGTGTTTGTTATGAATCTAATATGACTGATATAAGTCACAACACTTGGTGGATTGATTCTGGATTTACAATCCATATTTCGAATTCCTTGCAGGGTTTTCAAAACCACCGGAAGCCAATGGGAAGTGAACAAAGCATCTATTCAGGAAACAAGATGCGTTCGCATGTGGAAGCTATTGGGACATATAGACTAGTTCTCAATAGTGGTTTTGTTTTAGATTTGGAAAAGACCTTTTATGTTCCTAGTTTTTCTAGAAACTTAATTTCAGTTTCAAGACTTGTCCCTTTGGGATACTCTTTTAACTTTTCAGATTCAAACTTCTGTTTATCATTTAAATCTGAAATTGTTGGGAGTGGTATTTTGTCTGATGGTCTTTTTCGAATTAATTTACAAGACAATACCTATTATGATGCGATGCATGTTCATGATAAAGCTGGTATGAAACGATGTGTTGTGAAAGAACATTCCTCTATGTTGTGGCACCGGAGATTGGGACATATCTCCATAGAAAGAATTAAACGATTAGTAAATGATGGAGTACTTGGTACTTTAGATTTTACTAATTGTGATACTTGTGTGGACTGCATAAAGGGAAAGCAGACTAACAAGTCAAAGAAAGGTGCCAAGAGGAGTACAGAAATATTAGAAATCATACACACGGATATTTGTAGTCCGGATATGGACTCATGTGGTCAGAAATACTTCATCTCTTTCATAGATGATTACTCACGTTACATGTATTTCTATTTGATTCATAATAAGTATGAAGCATTAGATGTCTTTAAGGTATTTAAGGCGGAAGTAGAGAAACAATGCAATAAGCAAATTAAGATCGTGAGATCAGATAGAGGTGGAGAATTCTATGGTAGATACACGAAGATGGACAAGCATCTCGTCCATTTGCAAGATTTCTTCAAGAGCATGGGATAGTTGCCCAATATACTATGCCTGGTTCTCCAGACCAAAATGGCGTAGCGGAAAGAAGAAATCGGACCTTATTAGACATGGTACGTAGTATGCTTAGCAGCTCCAAACTTCCTAAATCCTTGTGGACTGAAGCACTTAAGACGATAGTGTACATATTAAACCGAGTTCCGACCAAGGCTGTCCCAAAGACACCTTTTGAGTTATTTAAAGGTTGGAAATCGAGTTTGCATCATGTGCGCGTTTGGGGGTGCCCGTCTGAAGTGAGAATTTATAATCCACAAAAAAAGAAGTTGAACCCAAGGACCATAAGTGGGTATTTCATTGGATATGCCGAAAGGTCTAAGGGATACATGTTTGATTATCCATCTCATACCACTAGGATTGTGGAATCAAGAAATGCTAAATTTCTTGAAATGACTTGATCAGTGGGAGCTATCGACCAAGGGATCTTGTTCCTAAGGAAGACCATTCAGACACTCAACCTTCCACCTCAAGTTTAAGATTGGTTGTTGCTCATAATGCCCCTTCAGTTCAGCCGGCTATTGAACAATCAATTGTTGAAGTTCCACAACCTACTGATATTGATCCAGTAGATCCAGTTGTTCAGCAATTACCAGAAACTGTTGAACAACCAGTTGAGCAACATGCTCCTCAAGAGAATATTGATCCAACATTGAGAAGATCTGCTAGAATAAGGAAATCGGCTATTCCTAGTGATTATATTGTGTATTTACAAGAGTCTGACTACAATATTGGAGCTGAGAATGATCCCGAAACGTTTTCACAAGCCATGGATAGTGATAAATCCAATTTGTGGTACAATGCCATGAAAGAAGAGATGAGTTCTATGGCATCTAACAAAGTCTGGGATTTGGTTGAGTTACCTAATGATGCGAAGGCCATTGGTTGTAAATGGGTCTTCAAAACTAAAAAAGATTCATTGGGTAACATTGAAAGATATAAAGCTAGACTTATTACCAAAGGATTCACACAAAAGGAAGGAATCGATTATACGGAGACTTTTTCTCCTGTATCTAAGAAAGATTCTCTTTGTATTGTTTTGGCACCGGTTACCCATTTTGATATGGAATTACATCAGATAGATGTGAAAACGGCGTTCCTCAATGGAGAACTAGAGGAGGAGGTTTACATGAAACAACCTGAAGGATTCTCCTCTAGTAAAGGTGAGCATTTGGTGTGCAAGCTTAAGAAATCTATATATGGCTTGAAACAAGTATCCCGCCAATGGTACTTAAGGTTTCATGATGTTATCTCTTCATTTGGTTTTATAGAGAATGTCATGGATCAATGTATATACCAGAAGGTTAGTGGGAGCAAAATTTGTTTCCTTATGCTGTATGTGGATGATATACTACTTGCAACCAATGATAAGGGGTTGCTATATGAGGTGAAACAATTTCTCTCTAAGAGTTTTGACATGAAGGATATGGGTGAGGCATCTTATGTCATTGGCATTAAGATCCATAGAGATAGACCTCGAGGAATTTTAGGACTATCTCAAGAAACCTATATCAATAAGGTCCTAGAGAGATTTCGGATGAAAGATTGTTCACCAAGTATAGCACCCATTGTGAAGGGTGACAGGTTCAATTTGAACCAATGTCCAAAGAACGATCTAGAAAGGGAACAAATGTGCAACATTCCATATGCTTCTGCTGTTGGAAGCTTGATGTATGCTCAGGTTTGCACTCGACGACATCGCTTTTCTTGGGAATGTTGGGAAGATATCGAGTAATCCAGGTTTAGACCACTGGAGAGCTGCAAAGAAAGTGTTGAGATACCTTCAAGGTACCAAAGACTATATACTTATGTATAGACAGACTGACAACCTAGAAGTGATCGGTTATTCGGATGCGGACTTCGCGGGTTGCGTTGATTCACGAAAATCAACATCTGGATACATTTTCATGTTAGCTGGCGGAGCCGTGTCATGGAGAAGTGCCAAGCAGACTTTGACTGCTACTTCCACTATGGAGGCTGAGTTCGTTTCTTGTTTTGAGGCTACCTCGCATGGTGTATGGTTGAAGAGTTTCATTGCTGGGCTTAGAATTGTTGATTCTATTTCTAGGCCATTAAGAATATATTGTGACAATTCAGCTGCAGTTTTTATGGCTAAAAGTGCCAAAAGTGATAGTCGAAGTAAGCATATTGACATTAAGTATTTAGCCATAACGGAGCGTGTTAAGGAGAATAAAGTGGTCATTGAACACGTTAGCACTGAATTGATGATAGCCAATCCTTTAACTAAAGGCATGCCACCAATAAAGTATAAGGATCATGTAACTAGTATGGGAATAGGTCCCATCATGTAATTTGTCATCATTTGAACGATTTTTGTTGTATGAAACTTTTATTCAGTTGTAATGTTGATTCTCAATTTTTGTGTACACATTTTGTTGTTTATGAGAATAATATTTATCCTTGGTTCTGGAATAAACATGAGGTTTATTCATTAAGATATGTTGTCACATATAGGCTGACATTAAAGAAATAAGATGCATTGTGATACATGGAAGATATTACTCACTCTTAGAGGACATGTCGCAATGATTCATGTGTTTTGTTTCTTTTCTTTAAGCATAAAGTTTTCATGGAATTAGTTGAATGATCCGTATGATGAAAATGATGGGATCAAGTGGGAGAATGTTATTTATTTTTTGTGATCCCACATTTTAGACCCAAATTTTCTCTTAAAGTTGCGACTATTCGACTCCACGCTTCGTACCCTTTCGTGACAACCGCCCGTCTTGATGGGAGACGATGTATAAATAGTAACGTACGTTCATTTCTGACGGGTGATCACAAGGTCTAACACAAAATTCTCACATTTAGAATACACCATCAGTACGTGAGGAAATTTGGTTAGTAGAGTGCGCCTATTACTTTCTTGATTTTTCAGGACATTCGACGAACGTGAATGCAAATAATGGCTGGAGGTTTGTCTATAAACAATCTTGGCTTCCGCATATGAATTATTTATGTCTTACATTCAAAGCCCTTATTTGTCTTCTCTATTATATATTTCCTTGGTATTTAGCTTTGTTTAAATGTTACTTTCCTAACTTTTGATACTTATGTCCCCTTATACCAAGTTTTGATATTTAGGCTATTCTTTTACCTATTGATATCAATATTTAGTTTTGCTTTTACCAAATCTTGTAGTTAGTGTGTTCTTGCCTTCTTTTGACACTCTAATTTTTATTTTTATTTTTTAAATTTCCATGATACCCATGCATTAACGCATAAATTCGCATATATCTTTTTTTCATAATTTTCAAAAAGTGAAAAAATATTTTAAACTTGGTCGGGAAAGTAAAATTGTATGTTTTGCTTTTGTTCAAGTTAGAAAAACCAGTCGACCTAAATGGGTCAACAGTCCCTCTTACAAAAAATTGTAGTGTCTCTAGGGTGGTTGATGATCGCTTTAAAAGATCCACCTTTCAGTCGCATGTCATCTTATACAACCATTTCTTCCACCAACTTGGACAACTGGTGTTGAATTTATGATATGCGCATCAACTTTTTATGTTATGAAATGACCAACTTTATAGACCGCAAGAATAGATTAAGAATTTCTGTGTGTTGTGTAATTTTTAAAGGCTTATCCATCATGCAAAGATCTAGTTTGAGAATATTCTTTATTTAGTAGAAAAACATGCATATTTGATTTTTCTCACTATCATTGAGTGGACCATTCAATGTATGTCATATTTTGCTTGTATCATGAGATTAACGAGGAGATGGGTGACTAAGATGCAGATTTTTCTCACTATCATTGAATCGACCATTCAATTTATGTCATGTTTTGCTCGATTCATGAGATTAACGAGGAGATGGGTGACTAAGATGCGGATTTATGACTTTTCTTGTAGAGAAAAGTCATAAATCCGCATCTTAGTCATGAATTTTGTGCTCGATGAGCTAGTGTGCTCGAAAGTACATGAATTAGGACTTTCAATCTATCAAATAAAGCTTGATTTATAGACAAAGTAGTTTGACTCTGAAAAAAGCTTGATGAGCTAGTGTGCTCGAAAGTACATGAATTTTGTTAAAAAATTTCATGCATGCATTAGGACTTTCAATCTATCAAATAAATATGTTGTATTTCCCAAGTACAACAGCATATCATCTAAGTAAGCTTTGTTTTTCTTTTAGGACGTATTACATTTCATTATAGAAAAAAGATAGTACGATAAAGTGAAATTACAATCTATGATGCATAGTATTCAATTGCAATGAAATATTATAAAATAAGAAAAAAAAATCATATATACGTTATTTCCCATTTTGTTACAACAAATCTCTTCAACATCATAAATAAAACAAAATCTCAACATCTTTTACTTTGCTTACAACATTACGATGCAACTGGATACAATAAGGAAAAACACAATTTTTTTTTCCGATTTATGACGTTAGACGATGTATCATACCGATCATTGTAAAATGCGATAAAATACGGATTTGTAATTCTACGCATCAGTCGGTTCTTTGTCTATACAATAATTCAGAAAAACAAAGCTGTCTGACTATAAGAGATGCGGTTTGCAGTCAACGAGGTCTTTTCCTTGTTGTTTCCTTGTGGGCTGAACAGTCGACGAAGTCCTTGCATTTACAGCAAATCTAGGCCAGCGTCCTTCCTAAGAATATTCGGGTCGGTGGCTGGGATGATTTGGCGTATTTAATCAATTGATTGGTTTTCTTTATCACAAGAATTCAAAATAGCTGCCGTTCATTGATGTCAAAGAATTATAGTTATGAATGGGAACATTGACTAGCAATGCTGTTCACATTGGAGTTTTGTTTGTTCTAATTGCTTGCAACACATACTTTCAATTCTAACCACCCCAAGTGATTGCCAATCTTTACACCTCATCAAGTCTAGCAATGCTCTGGAATCGCCCGAATTGCATACAAGGTCCTCTTGAGAGTGCAGGACCTGCGCTTGGAGGAATAGCCAAGCGACGGCGAGGGCCACCCACAGCGAATCTCGAACGCCCATATGAAGAAACAGCGCACCCAAAGAGAAAATTCAATGGGATTGATCACAGAAAGGGTGTCGGAAAATAACCGAGGAAAAGGGTCGTGGACGGATTGACGGAGAGACCTGTCTTGAGAAGGATCAAGATTTATGTCTTGCGAGAGAACGCGTGCACGGAATCTTTCTTGTTCAGTGGGAACCAAAAAAGAAGAACAAGCCCACCTCGTGGTGGACGAGTTAGTTCGTGCCTTGACCCCTCAGCCGGAAGGATAGAGGTTCGAAACTTATCGCCCTCACTACACGACTTACCTACGATGCTATGGGAGGTGGGTCTCAACAGTATTGCCCTAGGTTTACATCGCCAGCTACTAGTTGTACGGCGATTTCTGGGTCACAAAAAGAAAAAAAGGTAACTAGTGGTTCAGGTGACGGAAGTGGGCCAGAGGAAGAGCTGCGATTTGACTCCAATTCAACGCACCCTTCTACTTATATTTCTATGTATTCTGTAACTGTAATTAATCATATTATTATATACATATATGTATATATGGGGAACTCAACCTAGTATCAAAGTAGAAGGCGCTAAGTTTAAATAATTTTAGAGCCCTTATTTGTCTCCTCTGTTACATGTTTCCTCGTTTAGTCTATAATTTAATTTACACGTGAGGAATTGCTCTTTCTATTAATCTTTCATTTTGCAAAGTCCACTGTCACAATATCCAAGAAGAATAAAATCTGAATTCTTAGGCTACCATAATCCTAATTTAGGAAAGATGCCAACGTACTCGATAATCCTCTTAACAACAGTTAAATGAGATTCCTTGATCTAATTGGACTCACATGCAGACACTAAATAATATGTTTAGACATGATGCAGTTAAATATAATAGAGATCCTCCATGCTTCAAAAAGTTTAGGATTAACTGACTTATCTTTCTCATTCTTGTCAAACATGGTAGGTGGAGATATTGGAGTTTCAGTTCTCTTGTAATTTTCCACACCAAACTTCTTGACTAATCCTTTGGAGAAAATATAAGATAGTCAGTAACCCCACGCCATCAACCTACTTGGATTGGCTAGAAAATAGAAAAAGAAAGCCTTGGATTTTAATCTTTTCTATTTTCTAGCCAGCCCAAGTCAGAAAACACGTGTCACCATTGAGTGAAGCCACTTAGGCTCACGCACGCCACGTAGGCTGATGATGTGGTTCTTATTAATCATTGAATATTTTCTCCTCTTGCATCACGCTAGGGTTTTGTCATTAATCGGACATCTCACTAACCCCACTTGATTTGTGGCTTTTCCCATTAGAGTCATGGGCATTAGTAGGGTATCGAGGAAATTGCCTAAATTGTTGCCCGAATACATGACGATACTTTTGAGACTTACTTCATCGTTTGAATTTTAACATTTCATTAACCCCTTAGTGTAGCTTCTTACTGGAGGATTTCAGATTTATATATTAGCAAAGAAACGAATGCGCAAAGAAACGAATGTAAATATTTGCAGATTAAGCATGCAATACAATATAATCTGATTGGCGACATCGTCAAGTTTGAACTATCTACTCACGCTTTGTCTTTAGTTTATTTGATTCAAGAGAATAGAACAATATTTTATCTGCCCAAAATTTCTCTTTATAAGATTGAGTTTTTTCCGTAAAAGAATTCCCCAAAAAAAGGGATTTAATGCATAATTATAACTTAAAGAGTAATACCATACAAACTTAAAGAATAATATCATACTTGATAATAAAAATCTAGCAAGGCCCAAGGTTGGCAAGCGCGAGCCTTGCCATAGGCTTGAGCTTGCCTTTGGCCAGTCGCCGGCTATTGCCATGGCTAGTGACCAATAGAAGATGAAGAAAGAGGAAAAGAAAATATAAAGGGAAAAATTATAAAGAAAAAATTAGAAGGAAAAATAAAATTAAAAATTCGATTTTTAAAATAAAATAAAATTTAATTAAAAGGGAGTGCACGAAGGAAAGTTCAACCGAATTTTTCATACCGAAAAATGAAAAATATTTTCTAATTTATTTTCAAATTTTAATCAATCAAAAAAATATAATCACTTTTTTAAATGAATGTTACATATGAAATCTAAAATTCAAATATGAAAGTGAAACCACGCTCCAAAATCGAAACCAAAATGGGATTGCAACTCCTTGTCGTACGGCGAGAAAAGAGCGGCCTGATGACAGGGACTAGACCCATTTATCCGGGAATCTGCCGTCCAAATCTGACCAAAAGCAAACGCGAGTTCAAGGGACTAGACCCATTTTTTCCCAGTAAGTTCAAGGTTCAAAAGTGACAACTCTATTCTTACCTTTTATCAAAAAAAAAAAAAAATGACAACTCTTTTTTATTTGCTTCTTTGGTTTTTATAATCAACTGGAAATATGATGGGATTTTAACTCGGTCCACTTTTACTTATTTTAAGATTATTCATGCATATTAAGATTCTATTTGAGATGCTCGTAAAAAACGACTTATCTTTTTGTTTTTTTTCTCTTATCACCAACGATGGAAGAAACTCGAGTTATGATTTTTTTTTTGTTAGTAAGTTCAAGGTTCACAAGTAATAGCTCTCTTTCGTTTGCTTCTTTGCTCATTATAATCAACTTGAAATATGATGGGATTTTAACTCGGTCCATGTTTTACTTAGTTTTAGATTATTCATGCACATTGAGATTCTACTTAAGATGCTTGTGGAAAACGATTTCTCCTTTTTTTCTTTTTCTCGTTATCACCAACAATGGAAGAAACTCGAGTTATTATTTTTTTTTTGTCAGTAAATTGAAGGTTCAAAAGTTATAACTATCAAAAGTTATAACTATCTTTTGCTTGCTTCTTTGGTCACTATAATTAACTTGAAATAAGATGGGATTTTAACTTGGTCCATCTTTTACTTAGTTTTAGATTATTTATGCACATTTAGATTCTAGTTGAGATGCTTATGGAAAATGATTTCTTTCTTTTTGTTTTTCTCTTATCATCAACAATGGAAGAAACTCGAGTTATGGTTTTTCTTTCTTTCTTTCTTTCTTTCTTTCTTTCCTTTTGTTAGTAAGTTCAAGGCTCAAAAGTAATAACTCTCTTTTGTTTGCTTCTTTGGTCATTATAATCAACTTGAAATATGATGGAATTTTAACTCTGTCTACCTTTTACTTAGTTTTAGATTATTCATGCATATCAAGATTCTATTTGGGATGCTCGTAAAAAACGACTTCTCCTTTTTTTTTTTTTCTCGTTCTCTTATTACCAATGATGGAAGAAACTCAAGTTATGGTTATGCTTTTTTTTTTTTTTTTGGTGTGTCGGTAAGTTGAAGAACTCTCTTTTGTTTGCTTCTTTGGTCATCATAATCAATTTGAAATATGATGGGATTTTAACTTGGTCCACCTTTTACTTACTTTTAGATTATTCAAGCACATTGAGATTTTATTTGAGATGCCAGTGGAAAAATGACTTCTCTTTTTTTCTTTTTCTGGTTATCACCAACGATGGAAGAAACTCAAGTTATCTTATTCATTGATAGATGTCAAAACACATTGAGATTCTTTTAGTGTATTAGGGATGCAGCATGACCATGTGTTGTAATAGTACCGGTCCTTTCCCTGCGCTTTGTGCGGAGCATTTGACATAATAATTTGTTGTCAATTTTGTGAATGAACTTCTACCTTGTAATTCCATGAACTCTATTTGGTTTTTATAATTCGAATAGAGAAAAGTTCTTTATTGCCTTAGCTATTTTTTAAAGCTATTGTAATTGTGAGATTTTGTTAGACTACTCAACTATTATAAAAACTTAAGATGTTATATAAAAGCATAGTTTATTATTTAAATATCCTAACACTCTCATTCATGCTTACTCTAGTCTATTTTGCCTTGTACTAAGCATAAAATTCAATTGGGAAGACACATGAGGCTTAGAAAGATTTAAACTAAGAACTTCCGGCTCTATTACTATATGAGATTTTGTAAAACCACTACTAACTATTCTAAGAAATTAAGTTATGAATGAAGACATAGTTTAGTATTTAAATATTCAAAAAAAATAATTTGAGTTAAGGGGCCATGTATAATAGAAAAAAAAATGATAACATTACATGGTAGGAAAGGAATTTACAAATGATTTTTTAGCTTGGTTAACCAATGTTCCGAAATACCTTTACCTTGGGTTAACAAGAACTAACGGCAAAGGAACAATACAAGACCTTTCATAAAAGAAACCCAATTTTATTATTTGTACTAAAAGAAATATCTGAATTGAGAGAAACTAAAACAGAAAAAGATGGCTAATCGGCATTGGGATGATTGATTAATCCTCGGTAGCGGGATGAAATAGCGAGGTTAGAGAGGAGAAGAGAACATTTTTAGTGGGAAGTGGATGGCAAGTGATAGGTGAAGGATTTCGAGTCACTTGTTGGAGAGTTTATCTACTGGTTCGCAGTTTAAGTCAATATAAGTGTAGAAGCCCCGACATTCAGAAGTTAAAAAGTCTCCTTCATGAGTGAATTGACGGGTATTTATAATGAGAGGATCAAAAGGATTAATTGAACAGGATTATACAATGTGGCAATCCTGGCGTAAGAAACTGGCAGCAAATAGTCTGCCACGCGTCACAGGCCAATTATAGATAGCCACATGCCAAGGGGGTACGAGTCTATGTTAAGCACATTAGAAGGTTTAGAGAATATGGCAGGTCATTCTTTACAAGTTTCACTCTGAGCTCAACAAGCCTAAACTATCTAAATTATCCCAAATGGACAAGAATCTTGCCATCTATCCAAAGTATATTCATGATTGTATAAAGGAATAACATATATATATATATATATATGTATGTATTTGTCATGAATATGAAATAAAAAATATACGCATCTACTGCTATGTATAAATGTAGGATATATAAATTACATCAAGGATTCAAAGAATGAAATGTTAAAAGCATAATCATAGATTAATCATGCAATAACCAAACCTGATAATTGTACCAAAGTAGAACACCATAAAGCTATTCTTACGTCTTATCTTATACCAACGACTAAATTAAAACACTAAATTCAATATCAGTAGGAATGACTTCTAATATTTTGTGAAGAAGTGTAGTGAAATTGCAAGGACTGAGCCGAAAGAGCCGAAAGAAATATTCAAAGCATCATTAGAAATTAATCATTTAGTGACCATACCTTCAATCTCCCTAAATTAGAACATCATCAAGATATTCTTGCATCTTTATCTTATATCGCGACTAAAGTAAAAACAGTTATTTCATAAGCAGTAAGGACTACTTATAATCTTTTGGTATACACTACATGCTCTTTCTTTAGCTGCTAAAGAATTTAGAAGGTTGATTTTTTTATTTTTTTTTCCAACGAAGAGAATCTGCGATTTGGTCGGTGATGCCATGAAGACTTGCGCATCTCGGTGGCTGTCTGACGCAGCAAGAGCTAGGAATCTGGAGGAGCAAGCTTAGAGGTGTGCATGGTCTGGGCGAGCGATTCCCAACCTAGAACAGGGAATTGCCCGCTAAGGACTGTTTCTGAAAAATTAGAACCGGGATCCACCCGTTAGTTGCATGGATCCACTCGGGAACCAGACTACCGGTCTGGTCCGGTCCGATTCCCGGGTGGATCCATGGAACCGGTCTCACAATAATAATAACCGGGACCAATTAAGTCCTGAAGCCTCCCCTTGTCAATGCCCAAAATCTTAACAAATCTACGTACTTGATCATCCTAAGCAGAACCCGAAAAGATTAAGATCAAACTTCCATTGTACTAATTAAAGATACAGAACTAACATTTCTCCCTTGTCCATCATCTGCCCTCATCCTCGGCAAAATCCACGGTTGGCCACTATTCATAGAAGAACAAAAACCGCAAAGCATGCCACGCATATACACACAACCATAACAAAGAAAAGAAGCGAGTTCTGCGTGGATTAATAACGGGGTGGGCAGTCCGAGCGGGTTTTAATAAGTGAGATCTGGAGATCAGCATCTCTCCATTTGGTGTGCTTTGGACTTTTTTCCCACTTTAATTAATTTTTTTAATTATTTGATTTGGGTTTGTTAATTTGTAATCATTTTTTAATATTAAAAATTAATACATTATTTTAATATAATCGGTCCGGCCTAGGTGGGCGGGTGGAAGGATCTGCCCATGGAACCAGGAATCGGACTGGTTTCCTCAAGAACTACCGGTTCCGGGCAATTTCGGTCCAGTTTCGGTCGGTCCGGACGGGTCCCGATTCTTTTGCACATCCCTAAGCAAGCTGTGTTCAAGTCGGCAAACGACGCTGACCAGAGCAGCAGTATGTCGGTGACTCAAATCCAAGTTGGCAAGGGAAGTGGAGATAATTTATATGTAGATTTTTCTTTTTGGTTATAATACGTGGAGTTGACACATTAGAACTTCTTCGTCATCATTGGATGAAAGATAACGGGAATAGATATGGGTGCGCACTGAGAAATAGTGCTTTTTAAGAAAATTGGGCCGTAAATAACCAAGTATTAGAATTTTATCAACATCTAGTAAATGAAATTGACACCAATAGTTTTCAAATTTTAGCCAAATATATAATATCGTCTCTACAATTTTTATTTGATCAATGTGGTTTTGGAACCATTTCTAAATATTCAATGTAATCTCTAAAATTTCAATTTATTTAATATAGTTCTTCAACTTTCCAAAATTAAGTCAAATCAGTCATTTTGTCCTATTTACAAGTTTCCATGTTTTTATCACATTTTCACATTTTTGATCTTTATAAATATTTAGGTAGTTCCATTTAAGTAAATTTTAGCTTATGGTCTCTATAATAGTAAAACTAGAAATTATTTAGAGTTGTATCAAGTTGATATTCGAACTGTTTTATATCTAAATATTTTCACCTTTTCAATAATCTAAATCTTGTTCCTCATTTGTTAGATTCACTTATCTATGTATGCTTACACTTATATTAATCCAAATCTTGTTCCTTCTTTTTTAATATTGATAAAATTTGTTCGAACAAGCTAAATCTTGTTCCTGATTTGTTGGATTAACAAAATTTTCAATCTTTTTTGTTCGGTACTCTCAAAAAAATAAAAAATTATATTTAGATTAATATAAGTACATCTACCTAGAAATAAATTAATATCATTCCTGAATGTACTTATGAAATCACTTGGAAATTAAATAACTGGAATATTAACGCCATATAACTTTAACTTAGGTTCTGCTTTTATTATTATAGAAATTATAAGTTGAATTTACTTAAATGGAACTAATGTAATATTTACAAGGACCGAAGAGGTAAAAGGGCAATAAATAATAGCAACATCATAATAGAAAGGCACTTTTTTTTTATTGATCTAGGAATATGATTGAAATAAAAAAGATTTTTAAATTTGGGCAACAATGTAATTATGAAAACTTATTAATAATACTCAACAAGTAATTTGACTTTGTTGAAAGTTAAGAGACTATATTGAACAAATTGAAAGTTAAAGTACTATATTGAACGTTTAGGAATAGTTAAAAGACCATATTGAACGAATTCTAGGATGACATTGCAACTTGGGTTAATGGACTACTCCGGTCATTTCCTTTTCGAATAAATGAGTAAGTGACAAACTTGACTTAACACGAGCACAAAATCTTATTATCACATGTGAATAAGAATCACCGGTCCTAGTTGTTCCCAATGCAATTCCAATGGCCATTCCGAATGCAAGTCCAATGGTCATTCCAAGGTTTCTATCGCTCATGGCATGATCAGTGGATCCCTAATGATTTTGACTATAATCAGCAGACCCAGGATCACTTTGACTCTCTTGGCAGGGAGAACAATGATCACCACACAATTTGGTTCCTTCAAAACGCAACTTACGAAAGGTTGGGAATTGGCCCTCGTAAGGAATTAGCCCGAAGAAATAGTTATATGCAATACTGAACTTGGACAGAAAGTTGAGACGTACTAACGTAGATGGTATAGTTCCTGAGAGATTGTTGTAATACGAATTGAGAGTCTCTAGGCTAGTGAATCTGGATAAATTGTCCGGAATCAAACCTGGTAAGAAGTTATTGTTATTTATTTTTGTGATCCGATATTTTAGACCCGCATTTTCTCTTAAAGGTTGCGACTATTCGACTCCACGCTTCGTACCCTTTCGTGACAACCGTCCGTCTTGATGGGAGACGATGTATAAATAGGAACGTACGTTCATTTCTGACGGGCGATCAAGGTCTAACACAAAATCCTCACATTTAGAATACACCATCAGTACGTGAGGAAATTTGGTTAGTAGAGTGCGCCTATTACCTTCTTGATTTCAGGCTTTTCTGACAAACGTGAACAAGAACAATGGCTGGAGGTCTTTACCCAAAAAAAAACAATGGCTGGAGGTTTGTCTTCAATTGATCCTGGCTTCCGCATATTAATTTTATGTCTTACATTTGGTATCAGAGCGTGTTTATTGCCTCTGCCTTGTTTTTTCGAATTTTTTGGTGTATTTTTCGAGCATTTTAGAGATGAACAGTAACTTGGCATTTTGAAGCCAAGAGAAAAACTCCCAAATTCCGGACAAATTCCAGCGACTCACCCCATGATTTCGGACCCGCACGGTCGCACCGCCATAAAGAACATTAGCCATGAGTTATTTCGGCATATTGGTGTTCGCCGGAGGCTAATCGGACGGCGGAAGTTGCGGTGGTTGAAGGAATTGTGTTTTGGGAAATTTTCATTTGATTTTGGGGCCAATTTTTGCTCATTTTCGCCGAAACTTAGACCCATGTGATTGTGCCGGCATGCTCTTCAAAACCCATCATTTATTTCGGTATCAGATGGGCTACTGGAGAAGAAACGGGGTTGAAATCGCGGCTGAAAATGACGAAAAACCGACAGAAAACCTTCTGTTCGCGCGGGGAAGAAGGCGCGTGGGGTCCATGCGCGCGCTGTAGTTGCAGGTGCGTGGAACCCACGCGCCACGCGCCTCCACTCGCGCGCCAACCGCTGGCGCGTGGTCTCACGCGCGCGGAACTGTCCACGGCAGTTGCAGGCGCGTGCACGCGCCTGAGCGGTGGACAGGTCGCGTGCTCGGCACGCGCCTGCGCGCTGAACCGCGCGCGTGCGAGGCATGCGCCCGTGCGTGATTCTGGCGCATGCCGAGCACGCGCCTGTGCGCTGGATGCACATGTGCTCGGCACGAGGCCGACGTCTCCCTACCGCGGCTCCTTTTTACGATTTTGCCTCAAATTTTTTAAATTTTTGCAATCATGCCCTTGGCCAATTTATTTATTTACTGTTCTGCCCTTGATGTATTTATTTATTATGTCATTTCATGCATTTTTTATGAATATTTTATGCATGAAATTAAATGTCCAATGATCCATATATTTAATTAATTAGGAGTGGCCACAACATCTTTAATTAATTAAATTATATATTAAAAGCCTCCGGATCATATTTAGAAATGGACATTGATTGTAATTAATTATATTAATATGATAAATTTTATCCCACAGGAATTTTCATTATATTAATATAATTAATTAGGATGAAATATCATATTATTTTTCTTAATTTACCCACAGAGATTAAGAAAATGCATATAATATGGTAGTTTCTTCATGAAGTAATTATGAATCTATTTAAATTAAAAACTTAGCCCACAGTAGTTTTTATGTTATGTGATTCATATTGTGACATGTTTACATTGGTAAAACATGATTTATTTATATTTGCCTCAAATTTTGTGACATAAGCATGATTATTTAATATGCGGTTTCGCAACTTTGTGAATTTCTCTGAATTTAAGTTTGATGTTCCCATATTGAATGGTGAGAACTATAAAATTTGGAAGGAGTCAGTTCTTCTTCAATTGGGGTGGATGGACATTGACTATACTATAAGGAAAGACGAATCACCTGCTCCTACTGATTTGAGCACTCCAGCTGAGATAGCTCTTTATAACCAATGGGAGCGGTCCAACCGCGTTTGTGCCATGTTTATAAGAGCTAAAATATCTCCTAGTATTCGTGGTTCAATTTCTCAGCATAGCAATGCTAAGGCTTTATTGGAGGCTATAGATGCGTAGTTTGAAAGTTCTGAGAAGGCGCATGCCATGACCCTAATTATGAAGTTTTCATCATTGAAGCTCACTAGCGTTAGAGGTGTGCGTGAGCACATCATGCAAATGAGGAACATTGCAGCTCAGCTTAAGAACCTTGAGGTTGAGATATCTGAATCCTTCCTTAAGTATTATATTCTGAACACTCTCCCACAACAGCATGCACCCTTCAAGATCTCTTATAACACACATAAGAATAAATGGTCAATTAATGAACTCATGACCATGTGTGTACAAGAGGAAGAAAGACTGATTATGGAATTGGGAGAAAGTGCTCATTTGGCAACACAAGGAAAGAATAAGAGCTATGGCAAGCATAAGGGAAAAGGTAAAATACCTCCCCAAGCTGACATTAAGAAAGAATCCAAGTGTTTCTTCCGTAGACGGAAGGGCATATAAAGAAGGATTGTGTCAAATTTAAGGCCTGACTCAAGAAGAAAGGTAATCCAATCTCTTGTGTTTGTTATGAATCTAATATGACTGATGTAAGTCACAACACTTGGTGGATTGATTCTGGATCTACAATCCATATTTCGAATTCCTTGCAGGGTTTTCAAAACCACCGGAAGCCGAGTGGGAAGTGAACAAAGCATCTATTCAGAAACAAGATGCGTTCGCATGTGAAAGCTATTGGGACATATAGACTAGTTCTCAATAGTGGTTTTGTTTTAGATTTGGAAAAGACCTTTTATGTTCCTAGTTTTTCTAGAAACTTAATTTCAGTTTCAAGACTTGTAACTTTGGGATACTCTTTTAACTTTTCAGATTCAAACTTCTGTTTATCATTTAAATCTGAAATTGTCGGGAGTGGTACTTTGTCTGATAGTCTTTTTCGAATTAATTTACAAGACAGTGCCTATTATGATGCGATGCATGTTCATGATAAAGCTGGTATGAAACGATGTGTTGTGAAAGAACATTCTTCTATGTTGTGGCACCAGAGATTGGGACATATCTCCGTAGAAAGAATTAAGCGATTAGTAAATGATGGAGTACTTGGTACATTAGATTTTACTGATTGTGATACTTGTGTGGACTGCATAAAGGGAAAGCAGACTAACAAGTCAAAGAAATGTGCCAAGAGGAGTACAGAAATATTAGAAATCATACATATGGATATTTGTAGTCCGGATATGGACTCATGTGGTCAGAAATAATTCATCTCCTTTATAGATGATTATTCACGTTATATGTATCTCTACTTGATTCATAATAAATATGAAGCATTAGATGCCTTTAAAGTATTTAAGGCGGAAGTAGAGAAACAATGCAATAAGCAAATTAAGATCGTGAGATTAGATAGAGGTGGAAAATTCTATGGTAGATACATTGAAGATGGACAAGCACTTGGTCCATTTGCAAGATTTCTTCAAGAGCATGGGATAGTTGCCCAATATACTATGCCTGGTTCTCCATACCAAAATGGCGTAGCGGAAAGAAGAAATCGGACCTTATTAGACATGGTACGTAGTATGCTTAGCAGCTCCAAACTTCCTAAATCCTTGTGGACTGAAGCACTTAAGACGACAGTGTACATATTAAACCGAGTTCCGACCAAGGCTGTCCCAAAGACACCTTTTGAGTTATTTAAAGGTTGGAAATCGAGTTTGCATCATGTGAGCGTTTGGGGATGCCCATCTGAAGTGAGAATTTATAATCCACAAAAAAAGAAGTTGAACCCAAGGACCATAAGTGGGTATTTCATTGGATATGCCGAAAGGTCTAAGGGATACAGGTTTGATTATCCATCTCATACCACTAGGATTGTGGAATCAAGAAATGCTAAATTTCTTGAAAATGACTTGATCAGTGGAAGCAATCAACCAAGGGATCTTGTTCCTAAGGAAGACCATTCAGACACTCAACCTTCCACCTCAAGTTTAAGATTGGTTGTTGCTCATAATGCCCCTTCAGTTCAGCCGGCTATTGAACAACCAATTGTTGAAGTTCCATAACCTCGATATTGATCCAGTAGATCCAGTTGTTCAGTAATTACCAGAAACTATTGAACAACCAGTTGAGCAACGTGCTCCTCAAGAGAATGTTGATCCAACATTGAGAAGATCTACTAGAACAAGGAAATTGGCTATTCCTAGTGATTATATTGTGTATTTACAAGAGTCCGACTACAATATTGGAGCTGAGAATGATCCTGAAACGTTTTCACAAGCCATGGATAGTGATAAATCTAATTTGTGGTACAATGCCATGAAGGAAGAGATGAGTTCTATGGCATCTAACAAAGTCTGGGATTTGGTTGAGTTACCTGATAATGCGAAGGCTATTGGTTGTAAATGGGTCTTCAAAACTAAGAAAGATTCATTGGGTAACATTGAAAGATATAAAGCTAGACTTGTTGCCAAAGGATTCACTCAAAAGGAAGGAATCGATTACGCGGAGACTTTTTCTCCTGTATCTAAGAAAGATTCTCTTCGTATTGTTTTGGCATTGGTTGCCCATTTTGATATGGAGTTACATCAGATGGATGTGAAAACGGCGTTCCTCAATGGAGAACTAGAGGAGGAGGTTTACATGAAACAACCCGAAGGATTCTCCTCTAGTAAAGGTGAGCATTTGGTGTGCAAGCTTAAGAAATCTATATATGGCTTGAAACAAGCATCCCGCCAATGGTACTTAAGGTTTCATGATGTTATCTCTTCATTTGGTTTTATAGAGAATGTCATGGATCAATGTATATACCAGAAGGTTAGTGGGAGTAAAATTTGTTTCCTTGTGGTGTATGTGGATGATATACTACTTGCAACCAATGATAAGGGGTTGCTACATGAGGTGAAATAATTTCTCTCTAAGAGTTTTGACATGAAAGATATGGGTGAGGCATCTTATGTCATTGGCATTAAGATCATAGAGATAGATCTCGAGGAATTTTAGGACTATCTCAAGAAACCTATATCAATAAGGTCCTAGAGAGATTTCGGATGAAAAATTGTTCACCAAGTATAGCACCCATTGTGAAGGGTGACAGGTTCAATTTGAACAAATGCCCGAAGAACGATTTAGAAAGGGAACAAATGTGCAACATTCCATATGCTTCTGCTGTTGAAAGCTTGATGTATGCTCAGGTTTGCACTCAACCTGACATCGCTTTTGCTGTGGGAATATTGGGAAGATATCAGAGTAATCCAGGTTTAGACCATTGGAGAGCTGCAAAGAAAGTGTTGAGATACCTTCAAGGTACCAAAGACTATATGCTTATGTATAGACGGACTGACAACCTGGAAGTGATCGGTTATTCGGATGCGGATTTCGCAGGTTGCATTGATTCATAAAAATCAACATCTGGATACATTTTCATGTTAGCTGGCGGAGCCGTGTCATGGAAAAGTGCCAAGTAGACTTTGACTGCTACTTCCACTATAGAGGCTGAGTTCGTTTCTTGTTTTGAGGCTACCTCGCATGGTGTATGGTTGAAGAGTTTCATTGCTGGGCTTAGAATTGTTGATTCTATTTCTAGGCCATTAAGAATATATTGTGACAATTCAGCTGCAGTTTTTATGGCTAAAAATGCCAAAAGTGGCAGTCGAAGTAAGCATATCGACATTAAGTATTTAGTCATAAGGGAGCGTGTTAAGGAGAATAAAGTGGTCATTGAACACGTTAGCACTGAATTGATGATAGCCGATCCTTTAACTAAAGGCATGCCACCAATGAAGTATAAGGATCATGTAACTAGTATGGGAATAGGTCCCATCATGTGATTTGTCGACATATGAACGTTTTTTTGTTGTATGAAACTCTTATTCAGTTGTAATGTTGATTCTCAATTTTTATGTACACATTTTGTTGTTTATGATAATAACATTTATCCTTGGTTCTGGAATAAACATGAGGTTTATTCATTAAGATATGTTGTCACATATAGGCTGACATTAAAAAAATAAGATGCATTGTGATACATGGAAGATATTACTCACTCTTAGAGGACATGTCGCCATGATTCATGTGTTTTATTTTCTTTTCTTTAAGCATAAAGTTTTCGTGGAATTAGTTGAATGATTCGTATGATGAAAATGATGGGATCAAGTGGGAGAATGTTATTTATTTTTGTGATCCCATATTTTAGACTCGCATTTTCTCTTAAAGATTGCGACTATTCGACTCCACGCTTCGTACCCTTTCGTGACAACCGCCCGTCTTGATGGAAGACGATGTATAAATAGGAACGTACGTTCATTTCTGACGGGCGATCAAGGTCTAACACAAAATCCTCATATTTAGAATACACCATCAGTACGTGAGGAAATTTGGTTAGTACAGTGCGCCTATTACCTTCTTGATTTCAGGCTTTTCTGACGAACGTGAACAAGAGCAATGGCTGGAGGTTTGTCTTCAATTGATCCTGGCTGCCGCATATTAATTTTATGTCTTACAGTTATTGCTGAGAACCAAGATATGGACATCTTTCAATTCCCGAACTTCGGCCAAATTGATCCATCTAAAGAGTTGCCTCTGAGATCCACAATCGATGAAAAGCTTGCAAATTGTTCGTACTGCAGCACCTCGGAGTTCATATTCCTCTTCCGAAGAACAGAAAATCATGAGAAGGTCCCAAGATTGACATATTCCTGTGGATGAGGGCAGGCAATCCAGTTATCCCTTTTGGGATCTCGCCCACCCACGAACGAGTTGCTCGATAGGTCCAGATAAAAGAGAGATTGGAAGTCGCCAATCCACGACGGGTTCGTTCCACCTAATTGGTTCCAGGATAAATCCAGCAACTGCAAACGGGTGCATCCACGCACCCACTGGGGCATTGAACCCTTCAGTCGACCATACGCGATAATGAGAACCTTAAGCTTCGGAAAACTCAAACTCGCATCGCCAGGCAAATCTTCGTCCAAGTAATTCCGAGCGAGAACCAAAACAGTCAAATTTTTGCAGTGCTGAAGGATCCCGAGTGTATACGAGAGGTTCAATAGGCTCGAATTCAAGATCAACAGGTAAAAAAGGCTGGAGAAATTCTTGAAGCTTTGAGGTATCGGGGTTATGAACTTGTTTCGTGCAAGGTTCATGTTCTGCAGCTGCCGGTGGCTGAAGGATCCCGAGTGTATACGAGAGGTTCAATAGGCTCGAATTCAAGATCAACAGGTAAAAAAGGCTGGAGAAATTCTTGAAGCTTTGAGGTATCGGGGTTATGAACTTGTTTCGTGCAAGGTTCATGTTCTGCAGCTGCCGGTGGCTGGCCAAATCCTCAGGGACAGGACTATTGAAATTGTTGGTAGCTAAATCCAGAGACACCAGACTGCTCAATGCCGGGCAGTTAAAAGACCTATCCTACTGGTCAGCGAGTTGTTCCTCAGATTGAGAAACGTAAGTGGCAGCAAAATGGACAAGGAAGACAGGATGGAGCCCGTGAAGTCATTGCTCTGAGCTAAGAAATACTGCAGCTTCTTCATGTTCTGAAATAAATCCGGGATTGAGCCAGAGAATCCATTCGTTGACATGTCCAGCCAAACCAGTTCCATGAGATTACCCATCCCGTGGCCAAGCAGCCCTGAAGACAAGTTCTCCTGAAGGCTTAATTGGACCAAATCACCCAGAGTGAAGATATCTCCACTGATTCCGCCCGTGAGACTATTTGTGGCTAGAGAAAGGTTCTGCAAGGAGCTACGATTGCCGAGTCCTGGGTGGATAACGCCAGAGAAATAATTGGCAGCCAGATTAAGCACCTGAATGCGGGTTGAGTTTGCGCATATCCTCACAGGCAGAGATCCACTGAAAAATTTGTTATAGATGTTGAAAACACAGAGTGAGGGCAGATTGGCGCTCTCAGGGACCGGTCCCGAGAATTCATTTTAGCTTAGATCGAGGACCTGTAAATTAGTGAGGTGAAGGAGAGGTTCGGGGAGTGTGCTCACGAGGATGCTGTGACAGAGATTGAGGAATCTCAGCTGGTCCAACTTGCGGAGTGAGTCTGAGAGATTGCCTGCAAGCTTCTTGCCCGCGAGGAACAGCTCCACCACACTGGATGAACCAGAGGGACCGTAACTCAGGCTGAGAAAAGACGAAGATTTGCACACCACAGCCGGCTAGTCACAGCAATTGGCCGAAGCATCAAGTCTCCGACCGTCCACTGGGGAATCAAAGTTGCTCATCAAGTCTAGCAATGCTTTGGAATCGCTTGAATTGCACACGAGGTCCTCTTGAGAGAACAGGACTTGCACTTGAAGGCAAAGCCAATATACGGCAACGACCACCCACAAGAAACCTCGAGCACCCATATGAAGAAACAGAGCACCCAAAAAGAAGACGCCAATATGATTTATCGCAGAAACTGTATGAGAAATTAACAGAGGAAAAGGACCGTAGAGGGATTTAAGTGACAGAATAACCCGTCTTGAGAAGGATCAAGATTTGTGAATTGTAAGAGCATGCGAGCATGGAGAGAGAGAAAATGGAGCAAGGAGAAGAGGGAAGAGGAGGCAAGGAAATCAAAGTGGTGGTTCTTCATGGGATTCCTATTTTCTCTTGCCTGATTCACTGTGAAACAAAGAGAAGAACAAATAAATGAGGGATTGTGGCGAGAGAACTGGGCTAGAGAGAGCGAGAAATTGTGCGCTTTGACTTCAACTTGCTTGTTAAGGGTGAATCCGAACCCGATTGCTTCTCCTCCTCCGCCCTGGGGAGAGGGGAAGAGCGAAGAGGAGGCAAGGAAAGTGGCGGTGCTTTCTTTCTTGCTTCACTGTGAATCAAGGAAAGAAGAACAACGAAAAGACCGGTTGAATCGAGTATTGGGTCGAAACATGTGAAACTTATGGTCTCAACTTTGATATCTTGATTCGATGTAAACTAAATGCTTCAATATATCTATTCTCCCTTACATTGCTTGAGACATTTTGACCGTCCGCATCTTGCCTGCAGAATTGGAAGCCGCATTTAGCATTGGATTTCGAGTGGTTGACATGTTTCACTGCACCTTGACTCTAAGTATGGAGGCTCTTGTACGTGTTCGAGATTGGTTATGCACAAATTTCACCTTCAATGGAGTACTCGGAAGAACTTGAATATTTCTAGTCAGTTTAAAAGATATGTTTATAGTATACAATGTCTGCTATATTAAAATGATTGTTGAGTTCTTATTTTCATTGTGAATTTAATCTAGAGTCGCCAACTACAATTCATGGAGCCAAACTTGATATTGATTTCTCTCAATTACCGATGGAGGTAGAGATCAGCACTTGTTAAACTCAAATTCTTTTTTAGCAGTCTATTTAGTTTTTGCTGGGTGTGCTGTTATCCCACACACGAAAAGGTGGTACTAATGTCAAGTATAACATTCTGATCATCTGTCATGGCCATCGGTGATCTTGCTGATCTGGTTTTGCTGTACCAGTGAGTGAATCCAGAATCTTGATGACATGCTTCTCTTTTCTGGTTTGATCTGTGGTTGCATCGAGGCCAACTGACTGTGAGAACAAACTGCCCACCAGCTTGCTGCTTTGCACTCAGAAACTCGGAGACTTTCCAACCATGTTTCTAGTCTCAGATTGCCCTTCGGGATTAGCTGTCTGTGGAAGTACCTCGCAGATTCTGCATCTATGCCTTGTAGAAAAGGAAAAAGAAGCAGGACTTTCCCCGTTTTGACACGAATCTAAAGCAAGATTTTCACTGCTTTGGATGTCTCCTCCCTTGGACAAAGCCTGAGCAGAAGCAGAGCCCACCCCATGTAATGGGTTAATGCTCTCCTGGCTTTATGTATCCAGTATTCAATACTGAAGTATCTTGTGCCGTGTGCAGATATGGATTGCATTCTTGCGCCTTGTGTATCTGGAGAGCCTGTAATACTCGACTTTGGATTCAAAGTATAGATCTCTGAAGTCGTTGCGGAGCCAAATCTAGTCTTAGAGGGCTCTTGCTCTGTGGAGACCTCCAAGAAAAATTCAGGCTAATGTTTCTCACTACGCTTACGTGGACACAGCTCTGAAGTCGTCTCCATTTGGCGATGATTGATGATATCAGGAAGTCACGAATTTTGTTTGCAGGAATCTTAATTCCACGGTTTGATCCCACTTGTGATTGTCTGTGTTCATTTCAGTTAAAAGGCCTGTAGTAGCAAAGCCTTGGGTAAAAATAGACTTGGTGCGGTTATTGTGCTTAAATAATTTTTATGTATTTTAAAATACGGAATCATATGAATAACGGAGAAACTCCATGAAAGAAAAATTAATGATTCATATAAATCACTTAACGGGAAATGTCCCCAATAAATCTAACAAGTGACTAATAAGCCTGTTATATAGAAAAAAAATAGCTATCATGCCTTTTTTCTAATGAATCATATAGTCCTACGATTTCATCGATCGATAAGCTTATGAAAAAATAGTAATTACTATTGAAATGATCGAAAATGATATATGAGTTAGTATATGTTCTAAGGTGGAAAATATCATAAATTTATTTTTATTAAAATGAAAAAGTGGGGTAAACCAATTCTACGGAATTGAAATCGGGAATTGAATTTATTATAGGACTTATGAAGCAAAAGTAAGGACTTGATTTCCATTCATGCCAAAAGGTTGGCGTTTCTCCTTCTACATCGTATATGACAGGATACATGAACGGATCAGTGGGTCACCAAAATTAAACAAATGCCAGCAGACCAGAAAGAAGCCGTAACTAAAACTAAAAAAAAAAAAAGTAGGAGAAGATATCCTGACCCTCCTCAGTCTGCTTTTTCAGTTCGGGTTATGAACAGTACGAATTCCAGTTCGGAACCCAAGAACTACATATGATGTTCAGGTTTCATGGTGACCCAAGTTGATCCAATCCGACCCGTTGACATCCCTGAGAAAGGTGTGCTAGAGAGAGAGATGGTACGGCTGAATTCCTGCCCAAATACTCCTCCACACTTTCAAAAACGGAGGGAAGAGTGGGGTGCGTGGGTTGGGTTGCAATGTCAAGTCGAATAGACAGAGCTAAGCTTTCAAAAGTAATACCTCTCCTTTGTTTGTTTCCTCGGTTATCATAATCAACATGAAATTTGGGCTGCACTTGGTTCTTGCCAAAATTCCTCTCCTAACGTAATTAATCAAAAAGTTTATCATGGAAAAAAGAATATGATGGGATTTTACTCAGTCCACCTTGATTTTTTTTTTAAAAAAAAAGAAAAACTGTATTTTCTAACATAGTTTGTGATAATATTGTAGCGTATACATCTACTATCATTATATTTATTGTTACACCCCTAGTCCCACGAGGATTGGGAAATGATAAAGGTCATCCTCCTACCTAAAGGACGCAATCTCAAGTACAAACTAATATAAACTTGCCATCAAATTGTATATTCCTTTTGTTCAGGTATATACATCTATCTCACCCAAAAGTCGAACTACCAAAGTTTTCCCGCCAATAATGCTCTCCCCAAATTTGCCGTTAACTAAAAGACCTAAAAATGATTTAAAATGAATGTTATAAGCAACCACAGTAAGTGGTACATAGCTTTTCTAAGTAGATTGAATTCTAATATTTTGGTATCCACCACATGCTCTTTTTTTCGGCTGCAGGAGTATTTTAGAAGGGCGCTTTCTTTATTTCACGAAGAGAATCCTCAATTCGTTCGGCAATGCCAGGAAGATTTACACGTCTCGGTGGCTGCTGAACGTATCGAGAACTGGGAAAGTGAAGAAGCAAGCTAGGTCCCATTCGGATTCGGACTCTAACAATGAATAGCTCGCTTCAAAGGACTGGATTCTCATGGTGCCGATAATTAGCTTCTCTCCCGCAGAGAAAGGAGCTGTTTCGTACAGTTTCCTGCTGCAGCTCTTGAAGGCGGCCAGCATGCGTCTTCTTCTTCAAGAATGGAACTGGCCAAGAGATTGGGGATTCGATTGGACGAAGTGACGCCGACTGAAATGGCGGGCCTTTGGTGCCTAGAGTCCACGCCGGCAAGAGACTTGCACGTAATGTACATGGGGATACGCTTAACGGGGTCAAATTTAATTGATATTTTATGAGATAAATAAATTCGGCAAAAATTGAACCCGGCTAAAGTTAGTGCTTTTCAAGAGAATTGGGCTGAAGTTGCCAAATACACCAACATGCCAACAAAATAGTAAGTTACAATTTCCTCTTCTTCTTCTTTTTAAAGTTTTCATCAACATGATATGAGACTACTACAAAATCTCACTATCATACGTGAAAAAAGAATCACCAATTCTAGTTGTTCCCAATGCAATTCCAATGGCCACTCCAAATGCAAGGCCAATGGTCATTCCGAGGTTTCTATCACTCATGGATCCATGATGATCTTGACTATGATCAGTAGATCCAGGATAACTTTGACTCACCAAGCAGGGGGAAGCATGATCACCACATAGTTTGGTTCCTTCAAACCTTGAATTCGGAAAGGTTGGCAATTGGCCCCCGTTGGAATTGGTCTAGACAAATTGTTATATACCACACTAAACTTGGACAGAAAGTTGAGATGAACTAATGAAAAAGGTATACCTCCCGACAGATTGTTGTGAGACAAATTAAGAGTCTCTAGGCTAGTCATCCAAAAAAAACTGTCTGGAATCGAACTAGATAAGAAGTTATTCCTCAGATCCAAGATATGGACATTTTTTAAATTCCCAAACTCGGGCCAGATAGATCCGTTGAGAAAGTTGCATCCGAGTGCCACAGTCGGTGGAAAGCTTGTAACTTGATTGTACTGCAGCCCCCTTACGCTCACATTCCTCTTCATGAAGGGTGGGAAATCAGGAGAAGGTTCAGCCATTGACAGATTTCTGTAGAAGAGGCCAGGCAATCCTGTAAACTATTTTGTTATCTCGCCCACACTTTTCTTTACAAAATCTCGTCATCACAAGTAAACACGAATCACCGATCCTAGTTGTTCCCAATGTAATTCCAATGGCCATTCCGAATGCAAGTCCAATGATCATTCCAAGGTTTCTATCACTCATGGCATGATCGGTGGATTTAATATGGTTTTTACTACTTGGACAGGGGGGAGCATGATCACCACACAGTTTGGTTCCTTCAAAACTCGAATTGGGAAAGGTAGGGAATTGACCCCCATTGGGAACTGGCCCGGACAAATTGTTGTATGCAACACTGAACTTGGACAGAAAGTAGAGACGAACCAATGATGAAGGTATACCTCCCGACAGATTGTTGTAAGTCAAATCGAGGGTCTCTAGGCTAGTCATTCCGGATAAACTGGCAGGAATCGAACCTGATAAGAAGTTACGGCTGAGATCCAAGATATGGACATTTTTCAAATTCCCGAACTCGGGCCAGATTGATCCGTTGAGAGAGTTCCATCCAAGTGCCACAGTTGGTGGGAAGCTTGTAACTTGATTGTACTGCAGCCCCCTCGCTCTCACATTCCTCCTCATGAAGAGTGGGAAATCAGCAGAAGGTTCTGCCATTGACAGATTTCTGTTGATGAGGCCAGGCAATCCTGTAATCTCTTTTGGGATCTCGCCCACGAATGAGTTGTTTGATAAATCCAGATAGAAAAGAGATTGGAAGTCACCAATCCACGACGGGATCATTCCACCCAATCTGTTCCAGGACAAATCCAGCAACTGCAAACGGTTGCATCTGCGCACCCACTCGGGCATGGAACCCATCAGTCGACTATTTGCCATGATAAGAACCTTAAGATTCGGAAAACTCAAACTCGCATCGCCAGGCAATTCTTCATCAAAGTAATTCAGAGTGAGAACCAGAACTGTCAAATTCTCGCAGTGCTGAAGGATCCCGAGTGCAGATGAGACATTTGATAGGCTCGAATTCGAGATTGACAGGTAAAAAGGCTGGAGAAGTTCTTGAAGCTTTGAGGTATCGGGGTTGTGAACTTGTTCCGTGCAAGGTTCACATTTTGCAGCTTCTGGCAATTGGGTAAATCCTCAGGGAAAGGACCACGGAAATTGTTGGACCCTAAATCCAGAGACACCAGACCGCTCAATGCCGAACAATTGAGAGCTATCGTACCGGTCAGTGAGTTGTTCCTCAGATTGATAAACGTAAGCGACGGCGAATTGGACAAGGACGGTGGGATGGAGCCTGTGAAGCCATTGGTCTGAGCTATGAAGTACTGCAGCTTCTTCATGTTCTGAACATATCCGGGACTGGCCCCGAGAATCCATTTGTCGAAATGTCCAGCCGAATTAGTTCTGTCAGATTACCGATCCCGCTGCCAAGCGGCCCTGAAAATGAGTTTTCCTGAAGGCTCAATTGGACCAACTGACCCAGAGTGAAGATATCTTCACTGATCCCACCATTGAGTTTATTCGTGGCCAGAGAAAGGTTCTGCAAGGAGCCACAGTTGCCAAGTCCCAACCGGATAACGTCAGAGAAATAATTGACAGCCAGATTAAGCACCTGAATGCCGGTCGAGTTCGTGCAAATCCACACGGGCAGAGACCCATTGAAAGAGTTCTCGGAGATGTTGAAAACGCGGAGCGAGGGCAAATTGGCGCTCCCGGGCACCGGTCCGAAGAACTCATTGTAGCTGAGATCGAGGACCTGCAATTTAGGGAGGCGGAGGAGCGACTCGGGGAGTGTGCTCTTGAGGAGGTTGCGAGAGAGATTGAGGAATCTCAGCTGGTCCAACCGGCCGAGCGAGTCCGAGAGGCTGCCCGCGAGCTTCTTGCTCGCGAGGGCCAACTCCACCACTCTGCCCGAACCGGTGGAACCGTCGCACGACACGCCTGGCCAGTCGCAGCAATTGGCGGACCCGTTGGTCCCCCAACCTTGGACTGGGGACTCGAAGTTGTTCATAAAATCTACCAATGCCTGAGAATCGCTCGAATTGCACTCAGGGACCCCTTGAGAGCGCAGGACCTGCGCCTGGATGCATAGCCAAGAGACGGCGACGACCACCCACAGCGAAGCCCGGACACCCATATGAAAAAAAAAACAGAGCACCCAAGAAAGCAACCCCAGCACGACAAATCGCAGAGGCGGTACGAGAAGAGTAAAAGAAGAAAAAGGGTCGTAGGGATATCAAGTGACGGAGAGACCCATCTCGAGAAGGATCGAGATTTACCAACTGCGAGAGCGTGAGAGCATGGGGAAGAGAGAGATGATGAAGAGAAGGGGAAGAAGAGGAGGCAAAGGAAGATCAGAGTGGTGGTGGTGGTGGTGGTGCCTCTTGGGCGTCCCTCTTTTTTGCTTTCCCGCTTGCGTCTCTGCGGACCAAAGAGAGAAGAATAAAGAAAAAGAGGTGGGTTGCGGCGAGGCAGCGGTGGGCGCGAGCAAGAGAGAGAGAGAGATTGCGGTTTGACTTCACCAAGGACTATGAGTAAACAAAATGGAAACCAAATCACAAGGCAAGAAAAAAGACCGAGTCACACCATTTTTCATAAAATTGTAAGTTCAATTCACATCGTAAGTCTAACTTATGACTAACTTGTATCTTAAGCATTTGCTATATGTTGTAAAGTGATTTCGTGACTTCTAACATGCCAATGCGATTACGATAATGGGATAATTAAATAATTATGATTTAAATCAGATATTCTGTGATGGGTATGGGGACCTTTATAATAATACGGTAATACCTAAAGCGGTAGTTGCATTAATCACCCCTATCTATCGTTTCACCTATAGAAATAATAGGAGAAAAAGAGACCATATGACTAGTAAACAAATAACAAATTTCAGTCAGTCACTTTTCCATCTTCTTTATGTATTCGATATTGGAATCATAATACCTTCAACTTAATGGTAACTTTAGGTGCTTAACTCTCTATTACGCCACCGTGAGCTGAAATATCAATAATCTAGATGCCTACTTACACTCATTCACAAACGATTGGGCACCATGATGTGAACTCCAGAACTGGGGAGAGTTTTCCAACTTCTTCCTTGAGGTTCCACTGTTCCTGTCACCGGTCACCTGTCGATTGGATGCATTATCGTTGAAGGAGACAGCCCGGGGTTTGAAGTCGAACCTTGGCTCCATTTACTTCTTACTTAATTTTCTTCCCGTCGTTGTAGAGTTTTCTAGCTTTTCAAAGTGAAACTCGAAAGCGAAACGATGCTTCGAAAATCAAAGTTCGAACATGGCGGGTTGCGACTCCTTGTCGTAAGGGACGAAAAGATAAAATTAAAGAATCAAAGGAGTGGCATGATCCCATGGGCTTGACCCGATTGCCCGCGAGTTTACCATTCAAATCTGACGAGAGGGCCGCGAGCATCACGACTTCTCTTTTGTTTGCTTATTTTGGTTGTCATCGTAATCAAACTTTAGACAATTTGGGGGATGCCCTCGGTTCGTTCTTTACCGTAATTCCACCCCTAACGTAATCAATGGGAAAAATTGTAAAACTTCGTGGACGAAGAAAAATAATGTGGGTGGCGTTTTCGGCAGGCCCCCTTAGAGAGAAAGCACATTTTCCGATGTGGGGTTTGTAAGAACTTAGTAGGTACGCATCTCTAGTCAATGAATTCATATGCCTTTTTGTGAAGAGTTTATATATATATACCCAAGGAAACCCATAAGCTGATAGCCGACGGACAAACCCTGAGACCCTCGAAGGAACCCACCACCCTAGTGAAGCGGGTAAGTCCACCTGCGACATGCTGGGGATTCAAACTTCTCCCTTTCGTGAGGAGGAGAAAGCCCGAAGCCAGCAATGCCACTCAGTGCGGTGATCATTTTTGTGAAGAGTTAATACCACAAAAAATTTTGAATTGATACATCTTGACAAATCTGTATATAATAAACTTATTTTATGTTAGTTTTCGTTAAATTTTATCATCAAATTACTGAATTATATGACATGTGCTAGTTGATGGATGCACCAATTTGATGTTTTATCTTCCATCTTGTCACAAGGTACTAGTTTGTATTTTTTGCTGATATTAATTCAATTTAATAGAAACTAACTAAGATTAAATTTGTTACAAATATATCAGTTTGAGGTTTTTGGTGGTTAACATATTAGTTTAGGATGAATTTGTTATTGGTATACAAGTTTGGAGTTTTGGTAGTTAAAAAATTAATTTGGGGTAAATTTAATTTAGGTATATCAATTCATGGTTTTTTTATGGTATGAACTCTATTCATGCACATTCAATTTTACAAATGATGATTGTGGGAGAACGATCTGTTCCTTCTCTTTTTTATTTTTCCATTATCGAGGAGAATGGAAGAAACTCGAGGTATATTAGGGTTTTATATGCCCAATACATAGTCGAGAGTTTTATATTGTGGTATATGTACTTCGCTTGTAGTGTATTAAAGATGATGCGTGACCTTGAGTTCTGATATAGTACTGGTCATTTACCCGCCCTTATAAGATAATAATTTGTTTTCCATTTTGCTGAATGAACTTCCACAGTATAATCTCGTGAACTCCTTGGTATTTAAAATTCAGATAGAGAAAATGTTTTTGTTGCCCCGGCTATGTTTTAAGGATATTATAATAATTTGAGCTAAGGAATCATGCATGATGAAAAAAAAAAGAAGATAAATGCATTGAAAGTCCTAATACTTGTCATGAAAGTACAATTGAGTCGTAAAATTTTCAAAAATTACAATCCGATTCTAAAATTTGTCATTAAAATGCAATCAAGTCTTAAAAATTTCAAAGAATATGATCAACATAATGACTTACATTGGGTCAATTTGATGAGTTTTTGAACTTTTTTGAAAGTTTTATAACTTAATTGTATTTCTTGAAAAGTTTTACAAGTCAATTATAATTTTTGAAACTTTTAAAACCCAATTACACTTTCATGATAAATTTTAGAATTTGTAATGCACTTATCTAAAAAGAAAAGAGGCAGGAAAGGAACATCTCATGATATATAAATGACTTCAGGTGCATTTAACTCATAATCAGGACGTTCGCTTTGAGGTCCAAAGCCTTGCAGAACTTGATGCCGAGTGACAAGTGAGAAATGTTAAATCATCTGTAAGGAGGACAAGAGCCGACACCAAGGCCGTAAAAAAAGAGTTAGGAAACAAGGCAAACCATCCTTAACAAGCAAGCTCTGAACCCCAAACTGAAAATTCTCTAAAATATCTCCAAACGGATATGAAGAACCTAAAATTCCACAATCCATTACAACTCATTCTAGCACCGAGCAGTGGTCACGTGAAAAAAAAAAAAAAGCAGCAACAGATCCCCGACAAAGACATTTTGCTAGTAATTCAGGATACTGTATGAAAGGACAATATCCGCCTACACATCTAGGACTAAAACATGGGAGGACTATCTGCAGTGCAAGGACCGACCTGAAAGAGAGGAGTAGGCTCTCTATGTTTTTCTCCCACGAGTTTTTGAGGTCCAACTGAATAAACCGCCGAAGTTTGCTTTCTCTTTAATAATATATGCTGCAAAGATTTCCACCCGAATATAGAAAGAAACTAAGAAAAGTAAGAGCAGCTGCAAAAACTAATGAAAGAGAGAGATTCGGGGCCGAAAGCTTCGGTTCGATCCCAGAAGTAAAGCCTAGTGACGTCTGGATAGTTTGAACAGTCAAAATCCACTGTTTAGTGCATCATCGCTGATTTCCTTATAACGAAAAAAGTCAAACGTAGGCGGCAGGCAGGGCCTCCGGATTAGGACCACGTTTGACCTTAGTTTTGTGTTCAGACCATGCCCCGACGCTGGTCCCAAGATTGCCTAGACTAAACTCTCTCTCTCTAGAAATTCCAAACAGTTCTTAAACTAGATATGAAAAAGGCCTCTGGTAGGGTGGAGTGGGATTTCTTAAAAATGAGTATGCTGAAGATGGGGTTTAGTGCAAGATGGATTGAGCTGGTCATGACATGTGTTTCCACGATGACATTTAGTGTTAAAGTGAATGGCGATCAAACCCGGTTTTTTACACCCACACGGGGATTAAGACAAGGAGATCCTTTGTCGCCCTAACTATTCATATTAATGACTAATGTTTTCTCCTCGATGATGCACAAAGCAATTGAAGATGGGAGCCTCAAAGGAATAAAACTAAACAGGTATTGTCCTACATTGTCTCACCTTTTATTTGCCGACGATGAAATAATTTTTATGGATGGGACAATTACAGAATGCCAAAATTTGTCAAATCTCCTGAACCAATATTGCTATGCGATTGGTCAAGCTATCAATCTAAACAAATCAAGAGTGTTCTTCAGCAAGGGTTGCCCTGAATCCTTAAAGAGTAATATGGCCTATGAGTTGCGAGTACCTATTATTGACAAAACAGGGAAATACCTGGGAATTCCATCTGATTGGGGACAAACAAAAAAGGAGATGTTTTCATGGATTCTAGCGAGGGTGAACATGCTAAGGCTGGTAAAGAAATCTTGATAAAAGCCGTGGTACAAGCTCTTCCTCAGTATGCTATGTTAATTTTCAAAATTCCAATTTCAGTTTGTAAAGCCATAGAACAACGTATAGCAGCTTTCTGGTGGAAATAAAACGAATCTAAGAGAGGAATGCATTGGAAGAAATGGGAAATTTTGAAATGCAGAAAAGACGAAGGGGGTCTTGGGTTCAAAGACCTAATTATCTTCAACAAGGCAATGTTAGCCAAACAAGCCTGGAGACTTTCACAATCACCTTCAGCTTTATGAGGCCAAATCCTAAAAAGAATTTACTATCCAAATGGGGACCTATGGAAGGCTAACACAAGACAAAGACCCTCTCGGGGGTGGCACAGTCTTCTTATTGGCCGAGACATTTTAGAACCGGAGGTGAAGTGGATAGTGGGAGATGGGCACGGTATTAACATATGGAGAGACAGATGGCTTCCAAGAGGAGTGATGGGAGGACCAATAAACAAGGATGATCCTCAGATGGTAGCTGAACTAATGAACAATGATAGGAGGCTATGGGAGGGGTCTAAAGATCAAATGCTCTTTGATGAACGAGTTGCACAGGAAATTCTTTCAACTCCACTCAGTGCTCAATCACAGCCAGATAGGCTCATCTGGATGGGGAATCATTCAAGGTCTTACATAGTAAAAAGTGGCTATAACAGATTATGCTCAACGATCAATCATCTTGACCCCAACAGTGCAACAACCTCCTATAAGCCACCTAAATCCCTTTGGATTAGGCTATGGGACACTCCAATTCCCCCTAAAATAAAATTCTTTCTCTGGAGCATATGTCAAAATGCAATCCTGACTAAGGAAAATCTCTACAGAAGGAGAATATTACCTGACCCCCTATGTCCACTCTGTCTCCACCATCCAGAAACAGCAGAACACTTGCTCTTCTTGTGCAAAAAGACAAGGAAAATATGTCTTGACCCGCGCCTTAACCTATACGACAAAGCGTCATCAGTAACCCGAATCGACAAGTGATTTGCAGAGTTCTTCAATGCAAAAATAGAGTTACCTTCGGCAGACATGGTGGCAAGCACGATCTGGTTGATGTGGAAGCTTTGAAATGACTACATCTTCAGATCTCGACCTCCCAACACCGAATCAATTGTAGATCTTGCTCACACTCAGGTCTGGGCATTTTCCAGATGGAACCAAAAGAAACAACAGCAGAAATCCAGCAAATCGGACAAAACAGAGTTCTGGACGGCTTCGAATAGCACCAGCTTCAAGATGAACGTAGATTGCTCTTGGAAAAAGGGAGAAGAAAAAAGCTCGGTAGTTGGGATCATTCGGGACTCGAACAGCTTGTTGATTGACGGATTTGCTTGAGGAGATTCGGGCTGCATCTTCTCTACACACCGAAACCCTAGCACTCCTGCACGCGTTGAACTTTCTGAACCAGCGAAGAGGAAGTAAAGTGAAGCTGCAAAGTACAATGTGATAATGTCGCACTCGTGGAGGCCAGTTGGCTGGGCTGCTGATCCTTGGGCTGTGATGAATTTACCGGCCGAAATCAGAGAAATCCTTCACCAGCTATCATCCGTAAAAATCTCCTACTGCCCTAGGGAAGCAAACCATGCAGCTGATTGGATCGCCAAAGCGCATCGCCTCAAGTCTTTACCCATAAATTGGTTATATGCGCCACCACAACCCCTTCTGAATATTTTATGTTCTGAAGCTAATTTACCGTCTACTTGTAATCCTTGTTTTAAATGAAAGAATGCCTAATTTCCGACAAAAAAAAAAAAAAAACTCTCTCTCTCTCTCTCTCTCTCTCTCTCTCTCTCTCTCTCTCTCTCTCTCTCTCTCTCTCTCTCTCTCTCTCTCTCTCTCTCTCTCTCTCTCTCTGTGCTTAAATTAAACATTTATGATTCGCTTATTTAAACATTTCCTGAGTAGGGAAAATTTGGGAAATTCTTCGTCTCCCTCTCCCTCTCTCTCTCTCTCTACTTAAATTAAACATTTACGATTCGCTTATTTTAATGTTTCTTGAGTCGGGAAAATTTGGGAAATTCTCACAATTTTCTAAACTTTGAGTAATATCTTAATTGTTGGTGGGAAAGTAAGATAGCACGATTGTGCTTTTATTAAGTCCAAATAAATGGCTGACTTGATCTTTCGATGGCCCTCTCGAGAAAAATTGTGATGTCTCTAGGGTTCTTGTTGATCAGGTTACACCCACTCGGATGTTGTTGTACAACTTATTACCAGCTAACAGACCTTAGACGTGGGCTGAAAATTTTCGGTTGTTACAAATATTTATAGGCTTAACTACCATTCAAGAATCTAGTTTGGGACTATTCTTTCTTAGGTGGAAAAAAATATATATGATTTTTTCTCATATAGATTTTTTTCTTATTTTTTTATTTATGAGATTAATACAAAGGTTTATTACAAAGACACGGTTTTACTAAATATCTTGTAGAGAAAAAAAAGTCAAAGAGAGTAAGAGTCCATTTGTTTTCAAACATGAATAATTTGTAAAATATTTTTTTAAATGATCATTTATATCACTTACAAAAATGAATGAATGAAAAATATTTTTATTATTCACAAAAAATAATCAATAATAAAAATATTTTTATTGACTAATTATTTTAAATAATAGGAATGATCATTTTTCAAATTTTTTTAATTATTTATTTTTGCTAAACAAATGGGGCTTGGTATAGTTGACTTTAGAAAAGCTGAGAGAGAGAGAGAATGCTTGGAAGTACAGGAACTTTGTTGAAGATAATCATGTACACATTCGGAATTTCAATATTACTATTTTAATATATCATACTCTCCAAGAACGCTAGTATATCATCTAATCAAATTTCCTTTTTCTTTCAGGTATATAACATCGTACAATAAAAAGAAAATTACAACGTTATTTACTTCTTACAATATTACGACATTACCAAGTGCACGGCCTAAAAATGTATTTTTTCGTTTTCAAATTTATGTGTTTTGCTGAAACTGGTCGTCAATAAAATACCTTTCACCAAAGATTGGATCTTTGGTTTTTTTTTTTTTTAGTGAATTTGGGTTATGTGAAGACTCAGGGAGGAAAGAATGCATATGGGACGACTACTAACACCAATGGGACTGAAAGAATAAATAATTGCGAATAAGAATAATAAATCGATATATGGAACTGTAAAAATTTGTTAAGTATTATTGATTGCGCATTTTTTACCATTGATTCTTTTCTGCCTTTTATAGCCTTGTACAAAGTGTAGTTGTCAATGCACGATTATTCCCAAGTCACAAATTGCAATTGCTTCCAAGATTCCTGACTCTGCACTCACGATCTTTTACTACATAATCTTATTACTGGGCAGTTATAATTTTCAAGATTTCCTTTAATTTGACTTTTATCGAACATGGTTGACAATTTGTCGTCGTATGCCGACAGTTGCTTTGATCTCCCTTTCATCGACGACACCATAAGTTGTATGACATTGACATTGAGCCTTCACCGATATGTAGTCGTGTTACTTTCCGTTGACAACCTAGCACCTCCGTTAAACATTGGGTCATTTTGGGTGTCAACATTATGACATTCTATGGAGGTTAGGACAGCATCTTGTATTAATAAGCAGAAAATACGATAACATACGGATATGTAATTTAATCTGTAAGTTAATTCTCTGTCTATACAATAATTCAGAAAAAGAGAAAGCTGTTTGACTTTGTAACATACGGGTTGCAGTCGATCAGGCCTCTTCATTTATATTTTTGGGCTAAAAAGTCAATGGAGTCCTGTATATACAGCAAATCTAAGCCATCATCCTTACTAAAAATATTGGCTGGGATGATGAACTGGCGGAATTAGTTAATAATTAATTTTCTGTATTTCAAGAATTAAAAATAGTTGCCGTTCTACGTCAGGGATTGTTGTTTCCTTACCTCTAACACGCCGAATCTTTATAATTGTCATTTCTAGTTTTCTAGATAAGTAAATGAGCAGCCGGTCCTGGCTATTGATGCGAACATTGACTTTTAATGCTGTTGACATTGAAGTATCGTTTGCTCTAATTCCCCGCAATGACATTCTCATATGATTAACCAAAGTCTTCTGAACAAAGTCTGACGGCATCCGTTTATAAAATATCGCATAGGGGCTGGCGGGGGTCTAACGATCCAATTAGAAGGAAGGGATTGCCTACGGTGGGCCTTGATGGATGGGCTTCACGAGGCGGGTTAGCTCACTCAAGCGATGTGGAATTGGGCCAGGTAGTACGAGCGATGAGTTATCAGTTTGAATCAGAATGCGCAGATCACTTCTTGGCTTCACATCAGCTCGCAGCTCCAAGGCAGTTGAGGGTCTCCCCTAGGACTAGGGATGCAATTTCAAATGCAGATGAAGCTCTGACGTTCTTTTTCTTTGTTTTTTTATTGGGCGAATCCTCCGACCTTACCTTCGATAAAGTGGCAGCATGCTCCTGCATTTGCTCCTTTGGTTGGTCCTTCAAGGCATTGATATTAAACCTGAGAGAGTCCCGTTCCGGCGGAGTCCATGTTGTAGATTGGTTCACTCGCTTTCTCCCTGGACTAACAACTCCCGGGTTCGGTCTCATGAAGTTCTTGTTCATGGGAAGGCGGCGTTGAGAATTAAGCTCGGATCTGGTACCTGGAGGTGGAAGATGAATGAATTTCTCGCTTTCCATATGTGCCACATAACTCCTGCAAATTCTGCCCACGATGGTGAGTCGATCTTTGTGTAGACTTCTCAAATGAGTGAGATTCGGGTCAGACCAAATTGACTCATTATCCCGTTTGTAATCTATTTATTCGTAACACAAATTTATTGACCCATATCCGATCATAACCTATATTTAACTTGACATATATTGCTAAAATACTCCCACATTTACTCAATGTAGGAAAGCTTATACCTAAACTGAAGTGAGAATGTAGAGTGAGTAAGCACGAAATTGAGTGATAGTAAGAGAGAAAGAAAAGAGTCATGAATATGAGTTGGCTTTAAGTAAGTTGTAAATCTATTTATAATCCATTGACCCACTTAACACTCATATTATGCTTAAACCCATTAGTAACCCATTTACTCAACATAATCGATCCATATAATAACTCAGCTCATCATATATAGGTTAATAAATGAGCTTATAACTTATTTTGATAGCCTATCTTTGCATCAACTAATTGCAACGACCACTTGTCCATTCTCGTGATTTCGTGGTGCAAGATGTTTACATTTAGTCTTGCGTGTGGCCCTACTTCCTTTGTCCAGCGGCATAGGAGGAAGAGATGCTACGTGGTTTCAGTATATTGTTGACAGAGAGACCATAATGGGTCAGGTAAGACATTTCTCTTAAGCAAATTATCTCATGTGGCAGTGCACATTTATCGACAAGCACTCTGCATAAAGTGGCGTATTTTCGGAGAGCGGTTCACTTTCCAAATCTTCAGCCATAGAGTCCCCGGAGTCTAATAGGAGGAGGATGCTTGATTTACGTTCTATCGGTTGTTTGTAGCTCACATTTCGTTATACAAGCCTTATACAGAGTATGTTCTTGATTCATTTCCAATTGTTTTTTTATTCATTTCCAGTTCATAGTAAGGGTGCAATTGATAACGTTCCTGAGAATATGCATTTCTGTTTTTTTTTTTTCTGATATAAAAATAGAACAGAAACGTGTTTAGTAATTTTGTTGTTCTTGAGAACAAATTTGGAACAAAATAAAAAACAGAAAAAAAAAAGTTGCTTCTTATTTTTAGGAATAACTCAAGAAATAAGCTTTCCCTTTTTCTTTTCTGCTTTTTCTCTTTCTCTCTTCTTTTCCTTAGCCGGTTGCTAGCCTTGACAATGGTTGGCAATTGGCCAAACAAGGCCCAACAACCTCATCAAAGCTTCCCCGACCACCGACGAGGCCCTCCTAAGCCTTGTAGTGGCTCAGCCTCGCCCAACCACCATGAGGGTGGTGTTGCTTGGGTGGGGGAGGCCGAGTTTACCAATGGCTAGTGAGGCTCCCCCAATGCCGACGATCTTGTCGACCCTCGTTTGGCCGGTCGTTGGCTGACCATGGCAAAGGCCAACGACCGACTAGAGAAAGAAGAAGAAAAGAAAAAAGAAAAGAAAAATTATTAATAAATTGAAAGAAATTCTAAGTTACAAAAATATTTGGGGTCATATTAAATGCATTTTTGTTCTGGGAAAAGAAATTTTGTGCAATTAATGCATTAAAATGCTCATAAATTGTTCTTGGGAACAGAAATGAAAAAAAAAGTATTTCTGAACAAAAGTTATTTCCTTGAGCAAAAATGTTACCAAACGTACTCTAACTGTCCTCGCCATTAGCTTGTACTGAGTGGATAAATGATATTTCATCCACAATATGCTCTTTGAATAAGCAATTTACTTGTGTTCAATTCATCCTCCCAATTGATTAACTCTGCTACTCTCTAGGGATCTCCATAGTTCTCTAGTCTTCCATTATCTTTCAATTACTTAGGGTGCATATGATAACCATTTTACTTCTAGCCGGATCTATTTTTCTATTTGCAGGAACAAATTTAAAACAAAAAATCATTTGGTGATGCAATTTCCTTTTTCTATTTTTGGAATAAATTTTTAGTTTAGAAATAAATTTGGAACAAAATGAGAAGTAAAATTTATTTTTTTACTTTTTTTATTTCTAAAGCAAAAATGATAAATAATTTTTTTTTTTTATTATCATTCATCCTTGCTACTACTGGGCCGCTTCTTCGGTCGCTAGCCATCATCGGGTGCATTTGGGAAGACTTTTGGGGAAAGTTTTTAGGAATATCTAAACATCTTTGAGTTAAAGGTGTTTTTCAAAATACAACTGTGTTTGGTAAATTGTACTTCGAAAACTCTTTGTGAAGCACTTTGAGCAAAATGGTGTTTGGGGAATTATATTTACAAAGCATCTTTGTAAATATATTTACAAAGCATCTTTGGGGAATTATATTTACAAAGCATCTTTGTGGTAAAAAAAAAATATCAAAAGAAAAATTAAAAAAATTTGACCGGCAAGGGTAGAGGCCTCCGGTGACCTCCGGCGACCTCCGGCGACCTCGGATCCGGGGTGGCGAGGCCCGATGACCCCGGATCTAGGTCGTGGCGGCGTTGCGTGACCTCCCGTGATCTCCGGCAACCTCGGATCCGAGGGCAGCAAGGTCGCGCGACGCTGCCTTGACCTCCAGTGACCTAGATCCGAGGCGTCGAGGTCGCGGAGGACCTTGCCGCCTTGAATTTGGGTCGCGGCGGGGTTGCACGACCTCGCCGCCCTTGAATTTGGGGTGGCAAGGTCTCGGGAGGTCGCGCGACGTCATCACGACCCGATTCGAGGGCGGCGAGGTTGCGCGACCCAAATCGAGGGCGGCAAGGTCCTCCCGTGACCTTGCCACCCCGATCTAGGTACCGACAACCCAGACCTTGCTGCGACCCACCCCCGGCGTCGGTCGCGCCACCCCCGATGATAGTCATCTGGGTGATGGTTGCCGGCAACCGGTTGCGGAAGCAAAAGAAGCTTACGTGGAAGAAGAAGAAGCTCGTGGAAAAAGACGATGAATAGTAAGGGTGAAACCGGACAAACGAAAAATCAATGAGGATAATTTGGGAAGAAAAATTTTTTTTAGTCCCTCAAGCTCAGCATTTTCGATAAGCTGAAAGCCCAAGGCAGCCCCCAACCTGCCTTGGGCTTTCAGCCTTGTGAAGCTGGCATTTGGGGAATGCCAACCCAAAAATGAATGCAAAATGGGTTGGCATTTGCCCAAGGATCTTTAGGCCTACAAAGGGCTTTGGGAAGTGGTTCCCAAACGGAGCCATCCTCCCTATCGCTCACCACCTCCCATTGCTGCCCACTTGAGAGGAAGAAATTTTGTGTCGTTATCAAACAAATATTTTGTTCCGGGAATAGAAATTGTGTATCATTATCAAACACCTATGTTTGCTTAAAAACTTGTCTAGGGAATAAAAATTGAAAAATCTATTTCTAGTAAAAAATTGTGTCAAAAAATAGAATGGTTATCATTCGCATCCTTATTTACACAGATATTAATGGTATTTTCATTGCCCATAGACCATCTAACTTCTTGGGAGATAGCATTTTTGCTCAAAATCATAATTTGCATAAGTCACTTGAAGGAAAATGAATTCCTTATAACAATTTATTCCACAAAGTTGAGGGGAACTTGGATAGTCTTAATGCTTGTTCGCCTAACATAATCTTGTTAAAAGAGATGAGGTCACTGAAGGCGAGTCCACCATTATCTTTTCTAGGCTTTGTACCCTATTTCTTCTAGTGCATAACTTATGTGGATTCACTTTGTTTCCACCAAAAGGAGAAGATTTTTTGCTCAATATCTTTACAAATCAAGACTGAGATTTTAAATATGAATATTGCATATTGAGGCAAAATCCACACAATTGTTTTAATCAAAATCTCCTCACTAGCTTTAGACTTTAGTTTTTCTTTCCATCATTCCAATTTCATATTCACCCATGCTATGATCTAGGCAAACATTTACTTCCTTGACTGCTTCAATTGAAGGTATACTTAGATTTTTCCCATCTTCTCAATTTTTTGGTACTCTCAACTTTTGAGCCATACCCATACTTGTTTAAATTAATTACTTGACCAGTAGCAAGGCAATATGGATTTAGGATAGGGGTCAAATTCTGTACCCATACTTGCTTAAATTAATTGCTTGACCAGTAGCAAGGTAATATGGATTTAGGATAGGTGTCAAATTCTGACATCACCCTCATTCTATTGCTAGTGGTGTTGTGACACCAAAAAAACAAAAAAGCCGAGTCTTTATTATGGATATAGCACCGATTCGAGTAAGCCAATAACTCGAAATCAAGTATGATATGGTTAAAAATGAGCTACTGACTATGCAATTGTTTTGCAAATAGCCATGCTTATCAATGACCATGACTATAGCTGTCAACAAAGTATTGGATGAAGTGGAGACATCGATTGGAATATATCGATTAAGCAAGATGATGTTCAAGGAATGTAACCATTTTGATCGGCATGAAGTTTGAGTGCAGTGGCAATCGAGCTTTTAACTGCTTGCGGATAAGGTAGACGAGAAGACAAAGCATGATGGTTGTGATTGTTTGCAGGCAAGATTGAGGTGCGATGTTGGAGGAGTAACCGCCTGCCCGTAGATAAGATGGCGTGGCAACATGAAGATGTGGAGCTGGATAGTTATGTTGTAAATACTACAAATACTAGTGTTTATAAACTGGAGACCTCTAGGTATTTCTGCATGTATATCAGCTATAGCTTATAAATATTTGTCTTCAATTAAATTTCGGAGTGGTTTTCAGCAATTAAATTTCGACAAAGCTATTAATGCCATCACACTGCATCGTTGATTAAATGCTATTAAAGCATATCTGTTCATTGTGCTCCATTTAATAAGATTTGCGAATTTCGGTGAAATTATTTTGTTAGTTGGTCAAATTCCGGCAAAAACAAGTGTGTCTTTGAAGTGGATAAACTCAAAATTTTCCATACTGCCCGGAAATGTCTAGGAAGGAGCCAAATCATCTGTCCGAAGCTGGGAGTCCCTTTGGCCCTCGGTTGACAAAGGTAAAACTTCAATGGGAAAGAAGAAATATGACGAGAATTTACTTGGTCCACCGTCGACTAGACATTGTATTTTCCGACATGGGTCGTGAAAACATTATCGGGGATGCATCTACACTTGGTAAACTTATATCTATCTTGTGAATTAGTTTTAGATTCATGCACATGAGATTCGATTAGAGATGCTTGTGCAAAAAACAATATTTCTTTTTCTTTTTAGCTTTGATGAACGATCGACGAGACTTGAGTCATCATATTCATTGATAAGTGTTGAAGATATTAGCCAGATTGTGAGTTATATGTAAATATATGTACTGCAATCGTAGTGTATTAGAGATGCAACATGACCATGTATAATGATAGCACTAACGCTTTGCACGGAGCATCCTAGACAACAACTTTTGTCCATTTAGCGAATGAACTTCTATAGTATAACCCCATGAACTCTGTTTGTATTTATAATCACACACACACACACACACAGAGTTCTTTGTTGCACTAGCTATATTTTAAAGATAGCGATTAATTTGAGTTAATGGACCATGTAAAATGAAAAAAAAAAAAAGAATGAGAATATTTAGGGGTGGGAAAGGAACACCTCATGGGATTTAAATGATTTTAAGCTCATTTAACTAATTATGAAAGAAGGATTAATAAATTACATTATAGTATTTAAATATGAAGTATTCATAGTATCATCAGAAACTAGTCATTCAATGGGCCAACCCTACATAAATTAGAACACCATAAAGCTGTTTTTTGCATCTCGTCTTATCAATGACTGATTACTTCAAAATCAATAGGGACTAATTCTAGTGTTTTGGTATCCACAGCATGCTCTTTCTTTGGCTGCGAGAGAATCTACCAACATTCCAATAAATAAGTTATCAGCCTTCTGTCAAATTTTAAAAGCGTGGTCTGTAAACTATGGACACTATAAGAAATTTTCTTACATCCTAATAATTTAGAAAATTAGAAGCTGCTTCGAAATTTTACAACTGGATAAAACATTAAAATATTATAGAAACGAGCCTTAAGAGAGAGAAAAGGAAAAAAAAAAAAAAAGAAGAAAGAGGAACGGTCATGGCAATAGCGGCACTATCCACACTCTTGCAAGGGCTGTCAAGCCCTTAACTGACATTGTAGGGGTCGATCTTAGGCAATGCCTGGCTGAGGTTTTGCAACCTCAAGTGACGTGTGGTCAAGATTGCACTACACTAACTTAGACCAAATTTAGCTTGGGGTTGGGCAACCCCATGTGACTCATGGTCATATTAGCGCCCTTCTGGCTAGGGCCAAATCTAGCCCAAATAACTTAAGTAGGGCAGATATAACCTAGGCTAACGTGATCCCTATGAGGCGATGCTGAAGCTCTCATGACCCCAACGATCCACACCTAGCCGTCATTTGGCCCAAGCCGTCTAGTCATATCAAGTCTTCTAACATGGTTAACAAAAATATAGCGTCTTTTAACAGCACGATTTGACACAACTGTAAAATCTAATGATCAAATGGGGACAAGAATTACCTAACCTAATTGTTCCCAAAGCAATTCCAATGGCCACTTGATTTTTCTACTTGTCATAGCATAAGGCAGATCTAGGATAATGTTGACTCACTAGGGAGGGGGTAGCATGATTGGCAGATTTAGGATAGTTTTGACTCACTAGGAAGAGGGAAGCATGATCATCCCACTGCTGTTTGATCCCTTCAAAAATTGAATCATGAAAAGTCGAGAATAGGCCCAGACAAATTGTTGTGTGCAAGGCTAAACTTGGAAAGAAAGGTGAGACACTCTAGCAAAGAAGATATTCTTCCAAACAAATTGTTGTAAGACAAATTGACAGTGTCTAAGCTTATCATTCCGAATAAATTGTTCGGAATTGAACCAGATGAGAAGGGACCATCGAGGGGTGTTGATTGACGAGTTCGTGGTGAAGATCAATGCTTCTTCTGTTTTGAGCCATGAAACCATGGCACATAGAGAACTGTTGTTTCGACTGGAAGTCTTCAATTGATCAGACCGCAGAAGTCTTCACTAATAGCATTATTACTCTTCTCATGGGTATATCATACCCTTCTCATGGCCCATGGGCTCTCCGGAGTTTATTTGAGGACGGCAAATGTTTGCTGGACCTTTGAAGGGAGTTTCTTTAGCCCACTCCACCCTGCGAAGCTAATCAAGTTATGACTTGTATTGCAAAAGCCCATGGAAATGAGACTTTCCCTCTTGATTGGCTTTCTAATCCTTCCCAGTCACTTTGAGACATTCTTTGTCTTAAATCTTGTTATCCTTATTCTTTGGAACCGACTACTTGAATGAATGATATTTTCAGTTTTCCTCCAAACAAAAACCAAAAAGAAGTAGGGGTAAGGCCCCTAGGCCTAATGGCTTTATGGTCGAATTCTATAAGGAAAATTGGGAGACGGTTGGACATTTGGTCATGGCAATAGTGATGGACTTCTTCACCATGGGGAAGCTCTTAAGGGAGATAAATAACATCATTCTGGTTCTGGTGCCAAAAGTGCCTAATGCGACTTCTGTTGATGATTACAGGCTCATCGCCTGTTGCAACACTATCTATAAGTTTATTACAAATGTGCTGGCTAATCGGATTGCAGTAGTTCTAAAGAATGTAGCTAGCCCTTTCAAAGTGTTTTTGTGAAGGGTAGTCGGATCAGGGACAATATCTTGTTGGGCCAGGAACTCTTCTCCAGTTTCCACCTTGAGCCCTACTTACCTAACGGTGCGGTTAAGGTGGACTTCCAAAATGCCTACGACACAATTGATTGGGTTTTCCTTGAGAGAGTTCTCTTTGCTTTTGGCTTTCCTGAGTTTGTAACTCGACTTATCATGACTTGTGTGAGCACTCCCAAGTTTTCCATTGCCTTGAACGGGGAGCTTCATAGGTTCTTTGCGAGAGGGCGTGGCTTGCGCTAAGGTGATCCCATTTCTCCCTACTTATTTACTTTGGTTATGGAGGTGCTATCAGGGATCCTAATTAGGTGCTCTTTGAAGCCAAAGTTTAAGTTCTTCTGGAGATGCAATGCGATGAATCTTTCACATCTTTTCTTTGCGGACGAAGTCTTCCTATTTTGTGAGGCTAATTTGCCTACTGTGACTCTCCTCAAAGAAGGCCTCCAAACCTTCTCGGATTAGAGTGGTTTGCTTCCAAATCCTAGCAAGAGCGAGATTTCTTGGCTGGAGGTTCGCCTTCTTTAAGGAATCAGATTCTCCTCGATCTTGGTTTCCAAGAAGGCAACTTACCAATGTGTTATTTGGGGGTTCTTATTATTACTTTGAGGCTCAGCAAGGCGGATTGTTGCGTTCTCATCAACCGCATTACAGCGAGGGTTCAAGCTTGGACACATTGCTTTCTCTATTTTATTGGCCGACTTCAGCTTATCAGGTCAGTTCTTCATGCTATCCAAGCCTATTAGACGAGTGTATTTATTTTACCTATAGCTATATTTGACCAAATTGAGAAAATCCCCAAGTAATTCCTATGGAAAGGCCCACAATTGGGTAAAGGGGCTGCTAAGGTAGCTTGGGATGATGTGTGCCTTCCAAAAGAGGAGGAAGTACTTTGTCATGCCCGGATCTTCGAGCGCGCACCCATCCCTCACATTAGTCGATTTATAGTGACGTCCCAGGACACATAGCCGACCCCTTCAATTTTAATATGCATGCGGAAGAATATAAAACAATCCCTAGACAATAAAATAATGGGATAGGAAAGTAGTACTAAATTCCGAACTTTCAAAAACAACTACACTTATATACATTGCAAACCAGTGCACATATATATATATATATATATATATATATATATATATATATATATATATATAAGGCGAACTACTAAGTCTGATTCAACTTAAACAAGTTGAGAATTAAGGTCTACAAGCAAGAATGGAGGTTCCACAAACTACAGATCCTCATCCTCCTCTTCATCATCCTCCATACTCCAACTGAAGCCTTTAGCAGATTGCACCGGACTTCCGAGATCTTCAAAATCTAGGTCTGCTGCATTTATAGACCTGGAATGTTGTCTCACAACCAAGATGAGACTACATCTTAGCAAATTTTACCCCCTAACACAATTATGAAGCCAATACACTCTAGAGGTTGCTTAAGCACAACACGGGTAAGAGGACTTACCTTGACCTCAGTTCCTTTCTGCAGGTCAGTATATATCAAATACATCACATCAATCAGATCGAATCATCGATCAATCAACTTAGTCAATTACATGTCATCTCGATCATTTCTTGGTTGGCTCATCTCATATTATCTATAAGTCCGTTCATATTAGGACTACTCATTGCTAAGCTAATAAATAGATAATATAGCTCGCTCTAAGCTAATAAATAATGTACGGCTCTAAATCTAAGCTAACATACCGAACCATTGGGTTGATATAGTACATTAATAATGCTCTCTCTAAGCTGATAACGTATACTGCTCGCAATCTACGTTGACATATCATAGCCCGCAGGATGATATAGTATACTGGTGTACTGCTCGCAATCTAAGTTGACATATCACTTGTAGGTCGATATAGCACACCATACCCAACCATTCAAATCTAAGGTATACTGCTTGCAATCTAAGCTGACAGATCAGAGTTAGTAGGTTAATATAGTATACCAGTGTACTGCTCGCAACCTAAGCTGACATATCACCCGTAGGTCGATATAGCACATCCCACCCAACCATTCAAATCAATTCTCTAATTTTGTCATATTCGATAACATTCACGTGTGTGGGTACACGGTCCGCCTTAGCCAAAATACTATAATTTCTTTTCTATAAATCCCACCATTTTCTATAGTCCACCAAAAAAATTTTGGTATTATCAATCGATGCGCGGTTATTCCTCAATTAATTTTCAAAATTATTTAATTTAGGAAATAAATCTTAAATTCACAAATAATTCATTTTAGTACAAAATAAAGCTCAATTAAATAAACGGACTGCATCACGATCATCAGCATAAAATCTAAATCATTGGCTATCCCAGCATAATTTCCGGAAATTAAATAAAAATAATTAAATAATTTCGAAAATTATTAAATAAATACAATAAATCCAATTTAGGCCTGTAATGCTTTGGAAGAGGAGATCAGCCCGAAAAATTACTGAGACTGGCTCAATAAATAATATGACTTATCTACTCACTAATTACACTAACCATTCTCCTAACATACATAGGTAAATTCCTAATTTAATTATTCTAATATAATCTATCCATTTAATTGCACTTAATTAAATCTAATCAACCCCTAAGCATCATTAGCATACTAATAAGAGATTAGTGAGCTAAGCTCACCCGTTTAACAATCCGTTCGGATCGAAATACCGGGAACGTCGCGGGGGATGTTTTTCTCCAAAGTAGGCCTAAGATTTGAGACCCGGAACACTTCCAAAACAGGTCCTAATCACTGCTAGAAACCCATTTTTTCAGCTACTGTTCTTGGCTGGAAATGGAAGGAAATCAACTCTATTTAGGTAGGAATTGGTCGGGAATGAAGAAATAGGCCAAAACGGGCATAGATGTGCACTCACGGGACTGAGACAACTCTGGTTGAGCTCCATCAGCTCCAAAACAGAAGCTGGGATGGCATGAAAGGTGAGAGGGGTGGACAGCGCACACAGTGGCTCGTGCGTGGACGGTGAGTGGTTCAATAGTCCAAGCGGCAACGTGAGTCGGCGACGGTGGCTCCGGCTTCTTCCTTAGCTTGCTGGTTTCGCACAAGGCAAATGGAGGAAGAGAGAGATGGGGTGGACAGCAATAAGGGAGAGCGAGATAGGAGTGTGGGGCAAGTTTTGGTTTTGGTGGGTTCTTCGGCCAAGTTTTTTCCACCAAATTGTCCCCTCTTTACTTGCCCACCACACCAAGATTCCATGGCTGCAAATGAGCCACACATACACTCCTCACAACTTCTCAAATGGTCCAAAATGGCTAGTAGGAGGGAGAGCTACGAATTTTGAGGGAAATTACTTCAATTGGTTGCTCAATCTTGCTTAATCTATCCTCATTTGGTCTCCATAAATTAAATTGATACCTCAACACTTCAATTGACATTTTTCCTAACCCAATGAATCCATCTTGCATCCCAATTTTGCGACAAAAAATGATCCATGACATTTTCTGAACAAAAACGGTCCTATGATGACTTTTTCCCAAAAAGTCTCGGGTTTCAGAAAAATCTTCTGAGACTAAGTCGACGTTTCTAAAATTTATTGTAACATGACAAAATCTTCAATTTCCAAAATCGGACTTGAATTCACGGTTAATTTCCATTCGGCGCATTTTTAGTATAACCTAAACTACCGAGTAGTTTTTAGAGATTTTTAGTGCAAATGACCCGTGGTCGATTTTCTTCGAACCACAATGAACCCACTCGACACATTGGCAACTCTTCGTTGTCATGTAAATCTCGAAGATTCAAATACAAACACAGGATCCCAAAACGATAGAAAAATCAGTCTAGTGTCGATTGACGAGAATTTTCCAATTTAGTGGTCTCACCCACGATTAGCCACACATCTCGCCGAATAGACTATTTCTGATCTCAAATTGATTTTATATTGTGCTGTAATGGCCTCTAAAGAAGAGCATGGTCAGGAAGCTGAGTCATGGTCGAATTCTCAAGTCTATTGCCTTAAAATTCCTTAATAGTTTCCTTAAATAGTCTAGTTATCTTGAGAGTGATCAGCTTTGAGAACAACCCTATAGGTATGTCAATAAAATGTCCGATTTATTCGGTAGAAAATAGGGTTGAAATTTTGGGATATCACAGGCTTGGTATCCGGAGGCTTCAGGATTGCAACAAGGCCGCCATACTGAAACATATTTGGCTCTTGTTTTTAAACAAGGAAGCATTGTGGTGCAAGTTTATTCATTCCACCCTTTTAAAAACAAGGAACTTTTGGGTCGCTGAAAAACTAACCTATTGTTGCTAGGCTTAGAAGAAAATCTTATCTCTTAGGAGGGAGTTCCAGAATGCCTTCTATTGGAGGATTGGGGATGGCCTCTCAGCCCCACTTTGGTTTGATAACTAGCACCCTAGGGGTCCTCTAAACTTAATCTTTTCGGACTCGATCATCTATAGTTCAGGGCTTTCTATGCAAACAATAGTGGCAGATCTTTTCTCTAATGTTGGGCAGCCTCTTAAGATGGTGCTTGAGTCATGGGAGCACCCCTTCCCGAGCCTTTCTCAAATCTTGGACTGCTTTTATTGGAGGGAGAATTCATCGGGTCGGTTCACTGTTACTACAGCTTGGGAGACCACCGGGTGAAAGAGGACTCGGGTCCATTGGCATGCGTTCGTCTGGAACAATGCAATCATGCTACGGTGTCAAGTAAACCTTTGACTTATAGCCAAGCTCAGGCTTCCCACCCAAGCTCTTTTATTATCTTATAGTAGAATAGAAAGTGGATCTTGTGCTTTTTACAATGATATGCCTGATTCTATTGACCATCTATTTTTTGGTTGTCGTGTCACGGCCGGTGTTGCTTTTTTTTTGGGCAGCCACATGCAATCTGCCTTGGCGTAACAAGTCTTGTGGAGAAAATCTCTGTTGGGCCATCACCTTGCTGTTGGGCAAGGATTTCTATAAGTGCATTGCCAACTTTTTCTTTGGTGCGCTATGTTATATTATTTGGAAAAACAGGAACAACATTATATTTAGAGAACAGCTACCTACGGTCCTGGCTATGAAGAACCATCTTTTTAAAGTAGTTAGAGATAAGGCCATCACCTTTAGGAACGTGGACGATCACTTTAGGAATAGGAGACTGTAGCGGAGCTGGGGGATTGACCTGATTATCTTCTTTGGGGACCCTTAATCTTCTCCCTAACTTCAGCTGACGCGTGTATGTTGCTCAATCTAAGGTTGTTGTTGCTTGTTGTGGAAGCTGTGGATCTTTTCTCCTCCCTAGCCAATGATGTTTTCGTATCTGGGTGCCAGTTGTCCATGCCGTGCTAGTCTCTTGTTCTTTTTTTTTGCTTCTATTGTAGTTTGGTTACCGCGTTTGGTGGCTTTTACATCTCGGCATCCTTCCACTCATAATGATCTTTTCATCTTGAGTGTAAGTTTTGGTGTCATGATCTTTTATATAGTTGGTCATTACTTAATATAACTATTACCTTTTACCAAAAAAAGAAAAAGAAAAACCAAAAAGAAGTTATTCCTAAGATCCACGATATGGACGTTTTTCAAATTCCTAATCTCGGGCCAGATTAATGCGAGGTGAGAATTGCATCCATGTTCCAAAGTGTGCGGAAAGCTTTTGCCTTAAATGTACTTCAGCCCCCTCATGATGACATTCCTCTTGATGAAAAGCTACAAACAAGAAAAGGTTCCACTATGGCAAGTGTCTATCGATGAGGCCCAACAATCTGGTAAATGTTAGGCCTTAGGAGTAGGACTACTATTTCTAGTTCGGACCATAGCCAAGCTGGTCCCAAATCATTAATAACGATATTTAGTTTTTGCTTTAACCAAATCTCGTGGTTCATGTTTTTTTGCCTTCTTTTGAAACTCTAAATTTTTGAAATTTTCATAATACCCATGTGTTAGCGCGTAAATTCATATATATCATTTTTTCATAATTTTCAGAAAATCAAAGAATATTTTAAATTTGGTCAGGAAAGTAAATTGTACGTTTTGATTTTGTAATCCACCTAATGGGTCAATAGTCCTCTCAAAAAAAATTGTAATGTCTCTAGGGTGGTTGATGATCACTTTAAAAGATCCACTTGCTAGCCGCATGTCATCTTATACAATTATTTCTTATACTGCTGTTGAATTTATGATATGCGCATCAACTTTTTATGTTATGAAATGACCAACTTTAATAGATTAAGAATTTCCTTTTGTTGTACAATTTTTGAAGGCTTATCCAAGGATCTAGTTTGAGAATATTCTTTATTCGGTAAAAAAAAAAAAAACATGCGTATTTGATTTTTTTATCACTGTCATTGAATCAATCATTTAATTTGTTAAATTATGTCTCGAGTTTGAGTATTTGTAAAATGTGATTCGCTTGGATGAGGAAGTTCGTGGGACTCCATGAAGGTTTTAAAAAGAAAAAAAAGAGCAAAGTTTCTTCATTATATGCAGAAGGCAAATTAGGTCATAAACGTCGGGGCTAAAGTCAAGGTTTAGACTTTGGGCACACTTTATATATATATATAATAAAAGGAAAAGAATGGTTTCACTTTTACCTGCAAGGGGAAACCTAATCCACGTTGAAATTAAAGGGTGGAGTCTCTGCACTTGTAGCCGAAAAGCTGGTGGGCCAGGTCAAATATTTGACTTTTGGGCACATGTATAGTAATAGAAACGAATGCCCTCTTTGGGTGTGCACGGAGTGGCTGGAAGCCCTACGAGAGTTAAAGAAAAAGGAGCCGCACGTAAGAGTACACGAAGCCGCATGAAGCCTTGATTTAGAACGCGAAGCCGGTACGTACGCAGACCAAAGACAAACGTTGGAGTTCTTGATTTTGGTGTACTTAGAATTTTTTTTTTCTTGAGCTTAAATGCACGGTGATTTTGTATCGTGAGTTTATGTTTAAGTAAGTTGTTTATTTATAAACACTTTGGATTTTTAGTTAAATTTAGGTATATGAAACACTTGAGCGTGTAAGTAATTGTAAACTATGATTCTTCGATTATAGGGGATTATTTGCTGCTGACTCTCCCTGTGGACACAGGTACTGATACTTGGACCAAACCACATAAATTTTCGGTGTCCTTATTATTTTTCGTTTATTTCTCTAGTGATTTCGTGTTAACATAAATTGCAAGATCATGTCGTTTTCGCATATTATATTCCAACATTTATGTCATGTTTTGCTTGATTCATGAGACTAATGAGGAGATGTGTGACTAAGATGCGGATTTACGACTCTTCTTGTAGGGAAAAGTCAGAGAGGGTAAAGTAGTTTGATTATGAATTGATGAACTAATGAGAGCGACTGCTCGAAAGGACATGAGCTTTGTCGTGAATTATCATGCACGCATTAGGACTTTCGATCTATCAAAGAAATATGTCATATTTCCCAAGCACCACAGTATATCATCTAAGTAAGCTTTGTTTTTCTTTTAGGATGTATTACTTTTGGTTACAAAAAAAGATAATACGAGAAAGTGAAATTACAATCTATGACGCATAATATTCAATTACAATGAAATATTATAAAATAAGAGAAAATTTCACATATACGTTATTTCCCATTTTGTTACCACAAATCTCTTCGACATCATAAAATAAAACAAAATCTTAACATCTTTAACTTTGCTTACAACATTACGACATAACTGGATGCAGGACTGAAAAACACAACTTTTTTTTTCCCGATCATTGCGAAATGCGATAAAATACTGACGTGTGGTTCTACGCATCAGTTGATTCTCTGTCTATACAATAATTCAGAAAAACAAAGCTGTGTGACCATAAGATGTGTGGTTTGCAGTCGACGAGGTCTTTTCCTTGTTATTTGCTCTCAGGCTGAAGAGTCAACGAAGTCCTTGCATTCACAGCAAATCTTGGCCAGCGTCCTTCCTGAGAATATTCGGTAGGTGGCTCGGATGATTTGGCGTGTTCAATCAATTGATTGGTTTTCTTTATCACAAAAATTCAAAATAGTTGTCGTTCAATGATGTCAAAGAATTATAGTTATGGATGGGAACATTGACTAGCAATGCTGTTCACATTGGAGTTTTGTTTGTTCTAATTGCTTGCAATACCCACTTTCAATTTTAACCACCCCGAGTGATTGCTAACCTTTACACCTCATTCATCTTTATCGTCGGAATATGAAGAAAATAAAAGACTGAGTTCACAATTCAACACTAATTCACTTTGTTGACACCTAATTTTGGAAAAATAAAATTGCATTTTGAACAAATAAAAAGAAAAAATGAAAATGGAAGAAATTGATTTGATTGAATTATACAAGGAAATATGGAATTCTGATGGATGTTCGGATTTTGTTAAATGCAGCAACAATTTTGAAATCAAATGAAAAATGGGCAAGAATTGAGCTGATTGCCAAATCATACATATTTGATTTAATGTGACAAGAAATGATAACTCGGGAAATGTTATATAAAGAAATTGAGAGCAAAAAGTTTGAGGAGAGAAAATTCGAAGAAAAGAAGGAATTTTTGCATGAAGGCCTCGTCTGTCTTGGTCAAAGAGAAAGCCTTTTCTCTTTTCTTTCTCTAACAAGAAAAGAGAAAAGTCACCACCCGCTTGGTGGCGTTTACGGTGTCGGGCGCTCCCTTCCGCACAAGGGGCTAGCGTTCGAATCCTGAGCGTTGCAAAGTGACTTACCCGGTGCACGTGTGTGGTGGCTAGCACGTGTACCCCCAGGGTTTACTCTCCGGCTACCGGCCGTGCGGGGGTTCCTTAGGTCACCAAAAAAAAAGAAAAGAGAAAAGTCAGCTGCAGAACAGAGAAAAGAGAGAGAGAGAGAGAGAGAGAGAGAGAGAGAGAAGTGACGTGAGAGGTGAGAGAGTAAAAAAAAAAGAAGAAAAAGAAAAACAGAACAGTGAACTGTTCTTCTCCTTCGTGCAGCACTCTCTTGGCTGTCAACTGTCGCTTCACCAACGATCTGCCGCTTGCTCCTCCCGCCGGTCACCGCACTAGCACTGCCACTTGTCGTCCCTGCTGCAGCTACGTTGACCCGACACCTCCGCCAGCTCGCTCGTCGCTGCGTTCGCCGACACTCGCGACTCAGCGCTTGACGTCCTCTGCTCTAGCCGCGACTTGCGCAAGTCGAGCCACCACTCACTGTCCCCAAGCAGCACCCAACGCTTTCGCCGCTCCACCTTGACCGCTCACTGCAGCAACCTGTACCGACCCCCTTTGCTCCGCCTGCAGTCGCACCACCGCTCAAAGCCCGACGCCGCCGCGCCTTTGCAACCTGCAACTCACCCGTCGTTGAGTCCGGGCCGTTGATCGCCACCGCCGCATCTCTGCACTCGCGACCTGCTGCTGCCCAGCTCGACGCTAGAGCTCCGACAAAGCCTGCCGCACCCGACCTTGCCGAGCGCCACCCGCCACTGCACCGGCACCCGACGCCCTCTCCGCCTGCTGCCCGAACGCCGCTCTTCTCTGGTTGTCAACCGTCGATGCCTCCTTTGCCGTTCGTTGCTGCTGGTCGCAGCGCGAGTGCCTCTAGCAGCCCGCGCCCGACTCCTCCGCCGCCGCTTCTGTTCTGTGTTCCCTTTGCAGGTCGCCGTGCTGCCCTCCGACTCCCAACAGCCCTCGGTTGCACTGCCCTCCGCCCGAGCGCTGCCCAACTAACGTTTTCAACTCATCAACGTGCGGCGCCTTCTCCTGTTGTGTTGAGTCCCCTTAGGTAGTTTACTTTTCATTTTTATTTTATTGTCATTTATTTATTCATTTTAAATTTTGTTATTACTGTTTAAGTTAGAATATGGTTTGTCAATGTTAATATTTGTGCATTTTGTAGGCATTATCCGCTAGATTCTGTCCGGAATTATTATAATTATTAATTTAATCCGAGAGACATCAGATTATTTTTTTAATTATATTAATTTTTGGGCTTTTTGGTAGAATTTTAATTGCTAAATCATTATAATTATTAATTTGATCCGTAAGACTTCGGATCAGATTTTTAATTATTTTGATCTCTTGTCGTGATAATAGTTTAGATTTAATATTTATTTAATAATTACTTATCTTTACAAAAACTAAAAAAATCAAAAAATCAAAATTCTGCATGAGTATATAGATTTAGTAAATCAGACATGTAGGTTAATAAATTAGGATTTTCTTAGGATTACATTTTTAGGGTTGCATTTTTAGAAATAAGTTAGGGTTGGACCTAAATTAATTTTTTAGATAATGTTCGCACATTTTAATTATCTCATTTTTCAAAAAATAGTTTTGTAAGATAAGATAGGGTTTAAGTCAAATTAATCCCTAGAGTAAATTAGAAAATTATCCCTTTTTAGATAGTTTAATTAGGGTTTTTATTAATTCTGAATTTCAATGAAAAAATACAAAAATACTAAGTGCATGTTAATTAGTTCACATAATAGGATCATTTAATCAAAATTTGTTCATTAGTGAAGTTAGGTCATGAGGTGCATAGTAACTAGTTTGCATAATAGGCTCATTTAATTAGAATTTGCATATTAATAAGATTAAGTCATGCAGTTAAAATGCATGCTTTATTAAAAAAAATTTCAATTTTAAGAAAACCCAAAAAAAAAAATGATTGCTTGCTTTGTGTGTTGTAATTTATTTATTTATTATTTTTATTTGAATGTTTTAATAATGGATGAGCACCCGTGTGGTCACCATATTTGTATGATAGTAATTTAGATTAAAATAAATCAGCTTCCTGCAAAAAAATTGAAAATTAAAAAAGAAATAGTACCGAAAGGGCATTACAGCAATCTAGTATAACCAAATCCCCATACCCTTAAGCTGCGTTTGGCAGTCGGGATAAAATTTGGGATAGTATATGATTTATCCTATCTTACGTTTGGTGCTCGCTTAGGACATGATAAAGTCGGATATAAATGGGATATAGACGGGATAAAATTATCCCATGGGGAAGTGTAACAAAGGTGGATAGAATTTCTAATATTCATAATAGGAAAGTTATTTTTCTTGAGTAACAAACTTATTAAATTAACAAAATTGAAAGTATATTTCAATATAAATAATATTTGAATTCTAATTTAAGAAATTAAAAATAAAAAAATAAAATTTTATTTTAATTAATCTTATTTTAATTTATATATTCAACTCTAATTCTATCTTATAATAAACATTCAATCTATAAATTAAATATTTATATTTATTATATATTTTAGGTATTTTTGTATTTTAGGTATGTTAGTACAGTTTACTATTTGATAAAATTTTATTAAAGAATGATAAAAAGGGAAAAAAGAAATAATAATGAAAATAATATAAAAAGGAAAAATAAATAAATAAATAAATAAATAAAAATGAAGGAATAGTGTTACGAGATATTTTCACCATCTCTGTTTATGAACATTTAGGTTAATTTATAATGATATGCCGTTTATATAAATAAAAAAAAAATGTACATTATATGATGTGAACATATCCGATTTTAATACTTGCGATTCACCAAATAATAGACGGATATAAAAAAATCCTAGGATTTCATATCCTATCCTATTTAGTCCTATCCCGATTAGAAATCCGGCGACCAAACGTAGCCTTAATCTCTGGTTCGTAGGAATAAAATAATTCTCCCATTATTTTATTTAGGTGCCTAATCGACCTACTATAAACCGATTAGTGGCGACTCCTAGTTGATAATCATATTTGAACTTTAAGTCGCGAATTGGTATGGGCTTTAGAGAGCCTGAGCTAAGTTTAAAGACTTAGTAGTCCATTAACCTAGTTTTAGGTGATGCACCAGAAATTTAGGTCGCGACACACTTAAAATTTGGGCTACGCTTGGTTCTTGCTATAATTCTAAAAAGGTAGAATGTAATAGGAAAAAAAATATATGATGAAATTAATCAATTATCCATATCACAAGAATTTAAAATAGTTGTAATTCAATGACGTTTATGGGTGTGAACATTAACTTGCAATGCTGTTCACATTGGAGTTTTGTTTGCTCTAATTGCTTGCAATACACACTTTCAATTCTAACCACCCTCGGAGTGAGTGCTAACCTTTATCTCAATCATCTTTATTGCCTATATTTGACGAAACTAAAAAACGTGAGTTCAAAGTTCAACACTAATTCTTATAAAATTTGGGTTATGCTTGGTTCTTAGTATAATTCCTCTATGGACGTAATTAATGAAAAAGGTAGAATGTAACAGGAAAAAAATATATGACGGAATTAATTAATTATTTGTATTGCAAAAAATAGGAATAGTTCTTCTTTAATTATATTTATGGATGTGAACACTGACTTGCAATTTTGTTAAAATTGGAGTTTTGTTTGTTCTAATTGTCTACAATACCTACTGTCAATTCTAACCACCCCCGAGCAATTGCTATCCCTTACCTTATTCATCTTAATCATCTAAATCTAACGAAAATAAAATATGTGAGTTCAAGGTTCAACACTAAGGGCATGTTTGGTAACTAGCTAACTCTTGTCTATTTCTATTCTTTTTGTTCCTTGGACAAAAAAAAAAAAAAAAAGCAACAGAAACCCTTTTCATAACATTAACTAATTTGTTCATGAGAATAGATTTAGAACACAATCAAAATTTGGGTTATGCTTGGTTCTTACTATAATTCCTCTATGGACGTAATTAATGAAAAAGGTAGAATGTAACAGGAAAAAAATATATGACGGAATTAATTAATTATTTGTATTGCAAAAAATAGGAATAGTTCTTCTTTAATTATATTTATGGATGTGAACACTGACTTGCAATTTTGTTAACATTGGAGTTTTGTTTGTTCTAATTGTCTACAATACCTACTGTCAATTCTAACCACCCCCGGGCAATTGCTATCCTTTACCTCGTTCATCTTAATCATCTAAATCTAATGAAAATAAAATATGTGAGTTCAAGGTTCAACACTAAGGGCATGTTTGGTAACTAGCTAACTCTTGTCTATTTCTGATCTTTTTGTTCCTTGGACCAAAAAAAAAAAAAAAAAAAAGCAACAGAAACCCTTTTCGTAACATTAACTAATTTGTTCATGAGAATAGATTTAGAACACAATCAAAAATTAGAAAAAAAATTATTTCTTTATTTCCAAGAACAATTCTAAAATCAAGTCAATTTTTTTTTTCTTTTCTTTTCTTTTGCTTCCTCATCTAGCTGGTCACCCAACTAGTTTGGCAAGGTCACCGAATCTTGTTTGGCTAGTTACCGACCATCGCTGAGGTCAACAACCAGCTGGATGAGGAAGAAGAAGAAAAGAAAGGAAAAGAAAAATATCATAAAATTATAAAATTATAAAAAAATTAAATGTAATTTTGTGTTACAAAAAAACTTAAGGGTTATACCCAACACATTATGCTCTTTTTATTATTATTATGAGAATATAATTTTTGTACAATCACCAAACATATTAAAATGCACAAAAGCTCATCTAGAAAATATAATCAGAAAAAACTATTATTGAGCAAAAGTTATTTCCGAGAACAAAATAGTTATCAAACAGGTCCTAATCGACGTGAAATTTGGGCTACGATTGATTCTTGCTATAATTCTTCTCTGAACATAATTAATGAAAAAGGTAGAACGTTGTGGGAAAAAATATATGTACTGTGGAATTAATTAATTGTCCATGTCACAAGAATTAAAAATAGTTGTTGTTCAATGATGCCAAAGAATTGTAGTTATGGATGTGAACATTGACATGCAATGCTATTCATATTGGAGCTTTGTTTATTTTAATTGCTTGCAATACACACTTTCAATTATATCCAGACCCTGAGTGATTGCTGACCCTTGCCTCATTCATCCTTATCGTCTAAACTAACGAAAATAAAAGATGTGAGTTCAAGGTTCAACGCTAATCAATATGAAATTAGGGCTATGCTGATTCTTGCTACAATTCCTCTCTAAACGTAATTGATGAAAAGGGTAGAACGTAACATGAAATAAGGAAATCTAAATTTTATCAACGATATAAATATGAAAAGTTCATAGCAGCATGTAAGGGGAAAGAAGATCAAGTCCCACACGGGTAGGGATGCAGCATCCTTCCGATTGCCTCCTCCTTTTGAAGGGGGACAATCTCTGAAGCTAAAAGGTCCTGCTCTAGAGAAGACAGCACCTCGCAAGCCTCATACAAGTTCAAAAAAATCTTTGAAGATTGGGGAAGGTCTAGCCTCCCAGGTTGAGGCAAATGCTAGTCTGATTTCCATGGTGCCTCGTGATGGCTCAGGCGATGAGACTGTGGGACCAAGTGCTTATGATGGATCCGACGATGATGACCTTCTTTTGGTTGGCGACCCTTATCCAGTTCCTCCCCCCCCCCCCCAGCCCTCTCGGCGGAAACAATGCAAGATAAGTTGCTTAAGTTAAGGCCTAATATTCCTGGGAATTCTGAATCTATGCAAGATAAATTACTGAAGTTTCAGCCCCCCTCGGTATTACCTATTCCGGCCTTTGGTCGACGTAGGACTACCAACAAGAGGTAATCTCCTCTCCTTCTTACTATTATGAATATAGGTATATGGAATATTAGGGGCCTCGTTGACCCCATAAGGCATGCTGAAGTTAGAAGTTTTGTTTCTTCAAATAATCTAAGTTTTGTTGGTCTTCTTGAGACGAAAGTCCCTAAACCTCGTTTCTACTCATTCTTTTCAAATCTTTTGGCGGGTTGGAATTGGATTGCTAATTATGAGTTCTCTCCGCGGGGTAGAATATGGATTGGTTGGAATCCGACTTGGTTAGTTTTGAACCTCTTGCTATTAATGATCAGGCTATCCACGGCCAGCTAAAGTTTATTCTGTCAGGGCAAGCTTGTTGTACTTCAATCATTTATGGTGAGCATACTTTTATTCGTTGTCGCCCCCTTTGGGACGACATGTTTCGAATGGACAATTTAGTACAGGACTCGGCTTGGTTGGTTGCTGGTGATTTCAATGCCATAAAAGACTCAACTAACCGGGTGGGGGGTTCTACTGCATGGATTCCGTACTTTGATGAATTTAGTCTTTGCTTAGCTCGCACGGATTTGGAAGACCTAAGATATGTCGGCCTTCATTTTACTTGGTCCACATCCTCAAGTGCCAATAGGAAAATGAGGAAGATTGACCGTGTGCTGGTAAATGCCAAGTGGAATATGGACTTTTCTTTTTCTGAGGCTTCCTTTCTCAACCTGGGTATATCTGATCATTCCCCCATGGTGGTTAGAGTCCTTAACCAGGTTTTTAGGAGGAAACCTTTTAAGTTTTTTTTTTTTTTTTTTTTTTTATTTATGGATGAAACACTCGGCTTTTCCATCTATTGTTAAGTAGGTTTGGGAGAGTCCAGTGCAAGGGGTTCCCATGTTCAAACTTATTTGTAAGTTGAAGGCCCTGAAAGGTCGCCTTAAGCAGCTCAATAGAAAGGACTTCTCAGACATTTCAGTGAGGGCTAATGAAGCTAGGAATGCTCTTCGTTGTACCCAAATTGGTCTCCAGCAAGACCTAGACAACTTTACTCTTACAGAACTAGAAAAATCCCAGTGTAGGTTGTTGGTGGATCTGCGAGCTCATGAAGAGTCTTTCTACAGACAAAAATCAAGAGTTAGGTGGCTCCAGGAGGGTGATAGAAACACCAAGTTTTTCCATCACTCAGTTAATAGAAGACAACTTAGGAACAGAATCCTCTCGGTCAAGGATCCTTCGGGTGCTTTGGTCACGAATCCCACTTTGGTGCCTCCTGTTTTTATCTCTTTCTTCAGGGACCTCTTATCTCCACAAGCAGCCCTCTCGAAGCCCTCGCTGCAGGAGTTGAAGGAGTGCATTCGGCGGCCGCTCTCGATGGATCGGGTTGGTTTCCTCTCTACTCCGGTCCTAGACTTTGAGATTCGTGATACTTTATTTTCTCTCGCTCGTGGAAAAGCTCATGGACTTGATGGTTTTACCATTGAGTTTTATAAGTACAACTGGGAGATTGTGGGTCCTTCGGTGGTAGAGGCAGTGAAGGATTTCTTCTCATCAGGTCGGTTGCTTAGAGAGGTAAACAACACGATCTTAACTCTAGTGCCGAAGGTTCCAAACGCTTGTGCTGTCTCAGATTTTCGGCCCATAGCTTGTTGTAACACCATTTACAAAGTCATTACTAAGATTTTGGCTAACCGCCTAGCAGTTGTCTTGAATGACCTGATTAGTCCATCTCAGAATACTTTTATGAAGGGAAGAAGAATCAGGGACAATATTCTCTTAGCCTAGGAATTGTTTGCAGGTTTCCACCTAGAGCCGTATCTACCTAAGTGTGCTATTAAGGTAGATTTCCAGAAGGCCTATGAGACAATAGATTAGGATTTCCTTGAGCTTACCCTCTCAGGTTTTGGCTTCCCAGAGTGGATGATGACTCATCATGGTTTGTATTCGCACTCTTGAGTTTTCCATCTCAATAAATGGTGAGCTCCATGGTTTCTTTTCAAGTGGGCGTGGCCTTTGGCAGGGGGACCTGGTATCTCCATATCTTTTTACCCTCGTAATGGAGATTTTTTCTGGGATCCTAGTGTCTTGCACTTCACATAAGGACTTCAAGTATTTCTGGAGGTGTAAAGTTGTGAAACTATCTCATCTTTTTTTCACTGATGATGTCTTTCTTTTCTGTAAGGCCGATACGGCGTCGGTGACCCTCCTTAAAAGGGGCATTGATATCTTCTCCTCTTGGAGTGGTTTGTTACCTAGCAAGAACAAGAGTGAAGTGTTTCTTGCAGGGGGTTCTAATTACGTTCGAAGGAACATTCTTTTGACGTTTGGCTTCCAAGAAGGTAAGCTTCTGGTATGCTTCCTGGGGGTACCCATTATTTCCAAGAGGCTTGGGAAGGCAGATTGTGTGACTCTTATTGACTAAATCACAGCTAGAGTTCAATCGTGGGCTCAACGGTTTCTTTCCTTCACTGGAAGACTTCAGTTAATCAGGTCGGTGCTTCATTCTATCCAAGCTTTATGGGCTAGTTTTTTTACCCTTCCTTATTCAGTGTTAGATCGTATTGAGTGCATCTTAAGACGTTCCTTTGGAAGGGGCTTACCCTGGGCCGGGGCGGAGCTAAAGTTTTTTGGGAAGATGTTTGTGCTCCTAAGGAGGAGGGTGGACTAGGCATTCAAAGATTGCGAGATTGCAATAAAGCAACCATGGTGAAATATATTTGGATCTTGTTTACTGATAAAGAGTCCTTGTGGTGTCGGTGGATTCACTCCAAATTTTTAAAGGGGGGAAATTTTTGGGTCTCCATCGTTCCTACCGTATGCTCTTGGGCGTGGAGGAAAATCCTGTAGCTGAGGAGGGATTTTAGGTCATACTTTATTTGGGAAGTGGGTGATGGTCGCATTGTTTCTCTATGGTTTGATAACTGGCATAAAGAAGGACCCTTGTGTTCTTTTATTCCAGTTTCTCTTATGGAGGGCTCTGGCCTCTTGAAGCTTGCGACGGTGGCAGACCTCACTTCTCCGGCGGGGCAGGTCTTTAGGTCACTCTTGGAGTGTTGGGATTTTTCCATCCCGGTTCTTACTCGAGTGCCTGACCGGTTCTCTTGGCGTGGTTCCTTTTTTGGTATTTTCTCAGTGGCCTCTGCTTGGGATGCCATAAGAAGCAAAAAGAATCAGGTCCCTTGGGCTAAGTTTATCTGGAATAATGCCATTACTCCCATATGTCAATTCCACCTTTGGTTAATCACCAGGAATTGCCTACCAATGCAGGCTTTCCTCCTACCTTATGGTAGAATTGGCTATGAAGTATGCGCTTTTTGCAATGTCACTCCAGACTCTATTGATCATCTCTTCTTTGTCTATCCCGTCTCGGCGACTCTTGCCTTTTTTTGGGCCAGTAGATGTAATCTTCCTTAGCGTAATAGATCTTGGGCAAAAAATCTCCTTTGGGCTTAGAATTTCTTGATTGGTAAGGATTTCTTCCATTCAATTGATCGGTTCTCTTTTGGAGCCATGTGCTATTTAATTTGGAAGAAAAGAAATAGCATCATTTTCCGAGATGAAACACTTGAGGTTTCCGCTTTGAAAAATCAACTTGTCAAAGTTATTAAAGATAAAGTGTTGAACTTCAACAACGTGCCGGACAACTTTTGTAACAGGCGTCTTCAACGAGGGTGGGGCTTTGACTATTCTGTTTTTGTTGGTGGGCCTGCCCATTCTCCTTAGTGGTGCTTCTTCTGCTAGGGTTGGTCAGTTGGTGATGTTTCCTTTTGGGTTTGCGACCCCATTGCTATGTTGTGCTGCCTTGCTGACATTTGTTTTTTTGGTTTGCTTGGTGGCGGTTTTCTTTTGTTAGCCGGTCTGTTTCGGCTTCCTTGGTTTCGTTGTTTTTGTTTTCTTTTACATCGGCTCCCTTTCACTCTTTTTGCTCTTGCATTATGAGTGAAATTTTTTGGCGCCGGATTTTTGTATAGTTGGCTATTGCTCTATATATTCTTACTTACCAAAAAAAAAAAAAAAAAAAAAAAAAGTTCACAGCAGCATAAAAAATTAACCATTCAGTGACCAACCCTTGACTCTGCCTAAATTAGAACACCATAAAGGTGTTCTAGCATCTTATCTTATATCAACGACTTGACTATAACAGTTTTCACAAAAAGAACCTGGTCGGCGGTGCCCTGAAGCTTTATGCCTCTCGGTGGCTGCCGAACATATCGAGAGCTAGAAATGTAAAGAAGCAAGCCGTGTCCGACTTGGATTCGGACTCTGACAATGAAGAGCTGACATGGAAGGACCGGCTTCTTCTGGAGTCGATAATTAGTTTGCTTCCTGTGGAGAAAGGAGCTGTTTTGTGCAGGGTCTGCTGTAGCTCTTGGAGGCGGCGAACATCTTTAATGCATCTTCTTCTTCAAGAATGGAACTGGCCAAGAGAGAGGGGCTTCGGCCGAACAAAACGGAGCACACCAGAACGGTGGCGTTTCACTGCCTCAAATTCGCCGTCAGCAAGTGACGTCGAGGTATGTACATGAAAAGTTGACACGTTAGACCTTTATCATTGGACGAAAATCAATGAGAACATATATAGGTGGGGACCGAAAGTTGATTTTCATAAGATAAAAAACCGTTTGGACCAAAATTGAAAACTAATCTAAATTTGGTTATTTTGAAGAGAACTGGACCGCAAATTACCAGCAATATTAGGAATTTATCCAAAAAAAAAATTCCAATAAATGAGTAAATTATCATTTTTTTTTCAAATTTGTTAATGACACAATTTAACACGATCACAAAATCTGATTATCATATATAAACACGAATCACCGGTCCTAGTTGTTCCCAATGCAATTCCAATGGCCATTCCGAATGCAAGTCCAATGGTCATTCCAAGGTTTCTATCGCTCATGGCATGATCGACAGATCCAGAATTATTATCACCATGATTGGCAAGGCCAGGTTGACTTTGGCTTGTTGGGCAGGGGGGAGCATGATCACGGCACAGGTTGTTTCCTTCAAAACTCGAATTGGGAAAGGTCGAGAATTGGCCCCCGGGAGGAACCGGCCCAGACAAATTGTTATATGCAACGCTAAACCTAGACAGAAAGTTGAGACGCGCCAACGAGGAAGGTATACTCCCGGACAGATTGTTGTAAGATAGATTGAGAGTCTCTAGGTCAGTCATTTCAGATAAATTGTCTGGAATTGAACCTGATAAGAAGTTATTGCGGAGAACAAAGATATGAACGTCTTTTAAATTCCCGAACTCCGGCCAGATTGATCCGTTGAGAGAGTTACCTCCGAGATCCACAGTCGATGGAAAGCTTGTAAATTGTGTGTACCGGAACACCCCCGAGGTCTTATTCTTCTTCCAGAAGAACGGAAAATCAGGAGAAGGTTCCATGATTGACATATTCCGGTGGATGAGGGCAGGCAATCCGGTTATCTCTTTTGGAATCTCGCCCACGAACGAGTTCTTTGATAAGTCCAGATAAAGGAGAGATTGGAAGTCACCGATCCACGACGGAATCGTTCCACCCAATCTGTTCCAGGACAAATCCAGCAACTGCAAACGGGTGCATCCACGCAACCACTGCGGCATGGAACCCCTCAGCCGACTATTCGCCATGATAAGAACCTTAAGCTTTGGAAAACTCAAACTCGCATGGCCGGGCAATTCTTCATCAAAGTAATTGAGAGTGAGAACCAAAACTGTCAAATTGCTGCAGTGCTGAAGGATCCCGAGTGCAGATGAGACGTTCGATAGGCTCGAATTTGATATCGACAAATAAGCAAGGCTGGAGAAGTTCTTGAAGCTTTGAGGTATCGGGGTTGTGAACTTGTTCCGTGCAAGGTTCACACTCTTCAGCTTCTGGCAATCGGGCAAATTCTCGGGGAAAGGACCCCTGAAGTTGTTGGAACCTAAATCCAGAGACACCAGACCGCTCATCGCCGAACAATTAAGAATTATTGTTCCAGTCAGCGAGTTGTTATTCAAATTGAGAAACTTAAGCGGTGGCAAATTGGACAAGGAAGATGGGATGGAGCCTGCGAATCCATTGGTCTGAGCTATGAAGAACTGCAGCTTCTTCATGTTCTGAAACACATCCGGGATTGACCCCGAGAATTCGTTTGCCGAAATGTCCAGCCGAATTAGTTCTGTCAGATTACCGATCCCGCTGCCAAGCGGCCCTGAAAATGAGTTTTCCTGAACGTTCAATTGGACCAACTGACCCAGAGTGAAGATATCTTCACTGATCCCACCTGTGAGATTATTCGTGGCCAGAGAAAGGTTCTGCATGGAGCCACAATTGCCAAGTCCCGGCGGGATTACGTCAGAGAAATGATTGAGAGCCAGATTAAGCACCTGAATGAGGGTCGAGTTCGTGCAAAGCCACACGGGCAGAGACCCACTGAAAGAATTCTTAGAAATGTTGAAAACGCGGAGGGAGGGCAGATTGGCGCTCTTGGGGACCGGTCCCGAGAATTCATTGTAGCTGAGATCAAGAACCTGCAGATTAGGGAGGTGGAGGAGCGATTCCGGGAGTGTGCTCTCGAGGAGGTTGTGAGAGAGATTGAGGAATCTCAGCTGGTCTAACTTGCCGATCGAGTCCGAGAGGTTGCCCGCATGCATCTTGCTCGCGAGGACCAACTCCACCACCCTGCCCGAACTGGAGGGACCATCGCTCAGGCCGAGAGAAGATGAAGAGTCGCACACCACGCCCAGCCAGTTGCAGCAATTAGCGGGGGCGTTGAGTTCCCAACCTTCGATCGGGGACTCAAAGTTGCTCATCAAGTCTAGCAATGCTTTGGAATCGCTCGAATTGCATACAAGGTCCTCCTGTGAGTGCAAGACCTGCGCTTGGAGGAATAGCCAAGCGACGGCGAGGGCCGCCCACGGCGAATCTCGAACGCCCATATGAAGAAACAGCGCACCCAAAAAGAAAATTCAATGTGATTGATCACAGAAAGGGTGTAGGAAAGTAACCGAGGAAAAGGCTCGTGGACGGATTGATGGAGAGACCCGTCTTGAGAAGGATCAAGATTTATGTATTGCGAGAGAACGTGGGCATGGAACCTTTCTTGCTCAGTGGGAACCAAAAAAGAACGAGGAAACGAGTGGTTCAGTTTACGGAAGTGGGCCAGAGGAAAGGAAGAGCTGCGATTTGACTCCATTTCAACGCGCCCTTCTACTGATATTTATATGTATTCTCTAACTGTAATTAATCATATTATTATATACAAATATATATATATATATATATATATATATATAGGGGAACTCAACCTAGTATGAAAGTAGAAGGAGCCAAGTTTAAATAATTAGGTGTTCCTTTTTTTAGTGGGCATATAGAAAATGTCATCCGGGACAAAATGTAAGTTGATGTAACATAACTTAGGGTGGTCCCATTTCGCTGTACCAACCCCAGGGAAACTTCAAATACAGGTGTACGGAAAGACTTTTGAGGTGCTAAGATCCAAAGTCGAAAGGGAAACAGCCCAGATCGTACGCTAAGGTCCCTAAGCAATCACTTAGTGTAAATTGTTTGTCTAGAAAGGGAATAGCTACTATAAGAAGACATAATCTAAGGGAAAAAAGAAGACATGAGATCAAGTGAGAACTCAAGAAGGTTCTTTCTCCTCAAGAAAGAACCCTTATTTGTCTCCTCTGTTATATGTTTCCTCATTTAGTCTATAATTTAATTTACACGAGGAAAAATATTAAATAAAATTAGAATATTTATATATTAAATAATGCCATCATCTCTTGTCCGGACTTTTCATCCAAGAAGAGCCATTTTCCGATAATCGAATGGGTCACATCTTCCTCCAGTATTCATCATGCTTTGATCGGCCATGTTACTTCACCTGCTCCCTCATTCTCAAGGTTTTGTGGTGGACATCATTCTAAAGGTTGGAACTTGGTCGAGAGCATGATGGACAGTTCTCGTGTGATCAATTGGACTTGCAGTCCTCCTATGATCGGTTCAGTTTGCTATCAAAATCGGCCCCTTATGCCGCACGCTCCTCCAGCTCCTCTGTTTGGCCGTGTGGTGATTCTACACCCTATGCTCCCTCATTCACCCAAGAAGGCATTCACGGATCTAGGACTCATATTCAAGTAAGTTAAAAACAATTTCCTGCCAAAACTGCTTATACTTAAGTCTTGGTTTATATCAACGCTCGACATTTACTTAAGAGATAATCTTTAATCCTATAGTTTGCAGATTCCCAATTCTCCTTTGATGTGTTTGAAAAAACTCTTATCAAGAGGCTTAGTGAAAATGTCAGCTAATCAATGCTTTGAATCAGCAAAGTAAATACCACATCATCATTATCAATATGATTTCAGATGATATAATGTGTGATTTCTATATGCTTTGCTTGTGAATGCATTATGGGATTTTTAGTCAAATTGATTGTACTTGTATTATCACATGTAATGGGCATAATGGAATCTTCTTCACCAAAATCACTTAAATTTGTTGTTTCATCCACAAGAGTTGAGCATGGCAACTTTCATGAGCTATGCACTCAGCTTCGGCAGTTAATAAAGCAATAAAGTTTTGCTTTTTAGAAAACCAAGATATCAACATGCAACAAAGTTTTGCTTTTTAGTCAAATTGATTGTACTTGAAGTGCTCTTTTTATTAATCTTTCATCTTGCAAAGTCAACAGTCACAATATCCAAGAAGAATAAAATCTGAATTCTTAGGCTACCATAATCCTAATTTAGGAAAGATGCCAACTTACTTGATAATCCTTTAACAACGGTTAAATGAGATTCATTGATCTAATTGGACTCTATCACGCATGCAGACACTAAATAATATATTTAGACATGATGCAGTTAAATATAATAGAGATCATTCATGCTTCATAAAGTTTAGGATTGACTGACTTATCTTTCTCATTCTTGTCAAATGTGGTAGGTGGAGATATTGGCATTTTAGTTTTCTTGTAATTTTCCACACCAGACTTCTTGACTAATCCTTTGGAGAAAATATACAATAGTTAGTTAACCCACTTCATCAGCCTACTTGGATTGGCTAGAAAATTGAAAAAGAAAGCCTTCAATTTTAATCTTTTCTATTTTCTAGCCAATCCAAGTTAGAAACAGCCAAAGTTAGAAAACACGTGTCGCCGTTTGAGTGAAGCCACTTAGGCTCGCGTGCACCACATTAGCTGATGACATGGGGGTTATTAATCATTGAATATTTTCTCCTCTTGCATCACTCTAGGGTTTTGTCATTAATCGGACATCTTAGGTAGTGCATGGTAATGCTCCTGTTTCTCCCAATTTATGTTATTTTGTTCCCCGAAATAAAAAAAAAGAATAGAAACATGTTTGGTAAAACATTTGTTCCCGGGAATAATTTCTCTAATTTTTGTTTTCGTATTGTTCCCGGGAACAGTTTTGAGAAGCAAAAAAAAGTTGCTTCTTATTCCCATGAACAATTTCTAGAAGTAAGCTGATTTTCTTTTTAAATTTTCTTTTCTTGCTGTGACCACCATCAACCGCCCGAGCCACCACCCACCGCCACCACTGTCGGTCGCTACTGCTGTCAGCCGCTAGTCGCCGCCACCGCCAGTCGCCGATCGCCGGTCGCCGCCGATCGCCGATCGCCGCCGGTCGCCGATCGCCCGCCTCCCACCACCGCCACTACATCGCCGCCCGCCGCCGCGGTTGCTGGCCATCATTCACCGCCGTCACCCGTTGCTGCCCGTCACGCCGCCATGATCACCGTCGCCGCCCGCCACCCCGCGATCGTGGTAAAGCGGGCCATGGGCGGGCCGGCAACAACAATCCGCCAACAAAAATAAAAAATGAATAAATACAAAAAAGAAATTGTTGCATTACCAAACGTATTTCTATTCTTTTTCTATTTCAAGAGTAGAAATTTTGTGTCGTTACCAAACGGGTTCTTTTACTTATAAATTGTTCCCCGGAGCAGAAATAGAAAAGAACTATTTCTGAGAAAAAAAAAAGACTCTTCCCATTAACAGAAGCGTTGTCATGCGCAGCTTTACTAACCCCCACTTGATTTGTGGCTTTTCCCATTAGAGTCATGGGAATTAGTTGGGTATTGAGGAAATTGCCTAAATTGTTGCCTGAATACATGACGATACTTTTGAGATTTACTTCAACGTTTGAATTCTAACATTTCAATAACCCCTTAGTTTAGCTTCTTACGGAAGGATTTCAGATTTATATATTAGCAAAGAAACGAATGTAAATATTTGCAGATTAAGCGCGCGATACAATATATTCTGATTTGCGACATCGTCAAATGTGAACTATCTACTCACGCTTTGTCTTTAGGTTATTTGGTTCACGAGAATAGTACGATATTTTATCTGCCCAAAATTTCTCTTTATAAGATTGAGTTTTTCTGTAAAAGAATCCCTAGAAAAGGGGATTTATTGCATAATTATAACTTAAAGAGTAATATCATACTTGATAATAAAAATCTTGCAAGGCCCAAGGTCGGCAAGCGCAAGTCTTGCCATAGGCTCAAGCTCACCTTTGGCCAATTGCCGGCTGTCGCCATGGCCGGTGACCGACATAAGATAAAGATAGAGGAAAATAAAATATAAAGAGAAAAATTAAAAATAAAAATAAAAACAAAATTTTGATTTTTTAAAATAAAATAAAATTTAATTAAAAGGGAGTGCATGGAGGAAAGTCAAATCGAATTTTTCATACTCAATAGCGAAAAAAATATTTTCTAATTTATTTTCAAATTTTAATCAATCATAAAAATATAATTATTATTTTTTTAAAAATGAATGTTACATACGGAATCTGAAATTCAAATATGAAAGTGAAACCACGCTCCAAAATCGAAACCAAAATGGGATTGCAACTCCGTATCGTACGGCGAGAAAAGAGCGGCCTGACGACAGGGACTAGACCCATTTTTCCCGGTAAGTTCAAGGTTCAAAAGTGACTACTCTTTTTTATTTGCTTCTTGGGTTTTTATAATCAACTGGAAATATGACTCGGTCCACTTTTACTTATTTTAAGATTATTCATGCATATTAAGATTCTATTTGAGATGCTTGTAAAAAACGACTTATCTTTTTGTCTTTTTCTTTTATCACCAACGATGGAAGAAACTCAAGTTATGATTTTTTTTTTGTTAGTAAGTTCAAGGTTCAAAAGTAATAGCTCTCTTTTGTTTGCTTCTTTGCTCATTATAATAAACTTGAAATATGATGGGATTTTAACTCAGTGCATGTTTTACTTAGTTTTAGATTATTCATGCACATTGAGATTCTACTTAAGATGCTCATGGAAAACAATTTCTCCTTTTTTTTTCTTTTTCTCGTTATCACCAACAATGAAAGAAACTCGAGTTATGGTTTTTCTTTTTCTTTTTTTGGTCAGTAAATTGAAGGTTCAAAAGTTATAACTCTCTTTTGCTTGCTTCTTTGGTCGTTATACTTGGTCCATCTTTTACATAGTTTTAGATTATTTATGCACATTTAGATTCTAGTTGAGATGCTTATGGAAAATGATTTCTCTTTTTTTGTTCTTCTCTTATCATAAGAAACTTGAGTTATGATTTTTTTTTTTTTGTTAACCGAGGAACTGTCGGAGATCACCCTTTGGGGATCACACGACCCTTTAGTACCCGGTAGCATCGTCAGGCCTCGCTGTAAGCCGTTATTTAGACATAAACCTCGGGGAAGGCTAGTCCAGGACCCCAACACCAAGACGCCCCACTTCAGACACTTTAGCAACAAGAGGGTTCAAACTCTTGACGCTGCGATGAGGGAGAAAACTCACATCAATCTTGCTGCCCGTGATTGGATAGTTATGATTTTTCTTTCTTTCTTTCTTTCTTTCTTTTTGTCAGTAAGTTCAAAGCTCAAAAGTAATAACTCTCTTTTGTTTGCTTCTTTGGTCATTATAATCAACTTGAAATATGATGGAATTTTAACTCTATCTACCTTTTACTTAGATTTAGATTATTCATGCATATCAAGATTTTATTTGAGATGCTCGTAGAAAACAACTTCTCATTTTTTTTTCTTTTTCTCTTATCACCAATGATGGAAGAAACTCAAGTTATGGTTTTTCTTTTTTCTTTTTTCCGGTAAGTTAAAGGTTCAAAAGTAATAACTCTCTTTTGTTTGCTTCTTTGGTCATTATAATCGACTTGGAATATGAAGGGATTTTAACTTGGTCCACCTTTTACTTAGTTTTAGACTATTCATGCATATTGAGATTCTATTTGAGATGCTAGTGGAAAATGACTTTTCTGTTTTTCTTTTTCTCATCATCACCAAAACTGGAAGAAACTCAAGTTATCTTATTCATTGATAGATGTCAAAACACTAAGAGTTATATATTAGGGTACATATATGTACTTCTTGTAGTGTATTAGGGATGCAGCATGACCATGTGTTCTAATAGTATCGATCCTTTCCCCGCACTTTGCGCAAAGCATTTGACATAATAATTTGTTGTCAATTTTGTGAATGAACTTCTACCTTGTAATTCCATGAACCCTATTGGTATTTATAATTCAGATAGAGAAACGTTCTTTGTTGCCTTAGCTATATTTTAGAGCTATTGTAATTGTGAGATTTGTTAGACTACTGTCAACTACTATAAAAACTTAATAAAAACTTAAGATGTTATATGAAAGCATGGTTTATTATTTAAACATTCTAACACTATCATGCTTAGTCTAGTCTTTTTTTTTTTTTGGTAAAGAAGTCTAGTCTGTTTTGACTAGTACTAAACGTGAAAATTCAATTGGGAAGGCATATGAGGCTTGAAAAGATTTGGACTTAGGACTTTTAGCTCTGCTATCATATGAGATTTTGTAAGACCACCGACAACTGTTCTAAAATCTTAAGTTGTTAAATAAAGATGTAGTTTATTATTTAAATATTCAAAAACAATAATTTGAGTTAAGGGACTATGTATAATAGAAAAAATGATAACATTACATGGTAGGAAAGGAATTTACAAATGATTTTTTAGCTTAGTTAACCATTGTTCCGAGATCCCTTTACCTTGGGTTAACAAGAAGTAACAGCAAAGGAACAATGCAAGACCTTTCATAAAAGAAACCCATGCTTAAACTCTCTAAATCATCTCAAATGATTTAGAAGGTTTAGAGAACAGAGCAGGTCATTCTTTACAAGTTTCGCCCTGAGCTTAACAAGCTTAAACTCACTAAATCATCTCAAATGGACAAGAATCTTGCCATCTATCCAAAGTATATCCATGATTGTATAAAGGAATAACATATATATGTACATGTATTTGTCATGAATATAAAAAAAAAAAAATACACATCTACTAGTACCTACGTAGCACTGACACGGACATGTGACACGCGATATAACACGACATGACACGTCGACACGTCATTTCTTAAAAATAGAGAATTCCAACACATTCCGACACGTTATATATTAAATATGTTTTTATATATAAATACATAAATAACTAATAATAATAATAGTTTAGAATTAATTTACACGAAAAATATTAAATAATATCATTTATTATTTAATTTGTTACAATAATACATAAAACTTAGAGGAAAAAACCATTGTTTAAAGAAAAATGATGAAATGATATTTTTAAATTTATTTATTTATCATATATAGCATTTTTTTATTACTTCTTTCATAGTAAAAGACTTTTAAAAAAACTAAAACAATTTTAAAAAAAAATTGAAAAAAAAATTGACTCCATGCGTGTATATTTATGGCATTTTTTATCACTTCTTTTTTGCATATTTATATTTTGACCCCTCAGGTATTAGAAATTTTTAAAATTGATCCCATGCATGTCAAAATCGGGTGTTGGAATTCCAGACTCACGTGTTGGAGTGTGTCGAAGATGACCACGTGCAGATTTTTTGACACTCGTTGACCGCGTGTCGGGACATGTCGGATCGTGTCAGAGCATGTCGAGACGTGTTGAAGCGTGTCAGACACATGTCGGAGTGTCGGACACGACACGAAGGCTCTCGAAGAGTGTCCGTGCTACATAGTTTACTATTATGTATAAATGGAGAAATATAAATTACATCGAGGATTCAAAAAATGAAATGTTAAAAGCATAATCAGAAATTAATCATTCAATAACCAGACCTGCTAATTATACCTAAGTTAGAACACCATAAATCTGTTCTTACTTCTTATCTTATACCAACGACTAAATTAAAACACTAAATTCAATATCAGTAGGGATTACTTCTAATATTTTGTGAAGAAGTCTAGGGAAATTGCAAGGACTGAGCCGAAAGAGCGAAGAGGCTCTTTGTTCTCCATGCGTCTGCAATCTACAAATAACAAAGTCTAACGTAAATTTGCAGGCCTCAGGTGTAGGACCATATGTCTAGTTTTCAGATCATACCATGGCCAAGCTAGTCCGTAACCATTGATATATCTGGGTTGATTTTTTAGTTTAACTATTTTGCTTAAACCAAATCTCGTTCTCCAAATTTGCACGACACTCATATATAAACACGTAGATTCACACACACACACACACACACACACACACATTCATAATTTTATGAAATTTGAATAATATTTTGTTGGGAAAGTAAAAAAGTATGTTTTGCTTTTAGTTAAATTTAAACGAACGGTTGACCTAAAAATTCAAAGGATGTGCCTCGAACTTGAATAAGATTTTATGAGGCAACCATCGATAGTTACAAGGTCAGAAGCAAACATGTAGGTAGAATTCGTAAATCAAAATTCTGCACAAGTGACACTAGTGAACATGTAACAGTGATCACATCCAGAAAGATGCTAAAAAGATTATGCATAGGCTTTGTGGCAATCATGTCATTCCTAACAGGTTTTACCCAACTCTTTGGAAAATTGGTAATTCAAAATTCTCGAATTCTTGAATTTCACTATGCACAGTTTTAATTCATCCATTATTTTCTATATTACTAAAAGTTGTCATCTGTTTGCTTTTCAGGATTTCAAATTTCGCGAAGTAGCCAACGTCAAATAGGTTTAGGGTTCTAAATTTCAGAGCATTGCCTGAAATTGCCTAACATTGTCTTTATATAACTGTCCCTTCGCCAACTTGGATGTTGTTGTACAGTTTATTATATGAGCATCGTCTTTTCATGTTATGAAATAACCAACTTACAGACCGTAGATATATGTTAACAATTTTGGTTGTTACATATCTTTTTCATCCTCGACTATAATGTAAGAATCAAGTCTTGGAATATTCTTTCTTCGGTAACAGGGCACTCATAGAAAAACATTTATTTGATTTCTCTCCCCGTCATTGAATCGACCGCCGATTTCTTTCTGGTATTTTACATGGTTTATGAAATTGATGGGGGGATACTTTATAAAGACATGAATGGACAAAATTTCTCGACGAGAAAAGTCAAAGAAAAATAGTTGGACTCTGGAACAGCTTGATAGAGAATGCCTGGAAGTACACGGACTTCGAGGGAGATTTCCGTGTCCACATTGGGATTTTCAATCTTTCAATTAACCATATCATATTTTCTCGAGAACAACCGGGTATCATCTAATCATTTTTTTTCTTTTTCTTCAAGGACGTATCGCATTTGATTATACAGAAAGAGAAAGAAAGTACAAGAAAAATAAACTGAATTTTCTGCCGTTCTATATCCAACTAGGTTGCACAGACACGTTACACATGCTTCCGTGTCGTGTCCGACACGTTAACACACTTGGATACGCTCAGACACGTGTTGACTGCATGTTGGATTTGTCGACACGTGATCAACTTTTGTCGACACGTTTCGACACCCGTGTCCGAAAGACAATGGAGGGTGAGAGGGTGGAGGCGAGGGCGAAGAAGCAGAGATGAGCCGCAAGCAATAGCGAGCCTGCGACGGCAAGAGACAACTAGAGAAAGAGCGAAGACCGAGGCGAGGGCGGCCACTTTGTGATGCTGTGATGGATCGGCGACGAGGCTGTAGCTGCGAGAGAGGAAGGGCTGGAGGCAAGGCGGTGAACTGCTAGGGTTTTGAGAAGGAAAATAAAAGAATAAAAAAAGGACTCAGCGACGTTGACGTGTTGGAGAGGGAGGGGGAAGTGACAGGAGGGAGGGGTTAGTGCCAAGTGGTGGGGGAGAGAAAAAAATGAAAAAAATTTTGTGGTGAGAAGAAGAGACGAGGGAAAAAAGGGAGTTCGGGAGGGGGGTTGGGGGTGCACCCCCTAAGGGGACTTTTTATTTAATCGAAAAAATTATTAAATGAAATTAATGTAATTTCGAAAAATAAAAGTAATGTATGTTGAATGATTAGTGTAAATTCATTGAACCATCAAATTAATTAAAAATAAAAATATTCATTTAATATACAACGTATCCCAGCGTGTCAGAATTTTCTATTTTTAAAAAATGACATGTCGACGTGTTGTATCGTATCGCGTTGCGTGTTCGTGTTGCGTGTCTGTGTCGCATGTCGGTGCAACTTAAGTATCCAATAACAATCTAAGTAGAACCAACACGTGACATGGACACGCAACATAACACGACACGACACGCCGACACATCATTTTTCAAAAATAAATAAGTCCGACATATTGGGACATATTATATATTAAATGAATATTTTTTTTATTTTTAATTAATTTGATTAGAATTCACGAATAAATAAATAATAAAAAAGAGCTTATAATGAATTTACACTAATAATATTAATAAATCTATTTATAAGAGATTCGAAATATATATTTATACTTAATGTGTACCCATATTTGAAAACATGTTTCTAACTTTAATAAAAATTATTAATGAAACTAACAACTAATAGAATCAATTTATTTATATAAATCTATTATATTCTATAACGATTAAAATTTATTATTGTTTAATATTCAGTATTTTAATTTTTCTAACAAAAAGAAGTCATTACCCCCTCCCAAAAAAAAAAAAAAAAAGATTGCCGCCCCCAAACCCCTCTCCCGCACACACCAAAACCCCCAATACAAAAACCGCCATCCCCAAAACTCCCTCCCCTAGACACAAAAACCCCCTCACAAAAACTGCCATCCCTCCAAAACCCCCTCACAGAAACCGTCATCCCCACAAAACCCCCTCCCCCACACACAAAAACCGCCATCCCACCACTAGGGGTGATCAGGTCCAGGGTGGGTAGGGTCTAAATCTAGATCCTGTACCCGACCCTGTTATAACCAATTCATCTTTTCTGGATCCTAAACCCGACCCTATTTGTATTGGACCCTGTATCCGACCCATCTTGTTTTTTTGATATGGTTCCAAGGTCAACTTTATTTTCGCTAAAATCTATTTTGCAATCTCCCGATATCCTATACGACTTCGAATTTTATATTAATATGCAAGAAAATAATGTAATCCTCCTAATTTGTATTGAAACATTAAGCATTTGTAATAAATAAATACATGAACTTTTTGATTAAATGAAAAATTAAAAATCCACAAGACTAATTATAATAAATAAAATCATAAGGCAAAGACTTAGCAACAAACATAGTCTAATATTAGTTTTATTCCCATAATTACTACATGAAACTACTTATTTATACAAAAATAACTCATCTTACAAAAGATAAATTAGATAAGCCAATCTATGTGATACACAATAATTTGGCGGCGATAAACACCATCCGTCCATCGGACGGTGCGAGAGAGAGTCAGTGAGGGAGAAAAGCAAGTGAGGAAGAGAAATGACTAAGGAAGAGTGTCGTGAACGTCATGTGATTATTGGAGTAAAAATAGAAATCGGGAGAAAAAAGGGTTTTGCACCTCTACTTCAAAACCGGTCCAAGAACCAGTTTCTGAGTGGGTAATCACTCGAAACTTATTCCCGGACCAGTTTAAACCGGTTTTGAATTTTGGGAATCGATTCGCAGACCAGTTTCAATGGGAACCAGTTCCCGACCCTAGTTTCCAGATGGGCCGATCCGAGAACCGGGTATATTTGATTTGGTTGCACACCCTACCCACCACACCACCAAAACCCCCCCCTTCCGCCCCGGTTTCTCCCCTCGTTTCTTTTCCCCATCACCCATCAAGGCTGTCATTTCCCTTAAAAATTAAATCATCCCCTTAGCCATCCCTCCACACCAGAATCCCCATTTTAATTTTTTTTTTTATCTACTCTTTTTGTTAAAAGTTAAAACCCTCCTCCGCAGCCTCCTCTTCCTCCTCCTCATCCATGTCTCTTCATCTTGATCTCTACTCTCTCTCGATCACCTCGTCGCAATCACTTGCCGTCGCGCCTGCGGCCCTCCCTCCTTCACAGCCGCAACCGCAGCCTCCCTCCTTTGCAGCCACAGCCGCAGTCATAGCCTTCGATTCTCCAACGTCCATTGCGCCGCAGCCCTCCTCCTTGCAATTGTGGCCACGCTGTCGCCTCTGCGCCTCGCCTCTGCTCTCTTGCCCTTGCATTCACCTTCCATCGCCTTCTTTAATAATTTTCTCTACCTTCGCACTTGCAGACCCACCCTTGAAGCCACCATGCTTCTCATAATTTTCGGACACGCGAGTCTAAGCGTGCCGGAAAAAGTTGACTACGTCACGTTGACCGCGTCCGAACGTGTCCAAACGTGTATGAGCGTGTCCAAGCGTATTGAGGTATCCAACATGACATGGAAGCTCCTAGAACATGTTCGTGCATCATAGAATTAACAACAATGGATCATAAAATAAAATAAAAATTCACATTTATGTTTTTGCCCATTCAATTACAAAAATTGTCTATAACATCATAAAATAAAATAAAAAAATCACAGTATTTTGTACTTAGTTACAATGGTATGGGCGTAGCCAAATGTGAGACCTAAAGACAAACCTCTTTTTTTTTTTTTAATTAACGACATTAGTCGATATTAAGCGACATCTCGTACTAGGAACCCCAAGGCGTGAAAAAATATGGATTTTTAATTTTACAGATTAATGAAAAGGGTAAAAATTCACCGACAATAAAAAGTGATGGGATTTTACTTGGTCAAATTAGGAAAATGTGCTTCCCACAGTGAGATTCGTAGGAGTATCATCGCATATTTGTTGAAACTAAAATATGATCAACTAATTTTAGTTGACAAGAGTTCCAATCCTCAGGAGTTAAGGTCGGTCGATGAAACCCTCGGCAGAGCTGTTGAGAACAAGCACCAACAAACGGTGGCTAATTGTAGAAGCAGATGATCGACGCATGCAAAGAAGAAATGAAAGTTTGTCAACACATGTAATTGCCATGCTTGGGTCCATCAAGGCCAAGACTACATCTCTAACGCTTGAGCATGAGTCCATCGAAAGCGAACCTAGGTCCATTAAGACTAGGCTCAAGACCCCAATTCTCAGGCCTAGATCCAAGCCTTAGGGGCCTAAGCGTGGATTCATCAAGGTTGGGCCTAAACCCCTTGAGCACTATGCCCCACCACCCAAGCCCCTATCCATAAAAGTCAAGCTTGGGCCCCTAACGCTCAAGTTCTAGTTCCCAACACTCAGGCTCAAGTCTATAAAGGCTGTGCATGAGTTGTTAGCACTTGGACTAGGGTCCTTGATTAATGAAACCTTTGTTCTTATAAATTATTTTTGAAAATATAGTTTTCAAAATAAATTAATTTTAACTATCTTCTAAAAATCAAAATTTTAATTAATTTTTTCTTTATTTTCTTTGTTTTTTTAAAAATTTTTGTTTCTTCCTCGACCGTCTTTGTAGCGCAAGAATCGGTAACGACCAAAGGCAAGAGACGAGCTCACGACCTCGGGCAAGCTCAACCTCGCCGATCTAGTGAGACTCGAGCTCGAAAGCCAAGGTGGAGCCTTGTCCGAGGCCGCAATGCTCGGCTTGGCTCGCCAGACTTTGGCAAGCTCAAGGCTCACTTGTAGTGAGGTGCTTGATGGCTGTCATCATGGCCGGCCATTGGCTGAACAAGAAGAAAAAACAAAAGTATATAATAAAAAAAAACATTATTATTAAAAGTAGTGCACAAAGGAAAATTAAATGAGATTTTTCCTACCAATCGGAGAAAAATATTTTTTAACTCATTTTCAAGTTTCAACCGAACATTGAAAAATATTATAATTTCCCTAAAAAATGGCTACTTGGAAAACGTTTTCCAAAATTGTTATATTTTTCACGAAACAAATAGAGCCTAATAGTCTTTAAATTTTGGCTCAATATATAATGTCATCCATAAATTTCTAATTTGATCAATATGGTCTTTGAACCATTCCTATATATTCAATGATCCCTAAATTATCAATTTATTTAATCAAATCCCTCAACTTTCATGATAAAGTCAAATCAATCATTTCGTACAATTTACAAGTTGTCATAATTACACTATTGCCTATATTTTGTAATATCTTTTCATTTCAATCATTTTCCTACCAAAAAAAAGTTAATATTTTTAATTATATTTTTACCTTTCTGGTCTTTATCAATATTTTGATTGTTCCACTTAAGTAAATTTTAGCTTATGATACATATGATAGTAAACTATAAATTATTTAGAATTGTATTGGTTGATATTCGAGCTATTTTATGTCTAAGTATCATCATTAATACATTTAAGAATGATATTAATTTAATATTAATCTAAATATGGTTAATTATTTTTCAAATTGGTAAAATATTCAATGATCTAAATCTTGTTCCTAATTTGTTCAATCAATTTATTTGTAGATGCTCATACTTATATAAATCAAAATATTGTTCCTTTTTATTAGATTGATAATATTCAATCTCAATCTCGTTATGTCGCGACCTACCCCTCGATACGGAGGGATACATAGATTTTGAGGTATTACCTAAAGGACGGACCGATGACCCACTCTCTCAAGTCTATACTTCTCACAACGTTGGATATTCAAATTGATACTATGAGAATTATCTAATATGGAATGACCACTAGCCTAGTGGGATCAAGTAAAAACCAAATGAAGCATAAGAGCATACTTCGTTCCTTACACAACCAGAGAATCTAGAGTCAATGACTTGATTACACTAATTAATTAATTAGTGCCCTTCGGATACTTGTTTTGTCAAGCAATATGGATTGATATTAAGCTTATCTACTAGTATGTGAGGTGATCATGCGTATGTGCAGCCATTAAAATAATAATCAACAACCGAAGAAGTATTAAATAAATTGCAAGGCAAAGTGAGCATTTAATGCTAATAAAAAGGTAAATTTTAATTGTAACTAGACTAAAGGGAAGCCAAAATCAATGTATCAATATTGTGCAACCAAGGACAATTATCTTTAAGAATAATCAAAACCCTAAAGTAAATTCATAAAGGCTTGTTCAATTTTTTAACACAATTTTAGAGAGCAAAAGGCTTCTACTTTTTAAGTGAAAATTACACAAAAACTATATGCTTTTCCCTAGTTTTTTAGAAAAAACCAAAACTTTTTTTGAATTTTTTTTAAAGATTTTTATTTTTAATTTCTAATCAAAATACTTTTTTAGATCCGAAAATGGGACCCGGGTCGAGTCTTCGGATCTAGTCTGGGCCAAGACCGACCCGAGTCCGCTGGCCTGGGTCACGCCTCCCAGGCCCTCACCCGAAGTGCGCTCACTACATTGAGCCCAATCTGTCCAACTTAACAAAAAAATAACAAATGAACAGATCAATCCAAATGGCACCAACCATACCAAGCCCAGATTCTTCTAACTCACATCAAGCCCAAGCCTGCTCAAATATAGCCCCAAGCCCGACACGATTACATTAGAAATGAATTTAACCAAGCCCACCCGAAGAGCTAAGTTTCCTCTTTCTCTAGTCCACGTTCCCAGAACCTAAACTTCTTCGCAACATCAATTCCCGCATATCAAACTCTCAAGCTCTCTTCCCTTTTTATTTCAACATTAAGGCTTGCAAAACACCAAGGAAGACCTCATTTGTGAACAAAGATACCAAGACATCATGCGAACATTCACTGTTATCTACTGCGACAACTCAGAAACCAACAGTCTCTATCTTGAGTGAATCCTAACTCCGGCGACACTAGATCTTCATCTCCGATCAGATCTAACACCACCGGACCATCACTCACCACCACCTTGGCTCGCCACCGAAAAACCAGATTCGCTTCCAACGTATACCATAACGCAAGCCACTTACCATGTTCAATGAAAGAGAGACAGCATATATCAAACAAAGCACAAGGCAGTGACTTCACTATCCATGAAAATCAAGTTTAACAGCTAGTGACCGAACGAGCCGCATCAAGACGCACCTTCGGATCCGAACAAAAACAGAAGTCATTTCTTAAACACGTCTGAGAAAGATTTCATCGAGCAAGTCTCACGTGTTCGACTAAAAGAGACAAGGAATATCGATGAACCCACACTTTAGTGTCGAGTTGGTCCTACATCAATCAGAGAGGACATCTCAAGTCGACGAAAATATTTTAAACAGGTCCACGATATGCTTCCATAGAAATAATTCAGCCTTGGGTCTCGTTTTTAGGACAACACCAACTGAGGCATTCTATCATACATTTGGGGCGCGCCAAATGAAAGGCAGCCACAGACAAGAATAAGACTCGAAACTAGATCAAAGCTCAACGCGAATGGCAGGGAATGCTTAACATCAATAAAGGGCAACATAGCGACCTCGAAACGCACGCCCCGACTCAGAAACTCATGCAAAAGATGTGAGGGGACAGGGCAAACGCAGGGCACAAAAAGGGTCAGCGGAGGGTCCCTACCCTGCTCGGGGGCGGCGAACGGCGAGCGAGATCGATAGATCGGACTACGTCCGGTCAACCCCGCACGCCTCCGAACCGGGATCCTCGAGAAATCAAAGCAACTCGAAACAAATCAAAAAGAAACGCATAGAACCTACCGTGGGGAGAGACGCGTTGGCAAGGGTCGGCGGCCGAGGTCCAAGCGCAGTGGCTGCCGGACGAGGCCCTTCACTCACGGCCTCACTCTTCATTCTCTGCTTCTCGCTCTCTATCTCACTTGCTCTCTCTCAGTGTTGGTTGCTCACCGAAGAAACCCCCTCGCAACAGCTTGCTCCTCTCTTGCTTTTAAGCTCCGGCGCGCATGCCTCCTGCCGTGCCAGCTGCTGCTCCGGGCCTGGCCCCGACCACCAACTCCCGGTCGACGCTCTGCCCTCTGTCTTGTTGCCTCTGCTCCGCGGCCGTCGTCCTTCTCTGGCCCGTTGTCCGTCTCTTTTTACCAGCGTGAGGGAAGAGGAAGGAAGGAAGCAGTGGAGGAGGTCGGACCGGAGGTAGAAATAAAAGAGAGGAGGCTGGGCCGGGCCCAGGCAAAAAGACATGGAAGAAGAAGAAAAGAAAGAAGGTTGGGCCGGCCTAGACCCGGCCCGTTATCGCTATCTTTTTCTTTTTAATTTTTTTTAAATCACAGTTCTTTTGATTATTTTTCTTTTTTTTTAAAAAAAAAGGCTCCATTATTATTAATGCAAGTACTTATAATCCCATGTAATTTAATGAAAATTATTTTTGTTAAGGGTTAAAAATCAATTCCTAATTTTCTATGCAATTAACAAACTATTAAATGGATTGGCAAAATGTGGGTACCAACATGTTCCTGATTTGTTGGATTGACAATTTTCATTCTTTTTGTGTTTGTTGTTTTCATAAAAATAACAAACCAGATTTAGAATAATATAAGTACGTATATCTATAGTTCAATAAATATCATTCATAGATGTACTTATGAAATCACTTAGATATAAAATAGTTGGAATATCAATTCCACATGACTTTAACTCATGTTCTACGTCTATTATAAGTTGAGTTTACTTAAATGGAACTAATGTAATATTTATAAGGACCCAAAAGGTAAAAGGATAAGGGTAAATACCACCAAAAGCCTCAAACTATGTTCATTGTGACATAAGTTCCCTAAACTTTTACATCACCAAAACCCTAAACTACGTCATTGAGACACAAATACTCCTAACTTTTTTTGTGTCGTCGAAAAATCCAAACTTATATATAGACGTGTGTGTGTGTGTGTGTGTGTGCGCGCGCGTGCGTGTGTGTGACACATATATCATTTATTCCAGTTCCATCTATAGTATATTTGTCACACTAGTATAAATTTGAACTTTTTCATGACCCAAAAAAAAAAAAAAAGTTTGAGGTTTTATGTCACAATGAGAAAGTTTTAAGTTTTTGGTAAAACAAATAAAGTTTGAGGTCTTTGTATCACAATAAGCATAGTTTAGAGTTTTTTTTTTTTTTTTTTTTTGTATTATCCCAAAAGATAATGAAATGATAACATTTTTTTTTATTGATCTAGTAATGACTGAAATGGGATTATTTACTTAAATAAGTTCAATAACGTAATTAGAAAAATCATTGATAGTACTCAACACTTGATTTAACTTCATTGAAAAGTTAAGGGGCTATATTGAACACATCAAAAGTTTAACTACTATATTAAATATTCAGGAATAGTTCAAACACTACATTGAATCAATTAGGCCTAATTCCTTAAAGGTCCTGTTCTTTTATTTTTCTATTCTTTTGTTACTTGAAATAAGAAAAATAAAAACAGAAATTCATTTGGTAATGTCAATTAATTTTTCTATTCACCGGAATATTAAAGTGGCGAGTAGATTTGGAATGAAAATAAGAAATAGAAAAAAGTAGTTTATTGTTTTCAAGAACAATTTCTATAAATAATTTTTTTTTTCTTTTCTTCTTTCTTACCGTTGCTTGCCGCCTGCCACCCACCGCTGACCTTTTAGCCATCGCTTCGACCATCGGCTGATGGCAGTGGCAAGGAAGAATAAGAAAAGAAAAAAGAAAAAAAATCTTAATTTTTTTAAATTAAAAGATATTATACATTACAAAAAAAATTGCAGATTGTACCAAACCCATTCCTATTTTTTTTTTTTCCATTCCAAGAATAGAATTTTGTGTGGTAACCAAAGGCATTTTTTACTCAAAAATTATTTTGGGGAATAGAAATAGAAAAATATTATTTCTAAAAATAAAATTATTCATTAGAACATAAGCATTACCAACCGAACCTTAAAGTTCCATGGTGACATTGCACCTTGGATTTATGGACTTTCGTGTCATTTCCTCTTCTAATAAACTAGTAAATTACATACTTGACTTAACGCGCGCATAAAATCTGATGATCTCACACAAACATAAATCAACGATTCTAGTTGTTCCCAATGCAATTCCAATAGCCATTCCGAATGCAACTCCAATGGTCATCCCAAGGCTTATATCGCTCATGGCATGATCCGCGGATCCAGAATGATTTTGACTTTGACTGACGGATCCAGGATGACTTTGACTCCCTGCATGGGGAGGATCATTATCATCCCACAGTTTGGTTCCTTCAAAGCTCGAACTGGGGAAAGTTGAGAATTGGCCCCCTTAAGGAATTGGCCCGGACAAATTGTTATATGCAACGCCGAACTCGGACAGAAAGGTGAGATGCACTAACGAAGAAGGTATACTTCCGGACAGATTGTTGTAAGACAAATCGAGGGTCTCTAAGTTAGTCATTCCGGATAAACTGGCAGGAATCGAACCTGATAAGAAGTTACGGCTGAGATCCAAGATATGGACATTTTTTAGATTCCCGAACTCGGGCCAGATTGATCCGTTAAGAGCGTTGTATCCGAGATTCACAGTTGGTGGAAAGCTTGTAACTCGATTGTACTGGAGCCCCCTCGCGCTCACATTCCTCTTCATGAAGACCTGCAAATCTGGAGAAGCTATTGACAGATTTCTGTCGATGAGGCCAGACAATCTGGTAATCTCTTTTGGGATCTCGCCCACGAACGAATTTTTTGATAAGTCCAAATAAATGAGAGATTGGAGGTCGCCGATCCACGATGGGATCATTCCACCCAATCTGTTCCAGGACAAATCCAGCAACTGCAAACGGGTGCATCCACGCACCCACTCGGGCATGGAACCCGTCAGTCGACTATTATCCATGATGAGAACCTTAAGATTCGGAAAACTCAAACTCGCATCGCCAGGCAATTCTTCGGCAAAGTAATTCAGAGTGAGAACCAAAACTGTCAAATTCTCGCAGTGCTGAAGGATCCCGAGTGCAGATGAGACGTTTGATAGGCTCGAATTCGAGACTGACAGGTAAAAAAGGCTGGAGAAGTTCTTGAAGCTTGGAGGTATCGGGGTTGTGAACTTGCTCCGTGCAAGGTTCACATTTTCCAGCTTCTGGCAATTGGGTAAATCCTCAGGGAAAGGACCACTGAAATTGTTGGACCCTAAATCCAGAGACACCAGACTGCTCAATGCCGAACAATTGAGAGCTATCGTACCGGTCAGTGAGTTGTTCCTCAAATTGAGAAACGTAAGCGATGGTGAATTGGACAAGGACGGTGGGATGGAGCCTGTGAAGCCATTGGTCTGAGCTATGAAGTACTGCAGCTTCTTCATGTTCTGAAACATATCCGGGACTGGCCCCAAGAATTCGTTTGTCGAAATGTCCAGCCGAACCAGTGCCGTGAGATTACCTATCCTGCTGCTGAGCTGCCCTGAAAAGGAATTTTCTTTAAGGCTCAGTTGGACCAACTGACCCAGAGTGAAGATATCTTCACTGATCCCACCATTGAGATTATTCGTGGCCACATAAAGGTTCTGCAAGGAGCCACAGTTGCCGAGTCCCGACGAAATAACGCCAGAGAAATAATTGACAGCCAGATTAAGCACCTGAATGCCGGTCGAGTTCGTGCAAATCCACACGGGGAGAGACTCATTGAAAGAGTTCTCAGAGATGTTGAAAACGCGGAGCGAGTGCAAATTGGCGTTCGTGGGCACCGGTCCGAAGAATTCATTGTAGCTGAGATCGAGGACCTGCAATTTAGGGAGGCGGAGGAGCGACTCGGGGAGTGTGCTCTTGAGGAGGTTGTGAGAGAGATTGAGGAATCTCAGCTGGTCCAACCGGCCGAGCGAGTCTGAGAGCCTGCCCGCGAGCTTCTTGCTCGCGAGGGCCAACTCCACCACTCTGCCCGAACCGGTGGAGCCGTCGCACAACACACCCGCCCAGTTGCAGCAATTGGCGGACACGTTGGGCCCCCAACCTTGGACTGGGGACTCGAAGTTGCTCATCAAATCTACCAATGCCTGGGAATCGCTCGAATTGCACTCAGGGACCCCTTGAGAGCGCAGGACGCGCGCCTGGATGCATAGCCAAGAGACGGCGACGACCACCCACAGCGAAGCCCGGACACCCATATGAAAAAAACAGAGCACCCAAGAAAGCAACCCCAGTACGACAAATCGCAGAGGCGGTACGAGAGAGTAAAAGAAGAAAAAGGGTCGTAGGGATATCAAGTGATGGAGAGACCCATCTCGAGAAGGATCAAGATTTGCCAACTGCAAGAGCGTGAGAGCATGGAGAAGAGAGAGACAGAGAGAGATGATGAAGAGAAGGGGAAGAGGGGAAGAAGAGGAGGCAAAGGAAGATCAGAGTGGTGGTGGTGGTGGTGGTGGTGCCTCTTGGGCGTCCCTCTTTTTTGCTCTCCCGCTTGCGTCACTGCGGACCAAAGAGAGAAGAATAAAGAAAAAAGAGGGGGGTTGCGGCGAGGCAGCGGTGGGCGCGAGCAAGAGAGAGATAGAGAGATTGCGGTTTGACTTCAACGCGCTTGTTGGGTCTGAATACCGACTCAATCGCTGCTCCTCCTCCACACTTCCGAACACGGAAAGAGATAGAGAGAGAGAGAGGTTGCGAGTGCGGAGATGGAGGAAGCGGAGATGGACAGAGCTGATCAGGTGGCGCTCAACAGGGAAGAAGAAGGAGGAGGAAGGGCAACCGGTGGGAAACAGGAAAATTGTGTAAAGAATCCTAAACTTATCGCACTTTTGCTAATTCAGTCCTAAACCTTTTAACTTTACTAAATGAATTATAAACCTTTTCGATTTTTATTAATTTAGTCCATCTGGCCAATTTTTGGCCGAAAATGCTGACGTGGACGACGTAGGACTGCCGACGCTGATGTGAATAATTTTTAATATTGAATTTTTATTTTTTATTATTTTTTTCTATTTTTCCCCCTTTTTCTTTCTTTCTTTTTCTTTTTGGCTTTCTTGGCCTTTTTTGCTGGTGGCCGGCCACCGCCACTAACCACAACCAGCCAATTGGCCTCGCCCGCCACAAGCGAGGCCCGGCCGGGTGAGGACGAGCCACGACTAGGGAGCTCTCGCCTAGGCCAGGAAATGGGGCAAACCATCCTTGACGAGCACACTTTAAACCCCAAACTGAAAATTCTCTAAAAAATCTCCAAACGGATACGAAGAATCTAGGATTCCGCAATCCGTTACAACTCATTCTAGCACGGAGCAATGGTCACGTGAAAAAAAAAAAAAAAAGCAGCAACAAATCCCCAACAAAGACATTTGCTAGTAATTCAAGATATTGTATGAAAGGACAATATCCGCCTACCCATCTAGAACTAAAACATAGGAGGACTATCTGCAGTGCAAGGACCGACCCGAAAGAGAGGAGTAGGCTCTCTATGTTTTTCTCCCATGCGTTTTTGAAGTCCAACCGAATAAACTACCGAAGTTTGCTTTCTTTCTAATTGTTGGGAATGTCGGATTCCCAAAAACCGGATTTAACACTAAATCGAACCCTTAAAACGAATGCGGAAGACAAGCCCAGAAAAATCACATATCACCGATCCTAAAGCACACCACGAATTCGAGCGTACCTTGTTAGCCACAGATTAAACACCAATGCTGAAGATCGAGGAAGAAATTCTGATCCCGTTCAATCCAATGACGTCGATTAGCCTTGAAGGGAAGATGGCGTTGCCGTTTGCGCTCGTTTTTCTTTTTGAGGGAGAGAGGGAGAGAAAGCGTACATTCTTATGCCAAAAGGTATGTTCTCCCTCTCTCTCCTCCCTTATATACGTTCCCTCCAAATAGGAATCGTGCCCCTTCGTGCCCCTTCATCCATGGGCCCTAATCTTGTGGGTTGGGCTTTTAGGCTCAACATGGGCGGACGGGCCTTAAGCCCATTACATAAAACCATCATCTCCCACTCGCATATGGTGGGCCGAACAGGATTCTCTTTACTTGTCTTCAACATTCATACAGGTGAATAATCCGTGCGACTAGTATACTTTGAGAGCTCGTTGCTATACATCTGTTAGGAATATATAGCAGCTCATAATGGGCATCACATCCTGAGTAGATTTAGTATGCAGTATCCTAGATTGATCTTCCTCTTTCCTTCAAATTCTCAATTTCAGTTCAGCTTGCTTTTCTAAAAATGTCCCATTAGATCGAATCAACTCATGACCATTGGCAACATCCTAAGATAGCAAACACTAAATAGAAATCTTGAGAATAAGTAAGAGTCATGAGGGGACTAAAAAATTGAGGAACTCTTTTCCTCAAGAGTCTCACATGACATAAAAGTTGAAATCAGACTTTTGCCTCCCTCATTGGTCGTCTCATGCATACGTAGTATGAGATACGTATTACGGTATTAACTCATTTCCCATTGAGCGTATGTGTACACCTTCAATACCATACGGATGATAGTTCAGACATACCCATTGTCTAACTTGAGTTCACGTATCTACTTATTCACAAAATTCATTAGAACTCACATCTGGCATCTTAGACATATAAAGTAAAATATGTGGGATATTTTACTTTCGGACATCGTAAGTATAGATAATAAGTTTAAAAATAGTCTCATCTTTATTTATCACACAGTAAATAGATGCGATTACCCGTGTGAGTGGGCTAATCTTTTATCTGTCCAACATACTTTCTCAACTTAAAATAATGCACTGAGCATTAAGATGCATAAAGATCAAATAAAGATTCATAGGCATTAATGATGAAAACACAAATTCATCAAATTGTGAACACTTAGGGAAATTATAATATTCAGTACATCAGCCTCTACGCAATCCTAGAGATTTCATATGGCCACAAAACACATCTCTAAGTATTGGCTTTGTCATAGGATCTGCTACCATTTTATGCGTAGTATGTACTCTAAGTTTACATCTTTTCGTGCAATCATATCCTTGACAAAAGTTATACTTGATATCTATATGTTTGGTATTGCCATGATATTTTGGATCTTTGGTTTACACTTTTGCTGCTTGGCTATCACAGTTAACCAATAACGAATCTGTAGCACTTCCAATAACACCTAAATGACCCAAAAAATCTCTTAAGCCAAACACTTTCTTATACTGCTGCTGATAATGCCACAAACTCAATTTCCATCGTGGACAAGGCTATACATGTTTGTTTCTTACCGCTCCAACATATGGTGCCATTATTCAGTAAGAAAATAAACCTAGAGACAGATTTTCTTTCATCTAAATCTCCTCCCCAATCAGCATCAGAATAGCCTTAGAGTCGCAGATCCTTTTCTTAATAACTCAGCGTATAATCAGCAGTCCCCTTTAGATACCTCAGTATTCTCTTAACGGCTTTCCATTGTGCTGGACCTGAATTGGATTGGTATCTACTCACCATTCCAACTGCAAAACATATGTCAAGTCTTGTACACATCATAGAGTACATCAAGCTCTCAACAGCACTAGCATAAGGAACATGTTTCATTTGTTCCTTCTCTTGTGGAGTCCTTGGACATAGTCTATGGCTCAATCCTTCACCTTTTGCAATAGAAGTGTCTATGGGTTTACAATCTTGCATACGAAATCGTTCAAGAATCTTATTTATATATGTTTCTTGCGAAAGAGACAACGATCTCTTCGAACGATCTCTTGAAATCTTAACTCCAAGAATGTATGCAACCTCACCCATATCCTTCATCTCAAAGTTGGAAGACAACCAACTCTTGACAGTATTAACAGACTCCATATTGCTTCCGGCAATTAGTATATCATCAACATATAATGATATGATCACAAATTGATCTTTGGATCTTTTGATATATACACAATGATCCTCATCTATTATTATAAAGTCATATGCTATTATGGCATTATGAAAACGTATATACCATTGTCTTGACGACTGTTTAATGCCATCTATCGACCTTAAAAGCCGATATACCTTTTTTTCTTGGCCTTTCACTATGAAACCAGCAGGTTGTTCCATATATATTTCTTCATCTAATTCTCTATTGAGGAAAGCAGTCTTTATATCCATTTGATGTAACTCAAGATCCATACTAGCCACTATTGCCAGAATAATGCGAATCGAGATAAATCTCACTATAGGAGAAAATGTTTCCTCATAATCAATTCCTTCCTGTTGATTATACCCCTTCGCTACAAGGCGAGCCTTATGCCTTTCTATAGAACTATCAGCTTTTCGCTTTATTTTGAGAACCCACTCGTTCCCAATATATTTGCGTCCTTTTGGAAGATCAACCAGTTCCCAGACTTGGTTTGATTTCATTGACTCCATTTCCTCTTCCATTGCATGAATCTATTTTTCCTTATTAGGGCAATTCAGAGCCTCATTAAAATTTTTTGGCTCATCCTCATCTAGTGGAGCAACCATAAAAGTTTCCCCTTCCGTCAAAACGTCGATGGGGAATACTTTGGCGACTTGTTCGCCGTATGGGAGATTGTACACTTAGCACATCATTCCTAATTATGCTCTCACTAGGATTAGATAATGATGACGTCGTCTCATCATGTGGTTGCAATTGAGAATGAATTGAATTCAATTCATCACTTCTCATATTACTCCCATTTGGACGAACTCCACTAATATCATTATCTTGATCCAAGGTTTCAAATAGGAAATAATCTTCACCTATTTCGCCGTTCTTAGGAAATTCATCCTTTAAGAATGTGACATCCCGTGATTCAAATTCAGTTATACTCCCACTTTCCTACTCACCTATGAACACATACACTTTCGAGTGTTCGGAGTATCTCATTAAAATACTCTTCTTTCCTTTAGGACCAAATTTCCAAAACTTGTGAGAGGACTCATGTAGTCAGCACAACCCCATGGCTTAAGAAAACTTAATTCCGATTTTCTGCCTGTCCATAACTCATATGGAATGGAAGTAACTGATTTGGAAGGCACCTGGTTAAGTATATAGGCAGCAGTTAACAACGCATCACTCCAAAAAAGTAATAGGTAAGTTAGCATGCGCCATCATGGACCTAACCATTTCCAGTAGGGTTATGTTTCTTCTCTCTGCAACACCATTTTATTGAGGAGTATATGGAATAGACAACTGTCTTCCTATTCCTTTTTCATCACATAATTTTCTGAACTCATCAAATAAATATTCTCGACCTCGATCAAATCTTAATACTTTTATTTTCTTGTCTAATTGATTTTCTACTAAGTTCATAAACCTTTTGAAACAACTTATTGCTTCAGATTTATGAAGAGTCAAATAGACATATCCGAATCGAGTATAATCATATATAGAAGTGATGAAATAAACAGCCTAATGCCTTCCTCTCACATTCATTGAACTACAGACGTCAGAATAGATTAAATGCAGATGAAATTCAGCTCTTCTACCTTTTCCAAATAGTTTCCTTGTCATTTTCCCTTCTAGGCAATGCTTACATATGGGCAAATCGACTTTTTTAATGTTGCCCAACAAGCCCTCTTTGGCTAGTCTATTCATTCGTTATTGGCCAATATGACCAAGTCTAGCATGCCACGTATTTACATCATTATCATATGAAGTAGAAGACTTGAAAAATGGGAATAACTAATATTGACATAATCACAGTCAACATTTAGTATAATAAAACCATCTAGAAAATGACCACAACCATTTTGTATCCAAATACAAATCTACACCTCTATTATGGAAGTTCACACTAAAACCAAGCTTAACCAACACCAAAAATAGACACAAAATTTCAATGAATCTCCGGAGCATATAGAAAATCATGTAGGAACAAGGTGCGTCTACCTCGCATGTTCAATTGGCAGGTGCCAATTCCTTTAACTCTCAACTCTGGAGTTATTTCTTATATAGATCCACTTAGTTCCAGTTGGTATCGTCGGAATTCCACAAAAGGATTCTTTATCCTTCGCTATATGGTCTGTCGCTCTTGAATCTATAGTCCACAAATGATTGGATTCAGCCAATAATGCAGAACTTGACACATAAGCAAAGTTCTCAAATGTATAAGGGGTGTTTACCTTTTTCGGCTCACAATAGTTGCGAGCATAGTGACCTTTTTTGTCACAATTGTAACACCTCACCCCTGACATTTTCTTCACTTGAGGACATTTTCCTCTCTTGTGTTGGTCAACTCTTGATTTTTTGCAATAAGGACTTGATCCTTTGCATTCCCACATATTGAACGAATCAATACACTTGCACTTAGAGCTCAAAGCCCTTTCTGAGCTAGAACCAGTATTGCAAATGTCTATTTTTGAATTAAATGCCGTTAGGCGGTCCTATATTAGTTTAAGGTGGCGCACGACATCCTCAAGATCTTCCATAACATGGTCAAGAGCTTCTAGTGCTTCTTGCTTTTCCAGCACATATTGAATCTTCATATTCAATATTTCACAATTGTTGCCATTCATATCAGCAATTACGTTATTAGTTGTTGAAACCATCGATCTGAACACATTAGATATATATGCACGAATAATTAATACCTATCATTTATGCATCCACTTTGCACAGACCCATCATATCAATGAATAATTTCAAATAAGGTTTCAGAATTAAAAGGTCACTACGTTTCCAATCATCCTCCAAAAAATCCTAACTTAAAACTATTATTAATTAATTGTCTTATGCAAAATAAATTCTATGAAGTTACAAAAACTTCCATGAACTACTCACAACAGTCAACAATAACAGAAAGCAAATAATATATGACATCCAATAGAATAATAATGCTTTCACATAATACAATTATCCATTACACTAAGCAATATATACGAAGAAAAATATCAACATAGAAAGAGATATTCACACCCAAAAACATCTCAAACTAATCTAAGAAATAAACAGGGAATGTCCCTTCTAATCTATCAATCAAAATATCAGAGAATTTTGAAGGCACATTTGCCAACCATGGAAAAACTTTTGGAGAGCTTTCATGTCGCCTCCAAGGCGCATTCACTCTGTATCATGTGGCGCTCAATCTAAGGGTTGAAGTATTGGTTAACTCAATCCTATAGTACTCTCTTACAAAAGCTTCCACTAGTCTCCTATAACCCGAGACCACGTTGACCTCCCATAGCCAATCTAACATTGCTTGCCATTCAGGTGGAATAGTGTTCATCAAAGCCGGCACTTCTCAAAATCCAGCATAAGATAATTATTCCAGATGATTTCCTATATCATCTGATTGACCCTGACCACATGTGATACTAAATCACCATCATGCCACCGATAATCAGCTGACTCTGTCATCAGCCTTTTAAGTTTTGCACTTCCCCCGTCCTTTCTCGGGATTGCAGGTATCCGTGCATAACGCATCATAGTTCCTACAACAAATATAGAACTAAAAATGGATCACTTATAATCCATAATGAAAATAAAGGAAAATACATAACTTTCTATGATTCATGCAACAAATGCACAATAAAAAATGGATTACCTATAATTGACACAGACATAATTGAAAAAGAAACAAATTCTTTTTTTTTTTTCGAGTCAACGGTCAACGGTGGTCAATAGTCAACGGTTGTCGGTCAACGGGTCAACGGGCGGTGGGTCGAGCCGGTTGGACAGGATGGGGCAGTCGGACCGGTCGAGCGGGTTGGACGAACCGACGGGCATGTGTTGCGTGCGTGCGCGGGGCGACGTCACGTAGATGTCGGCCCGGCACGTGCGCGGCATGCGCCCGAGCTTCCATGCGGGTCGGGTCGGGTCGGGTCTCCGTTGGGTTGGGTCGCCACTGGTCATCGGTCGTCGGCGATGACATCATCGATGACGTCATTCCGGCGGTTATCGTGACGTCACGGTGACATCAGCACGCGTCGGTTCGGCGGCGCGCGTGTCGGTTCGCCGGCCGGCGCGCGCGCACGTGCGGTTCGCCGACTAGCACATGTGCCGCACGCGTTGGCCGAGCCAGCGCTTTAGGCGCGTCGCACCCATGCGCAGCGGCTTACGGCCGCGCCTTAACAAATTTGAAACAAAAATTCATTTCATGATGCAATTTCCTTTTTCTATTTTTGGAATAAAGTTTTAGTTTAGAAATGAATTTGGAACAAAATGAGAAGTAAAATTTATTTATTTTACTTTTTTATTTCTAAAAAAATAATAAATAAAAACTTTTATTATCATTCATCCTTGCTACTACTGGCTGCTTACTGGCCGCTGGCCATCATCCTCCCTATAGCTTGCCACCTCCCGTCGCCACCCACCTAAGAGGGAGGAATTTTGTGTCGTTATCAAACAAATCTTTTGTTCTGGGAATAGAAATTGTGTATCATTATCAAACACCTATTTTTGCTTAAAAACTTGTCTAGGGAATAGAAATTGAAAAATCTGTTCCTAGTCAAAAATTGTGTCAAAAAATAGAATGGTATCATTCGCATCCTTATTTACACAAATATTAATGGTATTTTCATTGCCCACAGACCATCTAACTTCTTGGGAGATAGCATTTTTTGCTCAGAATAATAATTTGCAGAAGTCACTTGAAGGAAAATGAATTCCTTATAACAATTTGTTCCACAAAGTTGAGGGGAACTTGGATGGTCTTAATGCTTGTTCGCCTAACATAGTCTTGTTAAAAGAGATGAGGTCACTGAAGGTGAGTCCACCATTATCTTTTCTAGGCTTTACTACCCTATTTCTTCTAGTGCATAACTTATGTAGATTCACTTTGTTTCCACCAAAAGGAGAAGATTATTCACTCAATATCTTTACAAATCAAGACTAAGATTTTGAATATGGACATTGCATATTGAGGCAAAACCCGCATGGTTGTTTTAATCAAAATCTCCTCACTAGCTTTAGACTTCAATTTCTCTTTCCATCCTTCCAATTTCATATTCACCCATGCTATGATCTAGGCAAACATTTACTTCCTTGACTGCTTCAATTGAAGGTATACTTAGATTTTTCCCATCTTCTCAACTTTTTTGGTACTCTCAACTTATGAGCCATACCCATACTTGTTTAAATTAATTGCTTGACCAATAGCAAGGCAATATGGATTTAGGATAGGTGTCAAATTCTGACATCACCCTCATTCAATTGCTAGTGGTGTTTGTTACACAAAAAAAATAAAAATAAATAAAAGGCCGAGTCTTTATTATGGATATAGCGCCGATTCGAGTAAGCCAATAACTCAAGATCAAGTATGATATAATTAACAATGAGCTACTGACTATGCAATTTTTTTGCAAATAGCCATACTTATCAATGACCAAGACTATAGCTGTTAACAATTGGTCGACGATAACCCCAAGTATTTTACAAAATATTGGATGAAGTGGATACATCAATTGGAATATATCGATTAAGCAAGATGATGTTCAAGGAATGTAACCATTTTGATGGGCATGAAGTTTGAGTGCAGTGGCAATCGAGCTTTTAGCTGCTTGCGGATAAGGTAGACAAGAAGACAAAGCACGATGGTTGTGATTGTTGGCAGGCAAGATTGAAGTGCGATGTTGGAGGAGTAACCGCCCGCCTGTAGATAAGATGGCGTGGCAACATGAAGATGTGGAGCTGGATAGTTATGTTGTAAATACTACAAATACTAGTGTTTATAAACTGGAGACCTCTAGATATTTCTGCATGTATCTCAGTTATAGCTTATAAATATTCGTCTTCAATTAAATTTCGGAGTGGTTTTCAGCAATTAAATTTCGACAAAGCTTTTTATGTCATCACACTCCATCATTTATTAAATTCTATTAAAGCATATCTGTTCATTGTACTCCATTAATAAGATATGCGAATTTCGGTGAAATTATTTTGTCAGTTGGTCAAATTCCGGCAAAAACAAGTGTCTTTGAAGTGGATAAACTCAAAATTTTCCATACTGCCCCGAAATGTCTAGGAAGGAGCCAAATCATCTGTCCGAAGGTAGGTGTCCCTTTGGCCCTTGGTTGACAAAGGTAAAACTTCACTGGGAAAGAAGAAATATGACGAGAATTTACTTGGTCCACCGTCGACTAGACATTGTATTTTCCGACATGGGTCGTGAAAACATTATCGGGGATGCATCTACACTTGCTAAACTTATGTCTATCTTGTGAGTTAGTTTTAGATTCATGCACATGAGATTCGATTAGAGATGCTTGTGCAAAAAACAATATTTCTTTTTCTTTTTAGCTTTGATGAACGATCGACGAGACTTGAGTCATCATATTCATTGATAAGTGTTGAAGATATTAGCCAGATTGTGAGTTATATATAAATATATGTACTGCAATCGTAGTGTATTAGAGATGCAACATGACCATGTATAATGATAGCACTAACGCTTTGCACGGAGCATCCTAGACAATAACTTTTTGTCCATTTGGCGAATGAACTTCTATAGTATAACCCCATGAACTCTGTATTTATAATCACACACAAACACACAAACACACACACACACACACACACACACAGAGTTCTTTGTTGCACTAGCTATATTTTAAAGATATTGCGATTAATTTGAGTTAATGGACCATGTAAAATGAAAAAAAAGAACGAGAATATTTAGGGGTGGGAAAGGAACACCTCATGGGATTTAAATGATTTTAAGCTCATTTAACTAATTATGAAAGAAGGATTCATAAATTACATTATAGTATTTAAATATGAAGTATTCATAGTATCATCAGAAACTAGTCATTCAATGGGCGAACCCTACATAAATTAGAACACCATAAAGCTGTTTTTTGCATCTCATCTTATCAATGACTAATTACTTCAAAATCAATAGGGACTAATTCTAGTGTTTTGGTATCCACAACATGCTCTTTCTTTGGCTGTGAGAGAATCTACCAACATTCCAATAAATAAGTTATCAGCCTTCTGTCAAATTTTAAAAACGTGGTCCGTAAACAATGGACACTATAAGAAATTTTCTTACATCCTAATAATTTAGAAAATTAGAAGCTGCTTCGAAATTTTACAAATGGATAAAACATTAAAATATTATAGAAACAAGCCTTAAGAGAGAGAAAAGGAAAAAAAAAGAGAGAAGAAAGAGGAATGGCCATGGCAATGGCGGCACTATCCACACTCTTGCAAGGGCTGCCAAGCCCTTAACGGACATTGTAGGAGTCACTCTCAAGCAATGCCTAGCCGAGGTTTTGCAACCGCAAGTGATGTGTGGTCAAGATTGCGCTACACTAACTTAGACCAAATCTAGCTTGGGGTTGGGCGACCCATGTGACTCATGGTCATATTAGCGCCCTTTTGGCTAGGGCCAAATCTAGCCCAAATAGCTTAAGTAGGGTAGATATAACCTAGGCTAGCGCAATCCCTATGAGGCGATGCCGAAGCCCTCATGACCCCAACGATCCACACCTAGCCGTCGCTTGGCCCAAGTCATCTAATCATATTAAGTCTTCTAACATGATTAACAAAAAATATAGCGTGTTTTAACAGCATGATTTGACACAACTGTAAAATCTAATGATCAAATGGGGACAAGAATTACCTAACCTAATTGTTCCCAAAGCATTTCCAATGACCACTTGATGTTTCTATTTGTCGTGGCATAAGGCAGATCTAGGATAATGTTGACTCACTAGGGAGGGGGTGGCATGATTGGCAGATTCAGGATAGTTTTGACTCACTAGGAAGGGGGAAGCATGATCATCCCACCACCATTTGATCCCTTCAAAAATCGAATCATGAAAAGTCGAGAATAGGCCCGGACAAATTGTTGTGTGCAAGGCTGAACTTGGAAAGAAAGGTGAGACACTCTAGCAAAGAAGGTATTCTTCCAGACAAATTGTTGCAAGACAAATTAACAGTCTCTAAGTTAGTCATTCCGGATAAGTTGTTCAGAATTGAACTAGATGAGAAGGGACCATCGAGGGGTGCTGATTGACGAGTTCATGGTGAAGATCAATGCTTCTTCTGCTCTGAGCTGTGAAACCATGGCACATAGAGAACTGCTGTTTCGACTGGAAGTCTTCAATTGATCAGACCGTAGAAGTCTTCACTGATAGCGTTATCACTCTTCTCATGGGTATATCATACCCTTCTCATGGCCCATGGGCTCTCCGGAGTTTATTTGAGGATGGCAAACATTTGCTGGACCTTTGAAGAGGAGTTTCTTTAGCCCACTACACCATGCGAAGCTAATCAAGTTATGGCTTGGATTGCAAAAGCCCATGGAAATGAGACTTTCTCTCCTAATTGGCTTTCTAATCCTTCCCAGTCACTTTTTGAGACCTTATTTGTCTTAAATCTTATTATCCTTGTTCTTTGGAACCAACTACTTGAATGAATGAAATTTTCAGTTTTCCTCCGGACAAAAACTAAAAAGAAGTTGGGGTAAGGCCCCTGGGCCGGATGGCTTTATGGTCGAATTCTATAAGGAAAATTGGGAGATGGTTGGACATTTGGTCATGGTAGCAGTGATGGACTTCTTCAACATGGGGAAGCTCTTAAGGGAGATAAATAACACCATTCTGGTGCTAGTGCCAAAAGTACCTAATGCGACTTCCGTTGATGATTACAGAGCCATCGCCCGTTGCAACACTATCCATAAGTTTATTACAAAGGTGTTGGCTAATTAGGTTGCAGCAGTTATGAAGAGTGTAGTTAGCCTGTTTCAAAGCGTTTTTGTGAAGGCAGGCGGATTAGGGACAATATCTTGTTATTGTTGGAGAAAACTTCCTTATTTGTTTTGAAGCTGACAAAACGTTTCCGTTAGTTTAGTTTGAAGACTCGCAGACTCTGTTGTCAAAGTCTGAAAACCGCCAAACCGCCAGACTCAAGATTTAAAGTATGTCCTCATTGACAATTTCTAGACCATCAAAGAAAACTTATCCAGAATCGAGTAATTTTTTTAAGGATTTGATTCAAGCAGCTAAAGAAGATATCACGGCTGGAGATAGCATCTCAAGATCTTTTATTTGTTTTGAAATTAATTCGGGTAATTTGAATCCGTTGATTGGCGAAGCATATTTGGCAGGTTCTATTTATGGAAACCTAGATCCTGCTTGTATGGGCGAGTAGGATTAGTGGACTATCATCACATTCCTTAAGTAACTCGAGATCTCTCTAATTGATTCTATCCAACGGGTAGATTGAAAGAACTCATTTGGAAGGTGCCAACGGTTATGAAAGCATGGAGGAGTATATAAGGAAGACGCTCTAGTTATTCAAGAGGGTTCGTGATAGATAAATTACAAAGTCTGAAGCTCCTTGTTCTTTACTGATTCAATTGTTGAGCGAAAATTTGTATTCAAAAGAGAGTTTAGATATTTGTAAGGCCTTGAGGAAGTGTAGCAGAGTCTCTACACTATGGAATCAAGGACGTGAGACTGTAACAACTCTTTTGATTCATAGTGAAATCCAGCTAGTGGGCTGTTAGTGCGGGAGAGTGGACGTAGGCTTGGATTAAGCCGAATCACTATAAATCTTGTGTTCTTATTTTTTTCCATGAAATCTTTTACTTTGCTCGTAACTCTATTTAATTGTTAAAATCTGATTCTTTCTGCAAAGTCGATTGTTAACCAGAACTGGGTTTAAAGGAAAAGTTTTATACTATATTTTGCAAAATTTGCTTTTGCACCTATTCACCCCCTAGGTGCTCATACTAGCACTTTCAATTGGTATCAGAGCCTGTGTACTCATTTAAACTGAAGTGTTTTTACTTCAGAGTTAACGATCCATGGCTAGTATATTGGCTCCAGGTTTGGTTGAAGGGCAAAGCAACACCAAACCACCTTATTTTGATGGAAAAGAATACAGCATATGGAAAAACAAGATGAAAGCATTCCTAAGATCGAAAGATCCTATGGAATGGGATGTGGTAGACAAATGAATCATTCCTAAAGCTACAACAGTCTCAGAAAGGGAAAAAAAAGCTATTGAGGCTAGTGAGATAACTCAAGAAGAGATAACCAAGAGACAAGCTTTTGATGCAAAAGCAATTTATTCCTTATATTGTGCATTATCTCAAACTGAATATAATAGAATATCTTCTTGTGAAACAACTAAATAAGTCTGGGATAGACTGCACATCACAGATGAAGGAACCGATCGAGTGAAAGAAACTAGAATCAATATTCTGCTCGGTCAATATTAAACCTTCAAGATGAAACTAGGAGAATCTATCACTGACATATTTAGTCATTTTACAGAAATCGTGAATGGTCTTGAGTATCAAGGTCAACCAATCTCTAGACCCATGAAGGTTAACAAACTGCTGTGTGGACTTTCCGAATATTGGAATCACGTAAATATCTCAATAAGAGAAACATAAATGATCATGCCACTCTCCGTTGATGAATTAGTTTGCACTCTTCAATCTTATGAAGTGGAGCAAATCAATGAAGAAGAAGATCCCAAAGGTAAAAAATCTATTGCTTTAAAATCTAATGATGATTCTAATGTTACAGATTCTGAAGACGATATGGACGATGAAGAGCTTGCTCTTATGATAAGAAGGTTTAGAAAACTGAACAAAAAGGGAAGAAGATTCAATTGGAAGAGACAAAGTTCTCAAAAGTTTCAAAATAAATCAGCTGAGGACGATGAATTTAATAAAGATGTGATTTGTTTTGAATGCAAGAAAAATGAACACGTCTAACCCAACTGTCCCTTATTGGAGAAAAAGAAAAGAAAAGCTAAGAAATATAGAAAGGCACTCAAAGCAGAAACTTGAAGTGATACCAAATGCGAAGAGAGTGATGATGATTATGCTAATATTTGTCTAATAGCAAAATCAATATCAGATTTAGACTCTGAGACAGATACAGACTCAAACTCAGACAGTGAAATCGAGGTAAGTAATTTAAAAATTCATACTAAAGTCTCTAAATATATTGATAAACTGTGTCTTAGTCTCAAAACCTCTCTCAAGAGGATTTCCGAACTAAAAAGGGAAAATTCTACACTAAAGCAACATGAGATTATTTGGAAAGAAAATGTCGAAAAATTTAGATAAAAGCCTTATTACTTTGAAAGAAAATGCAAACTCTCTTTCAAAAGAAAACACACTTTTGAAAAATGATATCTCAAGTATTTCAAAAAGGTTTTCTATAGGATCTAAGAAATTGAAAAAGATTCTTTCAGCACAAAGACCTTACTTTAACAAATCAGGATTGATAATGACTTATGAAACCATTCCTTTAATTGATTTTCCAAAATTTAAGGAAAGAATCAAACAAAAAACCTACAAAAGACTTTTATAGAAATCATTTTCAAAAAGTCTTTGTAAAACCTGTTGGCGTAACGCTCTTAAATGTTCTAAGTGCAACAGCTCAGAACACTTCGAGAAAGAATGTCCCATGGTTTGGAAACATGTTAAGAAGGTTTGGGCAATGATCGTATATTGCACTAACTCCATTGGAGAGTGTGGGTACCAAAGAAAGCTTGAGTTTCTTTTTTAAATGCAGGTCACTATCAAGAAAAATGTCAAATGGTACTTTGATAGTGGATGCTCAAGGCATATGACAAGAGATTCAAGTTATTTCATAAAGTTTATGTAAGTTAATAGTGGAAAAGTTTCTTTTGGTGGAAATATCAAAGGAAGAATTGTCGGATGCGGAACAGTAAAGATTGGAAGTCTCACAATCAACAACGTTTCCTTAGTGGAAGGACTCAACTACAACTTGCTAAGTATCAGTGAACTGTGCGACACAGGTTTCAAAATCAATTTTCAAGAATGAATATGTTCGGGAACCAGTAAAAACTTTTCTCAGACTTTCACGGGGCGAAGACATGGGAACATCTATCTTTTGGACATCAAACCAGAAAAATCTCAATGTCTAATTTCAATTCAAGAGGAAGCTAATCTCTGGCATAGAAAATTTGGCCATATCAACATGAAGCAAATAGCCAAGATCTCTGCGAAGAAGCTTGTTCATGGACTACCCAACCTGACATACCAAAAATCGGATCTATGCACACCATACGTGTTGGGAAAACAGGTTAGAAGTTCTTTCAAACCAATAAATCAAGTTTCCACTAATCGTGTGCTGCAGCTCCTACATATGGATCTATTTGGACCAACTAGGACTCAGAGCATTGGTAGAAAAAATATTGCCTAGTAATAGTGGATGATTATTTACGATTTACTTTGGTATATTTCCTGGCAAGTAAGTATAAAACATTTTCTTATTTTTAAAAGTTTGCTAAGAAAGTACAGAATGAGAAAAGATGTGTTATCTCAAGTATACGGACAAACCATGGAGGTGAGTTTGAAAATCAAGACTGTTGGAGAAATCTTCTTGAAATGTTTTGAAGCTGACAAAACGTTTCCATTAGTCTAGTTTGAAGGTTTGCAGACTCTGCTGTTTAAAGTCTGAAGACTTCCGGACAGCCAGACTCAAGATTCAAAGTCTATCCTCATTGACAGTTTCTAATCCGTTGAAGAAAGGCTATCCAAAACTGGATGTTTTATTAAGTATATGACATTATCGACTGGAGAAGATCTCTTGGCTGGATATGACATAACGGAATCCCTTTAATTAATCGAGATTGATTCGATAATCAAGGATCCGATGATTGGCGAAATATTCGTGGAAGGTTCTACTTATGGAAACCGAGATCTTGATTGTATGCGCGAACAGGATTGATGGGCTATCGACATGTTCCTTTAATAGCTCGAATGATCTTCCTAATTGATTCCGTCCAACGGGTAGATTGGAGGAATTCCTTTGGTAAGTGCCAACGGGTATGATGGCGTAAAGGAGTATATAAGGAAGACGTTCTAAGCTGTTCAGAGAGTGTGCGCGATAGAAGAATTCCAAAGTCCGAAGCTTCTTGTTGTTTAGTCAATTCATTTGAGCGAAAAACTTGTACTCAAAAGAGAGTTTATACTTGTGAGAAACCTTGAGAAAGTGTGATAGAACATCCACACTGTGGAATCAAGGAAGAACTGTGCTGTAACATCTCTTTTGTTCATAGTGGAATCCAGCCGATAGGCTGTCAGTTGGAAAGAGTGGACGTAGGCTTAGGATAAGCCGAACCACTATAAACCTTGTGTTTAATCTTCTCTTCCCTACTCTTTACTTTACCTTGATCATAATTCATTTTGGTTAAGCAAAAGAGTACTTCCATTCTATCGTCTGCTTAGTATTGTTATGGTATCTCGAGAAATTATTTTTACACCTATTCACCCCCTCTAGGTGCTTATACTAGCTACATCAATTGGTATCAGAGCTTGTGTACTCACTTTGTTTGAAGTGTCTTACTTTAGAGTTAAAGATCCATAGCTAGTATGTTGGCTTCAGGGCTGGTAGAAGGGCAAAACAATACCAGACCACCTTACTTTGATTGAAAGGATTACAATATATGGAAAAACAAAATGAATGCGTTTCTAAGATCAAAGGATCCTCTAGAATGGGATATTGTGGAAAAAGAAATCACTCCTAAAGCTGCACCTGTCTCAGAAAGAGGAAAAGATACTGTGGAGTCTAGCCAAATGACTCAGGAAGAGATAATCAAGAGACAAGCTCTTGATGCAAAAGCAATTTATTCTTTATATTGTGCTTTGTTACCTACTGAATATAACAGAATATCTTCTTGTGTTATAGCTAAAGAAGTCTAGGATAGATTACATATTACCTATTAAGGAATCGATCGAGTGAAGGAGACCAGAATCAACATTCTCCTCGGTTAATACGAAGCCTTTAGAATGAAATCAGGAGAATCTATAACTGACATGTTTAGTCGTTTTACAGATATTATGAATGGTCTTGAAAATCAAGGTCAACCAATTTCTGATCCCATGAAGGTAAACAAGCTACTGTGTGGACTCTCAAAGGATTGGAATCACATAAAGACCTCAATCAGAGAGACCCAAAGAATCATGCTACTATCTGTTGATGAGTTGGTTGGAACTCTTCAGTCTTATGAAGTGGAACGAATCAATGAAGACGAAGACCCGAAAGGTAAGAAATCCATTGCATTAAAATCCAATGATGATTATGATGTTGCAGACTCTGAAGACGATATGGACGATGAGGAGCTTGCTCTCATGATAAGAAGATTCAGAAATCTGAATAGAAAAAGAAGAAGATTCAATCCAAGGAAACAAAGTTTTCAAAAGCAACAGACTAAATCTGTTGAGGATGATGAATCAAACAAAGATATAGTCTGCTTTGAATGTAAGAAAAAAGGGACACATCAAACCCAACTGTCCTCTTCTGAGGAAGAAGAAAGGAAAAGCTGAAAAGTATCGAAAGGCTCTTAAAGTAGAAACCTAGAGTGATACAAAATGTGAAGAAAGTGATGATGATTATGCCAACATATGTCTAATGGCACAATCGGATTCAGAATCAAACTCTGAGACAGACTTATATTCAGACAGTGAATTTGAGGTGAGTAACTTCAAAATCCCTATTAAAGTTTCGAAATACATTAATGAGTTGTGTTTTAGTCTTAAGACTTCTCTCAAAAAGATTTCCGAACTCAAAAAGGAAAACTTTGCCTTAAAACAACAAGAAAATGTTTTGAAAGAAAATGTGAAATATTTAGATACAAATGTTTCTTCTCTTAGAGAAAGTGAAGATCATCTTTCAAAAGAAAATGCATTCTTGAAAAATGATATCTCAAATATTTCCAAAAGATTTACTATAGGATCTGAGAAACTAGAAAAAATACTTTCTGTTCAAAGACCTTATTTCAATAAATCTGGTTTGGGAATGACTGCTGAAACCATTTCTTTAATTGACTTTCCTAAAGTGAAAGAAAGGATTAAACAAAGACCCACAAGAAATGCTTACAAAAATCATTTTGAAAGAACTTTTGTAAAACCAGTAGGTCGCAATACTCTTAGATGTTCAAAATGCAATAATGCATATCATTTTGAGAAAGAATGTCCTATGGTTTGGAGACCTGTCAATAAAGTTTGGGCAAAAACCGCATATCAGACTAACTCTAAAGGACCCAAGAAAATATGGGTACCAAAGAAAGCTTGAGTCTCTTTTTAAATGCAGGTCACTATCAAGAAAAAGGTGAAATGGTACTTGGATAGTGGATGCTCGAGACACATGACAGGAGATTCAAATTGTTCCATAAAACTTATTCAAATGAATGGTGGAAAAGTTTCTTTTGGAGGAAATAGTAAAGGAAGAATAATGGGACTTGGAACTGTGAAGATTGGAAACCTCACAATAAACAATGTTTCTTTAATTGAAGGACTCAACTACAATCTACTCAGTGTCAGCCAGCTATGTGATATCGGTTTCAAAATCTACTTTCAAGAGGGAATATATTTAGGAACTAGTAAAGACTCTACTCAGTCATTTATGGGTCGAAGGCATGGAAATATCTACCTCTTGGATGTGAAATCAGATGAGTCGCAATGTTTAATCTCAATACAAGATGAAGCAAGTTTATGGCACAGAAAGCTTGGACACATCAATATGAAGCAGATAGCCAAAATTTCAGCAAAGAAGCTTGTTCGTGGTCTACCCAATTTATCATACCAAAAGTCTGACCTATGTACACCATGCATATTGGGAAAACAGGTAAGAAATTCCTTTAAACCAATAAATTAAGTTTCCACTAATCGTGTACTGCAGCTTCTGCATATGGATCTCTTTGGACCAACCAAAACACAAGGCATTGGAAGTAAGAAATATTGCCTAGTAATTGTGGATGACTACTCACGATTTACTTGGGTGTATTTCCTGGCAAGTAAGTCTGAAACTTTCTCTTACTTTGAAAATTTGCTAAAAAGGTTCAAAACGAAAAATGATATGTTATTTCAAGTATAAGAACAGATCATGGAGGTGAATTTGAAAATCAAGATTTTACAAAGTTTTGTGATAAATCTGGTTTTCAGCATGTGTTCTCTTCTCCATATACTCCAAAGCAAAATGGAGTTGTGGAAAGAAAGAATAGATCGCTTCAAGAAATGGCTAGAACTCTCTTAATTAAAAGCAACATATCTTCACGTTTTTGGGCTGAAGCAGTCTCTACAGCATGTTACATTATTAATAGAGTTTTTCTAAGGTCTATTCTAGAAAAAACCCCCTATGAACTATTCAAAGAAAAGAAGCCCATTGTTTCATATTTTCATGTATTCAGATGCAAATGTTTCATACTGAAAAATACAAATGATCGAGTTGGTAAGTTTGAAGAAAAGTCAGATGAAGACATTTTCCTTGGATATTCAACCACAAGCAAAGTGTACAGAGTCTACAACAAGAAGACTCAAGCAGTGGAAGAATCAATAAATGTCAAATTCCAAGATTCTATACAAAATGAATCTATTCAAACTCATCTTGAAGAGACTGAACCCGCTTTAGACTCTACAAAGGCTAAATCTCAAGAAACAGCTCAGACTTTGAAGGAACAACAACAAGTGACTGTTGAAGATTCAAGTAAAGGAAGTGATCATCAATCTGACAAATTAACCAGCAACTGGAAGCATAAGTCCAGTCATCCCAAAGATCTTATCATTGGCGACATCAATGAAGGAATTCGCTCAAGATCCAAAAGGCGCGAAGAGTCTAGTGCCGTGGCTCTTATTTCTGAAATAGAACTTAAAAGCATAGAGGAAGCTTTATCTGATAAAGCTGAATTGAAGCCATGCAAGAAGAACTTAGGTAATTCAGTATCAATGATGTCTGAGAATTGACTCCTAAACCTAAAGATAAATCTATTATTGGAGCTAAATGGGTTTTCAGAAACAAGATGGACGAGAAAGGCAAGGTCGTAAGAAACAAAGCAAGACTCGTGGCCAAGGGATACATGCAAGAAGAAGGGATAGACTATGACAAGACTTACGCACCAGTAGCAAGGTTAGAAGCAATTTGTTTATTACTTGCATTTGCTTGTCATAAAAATTTCAGGTTATTCCAAATGGACGTCAAAAGTGCTTTCCTAAATGGATTCATCCATGAGGAAGTTTATGTGGAACAACCACCTGGGTTTGAAGACCCAAGGAAACCAGACTCAGTATTTAGACTCAAAAAGGCCTTATATGGCTTGAAACAAGCACCTCGAGCTTGGTACGATAGACTGAGTAAGTTTTTAATTCAAAATGGTTTTGTGAAAGGTAAAGTAGACACTACTCTATTTATCAAAAGAGAAAGCAAAAGTTTTGTGCTAGTTCAAATATATGTCGATAATATATATTCGAATTCCCTAATGAAAGTCTGTGCAAGAAATTCTCTAAGATTATGCAGGATGAATTTGAAATGAGCATAATGGGTTAGTTAACCTTCTTTCTCGGGCTCCAATTGAAATAACTAAAGGAAGGAACCTTTATTCATCAAGAAAAATACGCTAATGATCTTGTCAAAAAGTTTGGACTGGACAATTGCAAAAGGGCTGACATTCCAATGTCAAGTTCCTTGAAGATAGACAAAGATGAAGGAGGAAAGAAAGTCGACCAGAAACTATACAGGAGTATCATTGGCTCGCTTCTTTATCTTACTACTTCTAGACCTAACATTTTGTTTAGTGTTTACATTTGTGCCAGATTTCAAGCAGACCCTAAAGAATCTCATTTAAATGCTGCAAAGCATATTATCAAATACATTGCTTCAACTTCAAGCATCGGCCTATGGTATCCTAAAAGAGGAGACTTTACTCTTCTTGGATACTCAGACGCAGAATAGCCAGTTGTAGAGTTGATAGAAAGAGCACCTCGGGTACCTGTCAACTGCTTGGAGGTAGGACAGTGTCTTGGTTCTCAAGAAAGCAGAGTACAGTAGCTCTCTTTATAGCAGAAGCAGAGTATGTAGCTCTTGGAAGTTGCTGTTCACAAATTCTGTGGATAAAACAACAGTTAAGAGACTTTGGAATTGAAGATTCATGCACGGAGATTAACTGCGACAACACCAGCGTAATCAATCTTACCAAAAATCCAATTCTTCACTCAAGAGCAAAGCATATAGAGATTCGACATCACTTCATTAGAGATCATGTTCAAAATGGAGAAGTTTTGATTTAGTATGTTGATTCAAAAAACCAACTAGCGGATATATTTACAAAGCTTTTAGAGAAAAATCAATTTAAAATTATTCGCTCCAAACTCAACATATTGAGATTTGAAGAAGTTAAAGTCTAGAGACTCTCGAGACTCGGCAAACAAGACCTTGACTCGTAAGTTAGTCTCTCTCTCGAATCCCATCTTGAAAAGGTACGATCGTCAAATTATGGTTAATTATTGCTATATTTAATTGATGTAATTATTGCAACGTTTCCTTTTCGAAAAAGAAGTTAATTTTTTGAAATAACTATTTTCGCGGAAAAAGGACAATTATTTTGAAAAGGCATCTTTTTATTTTCCTTTATGACGATTCGTATACCTCTCTTTTTAACCGATCGTGCACTGTTGATTCCTCTTCACTTTACTCTCAAAAACCCTAGAAAGCATCGATCCTCCATTCCTGTTTTCTTCTCTTACCTAATCTTCGAAAAAGTTGTCATTTTTCTTGGGAAAGTTAAGTAAGGAATCTTTCAAAGAGTGAGAAAGATGTCGTCTTCAAGAAAGTCTTCGAGGATTGCAAGCAGGGGACCACGGCGAATGAGTGAGGGGCCTACGCACTTCGATCTCACCGAAGAAGAAGTGTCTCTAGATCAGCAGCAGAGCCCACAACATTCTCGGCAGCGTCATTCTCCACCATCTAGTCCTCAAAATGTTGGACATCAACAAGAAGAAGAAATCATTAAAGACGCAGATCCTGTAAGAGTTCAAAAGCCCGCTTTTATTTATAAGCTGTATCGTGCTTTAAAGGGGGACTCGTACTCCTTTGAACTATGTCAATGATTTTCTTAAAGACAAAGGATATAGGAACGAATATATCTTTTTGCAAAAAATGGAAAGTTTGGGAATTGCTAGTAAAGGGGTGGCAGAAGAAACCCTTGCGAATATCCCAAGTGATCCTCGTGATTGGGGAGTTAATCCTGTAGATGGGAATGATGATGACAAACTGTACAGCCAATTTCAACCAAGGATGGGTATTGCGGCGGAAAATCGAGGAAAAAGAGGAGAGATGTTTAGATCAAAAGAACATAAGGATCTATACTCAAAATTGCTGAAGCGTAGGGTGATAAACCCTAGGAGTGTGGATTTTGATTTTCTGGATGCTGTGAATGTGAACTTGAGGGAAAAGTTCGGTTATCTTCAACTTGAAAAGTTCTACACTGACACCACAGAGGCCTATGCTGAATTAACTGCTTATTTCTATTCAAATCTCAGTTTCCTGGATGCGAATAGATTCTCTTTCAGCATCAAAGATCAAAACTTTGTTGTGGATATGGATATGCTGGCATATGTGTTAGGAGTTGAGAGAGGAAGATATCAACCGATCAAAGTTTCTATTGCTCGTGCTACACTAGAACTTGTGAAGGACAGGAGAACAGATGAAAAGATTTCCTACCTAAGGATGAGTGCGTTCAACATTCTACTACACAAGATTGTGATCAATTGCCTCAGACCGAAATCAAATTCCAAAACTGATATTTCAAGTTCAGAGGCAAAGCTGATGTATGCAATCATCACTGGGAAAAAGTTTTCTCTTCCTCACACTGTTATGTTTCACATGTATAGAGTCATAATGAAGGATAGAGGTCAACTTCCTTACCCAAGTCTTGTGACGAAGTTATTCAGACATCTGAATATTCAGCCTCCACAAATTTTTTGTGCTCGATCGTGTGATCATATGGTGGTAGGGTTAAAAATGGTGACCAAGATGCGTTTGAAGGAGCTAAGTAAGGTGTTGGAGAAATTTAAGGAGAAGACTCCTGTAAAGTCTCATCAATTCTCTTCTACATCAAAAAGGAAAGGGAAGGAGTCCATGGTTGCTCCACTCAAGAAAAGAAGAGCTCTCATCATGGAAGATGAAGACGATGATGACCTTACTATTTCGGCCATAGCTTTGAAGAAGCTAAGTCGTACTGTTCCAGAGTCAATGGAACAACATGAGACAGAAGGAGAGGAGAGAGAAGAGCAAGAAAAAGAAGAAGAAGAGAGAGAAGAGGAAGAAAAAGAAGAAGAAGAAGAAAGAGGAGTTGGCGAAAAAGAAGCAGAGGAGGAAAGACCTGAAGAAGAAGAAGAAGAGAGAATGAATCAAGAGGAAAGAGAGCCTGAAAAACACTCTTCTTCACCTGAAGGCACAGAAACAGGGGGAGATAATGAGGGAGTCAGCCGCTCTCCAGCTGACCCAAAAGACATTCATGCCTCTCATTTTCTAGAAGAAGAACATGATGCTTCATCGCCAAATCTGCGCGATTATTCTGATATGCCATTATCTGTATATCGTGCTGAAGCCAGTACGCAAACCGACAGCTCAGCAGATTTTTGCAGAATTATGGATATTCTCTTGGAAATGCGCGGTCAAATCTATGCTCTAGGATGCAAGGTTTAAAGCTTGCAGGATGCAGGTCAAGTTTCTTCAGTTTCATTGAAAGATTAGATCCAAGCCCTCTCTGTTCAGATTCGGGCCAATGCTAAGGGTGAGGAGGTTGCACAACTGAAGGAAGACTTGAAAAGGCTGGAAGGCATTATTCAGTCTATGGAAGATTTCCAGCTTGTCCGCGTTCCTAAGCAATCTTAACTTTATTCCATTTTCATCTCAACCTTTTTAATGCTAACAAAAAGGGGGAGAAATGCAAGATTTGAACACTTTGACTTTTAATCGTGTGGTTTGTGTGGTTTGTTGGACTGTGTGGATTGTTGGATTGTTTTGATGTTTAACTCTGTTTGACTTTATTTTTGTGTCTGGATGAGAACTGAACTTGACTTGGACTTGATTGCTTCTATTAACCACTATTGATATCTTATGGATTGCTTTATCGCATACTAGACTAACCTATTTTCTGTGGTTGCAGATTCTAGTGTTATTCATTTAGCCATTTATCTCTATAAGATATACATATGTGTTTGAGAAATGTTTTGCAGGTCAAAGTTATCCAAATTTGCAGGAAAGTTTTGTCACCATCAAAAAGGGGGAGATTGTTAGAGAGATCTTCTTGAAATGTTTTGAAGCTGACAAAACATTTCCATCAGTCTAGTCTGAAGGTTTGCAGACTCTGCTGTTTAAAGCCTAAAGACCTCCGGAAAGCCAGACTCAAGATTCAAAGTCTATCCTCATTGACAGTTTCTAATTCGTTGAAGAAAGGCTATCCAGAACTGGATGTTTTATTAAGGATATGACCTTATTGACTGGAGAAGATCTCTTGGTTGGATATGACATAACAGAATCCCTTTAATTGATCGAGATTGATTCGATGATCAAGGATCTGATGATTAGCGAAATATTCGTGGAAGGTTCTACTTATGGAAACCGAGATCCTGATTGTATGCGCGAACAGGATTGATGGGCTATCGACATATTCCTTTAATAGCTCGAATGATCTTCCTAATTGATTCCATCCAACGGGTAGATTGGAGGAATTCCTTTGGTAAGTGCCAACGGGTATGATGGCATAAAGGAGTATACAAGGAAGACGTTCTAAGCTGTTCAGAGAGTGTGTGCGATAGAAGAATTCCAAAGTCTGAAGCTTCTTGTTGTTTAGTCAATTCATTTGAGCGAAAAACTTGTACTCAAAAGAGAGTTTATACTTGTGAGAAACCTTGAGGAAGTGTGATAAAACATCCACACCGTGGAATCAAGGAAGAACTGTGCTATAACATCTCTTTTGTTCATAGTAGAATCCAGCCGATAGGCTGTCAGTGCGAAAGAGTGGACGTAGGCTTAGGATAAGCTGAACCACTATAAACCTTGTGTTTAATCTTCTCTTCCCTACTCTTTACTTTACCTTGATCATAATTCATTTTGGTTAAGCAAAAGAGTACTTCCTCTCTATCTTCTGCTTAGTATTGCTGTGGTATCTCGAGAAATTATTTATACACCTATTCACCCCCCTCTAGGTGCTTATACTAGCTACATCAAAGACTTTACTAAACTCTGTGATGAATCTGGTTTTCAGCATATGTTCTCCTCTCCATACACTCTAGAACATAATGGAGTTGTGGAAATGAATAATAGATCGTTGCAAGAAATGGCTAGAACACTTTTAATTGAAAGCAACATTTCTTTTCGTTTTTGGGCTGAAGCAGTTTCTACAGCATGTTATATTATTAATAGAGTCTTAAGGCCTATTCTTGAAAAAACTCCCTATGAGTTGTTCAAAGGAAAAAAAAGCCATTTGTTTTCTATTTTCATGTGTTTGGTTGCAAATGTTTTATATTGAAAAATGCAAATGATTGAATCGGTAAGTTTGAAGAAAAATTAGACGAAGATATCTTCCTTGGATATTCAACCACCAGAAAAGCTTACAGAGTATATAACAAAAAGACTCAATTTGTGGAGAAATTGATGAATGTCAAATTTCAAGATCTTATACAAAATCAATCGATTCAGACTCAACCGAAGAATTTGAACCTATTCCAGACTCTACAAAGTCCAAATCCCCAGAAGCAGCTCATACTTCAGAAGGTCAACAATGAACGATCGTTGAAGAATAAAGATCAGCAGTCTGTCAAACCAACTAGCAAGTGGAAGCACAAGTCCAGTCATCCCAAAGAACTTATTATTGGTGGCATTGATGAAGGGATTTGTACAAGATACAAAAGGTGTGAAGAGTCTAGCGATGTGGCTCTTATTTCTGATATAGAACCTAAAAGCATAGAAGAAGCTTTAACTTATGAAAGCTGGATTGAAGCTATGCAAGAATAACTCAAGCAATTCAGTATTAATGATGTCTGGGAGTTGACTCCTAAACCAAAAGGTAAATCAGTTATTAGAGCTAAATGGGTTTTCAGGAACTGATGGACGAGAAAGGAAAAGTTATAAGGAACAAAACAATACTCGTAGCCAAAGGATATACGCAAAAAGAAGGGATAAATTATGATGAGACTTATGCACTAGTAGCAAGGTTAGAAGCAATTAGATTATTACTTGCTTTTGCTTATTATAAGAATTTCATATTATTCCAAATGGACGTAAAAAATGCAATATATCCAAGAGGAAGTCTATGTGAAACAACCTCCCGATTTTGAAGACCCAAGGAAACCAAACTTTGTGTTCAGACTGAAAAAAGGCGCTATATGGTTTAAAGCAAGCACCTCGAACTTGGTACGATAGGTTAAGTAAGTTTTTAATCCAAAATGGTTTTGTTAAAGGTAAAGTAGACACTACTCTGTTTATTAAAAGAGAAAGTAAAAACTTTTTAATTATTCAAATGTATGTTGATGATATTATTTTTGGATCACCTAATGAAAGTCTGTGCAAGAAATTCTTTAAGTTTATGTAGGATGAATTTGAGATGAGCATGATGGGTGAACTATCCTTCTTTCTCGGACTACAAGTTAAATAATTGAAGGAAAGGACTTTCATTCACCAAGAAAAATATGCTAAAGAACTTGTTAAAAAGTTCGGTTTAGAGAATTGCAAAAAGATAGATATATCAATGTTAAGTTCTTCGAAGCTAGACAAAGATGAATGAAGAAAGAAAGTTGATTCGAAGCTATACAGGAGTATCATTGGTTCACTTCTTTATCTTACTGCCTCTAGACCTAACATTTTGTTTATTGTTTGCATTTGTGCCATATTTTAATCAGATCCCAAAGAATCTCATCTAAGTGCTGTGAAACGCATCATCAAATACGTTGCAGCAACCTCTAAGTTAGGTCTATGGTATCCTAAGAAATGAGACTTTACTCTCCTTGGATACTCAGAAGCAAATCTAGCAGGATGCAAAATTGATAGAAATAACACCTCGGGCACTTGTCAATTACTTGGTAACAGGACAGTATCTTGGTTTTCAAGTAAGCAAAGTACTGTAACTCTTTCAACAACAAAAGCAGAGTATGTGGCTCTTGGAAATTGTTGTTCTCAAATCTTATGAATAAAACAACAGCTAAGAGACTTTGGAATCGAAGACTCATGCAATGAGATCACATATGACAACACCAGCGCAATTAATCTCACTAAGAATCCAATTCTTCATTCAAGAGTAAAGCATATAGAGATTCGACATCACTTTATTAGAAACCATGTTCAGAATGGAGAAGTATTGATTCAATTTATTGACTCAAAGAATTAGCTGGCAGACATTTTTACTAAGCCACTGGAAAAAAATCATTTTGAGTCTATTCGATCTAGACTTAATATGTTAAAGTCTGAAGAAGTTCAGACTTAGGGATAAAAGTCTAAAGATGCTCAGACGCAGAAGATCAAGAATCACAACTATAAGTTATTTCTATTTTAGAAATTTATCTTCCAGATAAAAACTCGAAAATGTGCGTTTGTCTATTAATTTGCAATTGATTAATGTTATCTTCCCAAGTTTTCGTAATTATAGCAATCATTCTTATCCGAAAAAGAAGTTATCTTTTTGAAATGACGGTTATTTATTTTCAAAAAGGCAGTTATTTTTTGAAAATGCATTTTCTATTTTTCCTTTTTACAACGATCTGTATACCCCGTTTCGATCGCCTTATATACCGATCATCTTCTTCACGAACCCTAGAAGCAAAGAACTTCACTTTCTTACTTTTACTCTATAGTTTAATCCTTAAAGCTTTCATCTTTCTCATGAATCGAGTTCGGAAACTCTCTCCAAGACTGTGATAATGTCTTTCCAAAGAAAGTCCTCAAAGATTGCAAACAGGGGACCATAGCATATGCGTGAGGGTTCTACGCATTTTGATCTCACCGATGAAGAAGAATCTCCAAGGCAACAATAGAGTCCACAACATTCTCAACCGCGTCATTCTCCTCAGGCTAGGCCACAGGATGTTCAGCAACAACAAGCGGATGAAGAAGTTATTGAGGATGCTGAACCTGTAAAAACTCTAAAGCTTGCTTTTACCTTTAAACTTTACTCTGCCTTAAAGGATGGAAGTTCTCCCTTGAACTTTATTGATGAATTTTTGAAAGAAAATGGGTACCGAAATGAAACCCATTTTTTGCGAACAATGGAACTTTTGGGAATTGGTCATGCGGGCTCGGCAGAACGAGCTTTTGCGAATATCCCAAGTGATCCACGTGTTGGAGGACATAGTCAACCCGATGAAAATGATGATGAAAAGATGTTCACTCATTTTAAGCCTATAATGGGTGTTGCCGCGAATATTCGAGGAAAAAGGGCAGATCTGTTTCATTCTGAGGAACATAAGCGACTTTACTCTAAGTTGCTGAAGCGAGGGGTGATGAACCCAAGGAGTGTGGATTTTGATTTTCTCGACTCTTTGAATGTGAAGCTACGAGAGAAATTTACTTTACTTTAACTTGAACAATTTTGCTCTGAGACAACAGTGGCTCATCCAAAACTTACTACGTATTTCTATTCCAATCTAAGCTTTTTGGATGCGAATAGATTTTCTTTCAATATTAGAGACCAGGATTATGTGGTTGATACGGACACTTTGGTTGATGTGATTGGAGTAGAGAGAGGGGTGTTCCAATCAATTAGTGTGTCTATTGGTCATGAGACTGTGGAGCTTGTTCGGGATGAAATGGCAGAAGGTCGGATTTCGTACTTGAGGATGAATGCCTCAAATGTCTTGCTTCACAAGATTGTGATTAACTGTCTTAGACCCAAATCGACATCAAAGACTGACATCTCCGATTCAGAAGCGAAGCTGATGTATGCTATCAATGCTGGTAAAAAGTTCTTTCTGCCACACACTATTATGTTTCATATGTACAGATCGATGGTGAAGGACAAGGGCCAATTTCCTTATTCAGCACTTGTTACTTGGGTATTCAGACATTTTAATATTCAGCCTCCCAAAATTCTGTGTGTTCGAGCATGTGATCAAATGGTGGTGGGACTGAAAATGGTTTCAAAAATACATCTAAAGAGCTAAACAAGGCTTTAGAGCACTTTAAGGAGAAGATCCCTGTCAAGTCACGTCAAGACTCTATGGCTGCAAAACGAAAAGGCAAGGAGCCCATGACAGCTCCATCTAAGAAAATGAGAGCACTCATCTTGCAGGATGAAGAAGATGAGGAAGATGTCACCATTTATGCTCTTGCCTTAAAGAACTTGTAGCGTTTTGTTCCAGAGACAGAGGAGCGAGAGGATCAAGACAGAGAAGAAACAGAGCAGAGGAGTGAAGAGAGGGAATCGATGAGGAAAGAAGCAGAGGAAGAAAGAATTGCAAAAGAAGAGGGAAGAGGAGACCAAGGTCATCATGTTACTGAAGAAGAGACAGAGCATGAAGAGTATTTCTCTCCACCTGAAGGCACTGAAACAGGAAGAACTGCTGAGAAAAGAGGTACTTCTTCACTTGCTTATACTAGTGATGATGTTAGTCACTCTCCTATCGATTCAGAAGATGTATATGGTTCTCAATTTCCTGAAGAAGGTCATGGGGTTTCATCTTCGAGTCTGGGTGCTCATGCTGACATGCCATCATCTGCCAATACTCCACAAACTGATCATGCTGAAACAAGTAGTCAAACTAATAATTCAACAGACTTTCAAAGGTTGCTTGATGTTCTTATAGAGATGCGAGGCCAAATTTATGCCTTGGGATGCGAAGTTCAGAATATGCAGAATGCCAGTCAAGCCTCTTTAGTTTCTTTGCACAATCAAGTTCAGGCCCTTAATCTTCAAGTTCAAGCAACTGCTAAGGGTGAGGAAATAGCGCAACTGAAGGAGGATCTGAGAAAGCTGGAGGAGACAGTCAAGTCGATGGGAGATTTCCAACTTGTTCGCATTCCAAAACAACCTTAACTTTATCCAAATCTCTATTTCATCTCTACCTTTTTTTTTTTGGTAAAATGTAATAAACGTCTCTACCTTTTTAATGCTGACAAAAAGGGGGAGAAGTTGGTGCAGATTTGCAATTTTGACTTTTGTTTAGCTTTTGTTTGACTTTAATTCTTGTTTGGTTGTGACTGGTTTGGACTGTGTTTTTTGGTTTGGATTGTTTGATCGTTTAATGCTTGCAGTATCTTAAGTGTTGTTGGTATTCATGGCAAAGATAGTTGTTTTACAGGACTAACTTATTTCCTATGGATGCAGATTCGATACTATCTTTATCCTAATCCATTTATCTTTTATGAGATACCCTTGTTTACTTGAGTATTGTTTTGCAGGTCAAAAGTACCCAAATCTGCAGGAAAGTTTTGTCATCATCAAAAATGGGGAGATTGTTGAAGAAAACTTCATTATTTGTTTTGAAGATGACAAAATATTTCCATTAGTCTAGTTTGAAGACTCACAGACTATGTCGTCAAAGACTGAAGACCGCCAGACCGCCAGACTTAAGATTTAAAGTTTGCCCTTATTGACAATTTTTAGACCGTCGAAGAAGACTTATCCAGAGTCGAGTATTTCTTTTAGGATTTAATTCGAGATCTTTTATTCGTTTTGAAATTAATTCGGGTAATTTGGATCCGTTGATTGGCGAAGCATACTTGGAAGGTTCTACTTATAGAAACCTAGATCCTGATTGTATGGGTGAGCAGGATTGGTGGGCTATCATCACATTCCTTAAGTAACTCGCGATCTCCCTAATTAATTCTATCAAATAGGTAGATTGAAAGAACTCATTTGGAAGGTACCAGCGGTTATGAAGACATGGAAGAGTATATAAGGAAGACGCTTTAGTTATTCGAGAGGGTGTGCGATAGATAAATTCCAAAGTCTGAAGCTCATTGTTCCTTGCTAATTCAATTGTTGAGTGAAAATTTATACTCAAAAGAGAATTTAAACATTTGTGAGGCCTTGAGGAAGTGTAGCAGAGTCTCTACACTATGGAATTAAGGACGTGAGACTGTAACGACTCTTTTGATTCATAGTGAAATCCAACCAGTGGGCTGTCAGTGCGAGAGAGTGGACGTAGGCTTGGATTAAGCCGAACCACTATAAATCTTATGTTCTTATTCTCTTCCCTGAACTCTTTTACTTTGCTCGTAACTCTATTTAATTGTTAAAGTCTAATTCTCTTTGCAAAGTTGATTGTCAACCAGACCCAGTTTAAAAGGAAAAGTTTTATACTATATTTTGCAAAATTTGCTTTTGCACTTTCAGTTGGCCCAAGAACTCTTATCTAGTTTCCACCTTGAGCCCTACTTACCTAAGCATCCGGTTTAGGTGGACTTCTGGAAAGCCTACAACACAATTGATTGGGTTTTCCTTGAGAGAGTTCTCTTTGCTTTTGGCTTTCCTGAGTTTGTGACTCGACTTATCATGACTTGTGTGCACACTCCTAAGTTTTCCATTGCCTTGAACGGGGAGCTTCATGGGTTCTTTGTGAGTGAGCGTGGCCTGCACCAAGGTGATCCCATTTCTCCCTACTTATTTACTCTGGTTATGGAGGTGCTATCAGGGATCCTAATTAGGTGCTCTTCGAAGCCAGAGTTTAAGTTCTTCTGGAGATGCAAGGCAACGAATCTTTTGTATCTTTTCTTTGCAGACGAAGTCTTCTTGTTTTATGAGGCTGATTTGCCTATTGTGACTCTCCTCAAAGAAGGCCTCCAAACCTTCTCGGATTGGAGTGGTTTGCTTCCAAATCTTAGCAAGAGCGAGATCTTCCTTGCTGGAGGTTTGCCTTCTTTAAGGAATCAGATTCTCATCGATCTCGGTTTCTAGGAAGGCAACTTACCGATGTGCTATCTGGGGGTTCCTATTATTACTTTGAGGCTCAGCAATGCGGATTGTTGCGTTCTCGTCAACCACATTACAGCGAGGGTTCAAGCTTGGACACATCGCTTTCTCTATTTTGTTGGCCGACTTCAGCTTATCAAGTCAGTCCTTCATACTATCCAAGCTTACTGAGGGAGTGTATTTATTTTACCTATAGCTGTGTTGGACTAGATTGACAAAATCCTCAGACAATGCCTATGGAAAGGCTTGTAATTGGGTAAAGGGGGTGCTAAGGTAGCCTGGGATGATGTGTGCCTTCTAAAAGAGGAGGGAGGGCTTGGTATCTGGAGGCTTTGGGATTGCAACAAGGCCACTGTGCTGAAACATATTTGGCTCCTGTTTTCAGACAAGGAAGTGTTGTGGTGCAAGTTGATTCATTCCACCTTTTTAAAAACAAGGAACTTTTGGGTCATTAAAAAACAAACCTATTGCTCCTAGGTTTGGAAGAAAATCTTATCTCTTAAGAGGGAGTTCCGAATGCCTTCTATTAGAGGATTGGGGATGGCCTCTCAGTCTCACTTTGGTTTGATAGCTGGCACCCTAGGGGTCCTCTGAACTTAATCTTTTCAAACTCGATCATCTATAGTTTCAGGTTTTCTAGGTAGGCAATAGTGGCAAATCTTTTCTCTGATGCTGGGCAGCCTCTCAAGATGGTGTTTGAGTCGTGGGAGCAACCCCTCTTGAGCCTTTCTCAGATCTCGAACTGCTTTTATTGGAGGGACAATTTGTTAGGCTGGTTCACTGTTACTACAGCTTGGGATACCATCAAGCAGAAGAGGACTCGAGTCCATTGGCATGCATTCTTCTAGAACAATGCAATCATGCCACGATATCAAGTAAACCTTTGGCTTATAGCCTAGTGCAGGCTTCCCACCTAGGCTTTTTTATTGTCTTATGGTAGAATAGAAAGTGGATCCTGCGTTTTTTTGCAATGATATGCCTGATTCTATTGACCATCTATTTTTTAGTTGTCGTGTCACGACCGGTGTTGCTTTTTTTTGGGTGGCCACATACAATTTGCCTTAGCGTAACAGGTCTTGGGGAGAGAATCTCTGTTGGGCCACCACCTTGCTGTTGGGCAAGGATTTCTATAAATGCATTGCCTGCCTTTCCTTTGGTGTGCTATGTTATATTATTTGGCAAAATAGGAATAGCAGTATATTTAGAGAACAGCCACTTGCGGTCCCAGCTATGAAGAACCATTTTTTTAAAAGTGGTTAGAAATAAGGCTATCACATTTAGGAACATGGACGATAACTTTAGGAATAGAAGACTGTAGTGAAGCTGGGGCATTGACCCGATTATCTTCTTCGGGGACCCTTAATCGCCTCCTTAACTTTAGCTGACGCGTGTATGTTGCTCAATCCAAGGTTGTTGCTACTTGCTATGGTAGCTGTGGATCTTTTCTCCTCCCTAGCCAAGGGTGTTTTTGTATCTGGGTGCCGGTTGTCCATGCCATGCTAGTCTCTTGTTCTTTTTGCTTCTGTTGTAGTTTGGTTGCCACGTTTGCTGGCTTTTACATCTCGGCATCCTTCCACTCATAATGATCTTTTCATCTTGAGTGTAAGTTTTGGTGCCATGATCTTTTGTATAGTTGGTCATTATTCAATATAATTATTACCTTTTACCACCCAAAAAAAAAAAAAAACCAAAAAGAAGTTATTCCTAAGATCCACGATATGGATGTTTTTCAAATTCCCGATCTCAGGCCAAATTGATGCAAGGTGAGAATTTCATCCATGTTCCAAAGTGTGCAGAAAGCTTGTGCCTTAAATGTACCTCAGCCCCCTCATGCTGCCATTCCTCTTGATGAAAAGCTGCAAAACAGGAAAAGGTTCCATTATGGCAAGTGTCTGTCGATGAGGCCAGACAATTTGGTAAACGGCAGGCCTAAGGAGTAGGACTACTGTTTCTAGTTCGGACCATAGCCAAGTTGGTCCCAAACCATTAATAACAATATTTAGTTTTTGCTTTAACCAAATCTCGTGGTTCATGTATTTTTGCTTTCTTTTGAAACTCTAAATTTTTGAAATTTTCATAATACCCATGCGTTAACGCGTAAATTCATTTATATCTTTTTTTTCATAATTTTCAGAAAATCAAAGAATATTTTAAATTTGGTCGGGAAAGTAAAATTGTACTTTTTGATTTTGTAATCCACCTAATGGGTCAGCAGTCCTCTTACAAAAATTGTAATGTCTCTAGGGTGGTTGATGATCACTTTAAAAGATCCACTTGCTAGTCGCTTGTCATCTTATACAACCGTTTCTTATATTGCTGTTGAATTTATGATATGTGCGTCAACTTTTTATGTTATGAAATGACCAACTTTACAAACCGTGGGAATAGATTAAGACATTCCTTGTGTTGTATAATTTTTGAAGGCTTATCCAAGGATCTAGTTTGAGAATATTCTTTATTCAATAAAAAAAAAATGCTTATTTGATTTTTTCTCACTGTCATTGAGTCGATCATTTGATTTATTAAATTATGTCTCGAGTTTGAGTATTTGCAAAACACGATTTGCTTGGATGAGGAAGTTCGTAGGACTCCATGAATATTTACAAAAAAAAAAAAAAGAGAAAAATTTCTTCATTATGTGCAAGAGGTGAATTAGGTCATATACGTGGGGGTCCAAAGTCAAAGTTTAGACTTTGGGCACACTTTATATATAATAAAAGGAAAAGAAGGGTTTCACTTTTACCTGCAAGGGACACCTAATCCACGTTGAAATTAAAGGGTGGAGTCTCTACACGTGGAGCTGAAAAGCTGGTGGGCTCAGGTCAAATATTTGACCTTTGGGCACATGTATAGTAATAGAAACCAATTCCCACTTTGGGCGTGCGCGAAGCGGCTAAAAGCCCTATGAGAGTTAAAGAAAAAGGAGCTGCACGTAAGAGTACGCGAAGCCGCGTGACGCCTTGATTTAGAATGCGAAGCCGTATGTATGTAGACCAAAGACGAATGTTGGAGTTCTTGATTTTGGCATACATAGAGCGTTTTTTTTTTTTTTGAGCTTGAACATGTGGTGATTTTATGCCGTGATTTTGTGAGTTTATGTCCAAGTGAGTTATTTATTTATAAACACTTTGAGTTTGGTGTTAAATCTATGTGTCGGAAACACTCGAGTGTGTGAGTGATTATAAACTCTGATTCTCCGATTAGAATAGATTATTTACTGTTAACTCTCCCTATGGACATAGGCGCCGATACTCGGACTGAACCACGTAAATTTCTAGTGTCCTTTATTTATCTTTTATTTCTCTAGTGATTTCGCGTTGATGTAAATTGTAAGATCTTGTCATTTCCGCGTATTAAATTCCAATAATTGGTATTAGAGCTTGGGATTAGATTTCTTGATTGTGATTTTAAGCTTTTGCTTGTCTGATTATTATCTAGAAATTTTGTTATTACAATTATGTCTGAGAGGAAAGAAATTGAGAAGTTTAACGGGAGTAACAACTTTGTGTTATGGAGTATCAAGATGCGGGCTTTATTGATAATTCAAGGTTTGGCCAAGGTATTGGATTGTGAAAATGAGTTGCCTATTATAATAAAAGCCTCTGAGATGGTAGAGCTAATGGAAAGAGCAAAAAGCACAATCCTGTTAAATTTATTGGATGAGGTTTTGATAGAGGTTGCTGAGGAGAAGGATGGTGCAGCGTTATGGGCAAAACTTTAAGCACTCTATGTGAAGAAATATTTGAATGATCGGTTGTACATGTTAAAGAAGATGTTTCAATTTAGATATACTGAAGATACGTCTATCAGAACCCACCTAGATGAATTTAATAAACCTATGATGGATTTGAAGAACGTTGGTAAGATACTTGATGATGAAGAATACTTGATGATGAAGGATAGGGCATGATGTTGTGAGCCTCTTTATCAAAGTCATGGAAGCACTTTTACTAATTCACTGTTGTAAGGGCATACTACAATTACCTCAGAAGAGGTAAAGTCTGCTTTATTCTCTAAGGAGTGGCAGAGAAAGTTGCGTGATGACGGTCTAGCGCAAGGAGTAGCGCAAGCATTGACGATTCGAGATAGAAAACAACATCGATGGTCTAGTAGCAGCAGAGATAAAAGCAGATCGAAATCATGCCATAGATTGTCTAAGGGACACCTGAAGTGCTTTGAGTATCACAAGAAGGGGCACATTAGGAAAGATTGTCCAAAGCAGAGGAATAAAGCTGATAGGTAGAAACGTTGCCAATGAGAGCAATAGTGATGCAAAAGATGTTTTATGTGTGACTATTACTTCGTCAAGAGACGAATGAGTGCTAGATTCGGGGTGTTCTTATCATATGACGCCTCATAAAAACTTATTTACAACTTATCAGACTGCAGATGGTGGTATATTTCTTTTGGGGAATAATGCAGTCTGTAAAGTTGTGGGGATAAGGACAATTAGGCTTTGGATGCACGATGGAGTGGTGTGCACATTGACAGATGTGAGGCATGTACCAAAGCTCAAGAAGAACCTTTTTTCTTTGGGGACACTCGATGACATTGGGTGTAGGTGCACTGCTAAATGTGGAGTATTAAAGATCTTTCAAAGTGCCATGATAGTGATGAAGGGAAAGAAAGTGAATATTCTATATCATCTACTGAGAGAGACCGTGACCGCAACCATTGTAGTTTCATCAGGTGAGTCAGACTCTAACTTGATTCAGTTATGGCATATGCGTGTAGGGCACATGAGTGAGGCAGATATGACGATGCCGAATGAAAGAGGGTTGTTAAAGGGTCAAAAGACAAAGAAGCTAGACTTATGTGAGTATTGCATCTTTAGGAAGCAGCACCAAGTTAAGTTTACTACAGCTATTCATTCGACCAAGCGACCAATTGAATATATTCATTCAGACATCTGGTCTAGTCTTCAGTTCCTTCGAAAGGAGGTGCCCGATATATGCTAACATTTATCGATGACTATTTGAGGAAGATATGGGTATACTTTTTGAAGCACAAATATGATGTGTTCGATCAGTTTAAGAAATTTAAGGCATTGATTGAGAAGCAGTTAGATAAACAAATCAAGTGCCTGAGAACCGATAATGGCATGAAGTTCTGTGATAAGAAATTTATCGAGTTTTGCAAGAAAGAATGTATTGTGAGACATCGCACAGTACCTGGGACACCACGGCAAAATGGAATGGCAGAACGGAAGAATAGAACTTTGCTTGAGTGAGCTCGGTGCATGCTTTCCCATGTAGGACTTGGCAAGGAATTTTGGGCCAAAATAGTTAACATGGCATGTCACCTAGTTAATCAATCTCCATTGTCAGCTATCGAGTGACTCCTGAGGAAGCATGGACGGGGAAACCTGTTGATTATTCCGGATTACGTATATTCAGATGTATTGCGTATGCTCATGCGAGTGATGGTAAGCTTGAGCCAAGAGCGAAGAAGTGCATATTTCTAGGTTATGCACATGAAGTGAAAGGCTACCGGCTGTGGTGCACTAATTCGAGATTACCCGATTTTCTAATCAGCAGAGATGTGATATTCGACGAGACTGCAATACTTCAAAAGAAGAGTTTTGAGACAACCAACAGAAAAGATAGATCATGGTGTCATTAGTGAGGTAGAGCTTCAAGTGGAGACTCCAGAGATCTCGAATGTAACAGAAGTTGAGACTGCGGATGAAGCCGCAAATCCTGAAGTTAGTGATAGTGAACAACCAGTAAAGCCGCAGCACACTATAGTCGCAAATGGACAGAGAAGGCACATTAAATCATCGGTGCGTTATGGTTATATAGATATTACTCATGCATTAACTGTAGGTGATGAGGTGGAGACAGATGAGCCTTCGTCTTACTCTAAGGCAATGGCTAGTTCAAAGTCATCGCAGGGGCTAGGAGCTATAAGTGAAGAAATGGAATCACTCCATCAAAATCAGACATGGGAGCTGGTTAAAGTACCCAAAAGCCAAAAGATTATCGGAAGTAAATGGGTCTTTAAACGGAAAGAGGGCATTCCCGGTATCGAGATAGCAAGGTATAAGGTGAGACTTGTGGCGAAAGGATATACACAATGTGAGGGTATTAACTACAATAAAGCATTCTCTTTTGTGGTAAGACATACTTATATTCGTGTTTTACTTGCCTTAGTTGCTTGGCAGGATCTTGAGTTAGAGTAGCTAGATATGAAAACTGTGTTTCTTCACAGTGAGTTGAAGGAGTAAATTTACATGAGGCAACTAGAGGGATTTACTATTCCGAGTAAAAAAGATCATGTTTGCTTATTGAAGAATCTTTGTATGGGCTAAAACAATCTCCTATGTAGTGGTATAAACTTTTTCATACTTTCATAGCTAGTCAAAACTCTTCAAAAAATCATATGGATAACTGCGTTTACTATAGGAGATTGAAGAATGGTTCTTTGATTATATATTTTTATATGTTCATGATATGCTGATAGTAGTTAAGAATATGTTTGATATCGATGTGTTGAAAAGGTGATTAAATGCTGAATTTGAGATGAAAGATTAGGTGCTACAAAGAAAATATTAGGTATGGAGATTTTGCGTGATAGGGCTACAAAAGTTTTACGTCTATCTCAAAAGAAATATATTGAGAATATCGTGACGTGTTTTAACAAATAGTCGGCAAAATCTGTAAGTACGGCAAAACACTTTAAACTTTTATATAAATTATCATCGCAAACTGAGGAGGAGGAGGAGCATATGTCCCATGTTCCTTATTTTAGTGCCATGGGTAGTATTATATATGCTATAGTGTGCACTAGGCTTGATGTTTCACAAGCTATAAACATGGTTAGTCTCTATATGAAGCGTCCTGATAAAGCTCATTGGGAAGCTATGAAGTGAATCCTCAAATATTTGAAGGGGATAACAGACGTGGGTATAATGTACTGGAGGGACAATAATGGTAATGAGACCACTAGTTTTGTGGATTCGGATCATGCCAATGACTTGGATGATCACAGGTCTTTAGCAGGGTACGTGTTTACACTAGCAGGTGGTGCGGTTAGTTAGAAATCGTCTTTACAGGATCACATTACCTTATCTTGAGTAATGCAAAGTATATGGCACTAACCTTTGTAGCGAAGGAGGCAATATGATTATAAAGTTTGTTATCGAACCTTGGGTTAGAACAGAAAAGTGTGGATATACACTTTGATAACCAATGTGTGATATATTTGGTGTATAATCCAGTTTATCACGAGCGAATAAAACATATCAATATTGGGTATCACTTCATTCGAGATGTCTTAGCTAAGGGTAGTATTACTATTAAAAAGATTGCTACAGCAGATAACCCGACAGACATAATGACTAAGTCTGTTCCTTTGGTGAAGCTCAAGCTCTACTTAAGCTCTATTGGCGTCTCTGGAGAGTGAGCGGCCATCGGGGCATTAGGAGAGCAGCATGAATGATGAGTATTATAATTTGGCTTTAAACATCGAGTCAACATAGAGAATTGTTAAATTATATCTCAAGTTTGAGCATTTGCAAAACACCATTCGCTTGGATGAGGAAGTTTGTGGGACTCCATGAAGGTTTACGAAAAAAAAAAAAAAAGAGCAAAGTTTCTTCATTATGTGCAGGAGGCGATTTAGGTCATATACGTGGGGATCCAAAGTCAAAGTTTTGACTTTGGGCACACTTTATATATATAAAATAAAAGGAAAAGAAGGGTTTCACTTTTACCTGTAGGAGAAACCTAATCCACGTTGAAATTAAAGGGTGGAGTCTCTGCACATGTAGCCAAAAAGCTGGTGGGCTTAGGTCAAATATTTGACCTTTAGGCACATATATAGTAATAGAAATGAATTCCCTCTTTGGGCGTGTGCAGAGTGGCTAAAAACCCTACGAGAGTTAAAGAAAAAGGAGCCACACGTAAGAGTTCGCGAAGCCACATGAAGCCTTGATTTAGAATGTGAAGCTGTACGTATGTAGACCAAAGACAAACGCTGGAGTTCTTGATTTTGGCATACGTAGAGCGGTTTTTTTTTTTTAGTTTTGAGCTTGAACTCGTAGTGATTTTGTGCCGTAAGTTTATGTCTAAGTGAGTTGTTTATTTATAAACATTTTGGGTATTGGGTTAAATCTAGATGTGGGAAACACTCCAGCGTATAAGTGATTATAAACTCCGATTCTCCGATTATAGTGAATTATTTATTGCTAGCTCTCCCTGTGAACGTAAGTGTCGATACTCCAACTGAATGCACGTAAATTTCCGGTGTCCTTATTATTTTTCAGTTATTTCTTTGGTGATTTCGTGTTAACGTAAATTGCAAGATCATGTCGTTTTTGCGTATTATATTCCAACATAATTTATGTCATGTTTTGCTTGATTCATGAGATTAACGAGGAGATGTGTGACTAAGATACGGATCCACGACTCTTCTTGTAGAGAAAAGTCAGAGAGGGTAAAGTAGTTTGATTATGAATTGATGAACTAATGAGAGCGACTGCTCGAAAGGACATGAGCTTTGTCGTGAATTATCATGCACGCATTAGGACTTTCGATCTATCAAAGAAATATGTCATATTTCCCAAGTACCACAGTATATCATCTAAGTAAGCTTTGTTTTTCTTTTAGGATGTATTACTTTTGGTTACAAAAAAAGATAGTACGAGAAAGTGAAATTACAATCCATGACGCATAATATTCAATTACAATGAAACATTATAAAATAAGAGAAAAATTCACATATACGTTATTTCCCATTTTGTTACCCCAAATCTTTTCGACATCATAAAAAGAAACAAAATCTTAACATCTTTAACTTTGCTTACAACATTACGACATAACTGGATGCAAGACTGAAAAACACTTTTTTTTTTTCCCGACCATTGCGAAATGCGATAAAATACTGACCTGTGGTTCTACGCATCAGTTGATTCTTTGTCTATACAATAATTCAGAAAAACAAAGCTGTGTGACCATAAGATGTGCGGTTTGCAGTCGACGAGGTCTTTTCCTTGTTATTTCCTCTCGGGCTGAATAGTCAACGAAGTCCTTGCATTCACGGCAAATCTTGACCAGCGTCCTTCCTAAGAATATTCGGTAGGTGGCTCGGATGATTTGGCGTGTTCAATCAATTGATTGGTTTTCTTTATCACAAAAATTCAAAATAGTCGTCGTTCAATGATGTCAAAGAATTACAGTTATGGATGGGAACATTGACTAGCAATGCCGTTCACATTGGAGTTTTGTTTGTTCTAATTGCTTGCAATACACACTTTCAATTTTGACCACCCCGAGCGATTGCTAACCTTTACACCTCATTCATCTTTATCGTCCAAATCTGAAGAAAATAAAAGACTGAGTTCACAATTCAACACTAATTCACTTAAAATTTGGGCTACGCTTGGTTCTTGCTATAATTCCTCTATGGACGTTTATGGATGTGAACATTAACTTGCAATGCTGTTCACATTGAAGTTTTGTTTGCTCTAATTGCTTGCAATACACACTTTCAATTCTAGCCACCCTCGGAGTGAGTGCTAACCTTTATCTCAATCATCTTTATTGCCTATATTTGACGAAAATAAAAAACGCGAGTTCAAAGTTCAACACTAATTCGTATAAAATTTGGGTTATGCTTGGTTTTTACTATAATTCCTCTATGGACTTAATTAATGAAAAAGGTAGAATGTTACAGGAAAAAAATATATGACGGTATTAATTAATTATTTGTATTACCAAAAATAGGAATAGTTCTTCTTTAATTATATTTATGGATGTGAACATTGACTTGCAATTTTGTTAACATTGGAGTTTTGTTTGTTCTAATTGTCTACAATACCTACTGTCAATTCTAACCACCCCCGAGCAATTGCTATCCCTTACCTCGTTCATCCTAAACATCTAAATCTAACGAAAATAAAATATGTGAGTTTAAGGTTCAACACTAAGGGCCTGTTTGTTAACTAGCGAACTCTTGTTTATTTCTATTCTTTTTGTTCCTTGGACAAAAAAAAAAAAAAAAAAAAAGCACCGGAAACCCTTTTCGTAACATTAACTAATTTGTTCATGAGAACAAATTTGGAACACAATCAAAAATTAGAAAAAAAATTATTTCTTTATTTCCAAGAACAATTCTAAAATCAAGTCAATTTTTTTTCTCTTTTCTTTTCTTTTGCTTCCTCATCTAGCTGGTCACCCAACGAGTTTGGCGAGGTTGCCGGATCTTGTTTGGCTAGTCACCAACCATCGGTGAGGTCAGCAACTGGCTGGATGAGGAAGAAGAAGAAAAGAAAAAAAAAAGAAAGGAAAAAATTATCATAAAATTATAAAAAAATTAAAAGTAATTTTGCATTACAAAAAAAACTTTATACCGAACACATTTCTGCTCTTTTTATTATTATTATTATGAGAATATAATCTTTGTACAATCACCAAACATATTAAAATGCGCAAAAGCTCATCTAGAAAATATAATCAGAAAAAACTATTATCGAGCAAAAGTTATTTCCGAGAACAGAATAGTTATCAAACAGTCCTAATCGACATGAAATTTGGGCTACAATTGATTCTTTCTATAATTCTTCTCTGAACATAATTAATGAAAAAGGTAAAACGCTTGTGGGAAAAAATATATATACTGTGGAATTAATTAATTGTCCATGTCACAAGAATTAAAAAAAAGTTGTCGTTCAATGATGCCAAAGAATTGTAGTTATGGATGTGAACATTGACATGCAATGCTATTCACATTGGAGCTTTGTTTATTTTAATTGCTTGCAATACACACTTTCAATTCTGTCCAGACTCTGAGTGATTGCTGACCCTTGCCTCATTCATCCTTGTCGCCTAAACTGACGAAAATAAAAGATGTGAGTTCAAGTTTCAACGCTAATCAATATGAAATTAGGGTTATGCTGATTCTTGCTACAATTCCTCTCTAAACATAATCAATGAAAAAGGTAGAACGTAACATGAAAGAAGGAAATCTAAATTTTATGGACGATATAAATATGAAAAGTTCACAGCAGCATCAAAAATTAATCATTCAGCGACCAACCCTTTACTCTGCCTAAATTAGAACACCATAAAGGTGTTCTAGCATCTTATCTTATATCAACGAGTTGACTATAACAGTTTTCACAAGAAGAACCTGGGCGGCGGTGCCCTGAAGCTTTATGCCTCTCGGTGGCTGCCGAATATATCGAGAACTAGAAATGTGAAGAAGCAAGCCGTGTCCGACTTGGATTCGGACTCTGACAATGAAGAGCTGACATGGAAGGACCGGCTTCTTCTGGAGTCGATAATTAGCTTGCTTCCTGTGGAGAAAGGCGCTGTGTTTGTGCAGTGTCCGCTGTAGCTCTTGAAGGCGGCGAACATTCTAAATGCATCTTCTTCGAGGACGGAACTGGCCAAGAGAGAGGGGCTTCGGCCGAGCACAGCGAAGCACATCGGAACGGTGGCGTTTCGCTGCCTCAAATTCGCCGTCAGCAAGTGACGTCGAGGTATGTATATGAAAAGTTGACACTTTAGACCTTTATCATTGGACGAAAAATCAATGGGAACATATATGGGTGGGGACCGAAAGTTGATTTTCATAAGATAAAAAACCGTTTGGACCAAAATTGAAAACTAATCTAAATTTGGTTATTTTGAAGAGAACTGGACTGCAAATTACCAGCAATATTAGGAATTTATCAAAAAAAAAAAATTCCAATAAATGAGTAAATTATCATTTTTTTTCAAAATTTTTAATGACACAATTTGACACGATCACAAAATCTGATTATCACATACAAACACAAATCACCAGTCCTAGTTGTTCCCAATGCAATTCCAATGGCCATTCCGAATGCAAGTCCAATGGTCATTCCAAGGTTTATATCGCTCATGGCATGATCGACAGATCCAGAATTATCATCACCATGATTTGTAAGGCCAGGTTGCCTTTGGCTTGTTGGGCAGGGGGCAGCATGATCACGGCACAGGTTGTTTCCTTCAAAACTAGAATTGGGAAAGGTCGAGAATTGTCCCCCGCGAGGAACCAGCCCAGACAAATTGTTATATGCAACACTAAACCGAGACAGAAAGTTGAGACGTGCTAACGACGAAGGTATACTCCCGGACAGATTGTTGTAAGACAGATTGAGAGTCTCTAGGTCAGTCATTTCGGATAAATTGTCTGGAATTGAACCTGATAAGAAGTTATTGCTGAGAACAAAGATACGAACATCTTTTAAATTCCCGAACTCCGGCCAGATTGATCCGTTGAGAGAGTTGCCTCCGAGATCCACAGTCGACGGAAAGCTTGTAAATTGTGCGTACTGCAGCACCCCCGAGGTCTTATTCTTCTTCCAGAAGAATGGAAAATCAGAAGGTTCCATGATTGACATATTCCTGTGGATGAGGGCAGGCAATCCGGTTATCTCTTTTGGGATCTTGCCCACGAACGAGTTCATTTGTAAGTCCAGATAAAAGAGAGATTGGAAGTCACCGCTCCACGACGGAATCGTTCCACCCAATCTGTTCCAGGACAAATCCAGCAACTGCAAACGGGTGCATCCACGCAGCCACTGGGGCATGGAACCCCTCAGCCGACTATTCGCCATGATAAGAACCTTAAGCTTTGGAAAACTCAAACTCGCATCGCCAGGCAATTCTTCATCAAAATAATTGAGAGTGAGAACCAAAACTGTCAAATTGCTGCAGTGCTGAAGGATCCCGAGTGCCGATGAGATGTTCGATAGGCTCGAATTCGATATCGACAGGTAAGCAAGGCTGGAGAAGTTCCTGAAGCTTTGAGGTATCGGGGTTGTGAACTTGTTCCGTGCAAGGTTCACACTCTGCAGCTTCTGGCAATTGGGCAAATCCTCGGGGAAAGGACCCCTGAAATTGTTGGAACCTAAATCCAGAGACACCAGATTGCTCATTGCCGAACAATTAAGAACTATTGTCCCGGTCAGCGAGTTGTTATTCAAATTGAGAAACTTAAGTGATGGCAAATTGGACAAGGAAGATGGGATGGAGCCTGCGAAGCCATTGGTCTGAGCTATGAAGAACTGCAGCTTCTTCATGTTCTGAAACGCATCTGGGATTGATCCCAAGAATTCGTTTGCCGAAATGTCCAGCCGAACTAGTTCTGTCAGATTACCGATCCCGCTGCCAAGCGGCCCTGAAAATGAGTTTTCCTGAAGGCTCAATTGGACCAACTGACCCAGAGTGAAGATATCTTCACTGATCCCACCTGTGAGATTATTCGTGGCCAGAGAAAGGTTCTCCAAGGAGCCACAATTGCCAAGTCCCGGCGGGATTACGTCAGAGAAATAATTGGCGGCCAGATTAAGCACCTGAATGAGGGTCGAGTTTGCGCAAAGCCACACGGGCATCACTGAAAGAATTCTCAGAAATGTTGAAAACGCGGAGGGAGGGCAAATTGGCGCTCTTGGGGACCGGTCCCGAGAATTCATTGTGGCTGAGATCGAGAACCTGCAGATTAGGGAGGTAGAGGAGCGATTCTGGGAGTGTCCTCTCGAGGAGGTTGTGAGAGAGATTGAGGAACCTCAGCTGGTCTAACTTGCCGATCGAGTCCGAGAGGTTGCCCGCAAGCATCTTGCTCGCCAAGACCAACTCCACCACCCTGCCCGAACTGGAGGGACCATCGCTCAGGCCGAGAGAAGATGAAGAGTCGCACAGCACGCCCAGCCAGTTGCAGCAATTAGCACTGGCGTTGAGTTCCCAACCTTCGATTGGGGACTCAAAGTTGCTCATCAAGTCTAGTAATGCTTTGGAATCGCTCGAATTGCATACAAGGTCCTCTTGAGAGTGCAGGACCTGCGCCTGGAGGAATAGCCAAGCGACGGGGAGGACCGCCCACGGCGAATCTCGAACGCCCATGTGAAGAAAGAGCGCACCCAAAAAGAAAATTCAATGTGATTGATCACAGAAAGGGTGTAGGAAAGTAACCGAGGAAGATTTATGTATTGCGAGACCCATCTTGAGAAGGATCAAGATTTATGTATTGCGAGAGAACACGTGCACGGAATCTTTCATGTTCAGTGGGAATCGAAAAAGGAGGAGGAGGAAACTAGGGGTTCACGTGACGGAAGTGGGCCAGAGGAAAGGAAGAGATGCGATTTGACTCCAATTCAACGCGCCCTTCTACTTATATTTCTATGTATTCTGTAACTGTAATTAATCATATTATTATATACATATATATACATATACACACACACACACATATATATATATATATATATATATATATGTGGGGAACTCAACCTAATATCTCCTCGTTTAGTCTATAATTTAATTTACACATGAGGAAAATATTAAATGAAATTAGAATATTTATATATTAAATAATGCCATCATCCCTTGTCCGGACTTTTCATCCAACAAGAGACATTTTCCGATATTCGAATGGGTCACGTCTTCATCCAGTATTCATCATGCTTTGATCGGCCATGTTACTTCAGCTGCTCCCTCATTCTCAAGGTTTTGTGGCGGACATCATTCTAAAGGTTGGAACTTGGTCGAGAACATGATGGACAGTTCCCGTGTGATCAATTGGACTTGCAGTCCTCCTATGATCGGTTCAGTTTGCTATCAAAATCGCCCCCTTATGCCGCACGCTCCTCCAGCTCCTCGGCTTGGCCCTGTGGTGATTCTACACCCTATGCTCCCTCATTCACCCAAGAAGGCATTCACGGATCTAGGACTCATATTCAAGCAAGTTAAAAACAATTTCCTGCCAAAACTACTTATATTTAAGTCTTGGTTTATATCAACGCTCGACATTTATTTAAGAGATAATCTTTAATCCTATAGTTTGCAGATTCCCAATTCTCCTTTGATGTGTTTGAAAGAACTCTTATCAAGAGGCTTAGTGAAAATGTCAACTAATCAATGCTTTGAATCAGCAAAGTAAATAACACATCATCATTATCTATATGATTTTAGATGATATAATGTGTGATTTCTATATGCTTTGCTCATGAATGCATTATGGAATTTTTAGTCAAATTGATTGTGCTTGTAGTATCACATGTAATGGGCATAATGGAATTTTCTTCACCAAAATCACTCAAAATGTTGTTTCATCCACAAGAGTTGAGCATGGCAACTTTCATGAGCTATGTACTCAATTTCGGCAGTTAATAAAGCAACAAAGTTTTGCTTTTTAGAAAACCAAGATATCAACATGCAACCCACGAACTGACCCGAAGTGCTCTTTCTATTAATCTTTCATTTTGCAAAGTCAACAGTCACAATATCCAAGAAGAATAAAATCTGAATTCTTAGGCTACCATAATCGTAATTTAGGAAAGATGCCAACGTACTCGATAATCCTCTTAACAACAGTTAAATGAGATTCCTCGATCTAATTGGACTCACATGTAGACACTAAATAATATGTTTAGACATGATGCAGTTAAATATAATAGAGATCCTTCATGCTTCATAAAGTTTAGGATTAACTGAATTATCTTTCTCATTCTTGTCAAATGTGGTAGGTGGAGATATTGGAGTTTTAGTTTTCTTGTAATTTTCCACACCAGACTTCTTGACTAATCCTCTGGAGAAAATATACAATAGTTAGTAAACTCCACGTCGTCAACCTACTTGGATTGGCTAGAAAATAGAAGAAGAAAGCCTTTGATTTTAATCTTTCCTAATTTCTAGCCAATCCAAGTCAAAAATAAAACACGTGTCGCCGTTTGAGTGAAGCCACTTAGGCTCACGCACTCACGAGCGCCACATTGGTTGATGATGTGGGGGTTATTAATCATTGAATATTTTCTCCTGTTGCATCACGCTAGGGTTTTGTCATTAATCAGACAACTTACTAACCCCACTTGATTTGTGGCTTTTCCCATTAGAGTCATGGGAATTAGTAGGGTATCGAGGAAATTGCCTAAATTGTTGCCCGAATACATTACGATACTTTTGAGATTTACTTCAACGTTTGAATTCTAACATTTCAATAACCCCTTAGGCTGCGTTTGGTAGTCACGATAACATTTGGAATAGGATATGATTTATCCTATCCTACGTTTGGTGCTCGCTTAGGACAGGATAAAGTCGGATATAAGGGAGATATAGACAGGATAAAATTATCCCATGGAGAAGATGAGATAAAGGTATATAGGATTTTTAATATCCATAATAGGAAAGTTATTTTTTCTTGAATAGCAAACTTATTATATTAACAAAATTGAAATTATATTTCAATATAAGTAATATTTGAATTCTAATTTAAGAAATTAAAAATAAAAAAAATAAAATTTTATTTTTTATTAATCTTATTTTAATTTACATATTTAACTTTAATTCTATCTTATAATAAACATTCAATCTATAAATTAAATATTTATATTTATTATATATTTTAGGTATTTTTGTATTTTATGTATGTTAGTATAGTTTACTATTTGATAAAATTTTATTAAAGAATGATGAAAAGGGAAAAAAGAAATAATAATGAAAATAATATAAAAAAGAGGAAAAATAAAATAAAAATAAATCAAGTAATAGTGTTACAAGAGACTTTTACAATTTCCGTTATATGATGTGGACATATTCGACTTTAATACTACGATTCACCAAACAATGGACGGGATATAAAAAAAAAATCCTAGAATTTCATATGTTATCCTATCTAGTCCTATCCCAATTAGAAATCCGGACGACCAAACGTAGCCTTAGTTTTAGCTTCTTACAGGAGGATTTTAGATTTATATATTAGCAAAGAAACGAATGTAAATATTTGCAAATTAAGCATGCAATAGGATATAGTCTGATTTGCGACGTCATCAAGTTTGAACTATCTACTCACGCTTTATCTTTAGTTTATTTGGTTCACGAGAATAGTACGATATTTTATTTGCCCAAAATTTCTCTTTATAAGGTTTAGTTTTTTTGTAAAAGAATCCCCAACAAAAAGGGATTTCTTGCATAATTATAACTTAAAGAGTAATATCATACTAACTTAAAGAGTAATATCATACCGATAATAAAAATCTAGTGAGGCCTAAGATCGGCAAGCGTGAGCCTTGCCACAGGCTCAAGCTCGCCTTTGGTTGGTCACCAGCCGTTGCCATGGCCGGTGACCGGCAAAAGATAAAGATAGAGGAAAAGAAAATATAAAGGGGAAAAATTAAAAAGAAAAAAGGTAGAAAGAAAAATAAAATTAAAAAATCGCTTTTTTAGAATAAAATAAAATTTAATTAAAAGGGAGTGCACGGAGGAAAGTCAAATCAAAATTTTCATATCAAACAACAAAAAATATTTTTTACTTTATTTTCAAATTTTAATCAATAATAAAAATATAATCTTTTTTTTTTTTTTTTGAAAAATGAATGTTACATATGGAATCTAAAATTCAAATATGAAAGTGAAACAACACTTCAAAATCGAAACCAAAATGGGATTGTTGGGACCTGAGCAAGTCCTTAAAAAGCTCACGGAGGAAACGGGCGAGAGAATCGCCCTGGGGTGAGAGACCCCGCGCTGTCCTCCTATTCCCTCTATGTTAGGAAGACAAAGATAGACAAAGAATTAAAGAGCCTTATAGTGGTGAAGGTAGACACCACGTCAAAACTTTTATTCTAGCTACTACCGGGTAGATAGATATAATAGTCTTATGCGCCTGGAGTGAGTAAGAGTGGGTTAAATGCCCACAGTTGGATTGACACGCCATATGGCACTGTCCTCAACCACAGATTGACCCAGTTCCCCCGATTGCCTGATGACAAGGACTTAACACATTTATCCAGGAATCTGCCATCCAAATCTAACCGAAAGCAAACGCGAGTTCAACGTTTTTTTTTTTTTTTTTTTTTTTTTGGGTAAGTTCAAAGTGTAAAAGTGACAACTCTCTTTTGTTTGCTTCTTTGGTCATTATAATGAACTTGAAATATGATGGGATTTTACCTCAATCCATGTTTTACTTAGTTTTAGATTATTCATGCACATTGAGATTCTACTTAAGATGGTTGTGGAAAACGATTTCTCCTTTTTTACTTTTTCTCTTTATCACCAACAATGGAAGAAACTCGAGTTATGATTTTTCTTTTCCTTTTTTGTTAGTAAATTGAAGGTTCAAAAGTTATAACTCTCTTTTGCTTGCTTCTTTGGTCGTTATAATTAATATGAAATACGATGGGATTTTAACTTGGTCCATTTTTACTTAGTTTTAGATTATTTATGCACATTTAGATTCTATTTGAGATGCTTATGGAAAATGATTTCTCTTTTTTTGTTTTTCTCTTATCATCAACAATGGAAGAAACTTGAGTTATGATTTTTCTTTCTTTCTTTCTTTCTTTCTTTCTTTCTTTTTGTCAGTGAGTTCAAGGCTCAAAAGAAATAACTCTCTTTTGTTTGTTTCTTTGGTCATTATAATCAACTTGAACTATGATGGAATTTTAACTCTATCTACCTTTTACTTACTTTTAGATCATTCATGCATATCGAGATTCTATTTGAGATGCTCGTGGAAAATGACTTCTTTGTTTTTTCTTTTGCTCTTATCACCAATGATGGAAGAAATTCAAGTTATGATTTTTCTTTGTTCCTTTTTCTTTTTTTCGGTAAGTTGAAGGTTCAAAAGTAATAACTCCCTTCTTGCACATTGAGATTCTATTTGAGATGCTAGTGGAAAATGACTTCTCTTTTTTTCTTTTTCTCATTATCACCAATGATGGAAGAAACTCAAGTTATCTTATTCATTGATAGATGTCGAAACACTATGAGTTATATATTAGGGTACATATATGTACTTCTTGCAGTGTATTAGAGATGTAGCATGACCATGTGTTATAATAGTACTGGTCCTTTCCCCACACTTTGCACGGAGCATTTGACATAATAATTTGTTGTCAATTTTGTGAATGAACTTCTACCTTGTAATTGCATGAACCCTATTGGTATTTATAATTTAGATAGAGAAAAGTTCTTTGTTGCCTTAGCTATATTTTAAAGCTATTGTAATTGTGAGATTTTGTTAGACTACTGTCAACTATTATAAAAACTTAAGATGTTATATGAAAGCGTGATTTATTATTTAAATATTCTAACACTCACATTCATGCTTAGGTTAGTAAGTTTTACCTAGTACTAAGTGTGAAAATTCAATCGGGAAGGCATATGATGAAAGTGTTAGTATGAACACCTAGAAGGGGGGTGAATATGTGTGAAGACAATTTTTCGGAAAGAACAGTAGGAATATTTTACTTTTGAAACTGAGTCTGGAGAACAACAGACTTTGAGCGAGTTCAGTCTTTGGCAGTTAAATAGAATTACAAACAAAGTAAAGGAGTTTAGGGAAGAGAATAAGAGCACGAAATTTATAGTGGTTTGGCTTAGATCAAGCCTATATCCAATCTTCCACGCTAACAACCTTATGGTTGCATTCCATTATGTAATTAACAAAAGATTACAACTTTGAGTGTAAACACTTAGTGGTAGATCATACTATCTCACTAAGTCACTCTTTTGGTATTTTTCTCACAATTACAAACGTTTAAGCTCACCAAAGATAAGTGTATGAAAGAAGTTCGCTCAAACTTTGGAATTATAAATTCTACGCTCTGTCTCTTACTTACTCATCGGTCATTAATCTCCTTAAATACTCCTCCACTTCCAAACTAGCCGTTGGACAATATCTAGAGGATCATCTTCCAATCTACCCATTGGACAGATCTGTATCTAGAAGATTTGATAGCCGTTGAGCAACAAAAGTAGAATCCCAAGTTGATTTTGATCGCCTATACAAATAAAATCTTGGTTTCCATAAGTAAAGCTTCTTCGTATAGAATGTTCTTGTCTTTAATATCCAAACATCAATCAATTAGAGTGAGTTAATCAAATCTATCTTGATGTATAATCTAAACCAGATCACTAGCCGTTATATGTTTGGGGCTTGTGTTACGTTCTATATGTAAAGTTTGAGAGTGTTCTGTCGAAAGTAAAATCTAAGTGTCTTCAGACCGAAGTAGAGTCTGAATGTCTTCAGACTGAAATAGACTTTACAATCTGGACGTAAATATGAACATATTCTGCTTCTAAACATATTAAGTCTTAAGATCTGGACACACAGTTTGAATAAGTTTAGTTTCAAAGATAGAATCTGTCTTATAGTTCTGTCAAGTATAGATTTTGATATTATCCTTTATATGTTCTATCATCTGCATAGTATGTTACTCAACCATTAAACACGTTAATAGCCTTTGATTTATTCATCACAAGGGATTCCCTAACATATGAGGCTTGGAAAGATTTGGACTCGACCCTTTCAACTCTACTACATATAAGATTTTGTAAGATCACTGCCAATTATTCTAAAAGCTTAAGTTATTAAATGAATGCGTAATTTATTATTTAAATATTTCAAAAACAATAATTTAAGTTAAGGGACCATTTATAATAGAAAAAATGATAACATTACATGGTAGGAAAGGAATTTACAAATGATTTTTTTAGCTTAGTTAACTATTGTTCCGAGATCCCTTTACCTTGGGTTAACAAGAAGTAACAGCAAAGGAACAATACAAGACCTTTCATAAAAGAAACCCAATTTTATTATTTGTACTAAAAGAAATATCTGAATTGAGAGAAAGTAAAACAGAAAAAAATGGCTAGCAATGGGATGATTGATTAATCCTCCGTAGTGGGATGAAATAGCGAGGGTAGAAAGGAGAAGAGAACAATTTTAGTGGGAAGTGGATGGCAAGTGATAGGTGAAGAATTTCGAGTCACTCGTTGGAGAGTTTTCCTATTGGTTCGCAGGTTAATCATTCAATGACCAAACCTGATAATTGTACCTAAATTAGAACACCATAAAGCTGTTCTTACGTCTTATCTTACGCCAACCGACTAAATTAAAACACTAAAGTCAATATCAGTAGGGATTACTTCTGATATTGTGAAGTAAGTGTAGGGAAATTGCAAAGGCTGAGCCGAAAGAGCGAAGAGGCTCTTTGTTCTCCATGCGTCTGCAATCTACAAATAACAAAATCTAACGTAAATTTTTAGGCCTCAGGTGTAGGACTATATTGTTGAGAAGTAAATTGATGTACAAATAAAATAATTACTTTTATTATAAACCAATATTACAACTCTCTATTTTATCATCCTCTCACAACAACTCATTGTACTTGCTTATCTACTCCCTCACAAACCTCACACGGACACAACTCTCTCACACACCCACTTACTCTCTATTTCTCTACACTTCACGCCACCTACTCCACCCACTCACACACTCACGTACACCTCTCACACTTACACTTCAAGAGACAACAGCCCCTATTTATAGGAGCCAAAGTCAGTGGAGTCCACGAACAAAATGGCCGAGAAAAATCTCGAGAGAGAGGGAGAGAAAATTCTGGAGAGAGGGAGAGAAAAGTCTAGAACAATAGAGAGAAAGAGAGTAATCTGGAAAAATCCAGAGAGAGAGAGATAGGCGGTGCCCTTCTCAACATTCCCCCTTACCGACTACTCTCTTAATTTGGATATGGTAGCCGTGCCGATATTGCTTTTGGACTCTTCAACTATCTTCCTCCATTTAGCATATTGCGAAGCTTTCTCATATGTGGATGGCTTTATGGCTCCATCTTTAGTTGCTTCTCTTGTGATTTTTCATTGAGTTTTGTGATCCTTGAATTTTTGCAACGCTAATTCATTTTGCCCTTTAGTCTCATTTTTCTTCTTCTTACTCAGTTAAGTCTCCGTATTTAGCATATCTCCCCTAAGAATTTTGAGATTAGAACTCATTCGATCAAGCCTCTCATTTGTGACTTTCATTTCGTGCTTCAACTGATTTAGTCCCATCCGAAGCACTTCAATGTAGACCTCTTGATCCTTTTCCTCATAAAATTTCTTTCCCTTGATCTTATTCCACCGATCCTTACACCATCCCAAGGGGGTAGATGGCCTCCTTTTCTCAAAGAAAACTTTCTTTTTCTCCTTCATTTGCTCATTGTCTCTTCCGATATGATTAATTCGGAACATCATAGTGGGCTTGAGGTCCTGAAGCTTCTGCGGCTTCTTGAACTCACATCGGAACTTCTCTAGCTCCCTTTCTTTTGCCTCGAGCTCTTGATCCTTCTGCCTTATCATCTCATCCCTTTTCTTCAACATATGCTCCATCTTTGCCTTCTCAACTTTCAGCTTCTTTATCATATCTTGCATCTCATGCAATTTCTTTTCACGACTGCTTGTTGGCATTGTTAGTTGCTTCTTCGAGTTCTCCCTTGGCTTGCTCTTATTTAGGGGCGTGATGGAACCTATCGAATTATCCAACTCACCTACATAAGCTGTTGCAAGCTCTTCTCGTTCCTTCATTGCAACAGGCACTTGAAAGTTCCATTCTTCTTCGCTTTCAATCTCCTTCTTGCAAGAAGTGACGACATTTCCTTCTTCTCGCTTGTACCAACAGAATCTGGCAATATGTCCTACCTTGCCACAAACGTAGCACCGTTTGCTACGCCTTTTGTTGCTCTTATCTTCGGCGTTGTCGTCATCACGATCTTGACGAGCTCCCCCTGGCTGATAACCCTTCTTTTCAGGTTGCCTCCACCAATCTCCATGATCTTTCCATGGTTTGCCATCTTTTGCACTTGCTCTATTTCTATTTTGGCTCTTGAACCCTCTTTTATTATTGAATATGGCACTTTCATCCTCCTTAATTGAGACCTTAGGGATTTGTTTATCAAAGGCCTCTTGATTGGCCAACATATTGTCCAACTCAGTTAGAGTTGGATCATTTGCCCATCCACAAGTGGCCGTAACAATACCGTTATACTCCGGCCTTAACCCATGAATTATTATTCTTCTCATTCTTGTCTCAGAGATGGCATTCTCAGGATCTAATTTTGAAATTTCTTCGCAAATAGATTTAACTTTAGAAAAGTATTGACTTACCATCATACTTTGTTGCGAGATTGAGAGGAGCTCGTTCTCCAAGCATTGTAACTTGGCATCGTTTGTCCTTGTAAACAATGTTGCCAAGTTATCCCAGGCCTCCTTCGGGGTCTTCGCACTTTTTATGTGTTGCAATAATTTATCATCAACAGTCACGGCAATAACGTAAAGAGCCTCACCTGACTTGACGTTCCACTTTCTTAAATCACTATCATTTGTGGTTGGTGTGGTGTTGTTGCCGCCAACAATATCCCATAAATCTTGTCCAAGCAAATAATACCGCATGCGGGTACTCCAATTATTATAATTAAAGTCATTGAGCTTCTCCATCCCGTACACCGGACTCGAGAAATCCACCATGATGACTTGAGTATAATGCCCTGCACTATACCAAGTAAGCCTGGTCCCAGACCAACCGACTTCACAATCCCAGATTGTGCACTGGTAAAATTCCGACGTCCTTCACTTCTTCGCTGCTTGGCTCGACAATCCCTGATTGCCTTGCTCACTTACAATGGTCCTCGACTACTGTCTTCGCCGACGACCTGCTCTGATACCACTTGTTGAGAAATAAGTGGATGTACGAATAAAATAATTACTTTTATTATAAACCAATATTACAACTCTCTATTTTATCATCCTCTCACAACAACTCATTGTACTTGCTTACCCACTCCCTCACAAACCTCACACGGACACAACTCTCTCACACACCCACTTTTTTTTTTTTTTTTTTGGTAAAGGTAATAAATATATAAATAAAGTTAAGGCAATATACAAAAGATCGGCACCAAAAACCTACACTCATACCTCAAAAGGAGACAAAGTGTAGGGGAGCCAATGTAAGAGGCCACATAGGCAAACAAGGAAGCCACAAGGGCACAGTAACAAAACAAACAAGCGGGAAAGAGATAACAACAAGGCTGACCAACCCTCAGCTCCCTAAGGAAGCGGCTAAGAACGGAGAGCCAAGAAAGATAGGAGCAACTCGTGCAAAGCAGCAACTAAGGAGCACTAGTCAGACGAGAGAACACCGCAGGGTCGAACCCCCAACCACGCTGAAGCCTTTTATTCCTCGGGGTAGGAGGAACATCTTTGAATGTTATAGCTTTATCCCTCACAACCTTAATAAGGTGGTTTTTTAGAGCCGAGACCACTAAGGATTCGCCCTAAAATATAATCGCATTCCTCTTTTTCCAAATAAGGTGACACATAGCTCCAAACGAGAACCGCGCAATGCAATGGAAGAAGTCCTTACCAGATAAGAACTTTAAGGCCCAACTGAGGATATCTTTCCAACATCTATTCCGCCACGGGAGGTTACACCTGGCGGCCCAAAAGTAGGCCAGAGAAGCTGAGGTGCGACACCCAAAGAATAAATGTTCGACAGAATCTGGAACATCATTGCAGAAGGCACAAACATTATAGTCGATCCTACCATGAGATAGAAGCAGCATCTGGGTCGGCAGGCGATTTTTGGTTATAAGCCATAAATTAAACTGGAATCGCGGGGCTATAGCATTGTCCCAGACAAAAGACGCCCAATCAACACGATCCTTCTTGAATCTAATGGAATTCCATGCTGAAGTTACAGAGAATGATCCAGAAGCGTCACAGCACCAGGTAAACCTGTCACGAGCCGAAGAGAGGACCGGAAGAGAGATCCCCCATCTTTCTAAAAAGGATTTAAATAAACAACCCATAGAGGTAAACAGATCCGCAACAACAGCATTGTCAGAAAGACACAAGCCTTCACGAAATGAGCAAGGGATAAAGGCATCAAGCGGGCCACAAGAAAGCCAGTGATCATGCCAAAGAGACACTGATAGGCCATTTCCAATCTTCCACACAAAAGATAAGCGAAAGTAATTCCTCAGTTGAAGGATTTTTTTTCCATGCCCAAGAACAACAACGAGGCTGGGAAGAAATCCACTTACTCTCTATTTCTCACACTTCACGCCACCTACTCCACCCACTCACACACTCACGTACACCTCTCACACTTACACTTCAAGAGACAACAGCCCCTATTTATAGGAGCCAAAGTCGGTGGAGTCCACGAACAAAATGGCCGAGAAAAATCTGGAGAGAGAGGGAGAGAAAATTCTGGAGAGAGGGAGAGAAAAGTCTAGAGCAATAGAGAGAAAGAGAGTAATCTGGAAAAATCCAGAGAGAGAGAGAGAGATAGGCGGTGCCCTTCTCAACATATATGTCTAGTTTTCAAATCATACGTAGTCCGCAACCATCGACATGCTTGGGTTAATTTTGTAGTTTAACTTTTTTGCTTAAACCAAATCTCATTCTTCAAATTTTTATGACACTCATATATAAACACGTAGATTCACACACATGCACACACATATATTCATAATTTTATGAAATTCAAATAATATTTTAATGGGAAAGTAAAAAAGTATGTTTTGCTTTTAGTTAAATTTAAACAAACGGTTGACCTAAAAATTCAAAGGTTGTGCCTCAAACTTGAATAAGATTTTGTGAGGCAACTATTGATAGTTACAAGGTCAGAAGCAAACATGTAGGCAGACTTCGTAAATCAAAATTTTGCGCAAGTGACACTAGTGAACACGTAACAGTGATCACATTTGGTGTAGATACTAAATAGATTATGCATAGGCTCCATTGCAATCATATGTCATTCCTAACGAGTTTTACCCAAGTGTTTGGAAAATTGATAATTCGAAATTCTTGAATTTTTAAATTTCACTATGCGCAGGTTTCATTTATCCATTCTTTTCTACATTACTCTAAAAAAAGTTGTTATCTGTTGCTTTCCACGATTTCACATTTTGCGAAGTAGCTAGCGTCAAATAGGTTTAGGGTGCTAAATTCTAGAACGTTGCCTAACGTTGTCTTTATATAACTATTACTTCGTCAACTTGGATGTTGTTGTACAGTTTATTATATGTGCATAGTGTTTTCATGTTATGAAATGACCAGCTTACAGACCGTAGATATAGGTTATAAATTTTGGTTGTTACATATCTTTTTCATCCTTGACTATAATAAGAATCAAGTCTTGGAATAATCTTTCTTCGGTAACAGGGCACACATAAAGAAACATTTATTTGACATCTCTCCCCGTCATTGAATCTACTGCCGACTTCTTTCTGGTATTGTACTTGGTTTATAAAATTAATGAGGAGATACTTTTCTTTTCTTGGTCTAAAACGAGGAGATACTTTATAAAGACGTGGATTCACGAAATTTCATGACGAGAAAAGTCAAAGTAAAATAGTTGACTCCGGTAAAGCTTGATAGAGAATGCTCGGAAGTACACGGACTTCGAGGGATATTTCCATGTCCACATTGGGACTTTCAATCTTTCAATTAACCATATTATATTTTTGGGAGTACAAGCGGGTATCATCTGATCAAGTTTTTTTCTTTTTCTGTGAGGACGTATTGCATTTGATTATACAGAAAGACAGTAAATGAAAAATAAACTGAATTTTCCGGCATTTAGTATCCAATTACAACGACACGTCATATAATAAAATAAAATTTCGCATTTATGTTTTCTCCTATTCAATTACAACAAACGTCTTTAATATTGTAGAATAAAATAAATAAATAAAAAACACAGTATTTTGTACTCAGTTACAATGGTATAGATGTAGCCAAATGCGAGACCTAAAGACGAACACTTTTTTTTTAAAAAAATTTTCAACATTAGGGAATATTAAGCGACATCTCGTACTAGTAAGTACAAGGTGTGAAAAAAAAATACTGATTCTCAATTTTACAAATTAATGGAAAGGGTAAAAATTCACCAACAACAAAAAATGATGGGATTTTACTTGGTCAAAGTAGGAAAATTGCTTTCCAATGTGAGATTCGTAAGAGTATCATCGCATGTTTGTTGACACTAAAAAATGATCAACTAATTTGAGTTGATAAGAGTTCCAATCCTCAGGAGTTAAAGTTGGTCGATGAAATCCTCGACAGACCTGTTCACAACAAGCAACAACAAATGGTGGCTAATTGTAGCAGATGATCGACGCATGGAAAGAAGAAATGAAAGTATTTCAACACATGTAATCGCCAAGTGATGGCGCCGATTGTTTTTGAAATTGTAAGTTCTTATAGATAAATAAAATAATTGGAGCCACGTACGGCATATGTAACTCCTCAGTAACTATTTATGTGTACCCATCAATAGCTAGTCGCAATGTGCTTTTTATATAGGTTCATCATTACAGAACACATAATGTTCTTCATTTTCTATCTTCTTTTACTTTCTAGTATCATTTATATTGCTAGCCACAATTGTTTCCAATATTCGTACATTTATATTCCACACGCGAAATTCCATCGGAGGTTCTTCTGGGAAACTATATCTACCTTCCATTATTACGAGTGACGGAAGAAACTGAAGATATTAGCTAGGCTGTGAGTTATATATTAGGGTATTTGTACTTCGATTATAGTGCATTTGAGATGCAACATATCCAAGTGTTATACTAGAAATGGTCATTTACCCGCTTCGCGTGGAGCAGTTTAGATGGTATTGTTGTCCATTTTGCAAATGAACTTCTAACGTATAATCCCATGAGTTACTGTTGGTATTTATAATTTAAACAGAGAAAAAGTCCTTTGTTGCACTTGCACTAGCTATACTTTAAAGCTACTGCAATCAATTTGAGTTAACGGACCATGAATGATGGAAATAGAAAACGAGAACATTTAGGGGCACTAAACGAAGACCTCATGGTATAAAAATATTCTTAATCTTATCGAACTAAATATTAAAGGAAAAATTATCTGAAAAGTCTCAAACCTATTGTATGGAGACCAATTCATTTATAAATCTTTCAATTGTGTGAATTTAGTCCTAAACATTTTGATAATTTATTAATTTAGTCCCAAATATTTTGATAATTTGCCAAACTAGCCTTAAACCTTTTAACGATTTGCCAGTATAGTCTTTCCTACCAAATATCTAAATAATAGGTTTATGACTATATCGGTAAATCTTCAAAAGGTTTAGGACTAAATTAGCATAATTAAAAAGTTTAAAACTGAGTTGTTAAATTATCAAAAAATTTAGGACTAAAGTGGTCTTTGTACATTAGGTTTAGGACTTTTTAGACAATTATCTCAATATGAAAGGAAGATATCTAAATTACACTGTTGGATTTGAAAAAGAAATATTTGAAGCATCATTAGAAATTAATCATTTAGTGATCATACCTTCAATCTACCTAAATTAGAACATCATCAAGATGTTCTTGCATTATATCGCAACTAAAGTAAAAACAGTTATTACAAAAAAGCAGTAAGGGACTACTTATAATCTTTTGGTATACACCACATGCTCTTTTTTTAGCTGCTACAGAATTTAGAAGGGTGATTTTTTTTTTTTTTTCCAACGAAGAGAATCTGCAATTTGGTCGGCGATGCCCTGAAGACTTGCGCATCTCGGTGGCTGTCTGACGCAGCAAGAGCAAGGAATGTGGAGGAGCAAGCTGTGTTCAAGTCGGCAAACGACGCTGACCAGAGCGGCAGTGTGTCGGTGCCTCAAATCCAAGTCGGCAACTGAAGTGGAGATAATTTATATGTAGTAATAAGTGGAGTTGACACATTAGGACTTCTTCGTCATCATTGGATGAAAAGATAACGGGAATAGATATGGGTGCGCACTGAGAAATAGTGCTTTTTGAGAGAATTGGGCCGTAAATAATCAAGTATGAGAATTTTATCAACATCTAGTAAATGAAATTGACGCCAATAGTTCTCAAATTTTAGCCAAATATATAATATCGTCCCTAAACTTTTTATTTGATCAATGTGATTTTGAAACCATTTATAAATATTCAATGTAATCTCTAAAGTTTCAATTTATTTAATATAGTTCTTCAACTTTCCAAAATTAAGTCAAATCAGTCATTTTGTCCTATTTACAAGTTTCCATGTTTTTATCACATTTTCACCTTTTTGATCTTTATAAATATTTAGGTAGTTCCATTTAAGTAAATTTTAACTTATGGTCTCTATAATAATAAAACTAGAAATTATTTAGAGTTTTATCAGGTTGATATTCAAACTGTTTTATATCTAAATATTTTCATAAGTAAATCTACGAATGATATTAATTTATCTATAAATATACATACTTATATTAACCTAGATCCAGTTCCTTATCGTTTAAGATTGAAAAAATTTTCAATAATCTAAATCTTGTTCCTCATTTGTTAGATTCATTTATCTATGTATGCTCACACTTATATTAATCCAAATCTTGTTCCTTTGAAAAAGCTAAATCTTGTTCCTGATTTGTTGGATTGACAAAATTTTCAATCTTTTTTGTTCAGTATTCTCAAAAAAATAAAAAAAATATTAATTTAGATTAATATAAGTACATCTACCTATAAATAAATTAATATCATTCCTAGATGTACTTATGAAATCACTTGGAAATTAAATAACTGGAATATTAACCCCATATAACTTTAACTTAGGTTCTGCTTTTATTATTATAGAAATTATAAGTTGAATTTACTTAAATGGAACTAATGTAATATTTATAAGGACCGAAGAGGTAAAAGGGCAATAAATAATAGCAACATTGTAATAGAAAGGCATTTTTTTTTTTATTGATCTAGCAATATGATTGAAATAAAAAGATTTGTAAAATCTGGGCAACAATGTAATTATGAAAACTTATTAATAATACTCAACAAGTAATTTGACTTTGTTGAAAGTTAAGAGACTATATTAAACAAATTGAAAGTTAAAGTACTATATTGAATGTTTAGGAATAGTTAAAAGGTAATATTGAACAAATTCTAGGATGACATTGCAAGTTGGGTTAATGGACTACTCGGGTCATTTCCTTTTCGAATAAATGAGTAAGTTACATACTTGACTTAACATGAGCACAAAATCTGATTATCACACGCGAATAAGAATCACCGGTCCTAGTTGTTCCCAATGCAATTCCAATGGCCATTCCGAATGCAAGTCCAATGGTCATTCCAAGGTTTCTATCACTCATGGCATGATCAGCGGATTCCTAATGATTTTGACTATGATCAGCAGATCCAGGATGACTTTCACTCTCTCGGCAGGGAGAACAAAGATCACCACACAATTTGGTTCCTTCAAAACGCAACTTACGAAAGGTTGGGAATTGGCCCCCGTAAGGAATTGGCCCGGACAAATAGTTATATGCAACACTGAACTTGGACAGAAAGTTGAGACGTACTAACGTGGAGGGTATAATTCCTGACAGATTGTTGTAATACAAATTGAGAATCTCTAGGCTAGTGAATCTGGATAAACTATCCGAAATTAAAGCCGGTAAAGAAGTTATTGCTGAGAACCAAGATACGGACATCTTTCGAATTCCCGAACTTCGGCCAGATTGATCCGTTGAGAGAGTTGCCTTTGAGATCCACAGTCGATGAAAAGCTTGCAAATTGTTTGTACTGCAGCACCTCGGAGTTCATATTCCTCTTCCGAACAGCAGAAAATCATGAGAAGGTTCCAAGATTGACATATTCCTGTGGATGAGGGCAGGCAATCCAGTTATCCCTTTCGGGATCTCGCCCACGAACGAGTTGTTCGATAAGTCCAGATAAAAGAGAGATTGGAAGTCGCCAATCCACGACGGGATCGTTCCACCCGATTGGTTCCAGGACAAATCCAGCAACTGCGAATGGGTGCATCCACGCGCCCACTGGAGCATTGAACCCTTCAGTCGACCATACGCGATAATGAGAACCTTAAGCTTCGGAAAACTCAAATTCACATCACCAGGCAATTCTTCGTCCGAGTAATTCCGAGTGAGAGCCAAAACTGTCAAATTTTTGCACCGCTGAAGGATCCCGAGTGCAGACGAGAGGTTCGATAGGCTAGAATTCGAGATCAACAGGTAAAAATGGCTGGAGAAATTCTTGAAGCTTTGAGGTATCGGAGTTGTGAACTTGTTTCGTGCAAGGTTCATGTTCTGCAGCTGCCAGCGGTTGGGCAAATCCTCAGGGACAGGACTATTGAAATTGTTGGTAGCTAAATCCAGAGACACCAGACTGCTCAATGCCAAGCAGTAAAAAGACCTATCCTACCAGTCAGCGAGTTGTTCCTCAAATTGAGTAAAGTAAGTGGCGGCAAAATGGACAAGGAAGACAGGATGGAGCCCGTGAAGCCATTGCTCTGAGCTAAGAAATACTGCAGCTTCTTCATGTTCCGAAATAAATCCGGATTGAGCCAGAGAATCCATTTTCAACATGTCCAGCCAAACCGGTTCCATGAGATTACCCATCCCGTGGCCAAGCAGCCCTGAAGACAAGTTCTCCTGAAGGCTTAATTGGACCAAATCACCCAGAGTGAAGATATCTCCACTGATTCCGCCCGTGAGACTATTTGTGGCTAGAGAAAGGTTCTGCAAGGAGCTACAATTGCCGAGTCCTGGGTGGATAACGCCAGAGAAATAATTGGCAGCCAGATTAAGCACCTGAATGCGGGTTGAGTTCGCGCATATCCTCACAGGCAGAGATCCACTGAAAAATTTGTTATAGATGTTGAAAACAGAGAGTGAGCGCAGATTGGCGCTCTCAGGGACCGGTCCCAATAATTTATTTTAGCTTAGATCGAGGACCTGTAAATTAGTGAGGTGAAGGAGAGGTTCGGGGAGTGTGCTCACGAGGATGCTGTGACAGAGATTGAGGAATCTCAGCTGGTCCAACTTGCGGAGTGAGTCTGAGAGATTGCCTGCAAGCTTCTTGCCCGCGAGGAACAACTCCACCACACTGGATGAACCAGAGGGACCGTAACTCAGGCTGAGAAAAGACGAAGATTTGCACACCACACCCGGCCAGTCACAGCAATTGGCGGAAGCATCAAGTCTCCGACCGTCCACGGGGGAATCAAAGTTGCTCATCAAGTCTAGCAATGCTTTGGAATCGCTTGAATTGCACACGAGGTCCTCTTGAGAGAACAGGACTTGCACTTGAAGGCAAAGCCAATATACGGCAACGACCACCCACAAGAAACCTCGAGCACCCATATGAAGAAACAGAGCACCCAAAAAGAAGACGCCAATATGATTTATCGCAGAAACTGTATGAGAAATTAACCGAGGAAAAGGACCGCAGAGGGATTTAAGTGACAGAGAAACCCGTCTTGAGAAGGATCAAGATTTGCGAATTGTAAGAGCATGCGAGCATGGAGAGAGAGAAAATGGAGCAAGGAGAAGAGGGAAGAGGAGGCAAGGAAATCAAAGTGGTGGTTCTTCATGGGCTTCCTATTTTCTCTTGCCTGATTCACTGTGAAACAAAGAGAAGAACAAAGAAATGAGGGATTGTGGCGAGAGAACTGGGCTAGAGAGAGCGAGAAATTGTGCGCTTTGACTTCAACTTGCTTGTTAAGGGTGAATCCGAACCCGATTGCTTCTCCTCCTCCGCCCCGGGGAGAGGGGAAGAGCGAAGAGGAGGCAAGGAAAGTGGCGGTGCTTTCTTTCTTGCTTCACTGTGAATCAAGGAAAGAAGAACAACGAAAAGACCGGTTGAATCGAGTATTGGGTCGAAACATGTGAAACTTATGGTCTCAACTTTGATATCTTGATTCGATGTAAACTAAATGCTTCAATATATCTATTCTCCCTTACATTGCTTGAGACATTTTGACCGTCCGCATCTTGCCTGCAGAATCGGAAGCCGCATTTAGCATTGGATTTCGAGTGGTTGACATGTTTCACTGCGACTTGACTCTAAGTATGGAGGCTCTTGTACGTGTTCGAGATTGGTTATGCATAAATTTCACCTTCAATGGAGTACTCAGAAGAACTTGAATATTTCTAGTCAGTTTAAAAGATATGTTTATAGTATACAATGTCTGCTATATTAAAATGATTGTTGAGTTCTTATTTTCATTGTGAATTTAATCTAGAGTCGCCAACTACGATTCATGGAGCCAAACTTGATATCGATTTCTCTCAATTACCGATGGAGGTAGAGATCAGCACTTGTTAAACTCGGATTCATTTTTAGCAGTCTATTTAGTTTTTGCTGGGTGTGCTGTTATCCCACACACGAAAAGGTGGTAGTAATGTCAAGTATAACATTCTGATCATCTGTCACGGCCATCGGTGATCTTGCTGATCTGGTTTTGCTGTACCAGTGAGTGAATCCAGAATCTTGATGACATGCTTCTCTTTTCTGGTTTGATCTGTGGTTGCATCGAGGCCAACTGACTAATGTGACAACAAACTGCCCACCAGCTTGCTGCTTTGCACTCAGAAACTCGGGGACTTTCCAACCATGTTGCTAGTCTCAGATTGCCCTTCGGGATCGGCTGTCTGTGGAAGTACCTCGCAGATTCTGCACCTATGCCTTGTAGAAAAGGAAAAAGAAGCAGGACTTTCCCCGTTTTGACACGAATCTAAAGCAAGATTTTCACTGCTTTGGATGTCTCCTCCCTTGGACAAAGCCTGAGCAGAAGCAGAGCCCACCCCATGTAATGGGTTAATGCTCTCCTGGCTTTATGTATCCAGTATTCAATACTGAAGTATCTTGTGCCGTGTGCAGATATGGATTGCATTCTTGCGCCTTGTGTATCTGGAGAGCCTGTCATACTCGACTTTGGATTCAAAGTATAGATCTCTGAAGTCGTTGCAGAGCCAAATCTAGTCTTAGAGGGCTCTTGCTCTGTGGAAACCTCCAAGAAAAATTCAGGCTAATGTTTCTCACTACGCTTACGTGGACACAGCTCTGAAGTCGTCTCCATTTGGCGATGATTGATGATATCAGGAAATCACGAATTTTGTTTGCAGGAATCTTAATTCCACGGTTCGATCCCACTTGTGATTGTCCGTGTTCATTTCAGTTAAAAGACCCGAAGTAGCAAAGCCTTGGGTAAAAATAGTACTTGGCGTGGTTATTATGCTTAAATAATTTATATGTTTTTTAAAATACGGGATCATATGAATAACGGAGAAACTCCATGAAAGAAAAATTAATGATTCATATAAATCACTTAACGGGAAATGTCCCAAATAAATCCAACGAGTGACTAATAAGCCTGTTATACAGAAAAAAATAGCTATCATGCCTTTTTCTGACGAATCATATAATCCTACGATTTTATTGACCGATAAGCTTATAAAAAAAATAGTAATTACTATTGAAATGATCGAAAATGATATATGAGTTAATATATGTTCTAAGGTGGAAAATATCATAAATTTATTTTTATTAAAATGAAAAAGTGGGGTAAACCAATTTTACGGAATTGAAATCGGGAATTGAATTTATTATAGGACTTATTCCATTTTGTCACAGGAAGCAAAAGTAAGGACTTGACTTCCATTTATGCCAAAAGGTTGGCGTTTCTCCTTCTACATCGTATATGACAGGATATATGAATGGATCAGTGGGTCACCAAAATTAAACAAATGCCAGCAGACCAGAAAGAAGCCGTAACTAAAAAAAAAAAAAAAAAGTAGGAGAAGATATCCTGACCCTCCTCAGTCTGCTTTTTCAGTTCGGGTTATGAACAGTACGAGTTCCAGTTCGGAACCCAAGAACTACATATGATGTTCAGGTTTCATGGTGACCCAAGTCGATCCAATCCGACCCGATGACATCCCTGAGAAAGGTGTGCTAGAGAGAGAGAGATGGTGCGGCTGAATTCCTGCCCAAATACTCTTTCTAACACGGAGGGAAGGGTGGGGTGCGTGGGTTGGGTTGCAATGTCAAGTCGAATAGACAGAGCTAAGCTCTCAAAAGTAATACCTCTCTTTTGTTTGTTTCCTCCGTTATCATAATCAACATGAAATTTGGGCTGCACTTGGTTCTTGCCAAAATTCCTCTCCTAACGTAATTAATCAAAAAGTTTATCATGGAAAAAAGAATATGATGGGATTTTACTCAGTCCACCTTTGATTAAAAAAAAAAAACTGTATTTTCCAACATAGTTTGTGATAATATTTTAGCGTATACATCTACTATCAGTATATTTATTGTTACACCCCTAGTCCTACGAGGATTGGGAAATGATAAAGGTCATCCTCCTACCTAAAGGCTGCAATCTCAAGTACAAACTAATATAAACTTGCCATCAAATTATATATTCCTTTAGTTCAGGCATATACATCTATCTCACCCAAAAGTCGAACTACAAAAGTTTTCTCGCCAATAATGCTCTCCCCAATTTGCTGTTAACTAAAAGACCTAAAAATGATTTAAAATGAATGTTATAAGCAACCATAGTAAGTAGTACATAGCTTTTCTAAGTAGATTGAGTTCTAATATTTTGTTATCCACCACATGCTCTTTTTTCGGCTGTAGGAGTATTTTAGAAGGGTGCTTTCTTTATTTCACGAAGAGAATCCTCAGTTCGTTTGACAATGCTAGGAAGATTTACGCGTCTCGGTGGCTGCCGAACGTATCGAGAATTGGGAAAGTGCAGAAGCAAGCTAGGTCCCATTCGGATTCAGACTCTAACAATGAATAGCTCGCTTCAAAGGACTGGATTCTCATGGTGCCAATAATTAGGGCGCACATGACAACCATTCTGTTCCAGAAATAGTTTTTGGAATAGAAATAGATTTTTCTATTTCTATTTCTAAAATGGTTTCTAAGCAAAAATAACCGTTTGATAACGACACACAATTTCTACTCTAAAAATAGAAATTCGTTTGATAACAACACAAAATTTCTTCCTTTCGCAGACGGCGGCGGCAATGACCGACAACCTTTAATATAAAAAATAAAAATGATTTAGTAACAAAAAAATAAAGAATAAAATAAAATAAAATAAAATAAATCATAAAAAAATAAAATAAAAATATCTTTTTATTTTAAAATAAAAATATCCTTAAAAATAAATTTATTTTATTTATTATATTTTATTTTATTTTACTAATAAATTTATTTTAAAATGAATAAAAATAAATTTATTTTTATTTATCATAAATAAATTATTTTTAATAAATTTATTTTTAATAAAATAAAAATAAAATGATAAATAAAAATAATTTATTTATTTTAATAAATTTATTTTTATTTTTAAATGAATAAAATCAATATTTTTATTTTTATTTATTTTTATTTTTAATAAAATGAGGAGAGGCGGAGGAGGAGGAGGAGGAGGCAGAGACGTAGAGGAGATGAGGGAGGACTCACCGAAATTAGGATTTAGTGGGAGAAATTATTTTTTATTTCTCTTCTAGAAATCATAAGTAGAAAATTTCTATTTTTGATTTCTCTTTCAAATCAATTTCTGGAATGAAATCTATTCCGAAATAAAAAACGAGTAGGTTTATCAAATGGGTTTCTATTCCAAAAATAGGTCGGAATAAAAAATTATTTCTCGGAATGAAATTTTAGTTATTATGCACCCCCTTAGCTTCTCTCCCGCAGAGAAAGGAGCTGTTTCGTATAGTTTCCTTCTGAAGCTCTTGAAGGTGGCCAGCATGGCCAAGAGATTGGGGATTCGAATGGACGAAGTGACGCCGACTGAAATGGCAGGCCTTTGGTGCCTAAAGTCCACGCCGGCAAGAGACTTGCACGTAATGTACATGGGGATACGCTTAACGGGGTCAAATTTGATTGATATTTTATGAGATAAATAAATTCGGCAAAAATTGAACCCGGCTAAAGTTAGTGCTTTTCAAGAGAATTGGGCTGAAGTTGCCAAATATACCAACATGCCAACAAAATAGTAAGTTACAATTTCCTCCTGTTCTTCTTTTTAAAGTTTTCATCAACACGACATAAGACTACTACAAAATCTCACTATCATACATAAAAAAAGAATCACCAATTCTAGTTGTTCCCAATGCAATTCCAATGGCCACTCAAAATGCAAGGCCAATGGTCATTCCGAGGTTTCTATCACTCATGGATTCATGATGATCTTGACTATGATCAGTAGATCCAGGATATAACTTTGACTCACCAAGCAGGGGGAAGCATGATCACCACATAGTTTGGTTCCTTCAAAACTTGAATTTGAAAAGGTTGGGAATTGGCCCCCATTGGAATTGGTCCAGACAAATTGTTATATACCACACTGAACTTGGACAGAAAGTTGAGACGAACTAATGAAAAAGGTATACCTCCCGACAGATTGTTGTAAGACAAATTAAGAGTCTGTAGGCTAGTCATTCCAAAAAAACTGTCAGGAGTCGAACTAGAAGTTATTCCTCATATCCAAGATATGGACATTTTTTAAATTCCCAAACTCGGGCCAGATTGATCCGTTGAGAAAGTTGCATCCGAGTGCCACAGTCGGTGGAAAGCTTGTAACTTGATTGTACTGCAGCTCCCTTACGCTCACATTCCTCTTCATGAAGGGTGGGAAATCAGGAGAAGGTTCAGCCATTGACAGATTTCTGTAGAAGAGGCCAGGCAATCCTGTAATCTATTTTGGTATCTCGCCCACAATTTTCTTTACAAAATCTCGTTATCACACGTAAACACGAATCGCCGATCCTAGTTGTTCCCAATGTAATTCCAATGGCCATTCCGAATGCAAGTCCAATGATCATTCCAAGGTTTCTATCGCTCATGGCATGATCGCTGGATTTAATATGGTTTTTACTACTTGGGCAGGGGGGAGCATGATCACCACACAGTTTGGTTCCTTCAAAACTCGAATTGGGAAAGGTAGGGAATTGACCCCCATTGGGAACTGGCCCGGACAAATTGTTGTATGCAACACTGAACTTGCACAGAAAGTAGAGACGAACTAATGATGAAGGTATACCTCCCGACAGATTGTTGTAAGTCAAATTGAGGGTCTCTAGGCTAGTCATTCCGGATATACTGGCAGGAATCGAACCTGATAAGAAGTTACGGCTGAGATCCAAGATATGGACATTTTTTAAATTCCCGAAGTCGGGCCAGATTGATCCGTTGAGAGAGTTCCGTCCAAGTGCCACAGTTGGTGGAAAGCTTGCAACTTGATTGTACTGCAGCCCCCTCGCGCTCACATTCCTCTTCATGAAGAGTGGGAAATCAGCAGAAGGTTCTGCCATTGACAGATTTCTGTTGATGAGGCCAGGCAATCCTGTAATCTCTTTTGGGATCTCGCCCACGAATGAGTTGTTTGATAAATCCAGATAGAAAAGAGATTGGAAGTTGCCAATCCACGACGGGATCATTCCACCCAATCTGTTCCAGGACAAATCCAGCAACTGCAAACGGGTGCATCCACGCACCCACTCGGGCATGGAACCCGTCAGTCGACTATTAGCCATGATAAGAACCTTAAGATTCGGAAAACTCAAACTCATGTCGCTGGGCAATTCTTCGTCAAAGTAATTCAGAGTGAGAACCAATACTGTCAAATTCTCGCAGTGCTGAAGAATCCCGAGTGCAGATGAGACATTTGATAGGCTCGAATTCGAGATTGACAGGTAAAAAAGGCTGGAGAAGTTCTTGAAGCTTTGAGGTATCGGGGCTGTGAACTTGTTCCGTGCAAGGTTCACATTTTGCAGCTTCTGGCAATTGGGTAAATCCTCAGGGAAAGGACCACTGAAATTGTTGGACCCTAAATCCAGAGACACCAGACTGCTCAATGCCGAACAATTGAGAGCTATTGTACCGGTCAGTGAGTTGTTCCTCAAATTGAGAAACGTAAGCGATGGTGAATTGGACAAGGACGGTGGGATGGAGCCTGTGAAGCCATTGGTCTGAGCTATGAAGTACTGCAGCTTCTTCATGTTCTGAAACATATCCGGGACTGGCCCCAAGAATTCGTTTGTCGAAATGTCCAGCCGAACCAGTGCCGTGAGATTACCTATCCTGCTGCTGAGCTGCCCTGAAAAGGAATTTTCTTTAAGGCTCAGTTGGACCAACTGACCCAGAGTGAAGATATCTTCACTGATCCCACCATTGAGATTATTCGTGGCCACATAAAGGTTCTGCAAGGAGCCACAGTTGCCGAGTCCCGACGAAATAACGCCAGAGAAATAATTGACAGCCAGATTAAGCACCTGAATGCCGGTCGAGTTCGTGCAAATCCACACGGGGAGAGACTCATTGAAAGAGTTCTCAGAGATGTTGAAAACGCGGAGCGAGTGCAAATTGGCGTTCGTGGGCACCGGTCCGAAGAATTCATTGTAGCTGAGATCGAGGACCTGCAATTTAGGGAGGCGGAGGAGCGACTCGGGGAGTGTGCTCTTGAGGAGGTTGTGAGAGAGATTGAGGAATCTCAGCTGGTCCAACCGGCCGAGCGAGTCTGAGAGCCTGCCCGCGAGCTTCTTGCTCGCGAGGGCCAACTCCACCACTCTGCCCGAACCGGTGGAGCCGTCGCACAACACGCCCGGCCAGTCGCAGCAATTGGCGGACACGTTGGTCCCCCAACCTTGGACTGGGGACTCGAAGTTGCTCATCAAATCTACCAATGCCTGGGAATCGCTCGAATTGCACTCAGGGACCCCTTGAGAGCGCAGGACCTGAGCCTGGATGCATAGCCAAGAGACGGCGACGACCACCCACAGCAAAGCCCGGACACCCATATGAAAAAAACAGAGCACCCAAGAAAGCAACCCCAGTACGACAAATCGCAGAGACGGTACGAGAGAGTAAAAGAAGAAAGAGGGTCGTAGGGGTATCAAGTGACGGAGAAACCCATCTCGAGAAGGATCAAGATTTGCCAACTGCGAGAGCGTGAGAGCATGGGGAAGAGAGAGATAATGAAGAGAAGGGGAAGAGGGGAAGAAGAGGAGGCAAAGGAAGATCAGAGTGGTGGTGGTGGTGGTGGTGCCTCTTGGGCGTCCCTCTTTTTTGCTTTCTCGCTTGCGTCACTGCGGACCAAAGAGAGAAGAATAAAGAAAAAGAGGTGGGTTGCGGCGAGGCAGCGGTGGGCGCGAGCGAGCAAGAGAGAGAGAGAGAGAGAGAGAGAGAGAGAGAGATTGCGGTTTGACTTCACCAAGGACTATGAGAGAACAAAATGGAAACCAAATCACAAGGCAAGAAAAAAGACCGAGTCACACCATTTTTCATAAGATTACAAGTTTAATTCACATCGTAAGTCTAACTTATGACTAACTTGTATCTTAGGCATTTGCTATATGTTTTAAAGTGATTTCGTGACTTCTAACATGCCAATGAGATTACGATAATGGGATAATTAAGTAATTATGATTTAAATTATATATTTTGTTATGGATATGGAGATCTTTATAATAATGCTTAGAGAGGTAGTTGCATTAGTCACCCCTATCTATCGTTTCACCTATAGAAATAATAGGAGAAGAAGAGACCATATGACTAGTAAACAAATAACAAATTTCAGTCAGTCACTTTTCCATCCTCTTTATGTATTCGGTATTGGAATCATAATACCTTCAACTTAATGGTAACTTTAGGGCCTTAACTCTCTATTATGCCACCGCGAGCTGAAATATTAATAATCTAGATGCCTACTTACACTCATTCACAAACGATTGGGCACCATGATATGAACTCCAGAACTGGGGAGAGTTTTCCAACTTCGTCCTTAAGGTTCCACCGTTCCTGTCACCGGTCACCTGTCGATTGGATGCATTATCGTTGAAGGAGACAGCCCGGGGTTTGAAGTCGAACCTTGGCTCCATTTATTTCTTACTTAATTTTTTTCCCGTCGTTGTAGAGTTTTCTAGCTTTTCAAAGTCAAACTCGAAAGCGAAACGATGCTTCGAAAATCAAAGTTCGAACATGGCGGGTTGCGACTCCTTGTCGTAAGGGACGAAAAGATAAATTAAAGAATCAAAGGAGTGGCATGATCCCATGGACTTGACCCGATTGCCCGTGAGTTTACCATTCAAATCTGACGAGAGGCCCGCGAGCATCACGACTTCTCTTTTGTTTGCTTATTTGGGTTGTCATCATAATCAAACTTTAGACAATTTGGGGGATGCCCTCGGTTCGTTCTTTGCCGTAATTCCACCCCTAACGTAATCAATGGGAAAAATGGTAAAACTTCGTGGACGAAGAAAAATAACGTGCGTGGCGTTTTCGTCAGGCCCCTTTAGAGAGAAAGCACATTTTCCGATTTGGGGTATGTAAGAACTTAGTACGTACGCATCTCTAGTCAATGAATTCATATGCCTTTTTGTGAAGAGTTTTTTTTTTTTTATAACTCAGGGAAATCCGTAAGCTGACAGCCAGCGGGCAAACTTTGAAGCCGTCAAAGGAACTCACCACCTCCGTGAAGCGGGTAAGGCCACCTGCGACGTGTTGGGGATTCGAATTTCTTCCCTTCATGAGGGGGAGAAAGCCCGAAGCCAGCAATAACACTCAGTGCGGTAGTCCTTTTTGTGAAGAGTTAATATCATAAAAAATTTTGAATTGATACATCTTGACAAATCTATATATAATAAACTTATTTTATGTTAGTTTTCGTTAAATTTTATCATTAAATTTCTGAATTACATGACATGTGCTAATTGATGAATGCACCAGTTTGATGTTTTATCTTCCATCTTGTCACAAGGTACTAGTTTGTATTTTTTGCTGATATTAATTCAATTTAATAGAAACTAACTAAGATTAAATTTGTTACAAATATATTAGTTTGAGGTTTTTGGTGGTTAACATATTAGTTTAGGATGAATTTGTTATTGGTATACAAGTTTGGAGTTTTTGGTAGTTAAAAAATTAATTTGGGGTAAATTTATTTTAGATATATCAATTCATGATTTTTTATGGTATTAACTCTATTCATGCACATCTTCACCAAAAAAAAAAAAAACTCTATTCATGCACATTCGATTTTACAAGTGATGCTTGTGGGAGAACGATCTATTCCTTCTCTTTTTTATTTTTCCATTATCGAGGAGAATGGAAGAAACTCGAGGTATCATTTTCTCCTGTATTTCGGTATATAAGGGTTTTATATGCCCAATACATAGTCGAGAGTTTTATATTGTGGTATATGTACTTCGCTTGTAGAGTATTAAAGATGATGCGTGACCTTGAGTTCTGATATAGTACTGGTCATTTACCCGCCCTTATAAGATAATAATTTGTTTTCCATTTTGCTGAATGAACTTCCACAGTATAATCTCGTGAACTCCTTGGTATTTAAAATTCAGATAGAGAAAAGATTTTTGTTGCCCCGGCTATGTTTTCAGGATATTATGATAATTTGAGCTAAGGAACCATGCATGATGACAAAACAAAGATAAAGACGTTGGAAGTCCTAATACTTGTCATGAAAGTACAATTGAGTTATAAAATTTTCAAAAAATACAATCCAATTCTAAAATTTATCATTAAAATGCAATCAAGTCTTAAAAATTTCAAAGAATGTGATCAACATAATGACTTGAATTGGGTCAATTTGATAAGTTTTGGGATTTTTTTGAAAATTTTAGAACTCAATTGCATTTCGTGAAAAGTTTTATGAGTCAATTATAATTTTTGAAAGTTTTAAAACTCAATTACACTTTCATGACAAATTTTAGAATTTGTAATGCACTTATCTTAAAAGAAAAGAGGTAGGAGAGAAACATCTCATGATATATAAATGACTTTAAGCGCATTTAACTCATGATCAAGACGTTCGCTTTGAGGTCCAAGGCCTTGCGGAACTTGAAGCCGAGTGACAAGTGAGAAATGTTAAATCATTTGTATTTGTGAGGAGGACAAAAGCCAATACCAAGGCCGTAAAAAAGAGTTAGGAAACGGGGCGAACCATCCTTAACGAGCAAGCTCTGAACCCCAAATTGAAAATTCTCTACAAAAATCTCCAAACAGATACGAAGAACCTAGGATTCCGTAATCCGTTACAACTCATTCTAGCACGGAGCAATGGTCACATGAAAAAAAAAAAATCCCCGACAAAGACATTTGCTAGTGATGGTTTTAATTGGGGATGGGCTTAAGGCCCATCCGCCCATGCTGGGCCCAAAAGGCCCGGCCCACGGGAATAGGGCCCATGGAGGGGGAAGGTATAAAAGGGAGGAGAGAGAGAGAGAGAGAGAGAGAGAGAAGACAACGTTTTGCAATTTAACGTACGTCTTTTCTCTTCTCACCTTCTCTCTCTCTCCCAAAAGGAAAAACAGTAAGCATACGGCGCGCTTTTCTTCCCTTCAAGGCTTCATCGAATCGAACAGGGCCAAATCTCTTCTTCTTGTCGGCGTCGGTGTTTAATCTGTGGCTAACAAGGTACGCTCAAATCCGTGGTGTGCTTTACGATCGGTGATACGTGTTTTCCCGGGCTTCGTTTTCCGCATTGATTTAGGGGTTCGATTCGGTGTCGAATCCGATTTTCGGGGATCCGTTATTCCCAACATTGGTATCAAAGCCCTAGTTCACGTTTTTCCCGATCAATTTGATGTTTTTGATTGATTTTTTTCGCAAAAGAACTTCGGCCGTACGGATCGGGGCAAAAATCCCGACACCCGAGCATTTTTCGGCCATTTTTCCGAGTTTTCGTAAGTCGAAATCAAATTGTAATGGCATAGGAAGAAATGCGACATCGAAATGAGTCTGGCGATACGTCGAGTGCCGCCGGGCGACGCCGCATGCGCCCACACGCGCGGCCGGAAGGCGCTGCGCGTGGGCGCGATGCGCCTGGAGGTGCTGGATCGCCAAGTGTGTGCGGCGCACGCGCCGGTGGGCGAACCGGCGCGTTCACGCCGCCGGCGGGCGAACCGGCATGCGCCGATCGCGGACCAACGCGTGCTAACGTCACGTGCTGACGTCATTGTGATGTCATCCAACGGTTGGTAACCGCTCGGATGACGTCACCGATGACGTCATCGCCGACGACGTTTCGCCGGGCGGTCACCGGCCGGCGACCTGACTCGACCCGACCGGCGACCCGACCCGACCGGCGACCCGACCCGACTCGCAGACGCAGGCACGCTCCCGGCACGTGCCGGATGACGTCTGCGTGACGTCATCCCGCGAATGCGCGCAGCACATGCGGTCAGTCCGCGCGAACGGTCCGACCGGCCCGACCGGTCCGTCCGGTCCGACGTCCGACGACCGTTGACCGTTAACCGACGACCATTGACCGTTGATCGTTGACCAAAAAAAAAAAAAAAGGAGGAAAAGAATTTGTTTCTTTTTCAATTAAGTCTATGTGGATTATAATGTGATCCCTTATTTGTTCTGCATTTGTTGCGAACTATGCCTCCCCTAAGGTTGCGCATACCTATTCGCGCAGTTACCGATGAACAAAAGGATAGGCTGTCTAACTTGATAGCTGAGCTGACTGATCATCGATGGGAGAGAGGTGACTTAATTGATCATGTCCTTGAAGTCAACGGAAAAATTCAACAGGTCATGTGGAACGGTCGTCCTATGTCACAGTCAGAAATGGTGCGATTTTTCATAAACACTCTTCCACCTAAATGGCAAGATGTGTTGAATCGCATATGGAATGTCAACAGAGCTGCTTACTATAAGAAAATTGTGATGGATTTTGTAAATGAATATTACTGTATTGTTTCAAGGGAAAAGATCAAGAAATTGAACAAAAGAGGATCTTTCCCAGTTCGTGTGCTGACTTGGTGTTAGTTGTATTGACTGATATATGTTAAGTGTGATTTGTGGACATATTATGTAATGATTACTACCTAATTGTGTTAATTGAAAGCATTATTGTTTTTAATTGTATGTCAATTATCTGTTGCTTTCTGTTATTGCTGATTGTTGTGGGTAATTAGCTGTGGGTAGTTTTAGAAGTTTTTGTAGCTTCATAGAATTGATTTTGCATATGACAATCATATTAATGATAGTTTTAAGTTAGGATTTTGGAGGATGATTGGAAACATAGTGACCTTTTAATTCTGAAGCCTTACTTGAAATTATTCATTGATATGATGGGTCTATGTAAATAGGGATGCATAAATGATAGACATTAATAATTCGTGCATATTTGTCTGATTTGTTTAGATCAATGGCTTCAGCCACAAAGAGCATAGTTGCCGAGCTGAACAAAGGTGAAAAGCTCAATGGAGACAACTATGAAATTTGGCAAATGAAAATCCAGTATGTGCTGGAAGAGCAAGAAGCACTTGAGGCTCTTGTCATGACCATGGTAGAACCTGAAGAGGGAACCACTGCACAGCACAAAAGAGACAAAGAAGCTTTTTCTGCGTGGAAAAGAATGAACTCTCTAGCTCGCATCACGTTGCTGAGCAGCATGGAAAATGACGTCATGCGAGAGTTTTGGCGTTTTGACAATGCCAAGGAAATGTGGGAGGCATTGGCAGCTAGATTTGGTCATACTTCGGTGACTAGACTGAGGGAGCTCACTATCAGGTTTGACTCTTATAAGAAGCCTCATGGTCAGACCATGAAGCAACATCTTAAAAAGATGTCAAACATGATAACTGAGCTAAAAGATGCTGGCCATGTCCTCACAGATGAGCAGCAAGTGCAAGCAGTGATTCGTTCCTTGCCTCAGAGTTGGGAGCATATGAAGGTGCATCTGACTCATAATGAAAATATCAAAACCTTTGAGGATGCAATGCGTCATCTTGAGCTGGAAGAGGACCGCCTGTTGGCGGCTAAGCCGGATGCTGAACTCTATCATGCTAGTTCTAGCTCACATGGAGCTTCGAGCTCCAAGCGCAAGCGCCCTAACTGGTTTGATAAGGGGAAAGGCAAGGAAGAAGCAGGTCCTTCAGGGAAGAAACCCAAATTTAACCAACATGGAAGAGGGAAGCGTCCTCGCATGAAAAAGCTTGTAAGGGTGAAATGCTACAACTGTGACAAGAAGGGTCACTATGCTCGCGACTGTCGTGAGCCAAAGAAGGTATGCACCCCTTGTACTTTTCAGAACTTTGCTTTTGTGTCGAGTTCGTGTTCTTAATCGAGTCTAATCTTTTGTGGACTGTGGATTCGGGAGCGACGGACCATGTAGCTAAGGATAGAGGATCCTTCGTGGAATTCCGACGAGTATCAACTGAAACTAAGTGGATCTATGAGGGAAACAACTCTAGAGCTGAAGTGAAAGGAATTGGCACATGCCAACTGAATATGCGTGGTGGACGCACTTTGTTTCTTCATGATGTGTTGTATGCTCCGGAGATTCGTCGGAATTTAGTGTCTGTATTAGTGTTGGTTAAATTAGGTTTCAATATGAACTTCTATAGTAGAGGTGTGAATTTATTTTTGGAGACAAATTACTATGGTTGTGGTTATTTTCTGGATGGTTTTATTATATTAGATATTGATTATGTTAATGCTAATGTTTGTTATTCCCTTCTCACATCTCCTAATAAATATGATAATGATGTGAATGTGTGGCATGCTAGACTTGGTCACATTGGCCAACAGCGTATGAATAGACTAGCCAAAGAGGGCTTGTTGGGCAATATTGAAAAAGTTGATTTGTCTATATGTAAGCATTGCCTAGAAGGGAAAACGACAAGGAAACCATTTGGAAAAGGAAAAAGAGCTGAATTTCCTCTGCATTTAATCCATTCTGATGTCTGTGGTCCAATGAATGTAAAAGGAAGGCATGGGGCTATTTATTTCATCACCTTCATTGATGATTATACTCGATTCGGATATGTCTATTTGATTTCTCATAAATCTGAAGCGATAAGTTGTTTTAAAAGGTTTATGAACCTGGTAGAGAATCAATTAGACAAGAAAATAAAAGCATTGAGATCCGATCGAGGTAGAGAATATTTATCTGATGAGTTCAGAAAATTATGTGATGAAAAAGGAATAGAAAGACAGTTGTCTATTCCGTACACTCCTCAACAAAATGGTGTTGCGGAAAGAAGAAACAGAGAACCCTACCGGAAATGGTTAGGTCCATGATGGCGCATGCTAACTTGCCTATCACCTTTTGGAGTGATGCATTGTTAACTGCTACATATATACTTAACCGGGTGCCTTCCAAATCAGTTACTTCCACTCCATATGAGTTATGGACAGGTAGAAAACCGGACTTGAGTTTTTTTAAGCCATGGGGTTGTGGTGCCTATACACATGAGTCCTCTCACAAGTTTGGGAAATTAGGTCCTAGAGGAAAGAAGAGTATTTTCATAAGGTACTCATAACACTCGAAAGGATATGTGTTCATTGGTGAGCAGGAAAGTGGAGTATAACTGAATTTGAATCACGAGATGTCACATTCTTAGAGGATGAGTTTCCTAAGAAGGGCGAAATAAGGGAAGATCACTTCCTATTTGAGACCTTGGATCAAGATAATGATATTAGTGGAGTTTATCCAAGTGGAAGCATAATAGGGAATGATGTACAAAGTGTACAATCTCCCGTACGGCGAACAAGTCGCCAAAGTATTCCCCGTCGACGTTTTGACATTGAAGGGGAAACTTTTATGGTTGCTCCACAAGATGAGGATGAGCCAAGAAATATCAATGAGGCTCTGAATTGCCCTAGTAAGGAAAAGTGGATTCATGCAATGGAATAAGAAATGGAGTCAATGAAATCAAACCAAGTCTGGGAACTGGTTGATCTTCCAAAAGGATGTAGAGCTATTGGGAACAAGTGGGTTCTCAAAATAAAGCGAAAGGCTGATGGCTCGATTGAAAGGCATAAGGCTCGCCTTGTGGCGAAGGGGTATAATCAACAGGAAGGAATTGATTATGAAGATACGTTTTCTCCCGTAGTGAGATTTACCTCGATTCATATTATTCGGCAATAGTGGCAAGTCTGGATCTTGAGTTACATCGATGGATGTAAAGACTGCTTTCCTCAATGGAGAATTAGAGGAAGAAATATATATGGAACAACCTGCTGGTTTCATAGTGAAAGGCCAAGAAGAAAAAGTATGTCGACTTTTGAGGTCGATATATGGTCTTAAGCGATCATCAAGACAATAGTATATACGTTTTCATAATGCCATAGTGGCATATGATTTTAAAATGATTGATGAGGATCATTGTGTATATATCAAAAGATCCAAGGATCAATTTGTGATCATATCATTATATGTTGATGATATACTTGATTGCCTAAAGCAATATGGAGTTGGTTAATACTTGTCAAGAGATGATTGTCTTCTAACTTTGAGATGAAGGATATGGGTGAGGCTGCATACATTCTTGGAGTTAAGATTTCGATAGATCGTTCGAAGAGATCGTTGTCTCTTTCGTAAGAAACCTATATAAATAAGGTTCTTGAACGATTTCGTATGCAAGACTGTAAACCCATAGACACTCCGATTACAAAAGGTGAAGGATTGAGTCACAGACTGTGTCCAGGGACTCTACAAGAGAAGGAACAAATGAAACATGTTCCTTATGCTAGTGTTTTTAGGAGCTTGATGTATACTATGATGTGTACAAGACCCGACATATGTTTTGCAGTTGGAATGGTGAGTAGATACCAATCCAATCCAGGTCCAGCACATTGGAAAGCCGTCAAGAGAATACGAAGTATCGAAGGGAACTGCTGATTTCAAGTTGAATTACCAAGGAAAGGATCTGCGACTTGAAGGCTATTCAGATGCTGATTGAGGAGGAGATTTAGATGAAAGAAAATCTACCTCTGGATTTGCTTTCTTACTGAACAATGGCGCCATATCATGGAGCAGTAAGAAGCAAACGTGTATAGCCTTGTCCACGATAGAAGCTGAGTTCGTGGCATTATCAGCAGCGGTATAAGAAGGAGTTTGGCTTAAGAGAGATTTTTGGATCATTTAGGTGTTAATGAGAAAGCCGCAAATCCATTGTTGGTTAACTGTGATAGCCAAGCAACTATAGCGTACACCAAAGATCCAAAGTATCATGGCAAGACCAAACATATAGATACCAAGTATAACTTTGTGAAAGATATGGTTGCACGAAAGGATGTGAATTTACAGTACATATCTACGCATAGAATGGTAGCAGATCCTATGACAAAGCCAATACCTAGAGATGTGTTTTGTGGTCATGTAAAATCTCTAGGATTGCGTAGAGTCTGATGTATTGAATTGTAATTTCCCTGAGTTGTTCACATTTATGAAATTTTGTTTTTCATTGATTAATGCCTATGAATCTTTGTATGATCTTTATGCATCTTAATGCTTAGTGCATTATTTTAAGTTGAGAAGTATGTCGGAAGATATAAGATTAGCCCACTCACACGGGTAATCGCCTCTGTTTACTGTGTGATAAATAGAGATGAGACTGTTTTTAAGCTTATTATCTAGGTGATAATCGAGAGCTCAAGCTTAAAATATGTATGTCGCCTTAACTAAGTGTTAAGATGAGGACATAATACTTACGATGTCCGAAAGTAAAATATCCCACATATTTTACTTTATCTGTCTAAGATGCCAGATGTGAGTTTTGATGAATTTTGTGAATGAGTAGATACGTGAACTCAAGTTAGACATTGGATATGTCTGAACTATCATCTGTACGGTATTGAAAAGTGTAGACATACGCTCCATGGGAAAGGAGTTAATATCGTAATACGTATTTCATACTACGTATGCATGAGACGACCAATAAGAGTGGCAAAAAGTTTGATCTCAACTTTTATGACGTGTGAGACTCTTGAGGAGAAGAGTTCCTCAATTTTTAGTCCCCTCAGGACTCTTACTTATTCTCAAGATTTCTATTTAGTGTTTGCTATCTTAGGGTGTTGCCAATGGTCATGAGATGATTCGATCTAATGGGGCATTTCTAGAAAAGCAAGCTGGACTAAAATTGAGAGTTTGAAGGAAAGAGGAAGATCGATTTTGGAGAATCATATTGTGGTTTTGTATTCACTGGTCGATCAATTATGACTGTCTTTGTGATAATTATAATTGTGAATACAATATATATATCATGTTTAAAAGAAATCAAGAGAGATATAAAATGTGATCAATCGATCTAGGGTACTGCATACTAAACTACTCGGAGTGTGACGCCCATTATGAGCTGCTATATATTCCTAACAGATGTATAGCAACGAGCTCTCAAAATATGCTGGTCGCACGGATTATTCACCAGTATGAACGTTGAAGAGAGGTAAAGAGAATCCTGTTCGGCCCATCATGTGCGAGTGGGAGATGATGGTTTTAATTGGGGATGGGCTTAAGGCCCGTCCACCCATGCTGGGCCCAAAAGGCCCGGCCCACGGGAATAGGGCCCGTGGAGGGGAAAGGTATAAAAGGGAGGAGAGAGAGAGAGAGAGAAGACAACGTTTTGCAATTTAACGTACGTCTTTTCTCTTCTCACGCTCTCTCTCTCCCAAAAGGAAAAACAGTAAGCATACGGCGCGCTTTTCTTCCCTTCAAGGCTTCATCGAATCGAACAGGGCCAAATCTCTTCTTCTTGTCGGCGTCGGTGTTTAATCTGTGGCTAACAAAGTACGCTCAAATCCGTGGTGTGCTTTACGATCGGTGATACGTGTTTTCCCAGGCTTCGTTTTCCGCATTGATTTAGGGGTTCGATTCGGTGTCGAATCCGGTTTTCGGGGATCCGTTATTCCCTTCAGCTAGTAATTCATGATATTGTATGAAAGGACAATATCCGCCAACCCATCTAGAACTAAAACATAGGAGGACTATCTGCAGTGCAAGGACCGACCTGAAAGAGAGGAGTGGGCTCTCTATGTTTTTCTCCTACGCGTTTTTGAAGTCCAACTGAATAAACCGCCGAAGTTTGCTTTCTCTTTAACAATATATGCTGCAAAGATTTCCCCCCGAATATAGAAAGAAACTAAGAAAAGTAAGAGCAGCTGCAAAAACTAATGAAAGAGAGATTCGGGGCCGAAAGGTTCGGCTTGATCCCAGAAGTAAAGCCTAGTGACGTCTGGATCGTTTGAACAGTCAAAATCCACTGTTTGGTGGAACATCGCTGATTTCCTTATAACAAAAAAAAGTCAAACATGGGCGGCAGGCAAGGGCCTCCGGATTAGGACCACGTTTGTCCTTAGTTTTGTGTTCAGACCATGCCCCAATGCGGGTCCCAACCAATGGATTGCCTCGACTAAACTCTTTTTTTTTTCTTTTTTTTTGCTTAAATTAAACATTTACGATTTGCTTATTTTAACATTTCCTGAGTCGGGAAAATTTGGGAAATTCTCACAATTTTGTAAAATTTGAGAAATATCTTAATTGTTGGTGGGAAAGTAAGATAGCAAGGTTGTGCTTTTATTAAGTCCAAATAAATGGCCGACTTGATCTTTCAATTTCTTCTAGTGCGTAACTTATGTGGATTCACTTTGTTTCCACCGAAAGGAGAAGATTTTTTTCTCAATAACTTTACAAATCAAGACTGAGATTTTGAATATGGATAGTGCATATTGAGGACTTTAGTTTCTCTTTCTATCCTTCCAATTTCATATTCACCCATGCTATGGTCTAGGCAAACATTTACTTCCTTGACTACTTCAATTGAAGGTATACGTAGATTTTTCCCATCTTCTCAAATTTTCGGTACTCTCAACTTTTGAGCCATACCAATACTTGTTTAAATTAATTGCTTGACCAATAGCAAGGCAATATGGATTTAGGATAGGTGTCAAATTCTGACATCATCCTCATTCATTTGCTAGTGGTGTTGTTCACCAAAAAAAAAAAAAAAAAAAAAAAGCTAAGTCTTTATTATAAATATAGCGCCGATTCGAGTAAGCCAATAACTCGAAATCAAGTATGATATAGTTAATAATGAGCTACTGATTATGCAATTTTTTTTGCAAATCGCCATGCTTATCAATGACTATGACTAGAGTTGTCAACAATTGGTCGACGATAATCACAACAAGTTTTACAAAATATTGGATGAAGTGGAGACATCGATTGGAATATATCGATTGAGCAAGATGATGTTCAAGGAATGTAACCATTTTGATCGGCATGAAGTTTGAGTGCAGTGGCAATCGAGCTTTTAACTGCTTGCGGATAAGGTATACGAGAGGACAAAGCATGATGGTTGTGATTGTTTGCAGGCAAGATTGAGGTGCGATGTTGGAGGAGGAACTGCCTGCCCGTAGATAAGATGGCGTGGCAACATGAAGATGTGGAGCTGGATAGTTATGTTGTAAATACTACAAATACTAGTGTTTATAAACTGGAGACCTCTAGATATTTCTGCATGTATCTCAGTTATAGCTTATAAATATTCATCTTCGATTAAATTTCGGAGTGGTTTTCAGCAATTAAATTTCGACCAAGCTTTTTATGTCATCACACTTCATCGTTGATTAAATTCTATTAAAGCATATCTGTGCATTGTGCTCCATTAATAAGATTTGCGAATTTCAGTGAAATTATTTTGTTAGTTGGTCAAATTCCGGCAAAAACAAGTGTCTTTGAAGTGGATAAACTCAAAATTTTCCATACTGCCCCGAATTGTCTAGGAAGGAGCCAAATCATCTGTCGGAAGCTGGAGTCCCTTTGGCCCTTGGTTGACAAAGGTAAAACTTCACTGGGAAAGAAGAAATATGACGAGAATTTATTTGGTCCACCGTCGACTAGACATTGTATTTTCCGACATGGATCGTGAAAACATTATCGGGGATGCATCTACACTTGGTAAACTTATGTCTATCTTGTGAATTAGTTTTAGATTCATGCACATGAGATTCGATTAGAGATGCTTGTGCAAAAAACAATATTTATTTTTCTTTTTAGCTTTGATGAACGATCGACGAGACTTGAGTCATCATATTAATTGATAAGTGTTGAAGATATTAGCCAGATTGTGAGTTATATATACATATATGTACTGCAATGGTAGTGTATTAGAGATGCAGCATGACCATGTATAATGATAGCACTAACGCTTTGCACGGAGCATCCTAGACAATAACTTTTTGTCCATTTAGCGAATGACCTTCTATAGTATAACCCCATGAACTCTATTTGTATTTATAATCACACGTGCGCGCGTGCATATAGTTATTTGTTGCACTAGCTATATTTTAAAGATATTGCGATTAATTTGAGTTAACGGACCATGTAAAATGAATAAAAAGAAAAAAGAATGAGAATATTTAGGGGTGGGAAAGGAACACATGAGAATATTTAGGGGTGGGAAAGGAACACCTTATGGGATTTAAATGATTTTAAGCTCATTTAACTAATTATGAAAGAAGGATTAATAAATTACATTATAGTATTTAAATATGAAGTATTCATAGCATCATCAGAAACTAGTCATTCAATGGGCGAACCCTACATAAATTAGAAAGCTGTTTTTGTATCTCATCTTATCAATGACTAATTACTTCAAAATCAATAGGGACTAATTCTAGTGTTTTGGTATCCACAGCATGCTCTTTCTTTGGCTGCGAGAGAATCTACCAACATTCCAATAAATAAGTTATCAGCCTTTTGTCAAATTTTAAAAATGTGGTTTGTAAACTATGGACACTATAAGAAATTTTCTTACATCCTAATAATTTAGAAAATTAGAAGCCGCTTCGAAATTTTACAACTGGATAAAACATTAAAATATTATAGAAACAAAAAGCCTTAAGAGAGAGGAAAGGAAAAAAAAAAAGAGAAGAAAGAGGAACGGTCATGGCAACAGCAGCACTGTCTACACTCTTGCAAGGGCTGCCAAGTCCTTAACGGACATATTAGGGATCGATCTTAGGCAACGCATGGCCAAGGTTTTGCAACCTCAAGTGATGTGTGGTCAAGATTGCGCTACACTAACTGAGACTGAGGGTGCATTTGGGAAAGCTTTTGGAAAAAGCCTTTAAGGAAATGAAAAGGCCTTTGGTCTAAAGGGTTTTCATGAAATGCAAAAACTATTTAGTAAATTATAATTGAAAAGCGTGTTGAGAAGCAACTTTTGGGAAATGCTGTTTGTTAAACACACATTTGGGAAGTCCTTTAGCGAAATCAATTTAAGTTTTTAATTTTTTTAAATTGAAAACAAAAATAATGACTTTTTTTTTTTTTTTGCATTGAGATGTATATATAAAAGAGATATATTAACAAATTCATAAGTTAAAAAATACATCAAAGTGGACTTTTTCTCAATTAAAAAGAAAGAGTAATTTCATTATAATAAACATGATTACATATGCATCGAAGAAAGAAATAGGTTTTCATTGAAAATTACAAACATCCTTAGGTATTTACTAAACTCATTGCTATTTGATCATGTAAACGCCCCATGTCATAAAATAAATTGTTATTTGAAGTACTGGCCCCCTCATTTGTATTATCAAGGTCAACTGAATATCCATAATTGGGATCCAAATCTGCTCTTACAAAATGTCTATCATTGGCGGTGTTTCGTCGTATATAATTATGCAAAGTCATCGCTGCTATAACAATTTTTACTTGCTTCTCATATGAAAAGCTTGGCATATGCTTTAGAATCTTCCACTTCTTCTTCAAGACACCAAAAACTCGCTCAATTTCTGATTGCAGCAAGGAATGAGCGCGATTGAATACCTCTCAATAGCCTGTAGGGACAAGACCTTGTTAAAATTCTGGCAAATGATATCTAACTTCTTTGTATGGTCCCAAATAACCCATCGGATTTGAATATCCATCATCTACTAAATAATATTTACCTGCACAAATAGAATATAAATTTAATCAACATAGACTACATTAATACATATTAATGTACAAAAACCATTAATTAACAAACTTGGAGGAAGATGAGGAAATTGCATATCACGTCTTTCTAAAGCTTCATAGAAAATATGAGTATCATGGACTTGGCCCTTCCAACCAACTCAAACATAAGTGAATTTCATATTAAAATTACACACCGCTAAGATATTTTGAGTCGGTGTACCTTTTCGACCAATAAAACGAATCTGATCTTTTACAGATATCACTGCTGAGATATGAGTGCCATCAATAACTCCAATACAATCCTAAAACAAAAACGCAAATATTATTGTATAATCAAAATTTTCTTTTAATTCCTTTTTTTCCTATTGTATAATCAAAACATACCTTAAAATATGGAAAAAGTCTTCAATTATTTTTTATCTTCTCTGGAACATCCCTAAATTGCCAATTAGTTGGTTGAATCAAATCTTTTTCCCATTTCACATACTTTATATAATACTAAGCTAAAGTACATGCTTATGGTTTCCCCAGAATGCCAAAAACGCTCTTGTGTTAACCTATTACATATATCATGTCCTAAAATATGAAGAAATATTTCAAGCATTTCTGTAACATCAATATTCTTAGATCCTTCAAGACCATAACGTGTTACTAAATTATACATTAAATTATTAAATACAATCTTATCCATTCTAAACATTTGATAACACCTTATCGAATTAGCATCTTCGTCCATCAACTCTCCTACCCATGCATTTCCTGTATATGATGATGTTCTACAAGATTTTTTGTCACTGTATATTGCCTGATAAGCGATTGCGGCTTGAGTAATTTCCACAAGTTGCCAATATTCCTCGTCCTCTTTTTTATGAATTTCTCTTTCAAGAGAGTCGTCCATATATGTTTAAAGTAACAAAATAGTAAGAAAAGTGATGGGTAATCATCCATCAATGAAACAATTATCATCCATAATATATATGCAAACTCCATCCAATAAAAAAGAACACAAACTAAAAACACAAGTCTCAAAAACATAATTAAAAAGAGAGTTCACAAGTAGTGCAAATCACCAATCCAAAATAAGTTTCACATTACAACATAGATTGATATGAAAAGCTCAAACAAGTAACTAGCATCCTAGCGACGACTATTATGCTCCTCCATCTTATACTTCAGCCACTCGACTTTCTCTTCATCTTCATCCAAGTTCATAAAAATTTGCCTATTGTCTTTCTTTTCAGAAAGATGAGAGAGTGCAAAGAAGAACAACTTTCTGTCTTCCTTAATTACAGGAATGGCTTTCAATGTTTGCATTATCTCTTTGTAAGGGTCAAATTCCCTCGCAACCGATGTTGCATTGCTCCTACTTTCAACTGCCAAACAAAGTCTGCCGATTTGCGATGCTAACTTAGTAGGTTCGAACAATTTTTTCTCCCTCTTTCCTCAAGCTTCCTTCGTGGAACTTTGTATCGTTCTTTTATGGCTCTTACTTTGACTTGGTTGGGCATTCGTTTCACCTATATCACACTCTAAAGTATCATCAGTAGATTCTGCACAATCACTAATATCAGCTTGTGTGGCCTCAAGATTCTCAGCATTGCATAAACCTTGTGCAGGATTCCAAGTAACACTTCCAGTGGCAACTGTACCCTGACACATTCTGTCCAACAAAACTTCCATGTCCGGATGCATGCCTTTCGTTCGAAAGACTTTAAGCTTAGGATTGGCAAGTTATAATAAAATATTTTCATGAGTTATATCACAAAAGATGAACTTATAAAAAAAAATGTGGCAAAAAAAAGATGAACACCTTAATCTTTCTCTCCCACCATTCATTACTTGGCATAAATGGTTTTCTTCCTTGGATCCCATCCTAGTCTTGTTTCCTTTTGAATCAATTGCTTCCCATTTTTCCATTCTTCCTTTAAATTATCCCACTTACTCTTCATTTAATTAATATTGTATTTTTTGCCCCTCAACTCGTCAAACTTCATAATTATAGCTGTCCATCCATCTCTTTTGTTGCTCGCAGGACGATTGCCTTTTTCAATTTGTTCAATGCACAATCGACAAAACGTTTCTACATCTTCCGGGCTCCAATAAGCCTTTTCTTTTGATGAACTCGCCATCTTCCAATAGAATAAATACAAACACATTTGAAATATGAGAACAAATGAGATTAACTACAACCCAATTCCCTATAGATAAATGAACGCATATATAGATAGAACTATGCATAGCACAGAAGGTTGAGTTTAGGACGTTCATTCTCTATTTTTAGCTAATTTCCTCTTTTAGATGGAAAGGATCCTTATAACTACGGATGCATTTAGTCTCCTATAAGATTTCGCAAATTCATGATCTATTGAGCACATTCCTGAAAACCATATGGGTGACAGGAAAAACATTGCAACAAGGGGCAAAATCAAGGTTGTTAATTGCATTAAACAAAAAAAAGAGACAAAAAAGCTTCATGGCGAGGGATAGACAACACAGATACCAAACTGAGACCTTAACAGGAGAATTCTGATTATGATATCTAGTGCTAAGCATGCCTAGCTTTGTCACTGCAGCAATCTCAATGATCTCAAACACAAGTGTTCCATAAGATTCAGACTTTACAAGCAGAAACAAAGACTCCCTCAAACTAACTGAACCAATGACACATCAGTCGAACCCAAACAGTCCAAGAAAATGAACCCGAGAGCAATTCTACAACTAAAGAAACATATATCGAAGAGTTGCAAGGATAAATGAACACCACTCGTCCCTAGAGTACATTACTATCCAGTGGATCCCGAGTGCACGCTCTCCATAATGGAGATACTAGTGAAGCCTACCCAGGATCTTCTCCAAGCACAAATTGAGCAGCTTAAGAGGGAGGGTGAAGAGGCAGAATCTACTGCCTTTAATTTGGCCATGCAGAACAAGTGATTGCAATAGATCGATCAAACAATCATGTAAATTGTAAAAAATCATGTAAATTGTTAAGTCCCTATGTACACTCCACTCTTCTGTGTTCATGCATGGTTGTTTGCCAAATTGGTAATAATTCAAAGGCATACAAATCAAGATAAATAGATCAGTGCATCAAATGATATAAGGAAATCAACACATCAAAAGGACATAGCAAATGATATAAAATATGAGAAGAGAGATGCGAGAAAGTAAACTCGACACAAGCCTTGTAAAGAACATGTTTTTGCTATTTGAGCCCCGGGATATGATTCCTACTAATCTTCTAAGAGACCCTCACGGCTATCGGGATATGTGGGACCTTGTGATAGATTTCCCCGTTTATCCACCAAAACTAGAACCGCCATGAATTGACAATGAAATCTGTCCATCCATGGTTCGATGATGAATTCCAAATTAACTAAGGCCCCATTTTGACAAGAGACCCAAGGGTATCCCGAGAGTACCAAATCTCTCTCTCTCTCTCTCTTTTTATTGCCTGACTTTAGACTAACCAAGGATATTCCTGGCATATGAACCTACCAATTACTCTAGAGAAACTATTCTAAATCATATTGAGATAACATGAAAGAGATCCTATACTTAACTTTTAACGTATCCATTTATTTAAAGTGAGATGACTGAATATTCAAAGGAACTTCACTAAAGCATGAAACGGAATCTATGCCTAAGTGAGTCTAAAGACTAATGAACTGCTCCCTAAATTGGCCCAAGATCCCCAAGGTTATATCAAACCAGCCATTCAAGGTTCGCCTTGTCATCAATGAGCATCAAAAGGTGCAAATCAAGCAAATTTCGGCAAGAGTAGAAATAAATTCTAGTCCTCAACACCCTTGTGAAAAATCAGACCTGCCCCATTCACCTAGACTGATGGTTATGTTTGCCAATCTTAGCATAACCTCGGACAATAAATTTTAATGATTCAATCATTATTAGAAAGCTTTAAGGTTACGCTTCATCGTCTGAATTTGAATTAAGATAAGATAGAATAAAGTTGGATTAGAAATCCTTCAAAGATCCATTAAATTGTAAAAAATCTAATCACATATTTCTACAATTCAAGATAATATAAAAAAAAAATTGAAAATCTCGCTTGCCTAGCATAATCTCCCTCAATATCCAGATCTCACTACTTGAACTCGCTCACTAGCATCCCAAACCCGCTCTCTTTAGCTCATAATATTTTCTGCAATCTCACACCAATTGCTAGACATCATCATATCATTGAACAAGATGGAGCTCTTTTTGAGATGATCATAACCCAACCAGGTCTCTCACCTCAGCTTTCATTTCGCCTCTTCTTTTCTAATATCCCAAGTTCCTACAGCTGCACACAACTTTTAAATTTCCAAAATTCCTCATCTTTACCGAACCATCCCTGCCACAAGCTCAAAGCAAGCCAACCCAGCAAGTCCTTGCACACGTTTCAGTGAAACCCACTAGGACTTTGACCTCTCCCCCACACACCCAATTTAAAAAAAAAAAAAACAGAGTAGCCCAAACCCAAAAACCTTCCCTAGTTTTCTCTGCATTTTCCCACAACACCCAAACAGAGAGCTTGCAAGCGAGCTAAAAAACACATCCAAGAAAGAAACCCAAATCGATGAACACATGACCAAGGAAAAGGGAACATGCTTGGGCACTACAAGATGAAAATTCCTAACTCACCTTAAGACCAGACTTCCTAAAGTTTAGCTCCGAAGTATGTCGGGAAAAACAAAGATGGCTTTACCAGAACTTGGCCTACTTCGAGTTCTCTCTCTTTGTGTGATCAAGGAACCACAAACACCTTCTAATTGTATGGGGGAGCTTGGTTTGATGATGATTGATGAGCAAAGACAGAAGATGACCAAGCAGTGACCAAATAGCCAAGCAAAAGAGTAGCGAAACCAGAGGCATATTCCATAGGAGCATGAGAAGATGGCTTTCGGGTTGTATGGGGGAGCTCGGTTTGATGACTATTCTTGGTGCATGCTTGTGGATTTGAGAGAGAAGAAGAAGACGAGAGCTTGCAGGTGGGTCAAGCTCGTCGATTTGAGAGAGAAGAAGAAAAGACGATAACTTGTGAGTGGGTAAGGAAAGGAAGAGGAAACACGGTGCAAATCTAGGGTTTTCCGAAGGGTTAAACTTGGAATTTCGTTAAGTTATGAGGGCAACAATGGAAAATGAATGAAAATTCATTAATCCCAAGCCAGCTTACCAAGAAAGCTGAAATGCCCAAGGCAGGGTCATCCCTACCTTGGGCTTTCAGCCTTTCAAAGGCAAACTTTAAACTAAGGATCTTTACAATTTTTTTTGCCAAACACTCGTTTTTAGCCCAAAGAGCTTTGGAAACCTAAAGTGGCTTGGAAAAGCCGAATCCAAACGCAGCTTAAATCTAGCTTGGGGTTGGGCGACCCCATGTAACTCATGGTCATATTAGCGCTGTGGCATCCTAGAATTTCTTGTCAATCCTTAGAGATACTCTAATTCATGTATTGCATTGAGATTTTGGCCAAGCTTTTGATGGGTAATTATTTAATAGGAAAATTCTATTTTTGGCCATGTGGATTGTGGATTGGAATTTATTAAATTAGGTCACAAAGCTTTAATGACTAATAAATCTCAAATAGGTGTTTATCTAATTAAGAATTAGGTGGATTATTAGGATGAGGATGGGCTGGACATTTAAAGGCCCAAACTAGCCCATTGCCTCACCCCATTCTCGGCCGGCCCATGAAGCCAAGGAGGAGAGCTACCGCTAGCCCATGGCTGGCCCAAGCCCATGGAGGGCTGTCGACGTGCGAAGGAGGGGGGGGAGTCCGGTTGCATGCCTCCCCCATTTTTCCCCAAGAAAATTGCCAAGTGTCCTCCATGCATAACCTAATGATAGCTAATGATGGAGGGGAAGAAAAATTAGGGGAAATGATGGCTGGCTTAAGCGAGAAAGAGAGGGAGAAAGAAGGGTTCGTCCGAGAGAGAAAGAGAGGAGAGAAAGAGAAGAAAGAAAGGAAGAAAGGAAGAAGAGAAGGAGGAAGAAGGAAGGGCCGTGCGTTCGCCGTCCGTCGTCCGTCGCTGTGTCCCGTCACTGTTGTGCTCGTTGCTTGCTCGGTTTAGAGGCAAGTGGGATCCTTGATCTACTCTTGCATGTTGTGCCTAGTATGTGTGATTTAATGGTGATAAATTTCGGGTGTCTAGGATGTGAAAAACTGAAGTTTTAAGAGTGGTGTTCTAGGTTAGTAAACTGTTCTTGAGAAAACAGCTTGACCCTGGATGTTCTAGTGGCTTGCATGCGATGTTTGAGTTGGATTTTGGCTTTGACTTCTAAATGAAAGTTTTTAAGGACTTCTTGAAATATAACATACTCAAATTTGTGACAAAACAAACAAGTATAAGTAGGTGAAATCTTCGTTCTTTGGAAATACTGGGTCTGGAGATTTCGGTAACTACCTTTGATGAATGCATGGACTGTAAGGCAATCTTTTGTTTGAAATTTCACTTCGACGTCTTAACAAAATATTTAAAGGACATCCTGAGGTTTAACATATCAAAAATTTAGAGAAAACCAACAAGAATAGATAGGTGAAATCGTGGTTTTTCGGAGGTAGTTAGATCTGGAAGTTTCGGTACTATGAACAGAAGTTTTAACCGCTTATATTTAATTACCTAGGACGAATTTGACTTTAGTTCCTTCACAAAATATCTACCGTAGGGTCTTGACTACCACATATTTGAATTTCATAATTTTTGAAGGTCATTTGGGTATTTAATCGGAAATGTTTCTAAAACCCTGTAGTCTGATGTGTTCGGACTTGGTCAGTTGCAATGTGTAGACTATGTCGTTTTGTATGAGGTTCTTTCGGCAATGTGTTCTTCATGAAATATCTCTCTTTATATCTTCCCTACAACATATTCAAATTTCGTAATTTTTGAAGTTCATTTGCCTATTTAACCAAAAATGTTTCAAAAACTGTGCAAGCTGGATTATGCGAATTTCAAAAGCTATAATACATGGACTATTCTGTTTTGTATGAGCCCCATGAATTATACTGTTTTAAGTTATTGACTCTTGCTGCACATGTGGTGATATTTGGCATTACATATAAGATCAAAGGTTGAATTGACTTTGTTGCCATTACATCATGTGCCATTTTGATATTGAGACACAAATGTGAAAATGAATTATGGGAAATGAGGATATTGTTGGAGGTGTGAGCCAACAATGCCCTGGGAGTGTCAGGATGCCCGGAATGTGGGGGTGCCGGATGTCCTCGGGAGTTTCGAGATGCCCGGGATGTGGGGGTGCCGAAAGCCTCGGAGGTGTGTGCCGAGGGGATACGTCATGATGCTAGTTGAGATACGAGATGCCCGGAGTGTGGGGGTACCGGATGCCCGGTGGTGTGTGCCGAAGGTTCCTCGCGATGCCAAGTTGGGTGCGAGCGATAAAATGTGGGATGCAAATACTGGTCCTAGGAAAGAAAAATGTGGTGATCCAATTGAAAGATAAAAAGTTGAAATTGAATCATGCATGGTATGGTAACATGTATGTATGGCTATGTGATATGACATGCGCGAATGCCTGATGATGAGTGCATGGTTGTATTTGCACCTATGGCATGATGGTATATATATGAATACTTGATAATCAATGCATGATGGTGTTTGCACATATGATATGATGACATATGCATGACTACAAGGTAAGTTATGCTTGAATGCATGAATGATACGTGCTTGTTTATGATATCTTGGTTGTTTTGTTTGATGCATTGAGTGGTTTAATGGATTTTACCTACTGAGTGGTTGTACTCACCCATTTGGAGACCAACATTTCAGAGTAGAAAGATGTCTGTCCCTCTGATCACACGGGGTACCTTTTACAGCCTTCCTTTTGACATGGAGGTCAAGTGTTCAGAGATTCATTGTGTCACCATCCCTGGTCTGACTTTCATACGGGTGCGGGTGCTGGTGATGTATGATGTGGGCTTGGCTGGGGGCCCGATCATCCAGGAGTTCTTGTCAGTCCACGTTCGCCGTAGCGGAGTGATTCAGGGGATGTTGCCACTACCACCGCCCGATGCACCGGGATGGGTGTGATGGCCCATGTGAGGAGTGGGAGCTGACTTTTTTTTGGGATAGTCGCCACTTGTAGATGAAGGATGATACGTGATCGATATAGGGGGTCGAGATCTCTCTTTTTGAGTTGTGGCCAAGTTTAGTTAAAAGTCTTGGCTTTACTTTTTGGTTGTACCGACCCGAGAAATCCATCATGAAAATATAAATAAAAGTGGTTTGGCTTTATCTTTTCTTATGGTGCGTAGTTGGTGTGCATTGCATTATGGTCATTGGAGGGAAAAATGGTGAGATTTGTTTATGCTTCTGCTAATAAGCTGCGCTGGGACCGTTTTCCAAAAAATAAATACATAAATAAATAAATATGCCCATGAACCACAGTTCTTCTTTAATCTTGAAACAAGGAGATGTAACTAGTATTCATCAATTGGAGCGATAGGTACTTATGGCTTCCTTAGGTGTTTAGGGGTGCCACAAGCACCCTTCTGGCTAGGGCCAAATCTAGCCTAAATAGCTTAAGTAGGGCATATATAACCTAGGCTGGCATGATCCCTATAAGGCGATGCCGAAGCTCTCATGACCCCAACGATCCACACCTAGCTGTCACTTGGCCCAAGTCGTCTAATCATATTAAGTCTTCTAACATGGTTAACAAAAATATAGCGTCTTTTAACAGCACGATTTGACACACTGTAAAACCTAATGATCAAATGGGGACAAGAATTACCTAACATAATTGTTCCCAAAGCAATTCCAATGGCCACTTGATGTTTCTACTTGTCGTGGCATAAGGCAGATCTAGGATAATGTTGACTCACTAGGAAGGGGGTGGCATGATTGGCAGATTCAAGATACTTTTGACTCACTAGGAAGGGGGAAACATGATCATCCCACCACCATTTGATCCCTTCAAAAATTGAATCATGAAAAGTCAAGAATAGGCCCGGACAAATTGTTATGTGCAAGGCTGAACTTGGAAAGAAACGTGAGACACTCTAGCAAAGAAGGTATTCTTCAAAATAAATTGTTGTTAGACAAATAAACAGTCTCAAAGCTAGTCATTCTGGATAAGTTGTCCAGAATTGAACCAGATGAGAAGGGACCATCGAGGGGTGTTGATTGATGAGTTCGTGGTGAAGATCAATGCTTCTTCTGCTCTGAGCCGTGAAACCATGGCACATAGAGAATTGCTGTTTCGACTGGAAGTCTTCAATTGATCAGACCGTAGAAGTCTTCATTGATAGCGTTATCACTCTTCTCATGGGTATATTATACCCTTCTCACGGCCCATGGGCTCTCCGGAGTTTATTTGAGGATGGTAAACATTTGTTGGACCATTGAAGAGGAGTTTCTTTAGCCCACTACACCCTGCGAAGCTAATCAAGTTATGGCTTGGATTGCAAAAGCCCATGGAAATGAGACTTTCCCTCCCGATTGGTTTTCTAATCCTTCCCAGTCACTTTGAAACCTTCTTTGTCTTAAATCTCGTTATCCTTTTTCTCTGAAACCAACTACTTGAATGAATGAAATTTTCAATTTTGCTCCAAACAAAAACCAAAAAGAAGTAGGGGTAAGGCCCCTGGGCCAGATGGCTTTACAGTCGAATTCTATAAGGAAAATTGGGAGACAGTTGGACATTTAGTCATGGTAGCAATGATGGACTTCTTCACCACGGGGAAGCTCTTAAGGGAGATAAATAACACCATTCTGGTGGTAGTACCAAAAGTGCCTAATGCGACTTCCGTTAATGATTACAGGCCCATCGCCGTTGCAACACTATCTATAAGTTTATTACAAAGGTGCTGGCTAATCGGGTTGCAGCAGTTCTGAAGAGTGTAGTTAGCTCGTTTCAAAGTATTTTTTGTGAAAGGCAGTCGGATCAAGGACAATATCTTGTTGGCCCAGAACTCTTCTCCAGTTTCCACCTTGAGCCCTACTTACCTAAGCATGCGGTTAAGGTGGACTTTCGGAAAGCCTACGACACAATTGATTGGGTTTTCCTTGAGAGTTCTCTTTGCTTTTGGCTTTCCTAAGTTTGTGACTCGACTTATCATAACTTGTGTGAGCACTCTCAAGTTTTTTATTGCCTTAAATGGGGAGCTTCATGGGTTTTTTGCGAGTGGGCGTGGCCTGCACCAAGGTGATCCCATTTCTCACTACTTATTTACTTTGGTTATGGATGTGCTATCAGAGATCCTAATTAGATGTTCTTCGAAGCCAGAGTTTAAGTTCTTCTTGTTTTGTGAGGCTGATTTGCCTACTATGACTCTCCTCAAAGAAGGCCTCCAAACCTTCTCGAATTGGAGTGGTTTGCTTCCAAATCCTAGCAATAGCGAGATTTTCCTAGCTGGAGGTTCACCTTCTTTAAGGAATCAGATTCTCCTCGATCTCAGTTTCTAGGAAGGCAACTTACCGGTGCGCTATTTGGGGGTTCCTATTATTACTATGAGGCTCAGCAAGGCAGATTGTTGCATTCTCATCAACCGCATTACATCGAGGGCTCAAGCTTGGACACATCGCTTTCTCTATTTTTTTGGCCGACTTTAGCTTATCAAGTCAGTCCTTCATGCTATCCAAGCCTACTGGATGAGTGTATTTATTTTACCTGTAGCTGTATTGGACCAGATTGAGAAAATCCTTAGACATTCCTATGAAAAGGCCTACAATTGGGTAGAGGGGGTGCTAAGGTAGCTTGGGATAATGTGTGCCTTCCAAAAGAGGAGGGAGGGCTTTATCATGCCCCAATCCTTGAGCGTGCACCCATCCCTCACCTTGGTTGATTTATCGACGTCCTAGGACGCATCGCCGACCCCTTCAATTTTAATACGCATGCGGAAGCATATAAAACAATCCCTAAACAATAAAACAATGGGATAGGAAAGTAGGACTAAATTCCGAATTTTAAAAAACAACCACACTTACATATATTGCAAACCAGTGCACATATATATGGCAAACTACTAAGTCTGATTCAACTTAAACAAGTTGAGAATTAAGGTCTATAAGCAGGGGTGGGGGTCCTCATCCTCCTTTTCATCATCCTCCATACTCCAATTGGAGCTTTCAACATACTACACCGGACTTCCGAGATCTTCAAAATCCAAGTCTACTGTATGTAGGGATCTGAAATGTTGTCTTGCAACCGGAATGAGACTACGTTTCAGCAAGTTCTACTCCTTAAGACCCGATTAAAAAGCCAATACACTCTAGAGGCTGCCTCAGCACAACACGGGTAAGAGGACTTACCTTGGCCTCAGTTCCTTCCTGCAAATCAATATATATCAGATATACAATATCACAGCACATCACATCAATAAGATCGAATCATCGATCAATCGACTTAGTCAATTACATGTCATCTTGATATTTTCTTAGTCAGCTCATCTCATACTATCTATAGGTCCGTTCATATCAGGACTACTCACTGCTAAGCTAATAAATAGATAGTATAGCTCACTCTAAGCTAATAAATAATGTACTGCTCTCAATCTAAGCTAACATATCGAACCATTGGGTTGATATAGTACATTAATAATGCTCCCTCTAAGCTAATAAGGTATACTACTCGCAATCTAAGTTGACATATCAGAGCTCGTATGTTGATATAGTATACCGGTGTATTGCTCGCAACCTAAGCTAACGTATTGCCGGTAGGTCGATATAACACACCCCACCCAACCATTCAAATCAATTCTTTAATTTTATCATATCCAATAAAATTCACGTGTGTGAGTACATGACCGGCCTTAGCCAAAATACTATAATTTCTTTTCTATAAATCCCACCATTTTCTGTAGTCTACCAAAACATTTTTGGCATTATCAACCAATGCTCGGTTATTCCTCAATTAATTTCCAAAATTATTTAATTTAGGAAATAAATCCCAAATTCACAAATAATTCATTTCAGCACTAAATAAGCTCAATTAAATAAACGAATTGCACCACGATCATCACCATAAAATCCCAATTGTTGACTATCCAGCCTAATTTCCGAAATATAATTAATTAATTAAATAATTCTGAAAATTATTAAATAAATACAATAAATCCAATTTAGGCCCGTAATTCCTAATTGGAAGCTGAGACAAGCCCAAAAGATTACCGAGACTCGCTCAATAAATAATATGACTTATCTACTCGCTAATTACACTAACCATTATCCTAACATGCATAGGTAAATCCCTAATTTAATTATTCTAATCTAATATATCCATCTAATTGCACTTAATTAAATATAATCAACTCATAAGCATCATTAGCATATTAATAAGGGATTAATGAGCTAAATTCACCTGTTTAACAATCCGTTTGGATCAAAACATTGAGAACGTCACAGGGGATGTTTTTCTCCAAAGCGGACCTAAGATTCGAGACTCGGAACACCTCCAAAACAGGTCATAATCACTGCTGGAAACTCATTTTTCCAAATGCTATTCTTGGCTGGAAATGGAAGGAAATCAACTCGGTTTAGGCAGGAATTGATCGGGAAGGAAGAAATAGGCCAAATTGGGCCTAGATGTGGACTCACAGGGGTCAAACGGGACCGGGACAACTCTGGTTGAGCTCCACCAGCTCCGAAATAGAAGCTGGGATGGCATGAAAGGCGAGAGGGACGAATGGTGCGAGCGGTGGCTTGTGCATGGACGACGAGCGGTCTGACTATCCGAGTAGCAACGTGAGGCGGCGACAGTGGCTCCGGCTTCTTCCTTGGCTTGCTGGTTTCACACAAGGCAAATGGAGGAAGAAAGAGATGGGGTGGACGGCAATGAGGGAGAGAGACATAGGAGTGTGGGGGTAAGTTTTGGTTTTAGTAAATCCTTTGGCCAATTTTTTTCCACCAAATTGTCCCCTCCTTTACTTGCCCACCACATCAAGACTCCATGGCTGCAAATGAGCTACACATACACCCCTTACAACTTCTCAAATGGTCCAAAATGGCTAATAGGAGGGAAGCTACGAATTTTGAGGGAAATGACTTCAATTGGTTGTTCAATCTTGCTCCATCTATCCTCATTTGGTCTCTATAAATTAAATTGATACATCAACACTTCAAATGACATTTTTTCTAACACAATGAATCCATCTTGCATCCCAATTTTGCCACAAAAAACAATCCCCGGCATTTTCTGAACAAAAACGGTCCTACGATGACTTTTTCCTAAAAAGTCTCAAGTTTCAGAAAAATCTTCTGAGATTGAGTCGATGTTCTTAGAATTTATTGTGACATTATAGAATCTTCAATTTCTGAAATCAGACTTGAATTCGCGATTAGTTTCCATTCGGCGTGTTTTTAGCGTGACCTAGACTACCTGGTAGTTTTCAAAGATTTTTAGTGCAAATGACCTGTGGTCAATTTTCTTTGAGCCACAATGAACCCACTTGACACATTGGCGACTCTCGATTGTTGTATAAATCTCGAGGATTCAAATATGGACATAGGGTCCCAAAACGATAGAAAAATCAGTTTAGTGTCGATTGACAATAATTTTTCAATTTAATAATGTCACCTACAATTAGTCACACATTTCAATCGAATAGACCTATTTCTGCTCTCAAATCAATTTTATATTGTGTCGTAATGGCCTCTAAAGAAGAGCATAGTCGAGAAGCCGAGTCCTGGTCGAATTCTTAAGTCTATTACCTTAAACTTTCTTAATAGCTTCCCTAAATAGTCTAGTTATCTCGAGAGTGATCAGCTCTGAGAACAGCCCTATAAGTGCATCAATGAAATGCCCAATTTATTCAGTTGAAAGTAGGGTTGAAAATCTGGGATGTCACAAGCTTGGTATCCGAAGGCTTCGAGATTATAACAAAGCTACTATGTCGAAACATATTTGGCTCCTATTTTCAAACAAGGAAGTGTTGTGGTGCAAGTTGATTCATTCCACATTTTTAAAAACAAGGAACTTTTGGGTCACTAAAAAACCAACCTTCTATTCCTAGGCTTGGAAGAAAATCTTATCTCTTAGGAGGGAGTTCCGGAATGCCTTCTATTGGAGGATTGGGAATGGCCTCTCGGCCTCACTTTGGTTTGATAACTGGCACCCTAGGGGTCCTTTGAACTTAATCTTTTTGGACTCGATCATCTATAGTTCCGGGCTTTCTAGGTAGGCAATAGGGGCAGATCTTTTCTCTGATGCTGGGTGGCCTCTCAAGATGGTGCTTGAGTCGTGGGAGCACCCCCTCCCAAGCCTTTCTCAGATCTCGGACTGCTTTTATTGGAGGGAGAATTTGTTAGGCCGATTCACTATTGCTATTGCCTAGGAGACCATCAGGCGGAAGAGGACTCGGGCCCATTGGCATGCGTTGGTCTAGAATGATGCAATCACACCACGGTATCAAGTAAACCTTTGGCTTATAGCCAAGTGCAAGCTTCCTACCCAGGCTCTTTTATTGTCTAATGGTAGAATAGAAAGTCGATCATATGCTTTTTACAATGATATTCCTGATTCTATTGACCATCTATTTTTTGGGTTTCGTGTCATGGCCGATGTTGCTTTTTTTTGGGTGGCCACATGCAATCTGCCTTGGCGTAACAGGTCATGGGGAGAGAATCTCCATTGGGCCACCACCTTGCTGTTGGGTAAGGATTTCTATAAGTGCATTGCCTGCTTTTCCTTTGATGCGCTATGTTATATTATTTGGAAAAACAGGAACAGCATTATATTTAGAGAACAGCCACTTGCGGTCTCGACTATGAAGAACCATCTTTTTAAAGTGGTTAGAGATAAGGCTATCACATTGAGGAACGTGGACGATAACTTTAGGAATAGAAGACTGCAGCGGAGTTGGGGCATTGACCCGATTATCTTCTCTGGAGACCCTTAATCGCCTCCCTAACTTCAGCTAACGCATGTATGTTGCTCAATCCAAGGTTGTTGCTACTTGCTATGGTAGCTATGGATCTTTTCTCCTCCCTAGCCAAGGGTGTTTTTGTATCTGGGTGCCGGTTGTCCATGCCATGCTAGTCTCTTGTTCTTTTTGCTTCTATTCTAGTTCATACCATAGCCAAGCCGGTCCCAAACCCAATAACAATATTTAGTTTTTGCTTTAACCAATCTCGTGGTTTATGTATTTTTGCCTTCTTTTGAAACTCTAAATTTTTTAAATTTTCATAATACCCATGCGTTAACATGTAAATTCATATATATCTTTTTCTCATAATTTTCAGAAAATCAAAGAATATTTTAAATTTGGATAGGAAAGTAAAATTGTACGTTTTGATTTTGTAATCCACCTAATGGGTCAACAGTCCTCTTAAAAAAAATTGTAATGTCTCTAGGGTGGTTGATGATCACTTTAAAAGATCCACTTGCTAGTTGCATGTCATCTTATACAACTATTTCTTATACTGCTGTTGAATTTATGATATGCGAATCAACTTTTTATGTTATGAAATGACCAACTTTACAGACTGTGGGAATAGATTAAGAATTTCCTTGTGTTGTATAATTTTTGAAGGCTTATCCAAGGATCTAGTTTGAGAATATTCTTTATTCAGCAAAAAAAAAAAAAAAAAAGAACATGCATATTTGATTTTTTCTCACCGTCATTGAGTCAATCATTTGATTTGTTAAATCATATCTCAAGTTTGAGTGTTTGCAAAACGCGATTCGCTTGGATGAGAAAATCCATGGGACTCCACAAAGGTTTACAAAAATTTTTTTTTAAAAAAAAAGGGAGTAAAGTTTCTTCATTACGTGCAGAAGGCAAATTAGGTCAGATACGTGGGGGCCCAAAGTCAAAGTTTAGACTTTGGGAACACTTTATATATATATAATAAAAGGAAAAGAAGGGTTTCACTTTTACCTGAGGGGGGAAACCTAATCCACGTTGAAATTAAAGGGTGGAGAAATTGACGGGTGGAGTCTCTGCACTTGTAGCCGAAAAACTGGTAGGCCTAGGTTAAATATTTGACCTTTGGGCACATATATAGTAATAGAAATGGATACCCTCTTTGGGCGTGAGCGGAGTGGCTAAAAGCCCTACGAGAGTTAAAGAAAAAGGAGCCACACGTAAGAGTACGCGAAGCTGCGTGAAGCCTTGATTTAGAACGTGAAACCATATGTACGTAGACCAAAGACGAACGCTGGAGTTCTTGATTTTGGCATATGTAGAGTGTTTTTTTTTTTAACGCGCGGTGATTTTGTGCCGTGAGTTTATGTCTGAGTGAGTTGTTTATTTATAAACACTTTGAATTTTGGGTTAAATCTAGGTGTGAAAAACACTCGAGCATGTGAATGATTGTAAACTCTTATTCTCCGATTATAATGGATTATTTGCTACTGGCTTTTCCCGTGGATGTAGGTGCCGATACTTAGATCGAACTACATAAATTTCTAGTGTCCTTATTATTTTTCGTCTATTTCTCTAGTGATTTTGCGTTAAAGTAAATTGCAAGATCCTGTCGTTTTCACGTATTATATTCCAACATGATGTATGTCATGTTTTGCTTGATTCATGAGATTAACGAGGAAATGTGTGACATGGATGCGGATTTACGACTCTTCTTGTAGAGAAAAGTCAGAGAGGGTAAAGTAGTTTGATTATGAATTGATGAACTAATGAGAGCGACTGCTCGAAAGGACATGAGCTTTGTCGTGAATTATCATGTACGCATTAGGACTTTCAATCTATCAAAGAAATTTGTCATATTTCCCAAGTACCACAGTATATCATCTAAGTAAGCTTTGTTTTTCTTTTAGGATGTATTACTTTTGGTTACAAAAAAAGATAGTACGAGAAAGTGAAATTACAATCCATGACGCATAATATTCAATCACAATGAAATATTATAAAATAAGAGAAAAATTCACATATACGTTATTTCCCATTTTGTTACCACAAATCTCTTTGACATCATAAAATAAAAGAAAATCTTAACATCTTTAACTTTGCTTACAACATTACGACTTAACTGGATGCAAGACTGAAAAACACGACTTTTTTCTTTCCCGATCATTGCGAAATGCGATAAAATACTAACTTGTGGTTCTACGCATCAGTTGATTCTTTGTCTATACAATAATTCAGAAAAACAAAGCTGTGTGACCATAAGATGTGCGGTTTGCAGTCTACGAGGTCTTTTCCTCGTTATTTCCTCTCGGGCTGAAGATTCAACGAAGTCCTTGCATTCGCAGCAAATCTTGGCCAGCGTCCTTCCTAAGAATATTCGGTAGGTGGCTCGGATGATTTGGCGTGTTCAATCAATTGATTGGTTTTCTTTATCACAAAAATTCAAAATAGTTGTCGTTCAATGATGTCAAAGAATTACAGTTATGGATGGGAACATTGACTAGCAATGCTGTTCACATTGGAGTTTTGTTTGTTCTAATTGCTTGCAATACACACTTTCAATTTTAACCACCCCGAGCGATTGCTAACCTTTACACCTCATTCATCTTTACCGTTCAAATCTGAAGAAAATAAAAGACTGAGTTCACAATTCAACACTAATTCACTTAAAATTTGGGCTACACTTGGTTCCTCTGTGGACGTAAGTAATGAAAAAGGTAGAATGTAACAGGAAAAAAAATATATGACGAAATTAATCAATTATCCATATCACAAGAATTTAAAATAGTTGTAGTTCAATGACGTTTATGGATGTGAACATTAACTTGCAATGCTGTTCACATTGGAGTTTTGTTTACTCTAATTGCTTGCAATACACACTTTCAATTCTAGCCACCCTCGGAGTGAGTGCTAACCTTTATCTCAATCATCTTTATTGCCTATATTTGACGAAAATAAAAAACGTGAGTTCAAAGTTCAACACTAATTCTTATAAATTTGGGTTATGCTTGGTTCTTACTATAATTGCTCTATGGACGTAATTAATGAAAAAGGCAGAATGTTACAAGAAAAAAATATATGACGGAATTAATTAATTATTTGTATTGCCAAAAATAGGAATAGTTCTTACTTTAATTATATTTATGGATGTGAACATTGACTTGCAATTTTGTTAACATTGGAGTTTTGTTTGTTCTAATTGTCTACAATACCTACTGTCAATTCTAACCACCCCCGAGCAATTGCTATCCCTTACCTCGTTCATCTTAATCATCTAAATCTAACGAAAATAAAATATGTGAGTTTAAGGTTCAACACTAAGGGCCTGTTTGGTAACTAGCTAACTCCTGTCTATTTCTATTCTTTTTGTTCCTTGGACAAAAAAAAAAAAAAAGCACCGGAAACCCTTTTCGTAACATTAACTAATTTGTTCATGAGAACAGATTTGGAACACAATAAAAAATTAGAAAAAAATTATTTCTTTATTTCCAAGAACAATTTTAAAATCAAGTCAATTTTTTTTTTCTCTTTTCTTTTCTTTTGCTCCCTCATCTAGCTGGTCACCCAATGAGTTTGGCGAGGTTGCCGGATCTTGTTTGGCTAGTCACCGACCATCGTTGAGGTCAGCAACTGGTTGGATGAGGAAGAAGAAGAAAAGAAAAAAAAAAAGAAAAGGAAAAAAATCATAAAATTATAAAAAAATTAAAAGTAATTTTGCGTTACAAAAAAAAAAAAAAAAAAACTTAAGGGTTATACCAAACACATTTCTGGTCTTTTTATTATTATTATGAGAATATAATTTTTGTACAATCACCAAACATATTAAAATGCGCAAAAGCTCATCTAGAAAATAATCAGAAAAAACTATTATTGAGCAAAAGTTATTTCCGAGAACATAATAGTTATCAAACAGGTCCTAATCGACATGAAATTTGGGCTACAATTGATTCTTTCTATAATTCTTCTCTGAACATAATTAATGAAAAAGGTAAAACGTTTTGGGAAAAAATATATATACTGTGGAATTAATTAATTGTCCATGTCACAAGAATTAAAAAAGTTGTCGTTCAATGATGCCAAAGAATTGCAGTTATGGATGTGAACATTGACATGCAATGCTATTCACATTGGAGCTTTGTTTATTTTAATTTCTTGCAATACACACTTTCAATTCTATCCAGACCCTGAGTGATTGCTGACCCTTGCCTCATTCATCCTTGTCGTCTAAACTAACGAAAATAAAAGATGTGAGTTCAAGGTTCAACGCTAATCAATATGAAAGGGTTATGCTGATTCTTGCTACGATTCCTCTCCAAACATAATCAATGAAAAAGGTAGAACGTAACATGAAAGAAGGAAATCTAAATTTTATCAACGATATAAATATGAAAAGTTCACAGCAGCATCAAAAATTAATCATTCAGCGACCAACCCTTTGCCTAAATTATAACACCATAAAGGTGTTCTAGCATCTTATCTTATATCAACGACTTGACCATAACAGTGTTCACAAAAAGAACCTGGTCGGCGGTGCCCTGAAGCTTTATGCCTCTCGGTGGCTGCCGAACATATCGAGAGCTAGAAATGTGAAGAAGCAAGCCGTGTCCGACTTGGATTCGGACTCTGACAATGAAGAGCTGACATGGAAGGACGGACTTCTTCTGGAGTCGATAATTAGCTTTGCTTCCTGTGGAGAAAGGCGCTGTTTTGTGCAGTGTCTGCTGTAGCTCTTGAAGGCGGCGAACATTCTAAATGCATCTTCTTCGAGGCCGGAACTGGCCAAGAGAGGGGGGCTTCGGCCGAGCACAGGGAAGCACACCGGAACGGTGGCGTTTCACTGCCTCAAATTCGCCGTCAGCAAGTGACGTCGAGGTATGTATATGAAAAGTTGACACGTTAGACCTTTATCGTTGGACGAAAAATCAATGGGAACATATATGGGTGGGGACCGAAAGTTGATTTTCATAAGATAAAAAGCCGTTTGGACCAAAATTGAAAACTAATCTAAATTTGGTTATTTTGAAGAGAACTGGACCGCAAATTATCAGCAATATTAGGAATTTATCAAAAAAAAAATCCAATAAATGAGTAAGTTATCATTTTTTTTCAAATTTTTTAATGACACAATTTAATACGATCACAAAATCTAATTATCACATGCAAACATGAATCACCAGTCCTAGTTGTTCCCAATGCAATTCCAATGGCCATTCCGAATGCAAGTCCAATAGTCATCCCAAGGTTTATATCGCTCATGGCATGATCGACAGATCCAGAATTATCATCACCATGATTCGTAAGGCCAGGTTGAATTTGGCTTGTTGGGCAGGGGGGAGCATGATCACGGCACAGGTTGTTTCCTTCAAAAGTCGAATTGGGAAAGGTCGAGAATTGGCCCCCGCTAGGAACCGGCCCAGACAAATTGTTATATGCAACGCTAAACCTATACAGAAAGTTGAGACGCGCTAACGAGGAAGGTATACTTCCGGACAGATTGTTGTAAGATAGATTGAGAGTCTCTAGGTCAGTCATTTCAGATAAATTGTCTGGAATTGAACCTGTTAAGAAGTTATTGCTGAGAACAAAGATACGAACATCTTTTAAATTCCCGAACTCCGGCCAGATTGATCCGTTCAGAGAGTTGCCTCCGAGATCCGCAGTCGATGGAAAGCTTGTAAATTGTGTGTACTGCAGCACCCCCGAGGTCATATTCTTCTTCCAGAAGAACGGAAAATCAGGAGAAGGTTCCATGATTGACATATTCCTGTGGATGAGGGCAGGCAATCCGGTTATCTCTTTTGGGATCTCGCCTACGAACGAGTTCATTTGTAAGTCCAGATAAAAGAGAGATTGGAAGTCACCGATCCACGACGGAATCGTTCCACCCAATCTGTTCCAGGACAAATCCAGCAACTGCAAACGGGTGCATCCACGCAGCCACTGGGGCATGGAACCCCTCAGCCGACTATTCGCCATGATAAGAACCTTAAGCTTTGGAAAACTCAAACTCGCATCGCCAGGCCATTCTTCATCAAAATAATTGAGAGTGAGAACCAAAACTGTCAAATTGCTGCAGTGCTGAAGGATCCCGAGTGCAGATGAGACGTTCGATAGGCTCGAATTCGATATCGACAGGTAAGCAAGGCTGGAGAAGTTCCTGAAGCTTTGAGGTATCGGGGTTGTGAACTTGTTCCGTGCAAGGTTCACACTCTGCAGCTTCTGGCAATTGGGCAAATCCTCGGGGAAAGGACCCCTGAAATTGTTGGAACCTAAATCCAGAGACACCAGACTGCTCATTGCCGAACAATTAAGAACTATCGTCCCGGTCAGCGAGTTGTTATTCAAATTGAGAAACTTAAGTGATGGCAAATTGGACAAGGAAGATGGGATGGAGCCTGTGAAGCCATTGGTCTGAGCTATGAAGAACTGCAGCTTCTTCGTGTTCTCAAACGCATCTGGGATTGATCCCGAGAATTCGTTTGCCGAAATGTCCAGCCGAATTAGTTCTGTCAGATTACTGATCCCGCTGCCAAGCGGCCCTGAAAATGAGTTTTCCTGAAGGCTCAATTGGACCAACTGACCCAAAGTGAAGATACCTTCACTGATCCCACCTGTGAGATTATTCGTGGCCAGAGAAAGGTTCTGCAAGGAGCCACAATTGCCAAGTCCCGGCGGGATTACGTCAGAGAAATAATTGGCGGCCAGATTAAGCACCTGAATGAGGGTCGAGTTCGCGCAAAGCCACACGGGCAGAGACCCACTGAAAGAATTCTCAGAAATGTTGAAAACGCGGAGGGAGGGCAAATTGGCGCTCTTGGGGACCGGTCCCGAGAATTCATTGTGGCTGAGATCGAGAACCTGCAGATTAGGGAGGTGGAGGAGCGATTCCGGGAGTGTCCTCTCGAGGAGGTTGTGAGAGAGATTGAGGAACCTCAGCTGGTCTAACTTGCCGATCGAGTCCGAGAGGCTGCCCGCAAGCATCTTGCTCGCCAAGACCAACTCCACCACCCTGCCCGAACTGGAGGGACCATCGCTCAGGCCGAGAGAAGACGAAGAGTCGCACAGCACGCCCAGCCAGTTGCAGCAATTAGCGCTGGCGTTGAGTTCCCAACCTTCGATTAGGGACTCAAAGTTGCTCATCAAGTCTAGTAATGCTTTGGCATCGCTCGAATTGCATACAAGGTCCTCTTGAGAGTGCAGGACCTGCGCCTGGAGGAATAGCCAAGCAACGGCGAGGACCGCCCACGGCGAATCTCGAACGCCCATGTGAAGAAAGAGCGCACCCAAAAAGAAAATTCAATGTGATTGATCACAGAAAGGGTGTGGGAAAGTAACCGAGGAAAAGGATCGTGGATGGATTGATGATGAGACCCATCTTGAGAAGGATCAAGATTTATGTATTGCGAGAGCACACGTGCATGGGTTCTTTTCTTCTTCAGGGGGAACCAAAGAAAGAAGAAAAGGAAACTAGCGGTTCAGGTGACGGAAGTGGGCCAGAGAAAAGGAAGAGCTGCGACTTGACTTCAATTCGACGTACCCTGCTACCTATATTTCAATATATTCTGTAACTGTAATTGATCATATTCTTACATACATACATACATACATATGTACATACATACATACGTACATATATATATATATATATATGGGGAACTCAACCTGGTAATATTTTTAAAGCCCTTATTTGTCTTCTCTATTATATATTTCCTCGATATTTAGCTTTGTTTAAATGTTACTTTCCTAACTTTTGATATTTGTGTCCCCTTATACCAAGTTTTGACATGTAGGCTATTCTTTTACCTATTGATATCAATATTTAGTTTTGCTTTTACCAAATCTTGTAGTTAGTGTGTTTTTGCCTTCTTTTGACACTCTAATTTTTTTTTTTTTTAAATTTCCATGATACCCATGCATTAACGCATAAATTCGCATATATCTTTTTTTCATAATTTTCAAAAAATGAAAGAATATTTTAAATTTGGCCGGGAAAGTAAAATTGTATGTTTTGCTTTTGTTCAAGTCAGAAAAACCAGTCGACCTAAATGGGTCAACAGTCCCTCTTAAAAAAAATTGTAATGTCTCTAGGGTGGTTGATGATCGCTTTAAAAGATCCACCTTTCAGTCGCATGTCATCTTATACAACCATTTCTTCCACCAGCTTGGACAACTGGTGTTGAATTTATGATATGCGCATCAACTTTTTATGTTATGAAATGACCAACTTTATAGACCGCAGGAATAGATTAAGAATTTCTGTGTGTTGTGTAATTTTTAAAGGCTTATCCATCATGCAAAGATCTAGTTTGAGAATATTCTTTATTTAGTATAAAAACATGCATATTTGATTTTTCTCACTATCATTGAGTCGACCATTCAATGTATGTCATATTTTGCTTGATTCATGAGATTAACGAGGAGATGGGTGACTAAGATGCAGATTTTTCTCACTATCATTGAATTGACCATTCAATTTATGTCATGTTTTGCTTGATTCATGAGATTAACGAGGAGATGGGCGACTAAGATGCGGATTTATGACTTTTCATGTAGAGAAAAGTTGAAGAGAGTAAAGTAGTTTGACTCTAAAAAAAGCTTGATGAGCTAGTGTGCTCGAAAGTACATGAATTTTGTTAAAAAATGTCATGCATGCATTAGGACTTTCAATCTATCAAATAAATATGTTGTATTTCCCAAGTACAACAGTATATCATCTAAGTAGGCTTTGTTTTTCTTTTAGGACGTATTACATTTCATTATAGAAAAAAATATAGTACGATAAAGTGAAATTACAATCTATGATGCATAGTATTCAATTGCAATGAAATATTATAAAATAAGAAAAAAATTCATATATACGTTATTTCCCATTTTGTTACAACAAATCTCTTCAACATCATAAATAAAACAAAATCTCAACATCTTTTACTTTGCTTACAACATTACGATGCAACTGGATACAATAAGGAAAAACACAATTTTTTTCCCGATTTATGACGTTAGACGATGCATCATACCGATCATCGTAAAATGCGATAAAATACGGATTTGTAATTCTACGCATCGGTCGGTTCTTTGTCTATACAACAATTCAGAAAAACAAAGCTGTCTGACTATAAGAGATGCGGTTTGCAGTCAACGAGGTCTTTTCCTCGTTGTTTCCTTGTGGGCTGAAGAGTCGACGAAGTCCTTGCATTTACAGCAAATCTAGGCCAGCGTCCTTCCTAAGAATATTCGGGTCGGTGGCTGGGATGATTTGGCGTATTTAATCAATTGATTGGTTTTCTTTATCACAAGAATTCAAAATAGCTGCCGTTCATTGATGTCAAAGAATTATAGTTATGAATGGGAACATTGACTAACAATGCTGTTCACATTGGAGTTCTGTTTGTTCTAATTGGTTGCAACACATACTTTCAATTCTAACCACCCCAAGTGATTGCCAATCTTTACACCTCATCAAGTCTAGCAATGCTTTGGAATCGCCCGAATTGCATACAAGGTCCTCTTGAGAGTGCAGGACCTGCGCTTGGAGGAATAGCCAAGCGACGGCGAGGGCCACCCACAGCGAATCTCGAACGCCCATATGAAGAAACAGCGCACCCAAAGAGAAAATTCAATGTGATTGATCACAGAAAGGGTGTCGGAAAATAACCGAGGAAAAGGGTCGTGGACGGATTGACGGAGAGACCTGTCTTGAGAAGGATCAAGATTTATGTCTTGCGAGAGAACGCGTGCATGGAATCTTTCTTGTTCAGTGGGAACAAAAAAGAAGAACAAGCCCACCCCGCGGTAGACGAGTTGGTTCATGCCTTGACCCCTCAACTGGAAGGGTAGAGGTTCGAAACTTCTCGCTCTCATTGCATGATTTACCTGCGACGCTATGAGAGGTGGGTCTCTACGGTGCTGCCTTGAGTTTACATCGCCGGCTGCTGGCTGTATGGCGATTTCTGGGTCACCAAAAAAAAGAAAAAAGAAGAACAAGGTAACTAGTGGTTCAGGTGACGGAAGTGGGCCAGAGGAAAGGAAGAGCTGCGATTTGACTCCAATTCAACGCCCTTCTACTTATATTTCTGTGTATTCTGTAACTGTAATTAATCATATATATATATATATATATGGGGAACTCAACCTAGTATCAAAGTAGAAGGTGCTAAGTTTAAATAATTTTAGAGCCCTTATTTGTCTTCTCTGTTACATGTTTCCTCGTTTAGCCTATAATTTAATTTACACATGAGGAATTGCTCTTTCTATTAATCTTTCATTTTGCAAAGTCCACTGTCACAATATCCAAGGAGAATAAAATCTGAATTCTTAGGCTACCATAATCCTAATTTAGGAAAGATGCCAACATACTCGATAATCCTCTTAACAACAATTAAATGAGATTCCTTGATCTAATTGGACTCACATGCAGACACTAAATAATATGTTTAGACATGATGCAGTTAAATATAATAGAGATCCTCCATGCTTCAAAAAGTTTAGGATTAACTGACTTATCTTTCTCATTCTTGTCAAACATGGTAGGTGGAGATATTGGAGTTTCAGTTCTCTTGTAATTTTCCACACCAAACTTCTTGACTAATCCTTTGGAGAAAATATGAAACAGTCAGTAACCCCACGCCATCAACCTACTTGGATTGGCTAGAAAATAGAAAAAGAAAGCCTTGGATTTTAATCTTTTCTATTTTCTAGCCAGCCCAAGTCAGAAAACACGTGTCACCATTGAGTGAAGCCACTTAGGCTCACGCACGCCACATAGGCTGATGATGTGGTTCTTATTAATCATTGAATATTTTCTCCTCTTGCATCACGCTAGGGTTTTGTCATTAATCGACATCTTACTAACCCCACTTGATTTGTGGCTTTTCCCATTAGAGTCATGGGCATTAGTAGGGTATCGAGGAAATTGCCTAAATTGTTGCCCGAATACATGACGATACTTTTGAGACTTACTTCAACGTTTGAATTTTAACATTTCATTAACCCCTTAGTTTAGCTTCTTACTGGAGGATTTCAGATTTATATATTAGCAAAGAAACGAATGTAAATATTTGCAGATTAAGCGTGCAATACAATATATTCTGATTGGCGACATCTTCAAGTTTGAACTATCTACTCACGCTTTGTCTTTAGTTTATTTTATTCAAGAGAATAGAACAATATTTTATCTGCCCAAAATTTGTCTTTATAAGATTGAGTTTTTTCCCGCAAAAGAATTCCCAAAAAAGGGATTTATTGCATAATTATAACTTAAAGAGTAATACCATACAAACTTAAAGAGTAATATCATACTTGATAATAAAAATCTAGCAAGGCCCAAGGTCGGCAAGCGCGAGCCTTGCCATAGGCTCGAGCTCACCTTTGGCCAGTCGCCGGATGTTGTCATGGCCAGCAACCAATAGAAGATGAAGAAAGAGGAAAAGAAAATATAAAGGGAAAAATTATAAAGAAAAAATTAGAAGGAATAATAAAATTAAAAATTCGATTTTTAAAAATAAAATAAAATTTAATTAAAAGGGAGTGCACGAAGGAAAGTTCAACTGAATTTTTCATACCGAAAAATGAAAAATATTTTCTAATTTATTTTCAAATTTTAATCAATCATAAGAATATAATCACTTTTTTAAATGAATGTTAGAAATCTAAAATTCAAATATGAAAGTGAAACCACGCTCCAAAATCGAAACCAAAATGGGATTGCAACTCCTTGTCGTACGGCGAGAAAAGAGCGGCCTGATGACAGGGACTAGACCCATTTATCCGGGAAACTGCCGTCCAAATCTGACCAAAAGCAAACGCTGAGTTCAAGGGACTAGACCCATTTTTTCCCGGTAAGTTCAAGGTTCAAAAGTGACAACTCTTTTTTATTTGCTTCTTTGGTTTTTATAATCAACTGGAAATATGATGGGATTTTAACTCGGTCCACTTTTACTTATTTTAAGATTATTCATGCATATTAAGATTCTATTTGAGATGCTTGTAAAAAATGACTTATCTTTTTGTTTTTTTCTCTTATCACCAACTATGGAAGAAACTCGAGTTATGATTTTTTTTTTTTTGTTAGTAAGTTCAAGGTTCAAAAGTAATAGCTCTCTTTCGTTTGCTTCTTTACTCGTTATAATCAACTTGAAATATGATGGGATTTTAACTCGGTCCATGTTTTACTTAGTTTTAGATTATTCATGCTTATTGAGATTCTACTTAAGATACTTGTGGAAAATGATTTCTCCTTTTTTTCGTTTTCTCGTTATCACCAACAATGGAAGAAACTCGAGTTATGGTTTTTTTTTTTGTCAATAAATTGAAGGTTCAAAAGTTATAACTATCAAATGTTATAACTATCTTTGGCTTGCTTCTTTGGTCACTATAATTAACTTGAAATAAGATGGGATTTTAACTTGGTCCATCTTTTACTTAGTTTTAGATTATTTATGCACATTTAGGGTGCGTTTTGTGACATTTCTATTTAAAAACTGTTTCTAAGAATAGAAATAGAGAAAAGTATTTCGCTTCGGAACAACTTTTGAACAAAAAAACGCGTTTGGTAAATTTGTATAATTTTGATATTTCTTTTTATTTTTTTAATATTTTTATTTTACTTTTTCTATTTTCTTTCTTATTTTTCTTATTTATTTTTCCTTTTTTTCTTTTTTTTTCTTTTTTTGGCCGGTTACGCCCTCGGCAATGGCCGGTGACCGGTCGACAAGGGCTGGCAGCCTCGCCTAGATCCGAAGAGGCCGAGCTCGCCCAGCCCGGCGTGAGGCCAAGCCTTGCTAGGGGCCGGCAACGCTCGGCCTCGCCGGGGGCTAGCGACACTCCAGCGAGGTCATCGGCCCTCAACGGCCGGTCACCGGCCATGGCCAAGGCTGGCGACCGGCCAAAGAAAAAAGAAAGAAAAAAGAAGAAGAAGAAAAAAGAGAGAAGAAAATGGAAGAGAGAGAGAAAAAAGTGTTCCTAAATTTTGTTCCAAAACAATAAACAACTTTTTTTTTTTGTTTCTTGTTTTGTTCCAGATGTGTTTCTAGGAGCAAAAAAATAATTTTGGAATAAAAACGCAAATAAACGCATTTCTGTTTCTTTTTTATTCCCAGGAACAAAAAAACAAAAATTTGTGTTCCTGGGAACAGAAACACATTTTAACAAACGCAACCTTAGATTCTAGTTGAGATGCTTATAGAAAATGATTTCTTTCTTTTTGTTTTTCTCTTATCATCAACAATGGAAGAAACTCGAGTTATGGTCTTTCTTTCTTTCTTTCTTTCTTTCTTTCCTTTTGTTAGCAAGTTCAAGGCTCAAAAGTAATAACTCTCTTTTGTTTGCTTCTTTGGTCATTATAATCAACTTGAAATATGATGGAATTTTAACTTTGTCTACCTTTTACTTAGTTTTAGATTATTCATGCATATCAAGATTCTATTTGAGATGCTCGTAAAAAACGACTTCTCCTTTTTTTTTTTTCTTTTTCTCTTATTACCAATGATGGAAGAAACTCAAGTTATGGTTTTGCTTTTTTTTTTTTTTTTTTTGGTGTCGGTAAGTTGAAGAACTCTCTTTTGTTTGCTTCTTTGGTCATCATAATCAATTTAAAATATGATGGGATTTTAACTTGGTTCACATTTTACTTACTTTTAGATTATTCAAGCACATTGAGATTCTATTTGAGATGCTAGTGGAAAATGACTACTCTTTTTTTCTTTTTCTGGTTATCACCAACGATGGAAGAAACTCAAGTTATCTTATTCATTGCTAGATGTCAAAACACATTGAAATTCTTTTAGTGTATTAGGGATGCAGCATGACCATGTGTTGTAATAGTACCGGTCCTTTCCCTGCGCTTTGTGCGGAGCATTTGACATAATAATTTGTTGTCAATTTTGTGAATGAACTTCTACCTTGTAATTCCATGAACTCTATTGGTTTTTATAATTCAAATAGAGAAAAGTTCTTTGTTGCCTTAGCTATTTTTTAAAGCTATTGTAATTGTGAGATTTTGTTAGACTACTATCAACTATTATAAAAACTTAAGATGTTATATAAAAGCATAGTTTATTATTTAAATATCCTAACACTCTCATTCATGCTTACTCTAGTCTATTTTTCCTTGTACTAAGCATAAAATTCAATTGGGAAGACACATGAGGCCTAGAAAGATTTAAACTAAGAACTTCCGGCTCTATTACTATATGAGATTTTGTAAAACCACTGCTAACTATTCTAAGAAATTAAGTTATGAATGAAGGCGTAGTTTATTATTTAAATATTCCGAAAAAATAATTTGAGTTAAGGGGCCATGTATAATAGAAAAAAAAAATGATAGCATTACATGGTAGGAAAGGAATTTACAAATGATTTTTTAGCTTGGTTAACCAATGTTCCGAAATACCTTTACCTTGGGTTAACAAGAAGTAACGGCAAAGGAACAATACAAGACCTTTCATAAAAGAAACCCAATTTTATTATTTGTACTAAAAGAAATATCTGAATTGAGAGAAACTAAAACAGAAAAAGATGGCTAATCGGCAATGGGATGATTGATTAATCCTCGGTAGTAGGATGAAATAGCGAGGTTAGGGAGGAGAAGAGAACAATTTTAGTGGGAAGTGGATGGCAAGTGATAGGTGAAGGATTTCGAGTCACTTGTTGGAGAGTTTATCTACTGGTTCGCAGTTTAAGTCAATATAAGTGTAGAAGCCCCGACATTCAGAAGTTAAAAAGTCTCCATCATGAGTGAATGAACGGGTGTTTATAATGAGAGGATCAAAAGGATTAATTGAACAGGATTATACAATGTGGCAATCCTGGCGTAAGAAACTGGCAGCAAATAGTCTGCCACGCGTCACAGGCCAATTATAGACAGCCACATGCCAAGGGGGTACGAGTCTATGTTAAGCACATTAGAAGGTTTAGAGAATATGGCAGGTCATTCTTTACAAGTTTCACTCTGAGCTCAACAAGCCTAAACTATCTAAATTATCCCAAATGGACAAGAATCTTGCCATCTATCCAAAGTATATTCATGATTGTATAAAGGAATAACACACACACACACACACACACACACACACACAAATATATATATATATATATATATATATATATATATATGTATGTATTTGTCATGAATATGAAATAAAAAAAATAGACGCATGTACTACTATGTATAAATTTAGGATATATAAATTACATCAAGGATTCAAAAAATGAAATGTTAAACGCATAATCAGAGATTAATCATTCAATAACCAAACCTGATAATTGTACCAAAGTAGAACACCATAAAGCTGTTCTTACGTCTTATCTTATACCAACGACTAAATTAAAACACTAAATTCAATATCAGTAGGAATGACTTCTAATATTTTGTGAAGAAGTGTAGTGAAATTGCAAGGACTGAGCCGAAAGAGCGAAGAGGCTCTTTGTTCTCCATGCGTCTGCAATCTACAAATAACAAAGTCTAACGTATATTTGCAGGCCTCAGGTGTAGGACCATATGTCTAGTTTTCAAATCATACGTAGTCCGCAACCATTGATATGCTTGGGTTAATTTTTTAGTTTAACTTTTTTGCTTAAACCAAATCTCCTTCTTCAAATGTATACGACACTCATATATAAACACGTAGATTCACACACATGCACACATATATATTCATAATTTTATGAAATTCGAATAATATTTTAATGGGAAAGTAAAAAAGTATGTTTTGCTTTTAGTTAAATTTAAACAAACGGTTGACCTAAAAATTCAAAGGATGTGCCTCGAACTTGAATAAGACTTTATGAGGCAACCATTGATAGTTACAAGGTCAGAAGCAAACATGTAGGCAGAATTCGTAAATCAAAATTTTGCACAAGTGATGCTAGTGAACATGTAATAGTGATCACATTTGGTGTAGATGCTAAATAGATTATGCATAGGCTCCATTGCAATCATATGTCATTCCCAATGAGTTTTACCCAACTCTTTGGAAAATTGGTAATTCGAAATTCTCGAATTTTTGAATTGCACTATGCGCAGGTTTAATTTATCCATTCTTTTCTACTTTACTCTAAAAAAAGTTGTTATCTGTTGCTTTCCATGATTCACATTTTGCGAAGTGGCCAGCGTCAACTAGGTTTAGGGTGCTAAATTCTAGAACATTGCCTAACATTGTCTTTATATAACTATTCCTTCGTCAACTTGGATGTTGGCTTACAGTTTATTATATGTGCATCGTCTTTTCATGTTGTGAAATGACCAACTTACAGACCGTAGATATAGGTTATAAATTTTGGTTGTTACATATCTTTTTCATCCTTGACTATAAGGTAAGAATCAAGTCTTGGAATATTCTTTCTTCGGTAACAGGGCCCTCATAGAGATATTTATTTGATTTCTCCCCATCATTGAATCAACTGCCGATTTCTTTCTGGTATTGTACTCTGTTTATAAATTAATGAGGAGATACTTTTCTTTTCTTAGTCTAAAATGAGGAGATACTTTATAAAAACGCGGATTGACGAAATTTCTTGACCAGAAAAGTCAAAGTAAAATAGTTTACTCCGGAAAAGCTTTATAGAGACTGCTTAGAAGTACACGGACTTCGAGGGATATTTGCATGTCCACATTGGGCATTTCAATCTTTAAATTAACCATATTATATTTTTTGGAGTACAACCGGGTATCATCTGATCAAATTTTTTTCTTTTTCTTTGAGGACGTATTACATTTGATTATACAGAAAGAAAGTAAATGAAAAATAAACTGATTTTTCCGGCATTTAGTATCCAATTACAACGACACGTCATATAATAAAATAAAATTTCGCATTTATGTTTTCTCCTATTCAATTATAACAAATGTCTTTAATATTGGAGAATAAAATGAATAAAAAACACAGTATTTTGTACTCAGTTACAATGGTATAGATGTAGCCAAATGCGAGACCTAAAGACGAACACTTTTTTTTTTTAAATTATCAACATTAGGCAATATTAAGCGACATCTCGTACTAGTAAGTACAAGGTGTGAAAAAAAAATACTGATTCTCAAGTTTACAAATTAATGAAAAGGGTAAAAATTCACCGACAACAAAAAATGTGGGATTTTACTTGGTCAAAGTAGGAAAATTGCTTTCAATGTGGGATTCGTAAGAGTATCATCGCATGTTTGTTGACACTAAAATATGATCAACTAATTTGAGTTGATAGGAGTTCCAATCCTTAGGAGTTAAAGTTGGTCGATGAAATCCTCAACGGAGCTGTTGACAACAAGCAACAACATTAGTTCAAAAAAAAAAAAACAAGCGACAACAAATGGTGGCTAATTGTAGCAGACGATCCACGCATGGAAAGAAGAAATGAAAGTATGTCAACACATGTAATCGCCAAGTGATGGCGCCGATTGTTTTTGAAATTGTAAGTTCTTATAGATAAGTAAAATAATAGGAGCCACATACGGCATATGTAACTCCTCCGTAACTATTTATATGTACGCGTCAATAGCTAGTCGCAACGTGCTTTTTGTAAAGGTTCATCATTACAGAACACATAATGTTCTTCATTTTATATCTTCTTTTGCTTTCTAGAATCATTTATATTGCTAGCCACAATTGTTTCCAATATTCGTACATTTATATTCCACACGTGAAATTCCATCGGAGGTGCTTGTGGGAAACTATATCTACCTTCCATTATTACGAGTGATGGAAGAAACTGAAGATATTAGCTAGGCTATGAGTTATATATTAGGGTATTTGTACTTCGATTATAGTGCATTTGAGATGCAACATATCCAAGTGTTATACTAGAAATGGTCATTTACCCGCTTCGCGCGGAGCAGTTTGGATGGTATTGTTGTCCATTTTGCAAATGAACTTCTAACGTATAATCCCATGAGTTACTGTTGGTATTTAGAATTTAAACAGAGAAAAAGTCCTTTGTTGCACTTGCACTAGCTATACTTTAAAGTTACTGCAATCAATTTGAGTTAACGGACTATGAATGATGGAAATAGAAAACGAGAACATTTAGGGGCAGTAAACGAAGACCTCATGGTATAAAAATATTCTTAAGCTTATCAAACTAAATATTAAACGAACAATTATCTGATAAGTCTCAAACATATTGTATGGAAACCAATTCATTTATAAATCTTTCAATTCTGTGAACTTAGTCCTAAACATTTTGATAATTTGCTAATTTAGTTCTAAATATTTTGATAATTTGCCAAACTAGCCTTAAACCTTGTAACAATTTGCCAATATAGTCTTTCCAACCAAATATCTAAATAATAGGTTTATGACTATATTGGCAAATCTTCAAAAGGTTTAGGACTAAGTTAGCAAAATTAAAAAGTATAAAACTAAATTATCAAATCATCAAAAGATTTAAGACTAAAGTGGTCTCCATATAATAGGTTTTGGACTTTTTAGACAATTATCTCAATATGAAAAGAGGATATCTAATTTACATTGTTGGATTTGAAAAAGAAATATTCAAAGCATCATTAGAAATTAATCATTTAGTGACCATACCTTCAATCTACCTAAATTAGAACATCATCAAGATGTTCTTGCATCTTTATCTTATATCGCGACTAAAGTAAAAACAGTTATTTCAAAAGTAGTAAGGGACTACTTATAATTTTTTGGTATACACCACATGCTCTTTCTTTAGCTGCTAAAGAATTTGGAAGGGTGATTTTTTTTTTTTTCCAACGAAGAGAATATGCAATTTGGTCGGCGATGCCCTGAAGACTTGCGCATCTCGGTGGCTGTCTGACGCAGCAAGAGCTAGGAATATGGAGGAGCAAGCTTAGGGGTGTGCATAGTCTAGGCGAGTAGTTCCCAACCTAAAATCGGGAATCGCCTGCTAAGAACCGGTTCCAAAAAATTGGAACTGGGATCCACCCGTTAATTGTATGGATCCACCCGGGAACCGGACCGTTGGTCTAGTCCGGTTCCTGGGTGGATCTATGGAACCAGTCTCACAATAATAATAACTGGGACCAATTAAGTCCTAAAGCCTCCCTTTGTCATGCCCGAAATCTTAACAAATCTACATACTCAATCATCCTAAGCAGAACTCGGGAAGATTAAGATCAAACTTTCATTGTGCTAATTAAAGACGCAGAACTAACATTTCTTGTGACAGCCTGAATTTTCATAATTTGTTTTCGATTAAATAAATCGGGCCTTTCATCGAAACGCTAATAGTGCTATTCTCTGAGCTGATCACTCACGAGATAACTGGACTATCTGGGGAAGCAAGTAGGGAATCTAAATGCAATTGCACTTGAGAATTCGACCAAGAATCGATCGCTCGACCGTGTTGATCTGCAAGGTCATTACGACACCGTCGAGAGATCGATCGAAATCGAGAGATAGATCGATTCGACGAGATATGTGATCAAATTATGGGTGATTCCACTTGATTGAAAAATTCTCATCGATCGACACTAAATTGATTTTACGTCGTTTTGGTACCGGTGCCGTAATTGAAACCTCGAGATTTTCACGACAATTGAGAGTCGCTAATGTGTCGAAGATGGACATTGTGAATCGAGATAAATCGATCACGGTCAATTGCACAAAAAATTCCTAAAAGCTACCCGGTAGACTAGGTCACGCTAAAAGCGCACCGGATTGAAGATAACCGCGAATTTGAACCCGATTTCGGAAATTGAAAGTTCTGAAGTGTCACAAGCTATTTTAGGAACGTCGACTCACTCTCCGAGAAATTTTCAGAGATTTCCAGATTTTTACGGAAAATCGGTTCGGACGTTGCGGAAAATTAACGGAAATTCAGATTGGCTAAATTAATGGGAAATTGACTTTCGAGATGGCCGTTTTGTGTCGGGGATTTATAGAAAATCATTTGGGATTTTTACGTCGAAATCGACCTCGATTTGGGAATTTATTGGAGAAATTGAAGTTGAATGGTGAAATTCGTATGATTGGATGAGACAGCAATTTTGGACTTTAAAATTGTTTATTTGTGAGTTGATAAGCTTGAAATTGATTGGGGGGACAAAGAGGAGTGTATGGTGGACTTGTGGGGCCAAAACATTAAATGTATTGGCTAAGACTTCTGATTTTTCTTGTCTCCTCTTAGCTGGCTTCTCCCTCGTACTCATCCATTTCCCCTCCCCGCGCGAACAAAATTGGCACGCCTCCTCTGCCTTGCTTTCGTTCTTCTCGCCTGAACCGAACTATTCTGCCCCTTCTTCTTTCATCTTTCTTCCTCGCAAAACCACCGAAATCTCTGCCTCAATTCCCTGCAAGCTGCCAGCTCTTGTCCACCACCTGCAGTCTTCTTCAACCGCATCCACCGAAACTGTTTCGGTGTGGAAGCCGCTGCTGCACGTCTTCACTTCAACGAGCGGAAGTCTGCAAGCGGTGAAGCCCTCCCCGCCGCTGCCACCTGCCAACTGTTCCGTCTGTTTCGGTCAACAAACGAAGCCACCGAAGCAGGCCATCCCCTTCGAACGCCTGCAGCCGTGGTTCTCAGTCCACGTCGCCACCACCGAGCTCCTCTCCTTCGCCCGCAAATTCGTCCATCATTTGGCTGAGATTCGGCCCAACAGTCTTCAATCCACGAGCGGCCTTCCCAGTCAACCGCCAGTTTCAACGACTGCTTCGCTGTTTCGATTTCTTCCAGCAACGACCGATATTTCGATCTCCACCGAAGGCCCATCAGCCCACGCAAACCAGGAGCCTGCAGAAGCCCATCCAGCCTGTTCTCAGCCCAGTTGAAATCTTCAAGAGTCCAGCAACAACCTAAGTTTCAGCCCAAGAATTCAGCCCAGTAAAGTCCATCAAGCTCAGCCCATGTTCACGCAAAGCCAGCCCATTTGAAGTCCATCAGCAGCCCAAGTTGGAAACAAATCTCAGATTTGAACTGAGATTTGTTAGGCTAAGTTTAAGCCCGCCCAAGTTCGCCGACGCCGCCGAAAATTAAGATTTCGGCCGCCGTCGAGTCGTTATCGCGATGAACCGGTTTCCGCAATTAACCGTGAGTTTATACTCTAAACTCTGCTAAGTAGGCTAATAACGTTTAAGGGGTGTGTAGATTTATTTTATTAGGAATTAGGTGGTTAGTTAGATTAAATTAGAAATTGAATTATTTAATTAAGCATGTTAGGTGGTTAGCATGGTTTAGCTAAGGCCTAAATAAATTGTACTATTTATCTAGTAGGGTTCGAGAATTTCTCCGAGTCCGTATTGGTTATTAATTGAATGATTATGGCCTAGGTTAGTATTTTTAGAATTTAAATTGATTTATTTAATTAATTTCAGTAATTATTTAATTATTAGTTATTTTCCGGAAATTAGACCGGGATAGCCGGTGATCGGAATTTCGTGCCGATTGCAATGATGTGGTTAATTTCTGCAATTGAGTGTTAAATTATGCAAATTGAGTGTTGATTTGATTTTTGGTATTTAATTCCAAAAATTGTGAATTTCCAATATTTATTCAGAAAATCCCAGGTGTCGGGTTTTGACACCGAAAATGATTTTTTGTACTATATGAAATAGTGGGATTTCAAAAAGGATGAATATCAATTTTTCTGGATCAAGTTGACCGTGTACCCACACACCTAGTAATTTCATGTGAATTTTTAATACGAAGAAAAAGGCCAGGCTCACCATTTTAATTGAAGCATTTGAGTGCAATGATCTGCGGTGCCTGGGTCATATTTGAGTGATCGTGTGATGGTCATAAGAAATCGTCCCGGGCTATTGAGCTGGACGTTATCCCTATGTGGGATACCCCCTGGACAATGGGAAGCCGGTCGCAGTTGATTCTGGACCCTATGCTCCTTCGGGAAAGCCGTCTAATAAAGAGACGTTGCCGTGCTCAATGGGGTGAGACGATACCTGGTAATGCCAGAAGACCGCCGAACTGAGAGTAGGCCGTGCTATATGCCGAGATCGAAACTAGGAACGCATGATTAATTGAGTGTGGCATTTCAGTTATTCGGAGCTTATTTGTTGCTCATGCTCTCATGTTGTCTGTGAGATAAATTGTACTGACCTGCAGGGTGGATCTGAGACGAGATAAGTCTCCTTGATGGTGTGATTGTGTGATTAGGACACTTCTTGGCGTATTTCCCTCCTAATTGAGGTTTAGAGCTTAGACTCGCTGAGATGATATCTCACCCCGTTGTGGGATAAAATTTTCAGGGTCGTCGAGTGGAGGACTTGGAGCTGAGAGGAGGTGATCGGAAGCATAGTTCAGTTAGAACTGCTTCTTTTTGGAAGGCCAGTCTTTTGTAGTCTTTTGGCCATAGACCTATGTTCATGACTCAGTGTATATATAAAAGCATGTTTGTTTGCGAATCTATTGTCCTGCCTTTCTATCCCGAGATGATTACTGTCAGGGGATTTCTTTTCGCTTCCGCATGTGCAATAAAATGGAAAGGGTCGGCGACTCATCCCGGAAGTCGCAAATTATTATCGACCGAGAGGGACGGGCACGCGCTCGAGGCTCGGGCGTGACATTTCTCCCTCGTCCATCATCCGCCCTCACCCTTGGCAAAATCCACGGTTGGCCACCATTCATCGGCAGAACAAAAACCGCAAAGCATGCCACGTGTATACACACAACCATAACAAAGAAAAGAAGCAAGTTATGCGTGGATTAATAACCAAGTGGGCGGTCCGGGGGGTTTTAATAAGCGAGATCTAGAGATTAGCGCCTCTCCATTTGGTGCGCTTTGGACTTTTTTTCCCACTTTAATTATTTTTTTAATTATTTGATTTGGGATTGTTAATTTGTAATTTCATTTTTTTAATATTAAAAATTAATATATTATTTTAATATAATCGATCCAGTCCGGATGGGTGGGTGGACGGATCCGCCCATGGGCAACCGGAACCAGGACCGGTACCCACTTGGTTCCCATAAATTGGAACCGGAATCGGATCGGTTCCCTCAAGAGCCACTTGGTTCCGGGCGGTTCCGGTCTAGTTCTAGGCGATTCGGGCGAGTCCCAATTCTCTTGTACACTCCTAAGCAAGCTGTGTTCAAATCGGCAAGCGAAGCGACCAGTGTGCGAATGTCGGTGTCTCAAATCCAAGTTGGCAAGGGAAG